>OX411755.1:27128886-28328886 GCA_948252205.1 Orthosia incerta | reverse complement strand
TAATGGTCATTTTAGAATAATATAAAATAAATCATAAATATACATACATACATAAGTACAATACAATGGTAATGGTATAATGTATAATGGTATAATGTAATGGTATAATGTATACTAATATTATACCATTCCGAAAGAAAATGATCCTTGATTTTTCTCTTGAAGACAGAGAAGGGTTTATAAATGCTATTTTTCCTTTCTCTTATCCTAAATATATGACCTCTAGAATCATGTCTGTGTATTGTCTAGCATACATTATCATAGTTCATTGATCTTGGTTTTTGTAATCTTTTTCACAATAATCACATAATTAAGTGCCTTACAATCTATACTAAATATTCATATTATAAAGCTGAAGAGTTTGTTTGTTTGTTTAAACGCGTTGGAATTGAAAAATTATTTTTGTGATGGATAGTACATTTATCGAGGAAGGTCCAATAGAAGCAGAACATAAATGAAAAAAATTGCAAAAACGGGACAAAATATTCCTTTTTGAGAGCTTCCGTTACGTGCGCTGAGTAAGCGGTTAAAGTTACGAAGCATTCATGTATGTACGTAGGTAGGGTAGGGTAGGTAGTTTAGAATGTGAACGGATTTCCTAACAGGAAATTATGAAATTATGAAAATAAATGTGAAATTTAATATATATCTAATATTGAATATGGCAAGACCTGCTTCTATGATCCTATCTAACATTAAATGACAAAAATCTTTAATCAAAGACGAAATGATTCCTATGTTTATATTACACTATCGTATAAATATCACTCATAGATCTGTAATCCTAGATATATAATAGTGTAACACCCCCTATGGAAATTCTTTCCTTACCGCCAAGTGTCGTAACCTATTATTTATCTCAAAAAATAAACATGATTTCTGCGGGATAGACTACGAGGGTGAAGCCACGAGAAAATTTGGAGAAGAATCCACAAAAAGGTTTAATATTATTCTGTTAGCCTTAACCCTGCTAAACGTTGACCTTCAAAGAATCTGATTACTGTTTGTTCCTTTTACAGTATATTTACTTCATGTTTTTCTTTAAATCCATCCTGTATCCAAAGCCCTTTTAGGTCCTCGGATTTTGTTTAAAATTTTACGTTCCCGACATTTGTACCGGTTTATCTTTTTCTTTTTTCCTTTATCTTTCAGCCTCGTGATCACAAATAGACGTTTTTTTCTTTTAACAAAAGCATTTCGCAAATTACTTTTGGGAGATTAACTGAAGTCCTTTATTTGCAAGGTTTATTTGAAGTAAATAATTATTATTATGTTAATACCGATTTAAAGGGACTTTAAGTAAGAATTTTGGTTTTATAGTAATGAGTTTATTCAATTCGGTAAATTACACAACCGATGTCAAAATTAAGTAAATATACGTCGACATCGACCCTCAACTTTGGTCCATTCATTAAGGCGAAAGCTCAGTTAGCTGCAATTTTTTTTCAGCGGATTCTTGCAAAGGTGAGACGGTACTTCACGCCTGAACAGCTGATCAACTTGTATAAAGCGCAAGTTCGGTCACGCATGCAGTACTGCTCTCACCTCTGGGATGGATCTGCCAAATACCAGCTTGATGCACTTGAGTTGTTTGAAAGACGGGCCAAGTGGCTTATTGGCAATGATGCACTGGTCGCGTCAAAGCTCCAGAGCCTTGAACATCGACGCTGAGTTGCCAGCCTGTCGGTTATTTTTGGTTACATTACGGGGAGTGTGTGACGGAACTGCACAATTATATTCCGCCTAGCCCTTTCCATCATCCAACTAAAAGACGTACGGTCATGCGCCATCGGTACATGGTGGACATATCCCTTCCATACGCACAAAGCGTTTTGCTAATACTTTCATTGAGCGCACAGCTAAGGAGTGGAACAAAAAAAAAACAGCATGAGGCAACCGGCATGTCATAGAACAAAAATTCGAAGACATGTGATATCATTGGGCTCGGGTGGTTGCGGATTGCTGAGCACACTCTCTCACACAGAGAGGGCCTGTGTCCAAGCAGTGTAAATAATATAGGCAGATTTTATTTATTCTTATTAAAGACTTTTCAGAGCACATTGTCTAGTTTTGGTACTAGTTAGTAGGTTCGAAATGTCGGTGTTCTATAAACCTCTGCCCATTCCTCGGGGAATACAACCCGTGGTGTTCATCAAATAGAAATAACTTATCCATTCATGAGCTTTCAAAATTCATACGCTACGCCTCAAACATTAGTAAGATTACTCAAGGGTGCGATTCAGTCTATTCTCAACATGTATAGTATGCTGTAGTTTGTCCCGTGGGGTTACTTGGCGGTGAACTAGTGTAAGTAGCACCACTTAACTGGTTTAGCTATTAGAGTTTAGTGTCATTTTCCAGTAGGCAAATGCTGCTGCAAGCTTTGTTCGCTATGAAGAGTGTCCGTTGAGTTACTTGCACTTTCTTTTCCGTAGAGATCTGTGTCACTAGCTTTATCTTTTTGCCTAACCAACCTAGATAATTATAATTTGATTTTAAAGGTTTAATTGAAATATCGACGTGAATTTGAGAACTGAGAGATAGGTTTAAATAATATGTCTTGATTCAGATTAGATATCACTGCCACGTTCAGATATTTAAAAAGGCTATGAAAATAGTTTTTATTTTATTTACACAAATAAACATTATTTATGAATTATTAATGTGAAATAATGTGTATTCGTATTATGATTTGTTTCTAGTAATTAAAAAAAATGTAATAAGCTGGGAAAAAATCTCTAATCCAAAATTCAAACTAAAATTGATAAAATGTTATAAGAAAAAACTGGACCAATCCAATTATAATGTGTTAGCTTATTTTATAAAGTTTTCAACGACATAAACTTTTAAACAGCTACCCTAAATAACTTAAGAGATATCGGCGTTTTAATCACAGTCTCCCAGATGGCGTGTGCTACACATGCGATTTCGATAAGAATCAATAATTTACTTTACTAATTTACCAGTTTATTTTGTACCTCTTTCTGTTAGCAAAATACATTTAGAAAATTTTAATATCCTATTTATTAGTTACTTAACCTATTAATAAATTTAAATAAGCTAGTGTAAGCTGTGGTTGCCTGTAATTGAGTGTGCATTGCAGGAAAATTATATATTGTATGATTTTTTTATGTTTTGTGTAGGATGATATTGTATTGTTGCACTCGTTGGTGATCCAAAATAAATAAATAAATATGTAAGGAAACAAAGTAAAAAAAAAAAAAAAATATGGCTTAAAAAAAATCCACCACATCGCTGTCAACTAGTAATATATCCAAAATACTGGGGATAATTGTCAATTCGAGTTATGATTTAGTGATTGCACACGTCCAAAAAATAAATTATTTGTAAAAAAATTCTACCGACTTCCAAATAAAAAACTACAAAGTGAAAAATAAAGTATTTTTGGAAGTCGGTGTCTTTCGTAGGTACAAATTTTTTTGCTATATAAACACCGACTTCCAAAAATAAAGTTATTTTTCACTTAGTAGTTTTTTATTTGGAAGTCGGTAATATTTTTTTGCAAAAAAGTTTTTTTATTTTACCCTTTTTAATTGTACTTATCTAATAGGCAAGTTGTTTAGTAAGTACCTATAACGCCAGAATAGATTACACGAATAACATGAAACTTGAACATAACCGATTAAATGAGAGATCTGCGTACCTCTTTCGAGCGTACAGGCGTGATGTTATGTTATGAAATGGTATAAACAATAAACAGACATGCAATTGCAGCAATCACGAGAGATTTTCCGTTATTTATTGAAGAGTTCTGTTGAATATCTCCGAATTCTTCATCAGATTTTCACCAAATTAAAATGGGACCAATTTCGGTATATGCTCTTTCAAACAAAAAAATATTTTTCAAAATCGGTCCACAATTGACACAGATATCGGTGAACATACACAAAAAATAACAAAATAAAAAAGAACATACATGAAGTCGAACATAGAACCTCCTCCTTTTTGGTAAGTCGGTTAAAAACAAAACATGAAATGTAAATTTTTGTGATACCTATTTTGCACACTTCCAATCCTCTAATTACCCACACATCACATATCACATCATCAGCCTATTAATGTTCCCACTGCTGGGACGCAGGCCTCCTCTCTATGAGATATTAGAATTACCCTCATTCCTCATAATTATGAGTCATTATTTACCCCACGAACTCCAACTGAAACAATCATAAATGGCAATAACTCAATCCTCTAAGTTGTGACGTATGAATATTTCATACGTCACGACAACAGTTAGCAAAAGAGATAAGTGGGCAGGCAATATTGCGCCGAATTATTGATGTTCTGACATGTCGTCTGATCAGTAAGATCAGTTAGACATTTAGATTAACTTAGAGGTTAGTAAGATGAGCCAAAAAAATTTTAAATAAGGTACCAAGGAATTAAGGTTTCTCTCAAATAAATTATAAAACAGCTCTTTTAAAATATAATTCATGGTGTCTTTGGAACTTAGGCTTGATATTGTATTGTAACCAACCGAATTATAATCAATATCACTGACAAAATCAAAGAAAAATATTATTTTATCTACACTCACAACGTAATGTTCCAAATATGAATTCAAAAAAGATTGTATAAACATGTACTTTATATTCGCGGATAGGTAAAATCTAAAAAAAACCCATCACAGTGCAACATTTTCCTTCGATTTTCAAACAACTGTATGATAAAATAACTTTTAAATTTTTATAGCACACTTTTAATTTTTAATTTATTGGCGTTTATGGGCTCCTTGACTTATTGTCGAAAAGTAGTGTCATATCTATGGAGGCGCGCGGTGAGCTGTCATACGAATGAGAGATGAGAATCTAAATTGCCCGCCTTACCACATATTTTTTCCGTTTCAACTTTTGTATTATTTCAAATTTAAGAGTGTAGATAATAGTAGTTTATGATACTGTTGCATAATGAGGGGTATTAAAACATGAGTGTGAGTTTAAAAACCGAGCCGTAGGCGAGGTTTTTAATAGTATTCACACGAATGTATACCTAGTTATGTGCAGTTTCATACACTACTTTATCTACACTCATACATTTTGGGATTGAACCTACTTAATCTTATTTTTTGTATTTTCCATGCCATAAAGTCGTGATATATGCATCATATAATAATCTCGACTTTGCTGGTAAGAGATTATGAGTCATTTCCTTCGCCGCATATATTTGGCGGCGTCAATTGTTCTTCACATTCACTAATATCAGACATTTTAAGCAAGAATTTTAAAAAGTCATGAAATTCAGTACAACGAAACCTGCAAAACGTATGAATGGCGCCAAATCCCAGCACATCACCGCATTAAATTGCGGTAAAAAAATCGTACGGCAATAATACCGCATGAAATCCGTGTTTTGCAACAGAATCCACCGCATCGCAGCGCGAATATAATTCGCGCGAATATTTTGAGCTCCATGAACAGGTGGAAAGAGACAAAAGTTCGCGCAAATAAAAATGGCAGTGCGTAATATGCCTAAAGCGGGCATTGTTACAGACAAGTTAAAATTGGAATCATTTTTTTTTTATTAGGTATAAGAATGGCATTTCGAAAAATTTAAATAATTGATGGAATCTCCTTAGTGATTAACTTCTTGGATTTGTCCTGTATCATAATAGAAAAAAAGTTATTTTATGATGCAGTTGTTTGAAAATCGAAGGAAAATGTTGAACTATAATGGTTTTTTTTTTTAATTTTACCCATCCACGAATATAAAGTACGTGTTTATGCAATATTTTTTGAATTCATAATTGGAACATTACGTTGTGAGTGTAGATAAAGTAATGTATGCAACGGCATATAATTAGGTATTAAAACACTCGCGTGTTAACATTATCACATTTGGCTGCCATATAAACCCACGCTCGTGTTTTAATAACCCCTATTATATGACCATTGCATAAACTACTATTAATTAATTGAATTATAATTAATATAGGCCATATGTTATATCTTAACCCTCACCAGTCCCTTACGAAATAATTCACGTCACCTCACCATGAAAGCTCAGTGGAAAGTCGTAACACGATAACAATCGAAACAATAAACTAAGTCAAATGCCTTGAACTTTTACATTGAATATCTTATCGTATTTCTGAATCTATTAGAGAAATTAATGTTTGGTTGTGTTTTGTGTGGAAATTAGTCTTGATGGCCATTATATGTACGTCAAGGGCCAAAAGTGTAGTCGTGGTCTACCAAAACCAAAATTAAAGTTTCTTAAATTTCTTTATAGAAGAAAGTCAATGATTCAAGACTGATACTATAATCTATAGCATACAATCTAAAATATGGATTTAACTAGTCGTGGATGATTAACCTTCTTATACAAAGAAACTATAGACACTTAAGTTTTGATAGACTACGACTACACTTTTGACCCTTGATTGTTCGTATAGACTTATCTATACTCTATTCGCTGGAGCAAAAAATAAAAAGTAAACAAACAAACGTCAAACGGTTATAATCCGACTAATTTTAAAAATATAACCTTACAACGCAAAATGGTTACTTTTGTAGCACTATTTAATTTATTGTCATAAGAGTTCCAAACTTCAGACTTTCGAGATGCTTTCTGATGTCGGCTATTGGTTTTAGTTTTAAAAATACAAATTTTTTTGTTTATACATTAAACATATTCATATTGTAAAATTTTAAAATCTAGTACTGGAAAATCTAGTAAATATTTGACATATTTGTGCATGTGTGTATTGTGTTTGTTGAATGAAATACACATCATAACATGATATTTTTGGGTGCGCCAAAGTTCACCTAAATTTTCAACTCTGATAACTGGAAATCCGAAAATGTTCTTCCTAACATTTTTCATCCTAACAATCACAATTCCTAACTACTCTGTCTCTAATGTTCATAATTCCGAAGCATTCAACTTCATAATGTCAGTAGCAATAAACATCTATTATACTTTTATTTGTTTTTCTATATTTTCTCAACATAACCATCTTTTACACTATTATCCAAAGTCATATTTTTTTTGTTTAGATTTATTTTTATTCATAATAATCAGTATTATATACATTAATTTTGCGTAACTTTTTTTTCACATAGCATGTATAACATATAAGAATAATAGTACCATGGTACAAGTAGTTAAATACATGTTTTCATATACACATTTCAATTAAATTAGTTTAATATTAGCAAAGATATCCATAGGTTAGGTTAGGTTAGAACTGTGACCAACTACGCGGTTGGCGGTACGGCGAGCGGTGCCGTGGCAGCGGCCGGCGAGCGCTACCTCGAAATTGGTCGCGAAATTTATGTAAGTATTTTTTTCATAGTGCCCCCAAGACGACACTCTGACCTGAATTTCATTCACTTAAGACAAAAATCAGTGAAACGACCTTTAATCATTCTGAACAGTTGGTTTTTTAGACATAATTATCTCAGGTATAGTTATAGTAAGTAATAAGTATGTAACAACAATATCTGGTTCATGATTATGTTCTTGGTGCTTCATATATTTTTTATTACACTTGGTAAAAGTTTATTTCTGATTAGGAGTGAAAATATTATGGTAATTATGTTTAGGGATAAAAGCGTTAAGACAAAAAACAGTAGGAGTTTAAATATATTTACATTAATGATATTATTAATTACAATTTTCGGAAACACGACTGTTATGAACATCGCCGGTAGCATTACAAATAGTATGAATGAAAACTTTAGAGAGTGATCATTCGGATTACAAATCGGTAGGAAGAACAATTTCGGGTAAAGAACTTTAGGTGAGCCAATATGGATTTAAGTGACAGCAAAGACGACACTGTAAAAATCTATTTTATGCTTTGTTTACCTTTATGTTTTGTTCCAGTGAATACGGTCTAGACAGACAGCAGAAAAAAGGAGTATTGTGTTCAGTAAGAGTTTTGAACCAAATTGGCCCAGTCACCCATCGCCATCCTTCAAAGCGGTGTACAATGATACTGCAATGTAAGGATAGATAGATAAATACATATAATATTCTTTATGAATACGGCGCCCCAAAAGAACCTCGTTGTCTACATGTTTTAAGGCAAAAATCTTAGATAACAGAAAAACCCCTAAAACTCATTGTGTTAAGTATTTTATATTTGATCAAAGAGTTTTGAACGTGCCACGTGCCATTAACGTTGACTGCCAGTCAGTGTCTTGAATTGCCTTTTAAAAAAGAAAACAATCAAAATAGCAGAAACGAAGTAGGTACGAATGGTGCTATTCCAATACCTGTATAAAAAGTAATTGCCAGGCGGTTATCGTAAAAAAATATTGTAATAGCGTACAATAATATAATCTACGAAAATCTCTGAGATGGCGCTATTCAGTTTTTGGAACGGAGTTCCTTATCGCACGTTACAGTTTTGATTTGTTTGCGAGCTGAGGGGATAGACTGAAAAAAGTGTAAAAATGAAAAAAAACGACACTAAAAACCGTCACCCTTTTGCAGTGATTTTTGAGGCACTTCCCAATCATCTAGGAAACTAAAACTTTTCAATCGATTCAGCTTGCCGTCAATTTTGGGAATATGCAAAAATATTTATAATGGGTACACTAAACGACGGCACGAACTATTTTGTGCGTGAGGTTAAAATGCCTGCTATCTCATCTAACAACTCGTGCGAAAGACATAGATGCTGTGATGAGCGGTAAGAAGCTAGTTCACGTACGAATTAGCACTTTTGCAAGTTTGTAGCGAAATGGATAATGATTTAGGACGAAAACGAGCGCGCGAAATTTTATAAACAGACCTTTGGGAGTCTAGATATTATGGAAAAACGACTAAATGTATATTTTCAAAATAAAATGATTTGCATTGTTGAACTACTAATCTACTTACGACGTTAAAAAGTATCTACAAATTCCTTAGATAAATTCACAACCATTTAGGTACAAATGCCTTTTTTGCTATTTCAAGCATTTGGAGCAGCTATGAGCTATGGTTGATATCATAGAAGCTCTGCCAATTCATTATGATTCGAATATAAAAGAACATTATGTAATACAAAGTTTTGTTCATTAAATCTGTATTTTATTTCATCAATGCATTATGTAGGTTCCTACCATATACAACAGCTACATATTCTATTACTTATTCTTAATGCAGCTGTTGAATATAAAAGACGTCTCTCTTTATTTATTGTTTTTATAAAATAACCTAATGCAGATAAATCTTGGCTTAATTCTTTAGGCGAACGCCAAATTGAAATGGATGAAGGCGGGAAACATCTGTCACATTATGGGCACAGTATTGATGAAATGAAATGTCAAAAATAGGAAACACACTGAAGGAGTAGTGAAGATTGACCGACAACAAGCTACTGAAGGACATTTAGCACTCTTCGAAACTCAGGGTCATACAAGATGATACTTATGGTGAAGTCCTCCTTGATATATTTTTAAATCAAGAATAGGGCAACAAAATGACATATTTTATCTACTAAAGTAAGACAGAAAACAAATTTATTTAGCACAAACCAGAGGTTAAAACAAACAAATTTTCCTAACAATGAAGCCAAAACTAGTTTCCTCCGTGCCTCGGAAAGCACGATAAGCCGTTGGTCCCGGCTGTTATTTGAAGATCTTTGACAGTCGTTACGGGTTGTCAGAAGCTTGAGATCTGACAACAGTCTTGCCAAGGGGTACCATGTTTACCCAGTTACTGGGTTGTGGAGGTCAGATAGGCAGTCGCTCCATTTAAAACACTGGTACTTAACTGAATCCGGTAAGACTGGAAGCCGACCCCAATATAGTTGGGAAAAGGCTAGGCAGATGATGATGATGAATGAAGCCAAAACTAAGAAAATTAAAATAACGAAGTTCCTCACGACATTTCTTTTACTCCGAATGTTATTTGATATGGATAAAATTCACATTTTACTAGCACACAACAGGTAAACCGGTAAAGCGGTTAGCTTTTGACGATAATATCCGCACTACTCCAGACGACGCTTTTTCATGACGTAACGATTTCTACCAGACGAATCCTACCGTTCCAAAACCAACAGTCAGAGTTGGTCCCAAGTCCAAGTTCTTCTAATTCATAAGCACTTTTAGGCCCAGTAATATTAACAAGAGCGAGAGTGTTCGTACAATTTTTTTCTATGCCCAAAATCTTTTCCTAAGTACATAATAATCTAAAACTTGCTATCAAACTAGCTAACACACCCAGCAGTAACTATCTCTAACTATGAACGAAATTGTTGTATAAATCTGAAAGATTTACTGCGTCGTCCTGGTAATTTTATACCCCAGTTTAGTGCTAAGAAATAAACTTTTTATGCCGTGTTATCGTCAATAGCTTGACTATTACCGTTTGTTTTTAGTTGGAGATAATTTGGCGATAGCTTTATATTGAAGTAGTCTGCTGTGGTACGAAAGTGTTTTTTACTGCAATCGCTGTGAATAGTCTTTATTACTTTAAGGCGCCGATTCCCTTGAGTAGCTGCTTTTAAAATGAGAATCACGTCTAAACGGCTTGTCATAATTTTTTTTTAAAAATATATGTTACATTAGACCATTTTTTTAATAATTTCGTCTACGAAAATTTTGAGTTTTATTCGTATAACATAGTGTAATTAATTTGTAAAGTTATGTCTAAAACGGACAAAAACACGGTTTTCACACCAAAACCGCTGGGCGTATCGTAATGAAATTGACACCATCTCCAAGATAATTTAATTATCTACATTTTGATCTGAAGCTTTTTATTTAAAGTCATAGAATAATAAGAAAAGTACAAAAAACTACTAAATTTTGGGTCGCGCGGGTGTGAAATGAGTGTGCGTTTTGTTCCCTCAAGGTCGTTGGCGTTAGTTTCGATAGTCAAGATAAGGCTTTTCGAACGTTTGGTTATCCGCGTTCACTATACAAGAAACACGGCATTTTTAATGTTTCACGCACACCCACTCCTGATGATAGCCGTCCGCATAGCTAGTTTGCATCGATATAGTTTGGCCTTTGTATGGTCAAATTGTAAAGTTACTTAAAAAACACGCGGTCCGCCCTCTCCGTACTGTACAGGGTGAATATTTCAAGTGGGCGTGGCTGGCCAAATCTGAAACTATGAGGCTTATGGCCGGTTTCTGATTTAAGTAAAGCAGCAATAATCAGTTGAGTATTGTCAAATAATTTAGGAAGCGTTTGAGTATTTTACGTTTCACAATTGAGAATCTACCTAGATCAGTTAAGTAAGTACCTACTTATGTATGGACGTGCCAAAGTTCCATTCACTTTCTCTTTCACCCTTACGTTCCATTTTACAAAAGAAATCCGAGACATCACAAGATTGCATAAATTTTATTTATAAATTTTATACAGCCATTAAAAGTACAATAGTATTATATTACTTCATTCAAGAGTAAAAAATCAAGTTTTTAAAGATGTTATAATCTTTAATAACTTGATTTTTCATATTCAAGCAATTTCAAAGATATCTATTTGAAATGTATATAACCTTATTATGAAACTATGAAATGGATCGTAGGCACTAGTCAATTACTTCAAGATTGTCATGGCAACCGTATTCATTTTGTCAATGATGTCTTATCGAAAGAAAATAATATCTAATATAATTTGTTATTCCCAAAATAAAGAATTGAAGCTTATAATTACTAGAAGTGAATGTGTTCAGAGCGAGCAGTTGCTGGTTCTTGTGATACCTCATAGAACTACAGAATATTTTATTCAGAATTTCACAAGATCTCTCAAGTGCCCCTTGTTCATCTGCATTGGAATCTGGTTGCAATTGTGATTTACCAACAAACATGGACTATTGTGATGCAATTTTTAATGAGTGAACTGGGTTTTCAAGACCAAAGGCTTTGCTAGCCATCGAAGAGCCTCCGAAGAAAAATAGTAGCCAGGGTCGGTGCCATTGGATATGTGTCGGATACGAGTATTATGAAGGAGGACTGTGTTTTAATATGTGTTAACAAACAATATACTACACCTAGCTATCTGCCTACTTATTTTGTAAAATAATAAATAAATGAGACTTATCATGTTGTTTTTATTATCTTTTATTGTTCTGATACCAAAATCGTATCATACAAAAGCTAAATTCTGAACACATTTTCATCGTTGTAACATCTTCTTGTCTTGTGGATCCTACTAATACCTATTCTATATAGATATGAAAGTCTGTATGTTTGGATATTTGTTAATCACACCTCAATGGTTGAACGTATTTGGAAGTATATACTTTGGAAAACAATTACACAATTATGAGAATTAGAACCTAGGATATAAATTAATATAATAAAATAGATATATAATAATAAATACACGGCATAATAAAACCTTTTATTCTGAAATCAGATATAAAACTGTAGTTTATACAATATATGTTTATAGTTTATAAAATATCCCTATTCTCAGTGTGCCTCTTGGCATAGGCCTCCACTAACAGTTTCCACTGGGGTCTGTCCTGAGCTACTCGCCAACACCACAGTGCACCGTCGCTTACTCTTTTTGCCTACATCTTGGACCAGCGGTCTTTCACATATTTCATTCGCGTCTTCCACGTCTTCTTTTCCCATCTCTTGTGTACCAGTTTGTCACTTTTCTCCATGTCCCTTGGTTATCGCGCATTACTTTTCACATAGTTCCTGTTGATCAACTCTCGGTTTTCGCGCAGGAAAAGCTACAGGCGACCACAAACACATTAACTGGCACTTTTTGAATATTTTTCTTGAAGATCTCACTCAACATCGTCATAATTTCTGCCGAAAGACTGCTGGATACAGGACTTCCCCAGCGTCACCACATCAACCGGTCCTGTGCGTCTTTCATACATCGGATTCCCGTGACCAGGTCGTCGGTCTACGGAGGCCTTAAATGCGTATTCCACCACGCAGTCGCCACTCCAGAACTTAACAGCCCCATTGACCATCCGTTCTTCGAGCATCTGAGATATATCAGGCGTGAAATATTTGCATCCAATCTAATGTTTTCGATAATTCAGGGCGAACACTCTTCTTCCACGCATCGGTCTTCGTTGAGGTATCTCCAAGGAAGACAAGGATGTATCTTCGTCACTCGTTTTATAAGTTTATATATTATTTTGTATTTATTTCGCTTGATCACCGTTTAAGCACAGGCTTGTCAACTATCAACTGCCAAATGTAACCAGTGTAGCCAGATTCGACGAGCCCCAAATCGGCAAAAATTTTGTTTTTGCTTTTATTAAAAACTCAAGTCGACCATTATTCACTAAAACCACGAAACATTCTTCGAAACTTCAATGTGTTAGACACAATAATCATTATTGGTTCCACATAAAACATTTTTCAGCATTTCTTTATTGCCCCTGTGTTGTCGCGACTGAAGTATAATATAAAATAGTGATGAACAGTTAAAAGCATTTTGGTTACCAGTTATTTTCATCATTCCTCAGATAATGTTGTATTAGATAGTCTCATTCCGAAATCGTCTGAAATCACCCCATTTTTTTTTTCTGAGGTAGCCTAATTGCCACCACTCGTAAAAATTGGTCGCCCCAACATGGATCCGAGTAGCCTAAATGGCAAAAAGTCGCCCAATCTGGCTACACTGTTGATGTAACGTTGACAACGGCTTCAGAAAACTTTGAGAATTTGAGAATGATCAAATGTGTTTTCTCAGTTGAGAAACCCAATTGAACGTCAATGAAGGTTTTTTGTATGACATAAGGTATACTTTGGCATGACTTGACTACGTATACTCAAACCGTGCTCAGCATCGCAGAAAACTTAAAGTGGCAGATTATCAAGGGTGACAGATGCTTAAATCGAGATCAGCACATACTTAGCGTCGAATACTCAAATCAGAAACCCGCCCTTAGTCTCGACATTGAATTTAAAAAAGAAACAATATTCCTAATGAAGAAAAGCCGGATGATTTTGAAAAAATTGTTTGTCTGTAAAGTCGGTTTACGGACGATAGTTAAACGTGACAACGTCATAACAAAACATTGATAACGATTAACGTTACAATGAGCGTAACGTTACATTGAGTCATCCTTTTTCGTGCGTGCAGTCGGGGTTCATCGATTTATTAGACGTTGTCACGTCAAAAAAACAGAAACAAACACTATATTGTTTTTTTTGGCTTCGCACGGTTTGTGCACTTAGCCAGTGTCACGTTTAGAAGTTCTAGTTCCTTTAGTTTTTAGTCTAATGTCCTAGTTGCCCCAGTAAAACGGTGGTAAATTTATTGTAAGCTTCCACGGAGTTTTCACACTCGTGCACGTTCACAAATATTATGAGACTAAAAAAAAAATTGGTTGTCTGTAAAGTCGGTTTACGGACGATAGTTTAACAACAACGTCACATAAATAACGATACAATTAACGTCATTGTAACGTTACGATTATAACGTTACAATGAGCGTAACGTTACATTGAACGTAACGTTACATTGAGTCATCCTTTTTCGTGCGTGCAGCAGGCGTTCATCGATTTATTAAACGTTGTCACGTCAAAACACAATTTTTACACTCTCGATATTCAATTTAACACAATTTTAGGAAAATAAAATAGAGAAGCAACATAGACGCCATGACGTTCCCGCCAAAACTCACGTTGTGATTTTTTATTTCGTAGGCGAAACTGACAGCTGCCAATTACTTTTTTTAATGTTGCAAGCCGGGCGCATAGTGTTGTAGGTTAGGCTCAATCATATTTGATTATTCGAATCGATTTGACATGACTCCAGAATTTAATTTTAATAATTGATGTAAATGTTTTATGAATGCAAAACGTAATAAATTTAAATGTAACAGTGTTAATACATAAACTTTTATTGTAATAAATAAGTGCTCGTTCCTTTTGCCATACTGTGTTTTTAAAACTACGTTTTGTTTATACCGTAACATTTCCTAGTGGCAATAAACGTTTTCTTTCTTTCTTTCTTTCAATAATATAAATGCGATAGATCTATATCGATCTATCGAAGTCTGACATAAATGAGTTGAAATGAAAAAATAGCCGCTAGTTTCTTGACAATTTTTTTTGCCGTGCCGTTCCATTTTCGGTTACTTCGATTTTCGATTACTAAGGATACGACACTATTTTCATGTACCTATAAAGTGGCAAACCCATAGAGAAAATTGTGTACTACGCACTAGAAAAGTCGCCACACACATCACTACTTTGTTCCGTTCATGTGCGGTCTTCCGGCCGCACTTCACTCAGTTGCTTGATAGATCTTGAGCGCCTACGTTCAGACACATCAAATATGCCGTCGTGTTTTTTAAATATTTCACTAATAATTCAACTAAAACGGGGAAATGCAAAGGAATAACTTTTCATCTTTGAGTAACGAGATAATCATTTTAAAATTGAATTCGAACAAAATATTTGTTGGACACCACGTTGCGTCATTTGTCCTATAGACTAAATATTAAGATGTGACAATTTGTGTAACAAGTATATGTGGTGGCATTAGCTGACGTTTCTTTTAATAGCGGAATATAATACTCTAACATGTATTTAGAAAGAAACTGACTGTGGTTATTCAAATAAATAGTTTAACAAATTAGTAGGTTGGGTAGGGTACATAGGTTGGTTGGTAGGATAGGTGGGAAGGAAGGATTTGTGGGTAGGTAGGTAGGTAGGATAGGATAGGTAGGGTAGGTAGCTAGTTGACGGGAGCGAAGCCGCGGGGGACAGCTAGTACCTGTGTAGAAAGTAGTTCTCGGTGATATGGTGACCTAACACACCTTTCTCGTAATGTTAGTGTATGGTAAAAGTTAAAATCTTGAGTTATAAGGGAAACTTGAATCAATAATAACACTTAGATACAAGAAATATGGTTACTAAATTAATAGTAAAAAGCATGGTAAAAATGGTTATGTTTTCACTGAACGCGAACTGTCCCAAATTTTGTTAAACGAGCGAATGTGCATACATGCGTTCGATGCAATTATGCATTTTCGCTGAGTGTTTGATTAAACTCGAAAAACCAAAATAATGAATAACAAATTTTCTTTTGGTTTACTAAGGTTATTTCAACTAATAAAAAATATCAAAACAGATGTGAATTCTAATGAAGCTTGTTAGGTATAAAGCTTTGTAGGGACCACTTCTGTAGTCAGTCAGCAGTTTAGTCTATATAAGTGACAAGATGTGGAAGAACTTTGAATGAAACGCGTAAGCGACATGAAAATCATGGCGTTTATGCCTATTGATCGCGAGAAAACTACACCTTAGAAGCACTCTAGCGACGAAAAAAAAAAAACAGAGATTACCTATTTTAGTACACCAACCGATAGTTAGTCTAATAATGATCAAATTCAGGAAAGGAATTACATATGGCAAACTTAAGGAAACAGTTTAATTTTCATAATATTTTATACCAATGTTCACGCTGGCATTGCCACTGATAGATTTTTAATAGACTATAATATAGTCTATTAAAAATCTTTCAAAATCTTTTTTAATAGACTATAATATAGTCTATTAAAAATCTTTCAAAATCTTTTTTAATAGACTATAATATAGTCTATTAGAAATCTTTCTAAATCTTTTTTAATAGACTATAATATAGTCTATTACAAATCTTTCTAAATCTTTTTTTAATAGACTATAAGTACTACACATACTATAGACTATAGTCTATTAAAAATCTATCAGTGGCAATGCCTTTGTCAAGATACTCTTGATCTCTGCGACATAATAATATGTCAAACTGACATATAAGTTATTGTTACGTTATTGTTAGCCTGTAAAGCGCTATTTTTACTGTAGTGATACTGACAGCTGTCGCAGAGATCAAGCTATCTTTTATGAAATATAATTTATAATTTACATTAAGTTCTGTTCTAGAGCGAATTTTAATTGATTTGTGTAAAAGTTGAACATAAGCATCGTCACTACTAAGATTTAGAATTACCATCAATAGAACCCATGACCGGTCACCTTTCTACTCGAATTATTAATTAAGTTGTATAAACCTTAAATGGACACAGGTTTTCTTTACAGTTTGTGAATAAATGCACGAGTAACTCCTTTAAAAACAGTCCAAGCTCGAACAAAATTAGGTTTCAACTATTTTTAGAACACAAAAGGTATAAAAAATCACAGATTCCCTAGAGTAAAATACCCTCGCTTGAAGACTAAATTAAAAGTAAACCCTTTGAGAAACTTAAAGCTGCGCGTCGTTTACACGAGTCGCTTTTGAAAGGAAAGCTCTGGACTGTACTTGAGAAGAACCTTTATTGTATTGACAAGGATTTGTAAGACCTATTTGCAGATCCACCTGGTATTTATATAGTTACACAGTAACTGGGCTGTAGAGGGCAGATAGTCAACTTATGTAAAATACTGGCATTCAGCTGCGTCACCACAATATCCGTATTATCCTACTAGCGGACGCCTCCGCGTAGGTCTCGTACCCGTGAGAATTTAGGGATAAAAAGTAAACTATATCACCCGGGGATAGTGTAGCTTCCCAACGGTGAAAGAATGTTCGGTCCAGTGGTTTCTAAGGTTATTTGTTACATACAAAAATCCAAAAATACAAATCTTTCTTCTTTATAACATTATACTAGCTGTTGTCAAAAAGTAATATTCTTGCCCGTTTTTGCAACATTTTTCATTTATGCTCCGCTCCTATTGGTCGTAGCGTGATGTTATATAGCCTATAGCACTCAGGAATAATGTAGCTTTCTAACAGTGAAAAAAATTTTAGAATTGGTTCATTAGTTCCAGAGATTACCCCCTACATACAAAATAACAAACTTACAAATTTTACCTCTTTATAATATTATTAGTATATTAGTATTAGTATATTAGTATTAGTATATTAGTATTAGTATAGATTATAATATTAGTATAGATTACTAGCGGACGCCTCGCGGTTTCACCCGCGTAGTTTCCGTTGCCGTGGGAATACAGGGATAAAAAGAAACCTATGTCACCCGGGGACAGTGTAGCTTCCCAACGGTGAAAGAATTTTTGAAATAAGTTTAGTAGTTTTTAAGATAAATCTTTCCTCTTTATATTAGTATAGATTATATTATATATAGTAAATATAGTATAGACTACTAATGTAAACGTAAAAGTTTGTGAGGATCTTTGTTTGTTATTCTTTCACAGAAACACTACTGAACGGATTTTGTTGAAAATTTACAGAAATATAGCTAACTTGCTTCTGCCAACGGCTTCGCCCGCGTAAATGTCAAAATTTACAGAAATATAGCTAACTTGCTTCTGCCAACGGCTCGCCCGCGTGAATGTCAAAATTTACAGAAATATAGCTAACTTGCTTCTGCCAACGGCTCGCCCGCGTGAATGTCAAAATTTACAGAAATATAGCTAACTTGCTTCTGCCAACGGCTCGCCCGCGTGAATGTCAAAATTTACAGAAATATAGCTAACTTGCTTCTGCCAACGGCTCGCCCGCGTGAATGTCAAAATTTACAGAAATATAGCTAACTTGCTTCTGCCAACGGCTCGCCCGCGTGAATGTCAAAATTTACAGAAATATAGCTAACTTGCTTCTGCCAACGGCTTCGCCCGCGTGAATGTCAAAATTTACAGAAATATAGCTAACTTGCTTCTGCCAACGGCTCGCCCGCGTGAATGTCAAAATTTACAGAAATATAGCTAACTTGCTTCTGCCAACGGCTCGCCCGCGTGAATGTCAAAATTTACAGAAATATAGCTAACTTGCTTCTGCCAACGGCTTCGCCCGCGTGAATGTCAAAATTTACAGAAATATAGCTAACTTGCTTCTGCCAACGGCTTCGCCCGCGTGAATGTCAAAATTTTTCCCAAGGAAACGAATTCCCGGGATAAAAAAATGTAGATATTATAGCACTAGTTAGTATTCTTTGTGCTATTCCAGACTATAATCTAACTCCGTGTCAAATTTCATTCAGATCCGTTCCGTAGTTTTTGCGTGTAAGGGTAACAAACACACTCATCAACTTTCGCCTTTATAATATTAGTGTGATACACCAAAATAACACATAAACTATAATTAATAAAGATATTGGGAAAAGTACTAATACCACGCGAGCGGAGCCGCGGGCGGCAGCTAGTAGGTATCTAGTAACTCTGCCTATCTCTTTGTTATCATTTCACGCCTTAATGGCTGAACAGATTTGTACAATATTTAGCGCATAGGTTGACCATGATCTAGCTTAATAAGACATATAATACTTTTTAGGCGGGTAGTATTTTTCCTTGGGCAAATAATTAAATTTCCACGCGGACGATGCCGCTGGCAGAAGCTAGTAGTTTGGATAAATCTAGGCAGACGATGACTTAGAACTCAGTTCTTTTAAAATTGACTAAAGTTACGACAGACGCTCGGTCTTATGATACCTACTAATAACTTTAGTTTTCATAACCAAAATAAAGCGATAAATCTGCCAGTTGTTAACAATATAATGGATATTTATGAGTCTTGAGAGTTCCAAACTATTCCAACTTGTTGATTCATGCGGTTTAATAACTTCAATAATTTTACGTTATTGTTAAGTTCCATTTTATTTTCTACTATTTTCTCCGCCGTCTATGAACATACCGACTCTCTTATCACCGATAAACATCGCAGAATGCTTCGCTACCGTAACAGAGCAAAAGCTGAAATGTCTAGTGTGCTTATAATTACACTCGCTGGCTTCCAAACTAGTACTAAACGCTGCCGCTGCAAGCAGCAGATATAGATGATTACGCAGGTATTATTTTCCTGTTGAGCTAAGAGCAATAACTGACATTGGAGAACTATTGATTTAAGCCACAACATGGAATTTTCTGCCCGAAGGTTTACGGCGAGGTGTACTCGTGTTTTTTTTTTTTTTTTTTTCGTTATGGGTTTGCCCTTGACTCTAGTCTAGGTCATAGGTGACAGAGACAGAGTCGACGATGGAGTGAGCTTACCCAGAAGAAGCCTGTTCACTCTAACTTTGAAGAGATTCGGGTTGTATGCGTTCGGAAACACAGACGCAGGCAGTGAGTTCCACTCTTTTGCAGTACGCATTCTGAAGGATGTTTGGAAGCGCTTGGTGCGAATTGGTGGAATAGCAACTAGGTGAGGATGGTAACTTGCTGTGCGTCTAGATGTCCGATGGTAGAAGGGGGATGAGGTCGTGGACTTCATGAGCACACTTGCCAAAATACAGTCTGCAGAAGTCCGACAAGCAGGCAACCTTACGGCGATGAGCTAAGCTGTGAAGCTTGGCATCCACCAGTTTGACGTCGCCAATTAGTCTCTTAGCTCTGCGTTCCACCGAGTCAAGCGCGGCAAGCTGATATTTAGCTGAGCCATCCCAGAGGTGTCTGCATACTCCATGCAGGATCGGACTTGCGCTTTGTAAAGAGTTAATAAGCCTACATTTTGCTCAGTACATTTAAATAGATCCCATGTCTCATATCAGATAGAAGAAAAACACTTTTGCCAACCTTGGAATCAACTCCTCAGGAATTCAGAACGTCGTGCCAAGAATTAGCTCTTATCTCAACGAGTGAGCAACGACTATTATATCAATTTTTTTGACATTTGGCACATTTCATTTATAACAAATATCAATCATTCCCCGATCCAAGTCTAAATATGCTTCCTTTAATATTGAAATCCTAGCAACATTCAAATTCACGCTGTAATGAATGCCTCCCATTTCTCTTACCTCAGAATCTTCAAATTTGTCATTCCAATAACATTTGTAAATGTCGCTTTTACACCTGTATTCGAAGGTATGAAAATAGATGAAATTCTTGATCAAAATTGCCAGAGTTTTCCCGAAATAACCTGTGATTAAATCCTGACTCTGAGTGCTTTGAAATGTTTCTCTTAGGACCATGATTTTGATTTGAGTAAGCTGTTTCTGCTTCCATCTGCTAGTGGACAGAATGTAAATAGAAGTTCAGGTTCTGGGCATTTATTAATACTCTAGTGGTCTGCACGGTTTTCAGTTTTATTTGCGTTGTAGCTGTATTTAATTTATTAATCAAAAAAGTTATCACGTGTCAATATTTATTCAAGGTAACATATTAACAGGAGTTTAAAGACGTATCCCTTAATTCAGTGGCTCTAGACAACTCACATTCTACCATCAAAAGTGTCGGGATAGCGATTGGAAAAGAAAAAAAGAAAAATATTCATATATTATTGTCTAAAATGTATAGGATTGCCAAGCAGTATTGAAATATCATGTGTTCAATCTCTTACATTTTCGCATTTGGACTATGACTGAGGACTATGACCATCGCTGATAGAAAAGTTCTAAATTTAAAGTTGAGTTCTTATCAAATCTAGTTTTACCTGAAAGCTCCTCAAAGTTTGGCATCAAAGTAACAGATTCAGTATTCAAAGTAACAGATTCAGTATTCAGAAACTGGCCCTTTCACAATATAAGTAGACAGTAGAATAAAATTAATTACCAGAATAAAAAAAAATACCTCAGGAAACATCTTTTCTTATTGTGAAACAATATAATCCACCATTGAGTCGAGGATAAGAGCAGACCACTAAGACGCTTTTGAGGTTACCTCTCAACAATGTAATCCACCTCATCTCTTTGTAGAGTCTTGAGAAACGCCTGAGGGATTATATTGAGAAGATGAGCTGTAGATATTCACTGGAAGTGTATAGTTTTCAAAGATTGTTGTGAACTGTTTGTTTCCGAGTGATTCAAAAGTTGATAACCGATTAATATTTGCGGAAGATATTTAGGTGTTGCAAAATGTCTGATTGATGAATTAAGGATAAGTTTGAGATGAGCCGTAAAGTTTGAACTACAATAGTTTTTGAAAGTATAATATATGTTACCTGTACGATTTTCCTGTGGTGATTGGATTGACTTGCCTATCAAAAGAAAGATTCAAGATCGAAGATTAGTGAATTGACAAAATGCTTGATTTTAGTGGCAGATATTTGGCTTACTTTCTAAGTATCCATCATGCTTTCCGATCAAAATCCTTTCCATCATCATCATCTGCCTAGCCTTTTCCCAACTATATTTGGGTCGAGTTCCAGTCTTACCGGATTCAGCTAAGTACCAGTGTTTTACATGGAGCGACTGCCTATCTGACCTCCACAACCCAGTAACTGGGTAACACGGTACCCCTTGGCAAGACTGGTGTCAGATCTCAAGCTTCTGACTACCCGTAACGACTGTCAAAGATCTTCAAATAACAGCCGGGACCAATGGCTTAACGTGCTTTCCGAGGCACGGAGGAAACTCGGTATGTTGAAAATAGTCACCCATCCACGGACCGACCTCGTCAAGCGTTGCTTAACCTTGATGATCGACCCGTGCGGCTGTTATTATTTAGCCACGAGCTCCTCAAAATCCTTTCCAAAAAATCTATAAAACATTGCTACTAGTTGATGGCACACAGGATTGTCGAGGTATTAAAATGACCTCGAAACATTATTAGCGAATAAGTGATTTCATTTTTCTAACTTTCTTCCAAAAACCAACTAGTGAGACTAACAAAAATACGAGAAGATTTGATGATAGAGAACTCACTTTTCCCAAACCTAGCCTTCAATTTTGATTGCTCTGTATCGGGCACAAAGACAAACGAGTTACTCAAACAACGGAACAGTGAATCCTAAACGAAATGTCTAAGCTTAGCTTTGTTCTATTTCTAGATTTAAAAATATACTTTTACGCCTACAAACACAGAAACCCTTTTTAGTTAGGTTTTATCAAGATGTCTGAGTCAACTGTTAAGTACCTATTAATTTTAATGATTCAATTATGAGTACTTTAAAAGGTTACAGCAACACTTGAATTCTTTTTATTGTTAGTGGGGCAATGGGAGCATAAATTAGCCTCTTTCTAAATTTTTTTCATAACTCATAATTATGCTATCACGTCATATTCATGATCACATTTCAACCTCTGACGGGGCTGATATTAGTTTGACGTGTGTAGCGTTTGCGGGTTTGCTATCTAATAGTGAGATAAATAATACGCAAAAACTATCTACAACAATTTAATTTCAGGGTCGCAGGTACAAAGGCCGTTTCTTATTCATTATTTATCTTGTTCTATGGAGGTGTACCTGTGTATATGTGTCTGTCTGTCTGGCATCATAGCTCCTAAATGGATGAACCGATTTTGGTTTAATTTGGTTTGCAAGGTGACTTTATCAAAAGTGTTCTTAGCTATTTTTGATGAAAATCGGTTCAGCCTTTAAACAGTTATGGGCGTTTTACTGTTTGAATCGGGGTATTTTCGAAAGATATCGTGTCATAACTACGTGTTCGATAGATTATCGAAGGGGGTCTACCACTAGATAAATTATGTAGTTTAAAAAGCATGAAATAAAAATGTGCTAGTTCTGTATATATGTTATGTACGGCATTATTCATAATGCCCGTGCAATTTGAAAAAAAATGCCCACACTAGAAATTCCTTCCTGTATCGTGGGTGCGTTTACAAACATATAAACTCACATACACAACACCCAGAGCCGGAACAACTATCTGTAGATCATACAAATATTTGTTCCGTGCGGGAATCGAACCCGCGACACGCAGAGCAGCAGTCAATCGCTCAACCACTGCGCCAACCGTGCGCCCCACATAAGTATGCAATGTGTTAAAAACTATTGAAATAATTAAATTGGCCGGGCTTACTGAATAGTGCTTATCACATATTGGGGCGGGTAATAAAAAGATGTGTTTTTTTACAATATTTTTATGTTGAAATTGATTTTAATAATAGGTAAGTACAATTACTATTTAAGCAACAAACTCGAGGGCGCCCCGCTGCGGAGCTCCTATTTCTATCTGCAGGGTCTAAAGTAACCTAACATGAAGGAGATAACAGGAGCTGAGTTCGCTCACTTCAGCTACCGTCATCAGCTGCCCTAAGCTCCCGAGCTCTCTTCGCTCGCTCTTGGAATAATTCATTGACCATATTTATTAAATTGCCCAACCGTTACGTAGCAATATTCATAATGACTAGACAAAGTTTAAATATACAACGATTTTATGATCTTTGATTTGTTTTTCGATTTTGTTTCCGCGAACCGGAAAACGTTGGAAGGCCTCCCAATAGGTGGACCGATGACCTGGTTAAGGTTGCGGGAAGGCGCTGGGTGCGAGACGCTCGGGATCGGTCAATGTGGCGACGCCTGGGGGAGGCCTATGTCCAGCAGTGGACGTCTTTCGGCTGAAATGATGATGATGATGACTATATAACAGTATTATTTTTGAAGCCACAATGTTCCTTACATAACTCACTTTTTTCTAAATCTGTCAAATGTAAAATCTCTCTTAAGTAGAATCTGTCATAAATAGAATCCGTCATATGTACAATCTGTCAAAAGTAGACTATGATGTCAAAAGTAGAATCTGTCAAATGTAGACTAAACGGAGATGACGACAGCTGAGTTTGCTCACTTTGCTCGCTCACTTCAGCTCCCGTCATCTCTTTTGAACCTAACCTATCCGTGTTGGAAAACGCTTCGCGATCATGGACTAATTCAGTGATCATAATTATCGAATTACGAGTACCCAACCGATACGAAGCAATATTCGTAATGACCAGACCATGTGATAAATATAGGCGTTTAAATCAGTATTCATTATATTTCCCGATTCGACTTGACTTGATTCATAATGCCCGGGTATTTATATATTATGCACCGATTAATCACTTGTTCCATGACATAGGTATATACGCTGTACTACTGTAAAGTTTTTTCAAAACCAGAACGCTAGGCCCAATACCACAAAAATAACAAAAAAACAAAAGGAAAACTTAAATAAATCACCAAGCTCAAATGGCTTCCTATTCGCCTTTACCGGAATGCCCACATACTTTCTTTGCTATATAACGTGCTCTTTAATCCATCTAGTCCTTTTTATCTTAAAGAACGCTCTCAGTTCCTTTGTGACACACATTCTAGGTCCTTGATCATCGGAGAATCTAAAATTAAGTATACGTATGCATTCCACATCCTTCTTCGACAAATCCTTTACAGTTCAAGCAGCTCGTTTGTGGAATGCATTACCTATTGAAGTGAGGCGTGCTCAATCCTTACCAGCATTCAAAAAAATGGTGAAGGAGCATTTCCTTTCACTATAATTAGTCTTCTCCTTTCTCTGTGATATTTTTGTTATTTATTAGTATATTATGTATTATTGTATGTATGTATTTT
Source organism: Orthosia incerta (assembly GCA_948252205.1). Taxonomy (NCBI): domain Eukaryota; kingdom Metazoa; phylum Arthropoda; class Insecta; order Lepidoptera; family Noctuidae; genus Orthosia; species Orthosia incerta. Next base: position 28,303,770 of record OX411755.1, on the reverse strand, counting down.
ATGTTATTATGTCTAAGTAATATTATTTAAGATATATTGTACACTGACAACCCTAAATTCCGCTCATCTCGTTCAGTCCATCCAAAGGTTGTCTGTAAGAGATTGCCCTGTGCGATCAGGCCGCCCATTGTACACTTGCTTTTATGATTGTTTGTCCTGTATATATATATTTGTGGTGTACAATAAAGAATATAATAAATAAATAAATATACAAAGTAAAGCGAAAGGAAGAAAAGCAAAATAGTAACAAACAAAAATCCATCCATCCATCCTTACAAACTTTCGCGTTTATGATAGTAGAAGGATTACTTCGTATAGTCACTATGAGTAATTTAGCGTTTCGACAACAATTTCACAACAAACATACAATATTGAAGCCAAAATGTTGACCTCATTGTCCGAAATATTTCATTTATACCCTCCGTACCCTTTGCATTAAGCTGCCCCACATTATACACAGCCGTTGTGGGCGAGATAACCGAGGTCAGGTCAAGATATCATTGCTTTCTGAGGTCGTAGGTCACTCCGAGGAGTCACAGAGTTATAAATAAAAGAAAACTTTAAATTAATGCGTTCTTGTTTTAAAATTCATGATCTCCAACTTTTCAAGAATCGAACTCGTGATTCTTGAAATTGGAATTCTGATTTATGTTCGGAATATGAATCAATTAAATTGTGCTCGGTTCACGGTTCAATTAATTGAATTGAATTAAATCGATTGGTCGCTTTGCACTTTTGTTTGCAAAATGCGGTTTCATATTGAATTGAATATTTACTTTTGTAATTTCTGATTTGCTTTAATACATTTAAAACCGTTATTTTGTTATCCTTAATTATTTTGTTTTACAACAAAAGTCAAAAGAAAAAGCTGACTTTGTTTTGCTGTTATCTGCATTCTATTACTCATAAAACAATGCAGGATATTGATTTATCTATCTCCCTTTTGTTTTCTTTTTGTAACTAAGAAAAGTACTATCAGTTTTGTGTTCGATATCATATTAAATGGTGTAATGAGGGTGTGATATAGATATACCTCTGTCCCATCGTATGTGCTATACTGGCGTGATGTTACGGTTACAAAATATCTTACACAAACTTGTTGATACTGACAATGAGTAAAAAAAAACATAACATCGCACCTTTCGAAGGCTTTTGACACAGTCTCTGTTCCCAAACTAATCGGAAAGCTGGGAAAATATCGGTGTGCGTGGAATGCCTCTAGAATTTTTAAAAAATTACCTAAAAACCGTAAGCAATGTATTCAAATTGATACTTAATTAAGTGATGAGTTTCTCGTGTCCTATGGTGTTCCCCAGGGTGGGATTCTTTCCCCGACCCTATTCCAGATCTATATAAATGATCTCAGCAGCATGAGTCTCCCAAACTGTAGAATGCAAGTGTGGGATCGATGGGGACTTTTTACATTTCATATAAAATGGTGTTCCGAACATTCGTACCAATATTCAGCTCTATGCGAATTAATGCAGTTTTATATGTGTAATTTGACCGGATATAACATCACGCCGCCGCGCCGGTAGACTCTAAAGCAGTTGTGTAAGAATGCACCTGCCATGTTATCTCTTTACCATCCTTGGTTGACTGGTATTGCATTATTATTATACAACCTTTGTACCTTTGTGCATGAAGTTTAAATAAATATATAAATGTGAACAGTTCACCCTGGTACACTCTCATTTCACCGGTTATGTTCAAGTTTTATGTTATTCTGGTAATCTGTTCTGGCATAACTTTGTGCATTAACCTTACTATAGAACTTGCTCATTAGGTACCACAACTAAAAGTGAAAAATAAAAAACATTTTAATGAAAAATGTTACTTTAAAAAAAACTGGTAAGGTCGGTTGTATTATTTAGTAAAAAATCATTTTTCTATCAATGTTCAAGCAGTCCCAGTGCCAAATACATTTTTCTTTTTTTTTTTTTTTATAAAAACGTTGCCCCACACTAGGAATTTCTTCCTGTATCGTGGGTGCGTTTACAAACATATAAACTCACATACACAACACCCAGAGCCGGAACAAATATCTGTAGGTCATACAAATATTTGTTTCGTGCGGGAATCGAACCCGCGACACGCAGCGCAGCAGTCAATCGCTCAAGCACTGCGCCAACCGTGCACCCAAATTATTTTAAAACTGTTTTATTTCCTGAAAATATTCTCCTCATAATTCAACATCAGTTTGTTAGTTCAGCAGAAACACAAAACAAACACATACTTATTCGAAACACAAAACGAAATGTATGTTGCACTAAAAAGGCTCACAAATAAATTACGAATCCATTTGTTCTGTAGAAATGCTTTTAACGCCGCAGAAACGTAGCCTCAGAAATTAGGCGCTACTTATCGCAAATATCTTATTTTAGCCACATACGGTATCCTACTGCGTTTGTTTAGAACGTATTTGTAGAATCCAGCTGTTACAGGTTGCCTGTATTTTCGCTTGCAATTTAAAGCAGGACTTTGCCCAACATTGTCGATTAGAAACCTACTTAGGTAGGTAGGTGTACCTTGCTGTGGGCACCTTTATACGTTCTTAGCAAAATATTTAGTGGTTCAGCCTCCATGTTGCCTTGGTGAATCATCGGCTTGTTTGCTATAAAATAAGAATAGAAATCTATCTATATATATATATATATATTTATATAAAAATTAATTGCTGTTCGTTAGTCTCGCTAAAACTCGAGAACAGCTGAACCGATTTGAATAATTATATTTTTGTTTTGTTCGTCAGAATACAGAGAAGGTTTAAAACAATAAAAAAGGTGAAAAAAAACCGGCCAAGTGCGAGTCGGACTCGCGTACGAAGGGTTCCGTACCATTATCACAAAAAACGGCAATAAAATCATGTTTGTTGTATGGGACCCACTTAAATATTTATATTATGCTCTTTTTAGTATTTGTTGTTATAGCGGCAACAGAGATACATCATCTGTGAAAATTTCAACTACCTAGCTATCATGGTTTATGAGATACAGCCTGGTGACAGACGGACAGACAGACGGACCGCGGAGTCTTACTAATAGGGTCCCGTTTATATCATTTGGGTACGGAACCCTAAAAAGAAAAAAAAATGGTAGTGTAGGGTTGGTAGGGTAGGGTAGGGTAGATAGGGTAGGGTAGGTACTTAGGTAGGATAGGTGGGGTAGGGTAGGTAGGTTAAGGTGGGTAGGGTAGGTAGGATAAAAATACAATGAATTCAAAAAATGAATGTATGGTGTTTTTATGGCAAAACAACGTTTGCCGGGTCAGCTAGACATAAATAAAAAATAGAGCTGTCCTGTTTCATGACATAAAGATTCAGACTTCATTTACAGAGTAAATCATATTCAAATATTCAGCAGGCCACGTTATTACATCAGTTGAAAACTAAAAGCGTTGTCACAGCCTCTTTGCTCTCATGCAGTCCGCAGATAATTTTACTGACACCCGCATAAAACTGACGTGCGGTCAGCAACAGAAGTCATTTTAGTACTCCAACGTTTTATAGGATGGATTTTTGAGACAGGGCGGAAAGCATAGTTACTTAGGCAATGTAAAACATTCTTAGGAGACTGTGCTTAACTTTTTGAATAATTGCTTACTTATTTTCATCCTAAAGTGTTACACCACAGACGGAAAACTTAATCAAAGAACTATACTCGAGATGATTAATAGTTAGGTAGGCAAATCAAGTCTCATAACCATAGTCCAGCCACCAACCATGATCACTCACACTACACACCACACACACACACACATAGACACAACACACTCACACTTTCACACCTACGCATAAACACACGCACACACACCACGCAAGAGCACGTATGTATTATTTTTAATGGTTATTATTCTTTTTTCTATTTCTGATGCATAAAATGTAGTGAACTCAAGTACCATAACGAGTGAGGACACTGACTCCTGTAACACAGGTCTCACCTAGCACAGGAGTCAGGGTTTCAAATGGAAATGTATAACTTTTTCTTTGTGTTAATAAAAATATTTTATTATTATTATCTATTATTATTACCATTTTATGTAAATGCATAACGATATTAGAATAGTTTTTACTGCAAGTGTTAACTGTACTGTAAACTGTAGAGTATTGCATACAAATAAATCATTAGAATATCTGGCTTATTTCCTAACCGAAAAAACTGAATTTAAAAGGAGCGACCACCTTTCTTTCCTTCACAACCCAGCAGCTAGGTAACAAGATATCTCTTGGTAAGATTGGTGTCAGAGTTCTGACTATAGTTTGACCGAGACCACTGTACTACGCCTCGGCGAGACAGAGGAGGAGGCAGAGGGGGGCAACGCAGACCGCTCCGCTGTAGGTCCGTGAGTACCTAGTTGCTCATTTCACCTACCATTATAGTATATAATATTTACTAATATTTACATGAATAGTTTTATAATATCGTAAGATCTGTCCGACAATATCTATCTCATGTGAACTCATACTCTTTACTTCACGTCCCCCGCCTTGCCGTGCCTTACAAAGGCGCGGTACAGTGGGTACGGTCAAACTATACAAAAAAAACCTGTAATACAACGTTCTTTGATATTATTTTATGTGCAAAGTAACAAAACTCATTGAAAATGAATTAATGTTGTGACGCTGAAAACATAATTTTAATCAAAATATTATTAAAGAGTATTTTCTCTCCTACATATATAAGAATAAATTAATCATATTTATGGATTATTAGAACAAATGATTGCAGCATTTATATTGAAAGTTATGTAGATCTTTCCAAGATCAATTGATTTTATTTATTTATTTAAACTTCACGTGCAATGTTGATTTTCAGTATAATAATTATTAAGCTGAATTTAATCAAAAGAAAAGCGATACCAAAAGTTATATCCTCCATCTATTAATATCAAAGTCTCTCAAAAGTTACAGCCATAGCGTGATCGTTCAATATTTTAGTAAAATGCGACAATGCCACCTAATAGCTCTACTTGATAGAATCGTCCCCTCTACGCACGCGATACGGTCGTCAAAGAGTTGGGTAAAGATAGGACAGATGCTTAAGACAAGTTACATTCTACCAACGAAAGCGTCGTGATACCGAAACCTGTAAAATGTCAAAATATAAGTATGGAAATGCCAAGCGCTATCGACATGCCATCAATCCCTTAAATTTCGGTATTAGAGCTTCAGAGGCTCCAGAAAAGTGAAATTCTATAGCCAAATACGTCAAATAAAGAGTTCCGAAAAGAGCTGTCTAAGCGACTTTTAAAACTCAAATTGAATAGAAGTAAAATATTGTTTTAACCTCGTTCAAGCAAGACCAAACAAGAGAGAGGTGTCTTATGGACACCCGGTTGGAACGGAGTTCAATAAGTTAAATTTACAGTCTTTCAGTTTCGTAAAAAAATTACAAAACTGAAATAACAACAACACAGCTGATGCTCAGTGTAAACACACAATAGCGGCTGTTAGCGTAGGTAATGATGTGTCTAGTCAGCGCGTGCTCGTACGTCTTCGGTTTTCCTAGTGCGCCTACAATTTATCACGCAAAAATTATTATTTGTGTTGATTTATATTAATATATAAAAAGGGTATTTAAACATTTAAATTGTAAATAGTTTTGCATAAACTCAAAATAGACGGCAAGCTGATTACACTTTTTTCGGTCTTGCCCCTCAGCTCGCAAACTAATCATCTATCACGTTCGATAATGAACACCGTTCTAAAAAAAACTGCAGAATGTCAAGTTAAATGTGACTTTAACAGCCATGAACAGAATATAATATAAAACAAAACGACCACACAACACATTAATATTACTAACGACATTCACTTACAGTACAGAAAAACCAAAAGCACATTATTTACTAACTTCAGACGCTAAATAAATAACAAGCAAAAACTAACGTGAACATAAAATTCTCTTATTCATATAATATTGCGTGTTTTCTCACAAAAACACATTAATACGATCTTGTAGGCAATAAAGTGTTCGGTGATAAAATCTCATCTCATTTTTTTCCATAATCTGTGACTACATTGGTAATGGCCGTTTTTGATTGAACTGAGTTACGCCTTGAGTCCATACAAATTGGGGTATGGACGGTAATGCGTTTAGATTTAAATCTTCTACGGTGGATACGTCACGCTGTTGTTTGGTATAGATTTTACCAGGATTATAAGGTTCACAGTGTTTCAGTGTGTGTATTAGAATAACTTACTAAAGGTTGCAGCAGAGAGGCGGTAATCGACATTGCAACAACGCTTTTTATTTGTTCTTAAATTGCTCTACACATAGTACGATTTCTAAGAAAACTCATTATAGCGCCTGTCTGCGTGAACCTTAACATAAAAATAAGTGAGAAAGTCGTGGTAGCCTTGATAATAGTAGTTTATGATACTATTGCATAATAAGGGGTATTAAAACATGAGTGTGAGTTTAAAAACCGAGCCGTAGGCGAGGTTTTTAATAGTATTCACACGAATGTTTTAATACCTAGTTATGTGCAGTTTCATACACTACTTTATCTACACTCATACATTTTGGGATTGAACCTACTTAATCTTATTTTTTGCATTTTCCATGCCATAAAGTCGTGATAAATGCATCATATAATAATCTCGACTTTGCTGGTAAAAGATTATGAGTAATTTCCTTCGCCGCATATATTTGGCGGCGTCAATTGTTCTTCACATTCACTAATATCAGACATTTTAAGCAAGAATTTTAAAAAGTCATGAAATTCAGTACAACGAAACCTGCAAAACGTATGAATGGCGCCAAATCCCAGCACATCACCGCAATAAATTGCGGTAAAAAAATCGTACGGCGATAATACCGCATGAAATCCGTGTTTTGCAACAGAATCCACCGCATAGCAGCGCGAATATAATTCGCGCGAATATTTTGAGCTCTATGAACAGGTGAAAAGAGACAAAAGTTCGCGCAAATAAAAATGGCAGTGCGTAATAAGCCTAAAGCGGGCATTGTTACAGACAAGTTAAAATTGGAATCAATTTTTTTTATTAGGTATAAGAATGGCTTTTCAAAAAATTTAAATAATTGATGGAATCTCCTTAGTGATTAACTTCTTGGATTTGTCCTGTATCATAATAGAAAAAAAGTTATTTTATGATGCAGTTGTTTGAACATCGAAGGAAAATGTTGAACTATAATGGTTTTTTTTTTTTTTTTTTACCTATCCACGAATATAAAGTATGTGTTTATGCAATATTTTTTGAATTCATAATTGGAACATTACGTTGTGAGTGTAGATAAAGTATTTTTCAACACACTTGCTCATAAAGTGGCTCTAATTTCACCGCCATTAGACACATAACTCATAACACCTGTTATGAAACTGTGACGTTTTCATTGTTATTATTCACAAGTGAGTTATAGTCTAAAAAAGTTTCGATACAAAAAAGATCGTGCTCAATAGTACAAAGAAATTAATTGACCTATTGCTTGCTCATTTCATGCAACTTCGTAGTTAAATAGATAATTTTAACTTGTACTTGCTTAATAAATGTAACTTTCACTCAAATATAAATTTTATTTGCTCTGTAATAAAGTAAAATTGAAATTCCCTATTTTGTACGTGGCTAAAACACTATCCACGAAAAGCCAAAAAAAAGAAACCTCATTATTTTAGTCTATGGCCGATCGCCATTGTTAAATGCGCGAGCATAAGAAAACTGATTAATTTTGCCCGCCATTGCGAAGAAAAATTCACAACTCGTTTTTACTGTTGAAAATGAATTTTTCGTATTATTTTCTTCACAAGTGTGTTGAAAAACGTCGTATGATACACGTGTGTATTGATGATTACCGTCCTCGGCTCTCTTAAGACCCTCACCTACGGCTCGGGTCTAAATGGCGCCTCAGCGGTAATCACCAATATTGCACACTTGTACCATAATGTACTATTATCACATCATCAGCCTATTAATGTTCTGCTGGGACACAGGACTCCTCTCTATGAGAGGGGATGGGCCGTACCTAATCTACCACGCGGGCGGGTACTATTATAAGTTGATATTTTTCTTGATCCAGTATTAATAATCATGTAATATTCCTTAAAATTGATTCTAATCGCGATATAATATTTTTGTGCCATAATCTGTGGCTACCTTTGTAATGGCCGTTTGTGATTGAACTGTTACGCTTTAAGTCCATACAAATTGGGGCAAGGACGGTTTATGCGTTTAGATCAAAATCTTGTTATAGACATGACGCTATAATTTGGTATGGATGTAAGCAGGATTATAAGACTCGTCATGTGTGTAGCAGAAGTCGTTACTAAAGGTTCCTGCATATAGGCGCTACATGACATTGCGACAACGACTTTTCGCTGTCCTAAAATTACTCTAGAGATTGAACGATTTCTATGAAAACATTTTTTTTAAATGTTCTTTAGGCTCGCGCTTGACCACTATCGTCGACGGTGAAACACGCTTGCCTAGAAATAATCTTGACTTAAAGACCCCGAGATTGTAGCTGTCAGGCAACACAGACTCCGGCAGGGAATTCCAATCCTTAGCTGTACGCATAATAAACGTATTCCCAAAACGTTTTGTGCGTATGGGTGTGATGTCCACCATGTATCGATGGCGGATCGGTGTACGTCTGGTATTCCAATGATGAAACGGGCTAGGTGGTATTAGATCGTGCAATTCCTTCGCACACTCCCCAAAATATAACCGATAAAAAACCGACAAGCTGGCAACTCGGCAACGATGTTCAAGACTCTGGAGCTTTGACTTGACCAGCGCCTCATCGCCGATGCTTGACATAACTTGATATATTATATACAATATAACTATTATTTTATATATATTATTATAATAATATTCTAAAGAGGCAAGATTTGATTTACATTATTCCGGAGTGAAAGGCTATTTTTTTTATCCCAAACACGGATCCTGTGGGGTGCGCCACGTGAGCGAAGCCGCGAGGCAAAGCTATGTATCATAAATATCTTATTCTCATGAAATATTTTTTTTTTCATAACTATGCATCGTGGCAACCTCTTCCAGATTTATAATATCAGCAGAGACAAGGGGAGTGGAATCGGGTCAAATGGACCATAACTCCGCTGAGAGGTCCGGGGTCCTTTATAGTGATATACATCTAGTATTTGGATATACATGATGAGTTTTCCAGATGACTGCATGTCTACTAGGCGAAAACCGAGAATGTGAGCTGGATTTTAGAGGAAACTGAATAATAAGGTTTTGCGAAAATGATTAATAAGTTTATATGCCACTATTGTATAAATTACGTTCATTATAAAGCTGGTAATGAATGTATTATTGCAAAAAGAAACCAAATATTTATAACAAGATCTCACGTAAAAACCCAACATACAATATTTTATAATTTTCTTCAACGTTCCAACTCAAAATCTCTGTCTATATGTTTCGTAATTAATTTCAAGACGGCGGTGCCCCAACTTCCAAGTTGGTCCCGACTTCCGTTACATATACTTCGAAGTCAGGAAGTCTGACCACTACCAGTCTAGCTTCAAATACCCACTACTTAATTAGCAAAGGTCAGGGTGCATTCGTTGGAGTGATACTACAATTTAGGTGCATTACATTGGAACTATTAGACGGGTGAGTCCAACGTTGTTAGGAGAAAGTTTAATATACAGTTACAACGTAGAAGATAGGTACGGTTGACAGAAAAAGGCGATGGATATTTTGGTTTTTGAAGATAGTTTTTGTGCAGAGAATTTTAAGTATACTGTCTTAATGTTGTATGAGACACGATGAAAAGGAAAAGTAACTTTGTTTAAGTGTCTTTAAAAGTTACAGTTAAAGTTTAAAAATGTTTTTACCGATTGTTTCCTAAGGGATTTAAGAATGTCTAGTAAAATAGATTTTACGTAGCCAGAAAGTTCTTAAGATATTACTAGACTATTTGGTTTATTGACCCCCGACGGAAAAAGAGAGGTCGTGTTATAAATTTGACGTGTGTACCTGTGTATTTATGTATCTGTCTGTGGCATCATAGCTCCTAAACAGAAGAACCGATTTTGATTTCGTTTTTAGGGTTCCGTACCCAAAAGGTACGGCACACGGTAAAGGCACTTTTATTATGCGTACAGCTAAGAAGTGGAATTCACTGCCGGAGTCTGTGTTTACCGACAGCTACAATCTGGGAGTCTTTAAGTCAAGAGTGAATAGTTTATTTCTAGGCAAGCGTGTATCACCGTCTACCACATCATCGTTCCAACAGGTGAGATAGTGGTCAAGCGCGAGCCTATAGTATATTAAAAAAAGGTAAAAACGGAACCCTTTTATTAAGACTCCGCGGTCCGTCTGTCTTTCTGTCTGTCACCAGGCATGAACCGTGATCGCTAAAAAGTTAAAATTTCACAGATGATGTATATCTGTTGCCGCTATAACAACAAATACTAAAAACAGAATAAAATAAATATTTAAGTGGAGCTCCCATACCACAAACGTGTTTTTTTTTGCCTTTTTTATATAATTGTTATTTGTATATTTGATATACTTACGGGTATGCTTAATTTTGTATTTAGGTGAGAATGGGTAAGGTACTTATTAAGTGATTAATTATGATAAGTGCTGTGACAAAGGGGGCGAGCTGTAAATCAGCGTAGTAGCCATTCTGCACACTGCTCGGCATCTGCTGAGCCCGCTCCTTTTGCCATACTGAAAAATATTGTTGATCAGAACTATAAATATTGTGTTTCGTTTATGTTGTCTTAAGTTTCATTGGCAATAAATGCTTTCTTTCTTAATAAAATGAAAGGCGACTAACGAAAGCTATTTACAAGGCAGACGTGAATGAAAACGCCGGGAGGGGACGCCCTAGGAAGACATAGATATAACTTATATGTGATGTTCTTCAGAAAGGCCAGGTGCGCAGTACTCATAACCGGCGTGTGTGTATGACTGATGATGTATGAATGTGAGTGAAGCAAAAGAAGTATGTAAGGATCGTAGCAGGAGGCGTTCTTTAGTTTCTGCCTACCCCCATGGGAAAAAGCGTGAGTTTATGTATGTATTTCTTAAACCCAAGAATAACTAATAAATTTCAACTTGACTGATTTTTTACATTAATGATAATATTACTAAGTGTATTTTTGTTCATAAACATTAATCCAAATTTATTATTTTTAAGTCTACCTATAGTTATTCAGTTCATTAAAAGTTTATTTTTATTCAGACAACTATTCGCCAAATGTCAAATAATAGACACTGTTATTCGATATTCGTCGCATGACAAAAAAAAATCGAGTAATGCTGAATACCGAATAATAGCGAGTATTCGAGGCATCTCTAGTATGAACACGGGTCCAGTTCAGGTCCACGAACAATCTTTAATCAAACTACAAATTGATTAAAAGTTGAAAATTCAATTTTGGCAGTATGCAGACGGCTATTCTGGCTCTATGGCCAGTATTACAACTGAAATGATGAAAAAAGTGCTGATTTATTCAGCAGATTAATTTCAGACTTAACGCGGCGGGTCAAGTCTTTATTACAGTAGGTATTACATTTCAGTTTAGTTTTGGTAAAGCTGAATGCACACTACTGTGCTTCGATGGTACGAGTTCATTGTCATTAATGGATGATATATTTTTAACTATTTAATTCCACAAAGATTATCACCCAACTTCGTCTGAAAGCTTTTGACTTTGTTAATCAACTGTTTTGGTAGGAACATTCCCGATGGCACAACGAAATTCATATTTCATCGGTAGGTGATATCGCGCACGTATTTTCTATGAAAATTGCAATATAAGTCAGTAGAATTGCATCGCGTTGCGTCCATGTGAACGTACCTACTTGCAATTATGCTAAGTAATAAATAACGTTTTTACAAAAAAAAAACTACTAATCTAAAAAACACTACAAAGTGAAAAATAAAACCCATCTTTTTACAAAAAAATACTATACTGATGACCGGTGTTCCTGTTTTCGTTTCTTCGTTTTTGACACCGACTCCTGAAATTGAAGTTATTTTTCACTTTGCAGTGTTTTTATTTGGAAATCAGTATTGAACTTTTATGTATAAAAAAGTTTTCTATTTTTCACTTTTGAGTGGTACGTAATGGTCAAGTTCTATAGTAAGATAGGTATAATGCCCACAATGATGCCAGAATAGATTACCCGAATAACATGTAACCTGAAATGAGGGTGTACCAGGGTGAACTCTACACATCTCTGCGTACCAGTTAAGAGCATACTGGCGTGATGTTTTGTTTATTTATTTATTAAGGGACAACCAACAGTAGTGTAATAATAACTAAACATAGATTAGAACTTAATCTAATTCCAACAGTTAGAACTTAGAACCTTTCTAATACCAAAAGTTTTTTTAGTATCAAACTTTATCAATCATTGTCTTCAAGGGTCTATGGCAGCAGTTGACATTTACGGGACTCGTAGCAACAAACTTACAACATAAGACCTACATTTAACTACTTCAGGCACAACACATTAATTTCTGTAAACAAATTCACTCCAGAATAACGACTAAACTTAGTTATTTTACTCTCAGAATGATGTATGTGAAAACATACGAATTGAGAACCTCCTCCTTTTTGGGAAGTTGGTTAAAAATCACTTATATTAGTGTGATATAAATCGAATCACATCAGTAAGGTCGCTAATAGTCTAATACTAACAGTTTTTAGGGTTCCGTACCCAAAGGGTAAAAACGAGACCCTATTACTGAGACTCCGCGATCCGTCTGTCTGTCTGTCCGTCTGTCACCAGGCTGTATCTCATGAACCCATCACGGCTGTCTAGCTATCAAGCTAGACAGCTGAAATTTTCACAGATGATGTATTTCTGTTGCCGCTATAACAACAAATACTAAAAACAGAATAAAATAAATATTTAAGTAGGGCTCCCATACAACAAACGTGATTTTTTGGCCGTTTTTTGCGATAATGGTACGGAACCCTTCGTGCGCGAGTCCGACTCGCACTTGGCCGGTTTTTTTTTATTATCAAACACTATTCTGCCCATTATCTGAGACCTACGTTTTAAGCATTAAAATTTTATTAATCATTATTTTCAAGGGTCTATGGGTAAGTTGGCATTTACAGGAACAACAGCGAAAGACCGCTACAAATTACAACATAAGACCTACATTTAAATACTCCAGGCCCGCACAACACATATATTTCTGTAAACAAATTCAATCCAGAATAACGACTAAACTTAGTTATTTTACTTTCAGGAATGTTTTACTAATATTTCCAAGAAGCATTAACGTTTTGCCATAGAGCACTGAAACTCTTAGGCGTCCACTGTTGTCAAAACTTTCCATACAAATTATGTTTGTCGGTAACTGTCACCGATTATTTTGGAAATTCAATGAAATTTGATTAAAAACAATTGAATTAAACTTGGTCCGTCAGTTAGACTATCAAAAAATATTGGACACTTATTTATGGTTTGCTTTTTCAAATCAAAACAAAATTACAAAGCGCATGAAATTTCAGGAGTGGGGTTTGTGACTTTACTTCTACGCAATAAGTGTACCACAGAGTCACGTGAAATTTCAACGCATTGTATAGTTGTAATTTTTTGTTTACCAGACAAGAAAAAAGAAACCAGCCAAGTGCGTGTCGAAATTTGCACATTTACGGTATCGTACCAAACCGCAAAATCAACTTGCTTGTAGTAGGAAATTTCAAATAAATCTGATTTATCAATATACTAGCTGTTGCCCGCGCCTTCGCTCCTTTGGACCACCCCACAGGATCCATTTTCGGGTTAAATTATAGCCTATGCCACTCAGGAATATTGTAGCATTTTATTGGTGAAACAATTTTTCAAATCGGTCCAGTAGTTTTGGAACCTCTTCGGTACAAACAAACAAATAAAAAAATCTTTCCTCTTTATATTATTAGTATAGATTAGTATTTGTTTGTTAAATATACGTAATAATAACCACTATCACCGAATTTGAAGTTCATAGGCAGTTAAAAAATGGTCTGGAACATTTTTTTTTTTAAATGCTGACTTTGGTGGCTTCTCAGTCCATTGTTTTACAATATTACTGTAAAAAATACAGTATATATCTTTTTTTAATTCGGACAATCCCACCACACTATTCCTAAACCACTGCAACCCCTGAAAGCCAGAATCAACAGTGACGTCCACCATAAAAGCGCCGAGCAATGAAGCACGACGAAGACCCGGACCTCTTTCTCGAAGTTAGCCCTACCCAACTGGATCGTTTGTCCCAGGTAGACATAGTCTTGATGGGAGTGGATGTAACATGGGCATTCAACCAAGCAACCAGGCAACGAGCTTGGAGGTAAATAATTTACTATTAAAGTATATGTCTACTCAAGGAGCTCTAAGCATCGATATCCCACTCGATGGGGTAGAAGAACTTTTTTTTTGCCCCCCCCCCCCTTAAACATGTATAATAAAATTGACAATGTCAACCATTTGGTTGTGAAACCTTTGTGACAGACTACGGAGAGACAGACAGACCGACGACGGACAGACAGAGACATGAGTGACAGCAATAAAAAGTATGTGTTTAATATTTATTGATAATTTAACTGACGGACCAAATAGAAAATTTACTACAGGAGACTTCCTTTTTCGGACTGTGGTTATATCAGCCGAAACATGTACTTAACGTCAGAACTAATAAAAAAGATACTTAAGGGCCTTCCACCGCTTTATTGCCGTAAAACGGTTTCTTTCTAAAGCATACTCCTTAGTAACGGCTAGGTTAAAAGGTTTGAAAAAAAAGTGTATTCATGTACATTAGTTGTGAAACGTGTTTTTTTTTCGTAATTTTTCTTTGAAAAATAATTAACAAAACGATATTTTTCGCTACTTTTGGATACTCCTCCAAAACGACATGGATGTTTAAAAATATTTTTACACAGATTTTGCAAATAAAACTCCAAACCACGAGCCAGAATATCAATATTGAACGTCAAAAAGGAGGTTCAATATTGATATTCTTTCTCTGAGCGGGAGCAGGGCCAGTACTGCATTAACATATACCAGGGGCGGCTGTACTTTAAGTCCACTCGTGCGCTGAACTGCCAGATTTTAATAGGTTTAGAAATAAAATAAAAATGTTTAATATCAACAATATCAATATTTACGAAATTATGACGAACAAATTTAAGCTCTTTGCTAAAGTTATAAGACGTATATTGCTGTGAAAAATATTCCCCGTGCGGTAGGCTAAAGCGCACGGCGAGAGTTCATACAATTCTACGAGAAATAAGCGAAAACGCCTGGCGCATGAGACAGAGATAGTTCAATAGAAAATGTACGGCAAAATATGACCACTCTCGTGCGCCATCCCAGCTAACCGAAGATTACCGAGAGCGGGCGAGGTTTGACGAACAAAATTTATCTTCGGGTCGAGTACCAACATTACAAGTTGTACAACGACGTAACTAGATGGCGTTGGCGTCGAATTAGAAGTCGCTAGCGAGATGGTTTGCCGATTTACATAGGCACCTGTGAATTAATGAATTTTAGGAAATCTAATTCAATTACCCAGTGAGACGTCAAAGTGCACTACTACTACTATGATCCACCAGCCGCTACTGATATATACGCCTTAACGCAAATTACGAATATTATTGGCTTTTCATGTCGCTGAGATTCCGAGCTCTGTACCTAACTTAGACAAAAGTTTGTGAACATTTTGTTTGGTATTGCAATAAACAAAACGTTCTTGCTTAAGTTATCTCATGTGGATGCCAAAAGTAGAAAGTTTGACAGCCACACGAGGATGTTTACGAATGTTAGTTAATGTTTCGGCAGTTCGATTGCCGTTTTGAGCAAGAAAAATAACATCGTTTGGCTACCGATTTTATAGCCTATACTTGCTTTCATTATCGTCATTATATAAATTAATATGTTGACGTTTGTAAGGCATCCCCCAAGCATCGACAGGTCCAGTGCTTATTAAATTCAACGGATTCTCGCGATCTTTTCGAGATCTTCGATCTCCCTTGTAGGAGGCCTTCCAACACTGTGTCTACCGTATGTGGTCGCCACTCTAGAACCTTCTGGGCCCAGCGGCCATCCATAAAATTCTATAATGTCATGGTTATTTGTTGCCAAGAGGTCGATCAAAGCTGAGTCATAAGAAATTGCTGTCACGTAATACTTCACAACTTTTCTTGTGAGTTTGCTCGGCTTATAACCCTAAAGATTAATATGTAATTTATTATTGTAACTAAAAACAAATAGGTACTATTAGAATTAATATTTGTTTTGGGATATTTACCATGTATATTAAGATTTTTGCTGAGAGCTCGATATTTCGGCACCGTTACAAGCTTGCAGCTTGTAAATATCCCGAAACAAATATTAATTCTTATGATTGTGACCATGTCAGCTTAAAAACTTAAATATATATTATTTAATCTGTATTTCATCACCAAACTTTAGCAATTCCAAATTTGTGGGTAGTTAAAATATATTGAAAAGTTTCAATGGAACTCCCAAAACACCTGAGTTTGATACATAATGTGTTGCGCCAAATTGTTATTTTGAGCAATTAAAAGTTTGACTTTCAGTGGCCGTTATAGTTTCGTGGTCTAGAATTTATGGGCGACCACTAATAGGATAGTGAAACTATTTTGATAGTGTTAACATGTTTGTTTTTAATTAGGCCGTTATTTACAGCTTTATAGGGAACAGCACCATTTTCTCATAGGGACGTATATTAATGTTCCTTATTGAAGTTACTTTTCGAAATTATTAGTTCACCATACAAATTTCCTCCCCCATAAGGATGATTGCCAGGATAAAACTCCTATTTCCTTCCCAGAGTCTCAAACTATCTCCAAACCATTTTTCATCTTAATTGGTTCAGTGGTGTAGGCGTGAAAAGGTTACAAACAGAAAGACAGAGGTTCTTTCGCATTAATAATATTAGTACCGACGGATGGATAAGTAAGAAGATACCTTTTCCTAATGATACTTACTTTTCTCTTGCGAATCAGACAAAAATATTTATCGACCTACCATTTCGCGCCTCATTACACAAGTTCCAATTAAATTACCCGGAAGATTCCCTAAGGAAGGTTAATTCACATTGTTTAGATAGATAGATAGATAGATAAATCATTTATTTAGTGCACACAAAAGACACAACACAACACACAAAATCTTAATAAAATTATTACAATTGTCATGTAGGTATGTTTAAAAACAAATTGCCAACATAAAAAGAAAAAGGAAACCGAAACAAAAGTAAAAATGACATCAGTAACATTAATTTTGACAATCAAAACAATCATAACACAGTGCGGTGTGCGTCTCAAGGTTGCACCAAATGGGAGTCCAGCTCAGCACGTGTCAGGCAAAAGCACCTGACGCTGATATTCTGCTGGATCCCTGCAGTGACAAATGCTATAGCCATTACTCATAAGGCCCAGCATGTGCCGTTATTGAGACAGTCTTAATGGTATCACGTATGAGAAGAAAATGTGCGGGAATTGGCTATGTGACACCAATGTACGTGCTGGACTTGAGATAGTGCAAGAAGAAATTATAACGGATAGTGTTAAATGCAGAAATCTTTACATATAAGCAGTGTTGTAGGTCGTGGAGGAGATCATTTTATCACCACTGCTCTAAAAGCGGTGAAGGAAAACATCGTGAGAGAACCGGTATGTCCTAGAACCAAAAATTCGAAGATATGTTACATCCACAACCAGCACGGGCCCGCGTGGTGGATTAAGGCCCATTTCCTCTGTTATAGAGAGGAGGCCTGTGTCCCAGCAGTGGGAAGATTAAAAGACTGATGATGTCTGTGTTTTGAAAATATTTAAGAAAAAATAATCCGGGGTGTCTTTATCAGCAATAGATGTCAAAAATAATATTTGCGGACTTTTTGTTTCTCTGTCACGGAGGATGTTTGTACGCAGTTGACTGTAGTATTGTAGCTGGTCTAACTTAAAATATGGTACACGTTTTATCTCGATACACCGCCTAGAAGGTGAGTTATCTATAAAAGAGTGGTCAAAGGTTCAGTACAGGAAATCGGAATCCTTATGAAATATTAGGAAACTGTCTGAGGAATCTTAGGTGCTTTGTTGTGAGAATAATTTCTGCTTAGTAAAATTTTTAGTAAGCGTAATTTTTCTACAGTTAAATACAATATTGTTCATATTGCGCGGAATTGATACAAGAAGCCAAACATGCTTGGGGTAAAACTATGCGTAATGGGTTATAGGTTCATGTCACCGACATGCTAATGTGACTGCGTCAAAGACATGCTAATGTGACCATGTCAAACACTATTCATTGTTCATAATGTGAAGTGTTGTGCCAGTGAAAACTTAGAACTTGGGAATAACTGGCTGCTAATAATAAACTGAACAGTGGCCTGTATATGTCCTGTTTTTACATCTGTCTGCAGTCCCCATGACTGCCTTTTTTGGTGCCTAGCTGTAAAGAACCCACATAAAACCCCTACTTCAATGTGGGTTCTTTACTTTTATATAACTTTTCTTTATCTTACTTAAGCAAAGAAGAAAGTTTGGAAGATTACACAGTAGACTGCGTATTTAGGTTACTGGTTATAGAGGGCAAAACAAGGGATTTACTTTGATAGCAAAAGGAGTAAGTAGGGATCGTAGCAGGTGGCGTTCTGTAGTATCAGCCAACCCCCATGGGAAAAGGCCATGTGTTTATGGATGTTTGTGTGTTATTTTTATCGGAGTCTCGTGTAACTTTTCGCGTTCTCCTCCTGATCGTAAAACAGAAAACTTTGAAATTGACCCATACATAATGTTCGCGACAAAGTGTTCAGTGTTAGTGTAAATAGTGTAATGACAGTACGCTAGTTAAAATTGAGAGACAATAGTGTTTAGAACAGTGATTCAGAGCAGTGAATCAATAGTAAAGTAATAGGAACGATCGAGAAATACACGGCTGTAAGTAGGTAACAGTTCAAAAGATAACGCCGCGGCTTCGCGAACCATCTAATTGCCCAAAGCGGCCGCCGTCGTCGAAAATCCTTTGTACGCGCCGACACTGCGCGGCGCACGTGTGGATACAATGTTATCGGTAAGCCAAAGGAACCGCCGCCGGTACCTACCATCTTTAAACTAGCCGACACGCGTGTGAATACAATAGGTCAAAGAAGCCGCGCCGGCCGCGGAATCTCGAATCGTCTTGACTGTATTATTATTGTAATTTCGACCGTACGCCGACTGCCGAGAATAGTTTTTTGTTTACACTTTTGTTGAAGTCGGCATCTCTTTAATGTAATTTTTGTAATAAATCACGATAAGCGAACAATGCTATCTTTCGCCGCGGGCCGACTTTGTCGGCAAGTTTTCTGGAATATTTTGTAGACTCACGGAGTAGTATAAAAGAGCACCGCGCTCGCCATTAAGTCAGTTCGGCTTCATCACTCGACCAGTTCACATCTGGCATTCGTATAGACAGTTCGGATCCAGTACTCGGTCAGTTCACATCTGGCATTCGTATAGGCAGTTCGTTTTTATTATTCAGACAGTTCTGATCAAGTCCTCGGCCAGTTCACATCTGGCATTCGTACGTTCGCATAGTATTGTTCGCCAGTCGTCATAATAGTTAAAGAGTCTTTTATTTACCTCCACCTTCTTCGCCCATAAAACAACAATAGACCAGTAACTTCCATCCCACCATACTTCACACAACTGACGCAGCAGCCGGAACCTATAGGTGCAGGACGCCAGCGGCTCAGCTTGGACTTCGCTATAGTTTTCACCAACACGAGATCGCCCGTCCGGTACACATAATGTATGCAAAAGCAAAAATAACGATCAAAATAAAGTACTCACTAAGTAAAGACTCCAAGATTATAACCCTTTTAAAGTAAAAGAGAGTAACAACTCTAAAATAGAACAGTTTCTACATACAAGCTTTCGTGAACTATCGGATGTAGATCACTTTGTTAAGGCGTACTTTTATAATATACTCCCAAATGCTAACGCGGTACTAGCCCGGCGCCCACTCAGAGCCAAAATATCAAAGTTGGACCTCCTTTTGGACAGTGTTTGTAAAAATCTTTTTGATTTACATAAGCTATGTAGGTTATGAAGAAATTCTAACTACTTATCTATTTTTTTATTTTTATTTTTTAAATTTTATTCTAGCCGTTAAGGGCAGGTACCCTGAACTGGAAACCATGAAAATGACACCCATGACACAAGTTTCAACAATTTCGGTCGGCGCCATCTTGGTTTTTTTTGTCGCCATATTGACATTTAGCGACCCCGAAAACCATGAAAATGACACCCATGATGAAATTTTCAAAAATTTCGATCGGCGCCATCTTGGCTTTTAATTTTGACCCCATTTTCACATTTAGCGACCCCGAAAACCATGAAAATGTTGAAAATCATTTGGGTATATTGTCCTCATTTAATCAAAAATCATTTGGGTATATTGTCCTCATTTAATCAAAAATCATTTGGGTATATTCTCCTCATTTAATCAAAAATCTCTATGACACTGAGGTTTGCTGTGAAAGCGAACCCAATTAAGGTTTTAGCTTGCTTTTGTGCATAAGCTGTCCTACTGTATTTGTTTATGCATGTTTTTTGTACAAAAAAGAATATGAATATGAAAGGTTTTCTTTACTTAAAACTAAATTCGAAAACAAGTAACGTCTCTCCTACTACTTATAATTTTTACGTCGCAGATTTTTTGTAAACATGACTATAATACTCTATGTAGTCCCGAATCAAATATTTATCACATAATTATTTAAATATATAGCTATACAGAAGGAATATCTTTATCTACAAGGGCGCACGGTTGGCGCAGTGGTTGAGCGATTGACTGCTGCGCTGCGTGTCGCGGATTCGATTCCCGCACGGAACAAATATTTGTATGACCTACAGATAGTTGTTCCGGCTCTGGGTGTTTGTGTGTGTGAGTTTATATGTTTGTAAACGCACCCACGATACAGGAAGAAATTCCTAGTGTGGGGCAACGTTTTTTTAATAAAAAAACTACCCTTTTTGTTGTATTTACTTCAAAATTGTTACTCGGCCCATTGAGTTTTGCCCTAGGGTAAAGTCAGTGTAAGACTTTTTAGGTACCTATGAGAAACAAAACAACTAAGTACCTAAGTAAGTTTCCTCAACTATTACATGTACCTGTTAACTACCTATGTACTCGTAAAACTAGGTCTAACTGTATCAGCGCTCTCACGTACAGAAACCTACCGAAGTACTTACCTAGGCACGTGTTACGAAATTCGGGAATTACTCGGTTCCCGAGGCTGTGTTTACCGCTTTACACGACCGTATTGTAGGTGTGCGCAGTTGTGTCTTGGCACAAAGTTTGTGGTTTCAAACGTAGGATATGTACAGTCATCACACTAATATTATAAAGACAAAAGTTTGTGAGTGTGTGGCCCACCGAGTGAGTGTGTGTGTGTGTTTGTATGTTTGTTACTTCTCCTCGCTCAAACGGCTGCACGGATCTGGATGAAATTTGGCACAGAGATAGATTATAGTCAGGAATAGCACAAAGGATACTTTTTATCCCGGGAATGTGTTCCCTCGGGATAATTTTCGACATTCACGCGGGCGAAGCCGCTGGCAAAAGCTTTTTCTACATACGAGTATAAGTGCATCTCTGTCTAGCCCTTCGGGGCCTACCAGCGTGATGTTATGTTATTTAACTGCAGCGATTAAAATGTTTGCTTTCTTCGAATTTGTATCTTTTTTTTTCTTGGAGAACTGGTCATGCTTAATGCGCCACCACGGGGTGATAGCGCAGATATGTGTGATACCAACCCAATAAAACTCCACGGTGTCCTCCTGTGAGGCTTATGAATCTGTATCTAAAGATCAGCCATTATATCAGAATTTGAGTTTTGTTGAAAATAAAGTAAAAAAATAGGTTTTCATTTTCTGTTCACTTTATCAGTAAGTACTTATAGTCTAGACCGATATATTTAACGAGTATCTACCAAAACATACGTATCTATAGTCAGCACTTTTTGACATTAATGCGTTCACAGTCGATTTGGTAGTAGATTTACTTACCCAAAACTTAAATACTTAGATTTTTATCCAAGTACATTATGAAACAAAAAAATTTCAAATAAGAAACGGGTCTAACCTAATGTACTGCGCAAAACAACTTCAGATAAAAAATAACAAATTGACAATATACCTAAAAACTGGGCAAGTGCGAGTCGGCCTTGCGCACGAAGGGTTCCGCACCACTATCGCAAAAAACGACAAAAAAATCACGTTTGTTGTATGGGAGCCCCCCTTAATTCATTTTATTTTAATTTAATAATAATTATTTTTTGAAGTGAATATACAACTAAATATTCTGTGAATATTTCAAGCGTTTACCTGTTGCCGTTATTAATATCGAGCAAAAAACGGCAAAAAAATCACGTTCGTTGTATGGGAGCCCCCCTTAAATATTAATTTTATTCTGTTTTTAGTATTTGTTACAGTGTACAGCTTGGTGACAGATGGACAGACAGACAGACAGACGGATCGTGAAGTCTCAGTAAAGGGTCCCGTTTTTACCCTTTGGGTACGGAACCCTAAAAACTATCAATACATAGAATGTTTCTAACTATCGGCTAGACTAAGTTTGTTAGGGTTGTCACGCGCGCGATCCTTTGCAAGTACGTGTCTGAAAGGAGAATAATTCGATACAACTGTGGCTGGAAATGGTAGCTATAGGTACCTATGGAGTTGGCAAACTTGCTACATTCAATAATAAGGATAGCTCAAAAAGAAAATATCATTTCATGATTGTAGGCAGTGTAGGCATTGTAGGCAATTTTTTGCCAAATATGGTAGATCTTAACCTGAGCTATATTAAAAGGATTATGACGATGTTTTTCTAAATGTATTTGACAGTATTTGTGGCTTTGCACAGCCAAAAATCTAAACTCAAGTTACCTACATCATCATCTGCCTAGCCTTTTCCCAACTATATTGGGGTCGGCTGCCAGCCTTACCGGATTCAGCTAAGTACCAGTGTTTTACATGGAGCGACTGCTTATATGACCCCCACAACCCAGTAACTGGGTAACACAGAACAACTTACCTCTTGGCAATACTGGTGTCAGATCTCAAGCTTCTGACTACCCGTAACGACTGTCAAAGATCTTCAAATGACAGCCGGGACCAACGGCTTAACGTGCTTTCCGAGGCACGGAGGAAACTCGGTATGTTGAAATGGTCACCCATCCACGGACCGACCTCGTCAAGCGTTGCTTAACCTTGATGATCGACCCATGCGTACCTACATAGAAGTTAATTTATTTATGAAAGAAATACTTTCACAATTTGAATTTGAATTTGAAGATAAGCCAAGGAAGTGAATCCGTAGGAGAAAGCTAGTTAAAATATAAAGGCGTTTTCGAAAATGAGATGTGAGTTAAGGTAATTCAAATGAATGAATAATTCAGAACAATTTAAACGTCAACAAAATGAAATAAATCGTTGGAATCATTCTTTACATACACTAAAACATCACCCTCTAATAAAAACATATATCACCCCACGACAAAAGACAAAATTCCACGCTTATAAAAGTTACATCACACAGCTGCAGCGCCTTAAAGCGATTTATAGCGCTGCGCTGTAACGATATTTTTCAGCTTTTCCTGTCCCATGCACAAAGGGATTATGTTTCCTCGTAGGACCTGTGAGCCCGACAGCCGTATTGTATGGCTGTGCATAGGCTTCCTTTTAGGCTAAGAATTCCTGGATACAGCGCAGTTATTAAATCATCTTTTGGATTATTTTTCTCTTTGGTAAAGAAAGGAATTATCAAATCAGATTTTTGGCGGTTGAAGGTTAATTTGCCCTATTGTGGTCTTCTTTTAATTAGACACGTGTTTAGTTGTTGATTGGTAGATAAGAATCTTAGAATTCTTAAAAGATCTAGTTCTTACTGTAGTCACAGATAATATAATAATAGCACAGGTAATGAAATCACAATTGAAAAGACTACTAATGGAGAAATATAGAAGAGAAAGGAGGATAAATATTGTGTCGATGCCTAATAAATTGTGATAAGGATAGAGAATGATGCTGATTGTAGGTTCATTGTCATATTGCTCTGCTCGGGTGAAAGTAGAGGAAACGACGTTTCCCAAAAACGTTTCCCGAAACCCCTTGCATACTATTAATAATAATTTAAAATTATCATTATTTATAATTTCATGAAAATTGTTGGAGCCCTTTCCGAGATTCAGTTTATATATATACAAGAATTTCTCGTTTAAAGGTTTTAGATTTATTTGCACTAATCACTATAAAATAAAAATCTTAATTAATTATTATTTATTTATTACATACTTTATTGTACACCACTTAAATGATTAGAGGACAAAACATTTTAAAGATAAGTGTACAATTGTCGATGTTATCGCACAGGCCCATCTCTTAAAGACAACCTTTGGATGGACTAAACGAGAGGATACAGAGGCTGTCACTGCTGTCAGTGTTCAAAAATATCATAAATAATATTACTTAGATATAAAATAAAAAAAAAATATAAAAAAAACAAATAAAGTATTATACAGTACAGAGTATTATAACTACTTCTTAAGGTTACACTAGTCGAAAACTGTTCCATACAAACGTAGTCTAGGGATTATTCCATTTTTTGGCGATGTACGTTCAAAATAAAAAGTGTTATCAATTTGTCTCATCATTATCTAGCCCTGTATGGAAACAAAAAAGTAAAAAATGAAAACATTTGAAAGTTATGAGCGTCGAAAGTTCCACATTTCGACACAAATTTTAACGCGTTTTTGGGCGCAAATAAATACCATAAGAAAACAAAAAATTGCAAAACGGCCTCCATACAGGGATAGATTAGTAGTTTAACAATGCAAATAATTTTATTTTGAACAGATAGATTTAGTAGTTTTTTCATGATATCTAGACTGCCAAAGGTCTGTTTATAAAATTTCGCGCGCTCGGTTTCGTCCTAAATCATTATCCATTTCGCTACAAATTTGCAAAAGTGTGTATTCGTACGCGAACTAGCTTCCTACTGCTCATCACAGCATCTATATCTTCCGCACGTGTTGTCGGTTGATATAAAATGCATTTTAACCCCGCGCACAAAATAGTTCGTGCCGTCGACTAGTGTACCCTTAATTAAATATTCAATCCTTCTTCTCAATATATTTTATTTCCTTCGTTACGTTTATTTTAAAATAGTTTATCATCGCTATTCGTAGCCATCATAGAGCTAAAGGGCAATTTTATTCATTTGAATGTCCATTCTAAAGTTTATTTTTATTTACACGCTACACACGTACTGTTGGAGACAAGTTGAAAATCAAATATAACCTGTATTTGCGGTCAGAAAGGTAGATCGAATTCAAAGGAATGAAAAGCCGTACGAATTCCTAAAGTCTGCTCATATCCGCAGTCTTCTTTGTTTTAAAGAGTATTTCAAACAAAGGTAATCAAGTGAAAATTCGTCGAGCTTTAAGCCAAAAATGTACAAACATTTAGCGAGAGAGCAGTGGTGGCCCAGTAGTATCGGCCGCGACTTACAAGTTGTAGATCGTGGGATCGAGCCCAGACAGGCGCTTTTCTTTGTGTAAATAATTTCTTAACCACTGCTCTCAAAACGGTGAAGGAAAACATCGAGAGGAAACCGGCATGTCCTAGAACTAAAAATTCGAAATCATGTGACATCCACCAACCCGCACTGGGCCCGCGTGGTGGTTAATCCAGGCCTATCCCTTCTCTCACAGAGAGGAGGCCTGTGTCCCAGCAGTGGGAACATTAATAGGCTGATGATGGTGATGATGATGATGTGTATTTCTGCAGACATAAAGATCCGTTTAGTAGTCTTTGCTTGAATGAATAACAAACATCTATCCTCACAAACATTCGCGTTTATAAATAGTAGTTATTTATAAACGCGAATGTTTGTGAGGATAGATGTTTGTTATTCATTCAAGCAAAGACTACTAAACGGATTTTGATGAAACTATACAGTTGTATAGATTACTACCATACTTCTGCCCACGGCTTTGCCCGCGTAAATAGTGTTTTATTATCCTAAGGGAATAAAAACTATCTCCATGCCAAATTTCATCTAAATCGGTTCTGTAGACCCAGAGATCACCCCCTACGACCTCACAAACTATACTTCTTTATAATCTATATTTAATATTATAAAGAGAAAAGATTTTTTTGTTTTTTTTGTTTGTACCGAATAGGCTCCGAAACTACTGGACCGATTTAAAAAAATCTTTCACCAATAAAAAGCTACATTATTCCTGAGTGACAAAGGCTATTTTTTTCCCCGAAAACGGGTCCTTTGGGATGGTCCACGAGAGTGAAGCCACAGGGGACACATTTAGTTTTAAATATTGATACATCAAATTAACACAAATGCAATTTATAAAGATATTGTTAATAATTCCACTCGGGCGGAGCCATGGGCGGCAGCTAGTAGAAGTTTTTTATTTTTTAATAATAATTACTTACATAGATTTCATCAGACATTCATGGACGGAAGATTGCGGTCTCTTCTATTTTATTTTAAATTGCCATTTACATTTTGAAATATTTAGTATTTTTAGGGTTCCGTACCTCAAAAGGAAAAAACGGAACCCCTAAATGATCACGTTGTTATACGTCTGTCTGTCTGTCCGTCTATCCGTCAAGACCCTTTATCTCGGGAACGTGTGGAGGTATTGAGTTGAAATTAATATCGTATACTCAAGTTTGCAACTCCTTGTAGCTGTGAAATAATCAAACTTCTACATAAAACACAAGAGATACAGTCCGTTAATGACGCATATTTTACACTCGCAAGGGAATCAAAATCTACAAGGTATTTCCCGTTGGAAGGAAGGAAGGAAAACTTTTATTGTGCGTACAGCTAAGGAGTGGAATGCCCTGCCGGAGTCTGTGTTTCCCGACAGCTACAATCTAGGGGTCTTTATGTCAAGAGTGAATATATTTTTTCTAGGCAAGCGTGATTCACCGTCGACCACATCATCGCTTACCATCAGGTGAGATAGTGGTCAAGCGCGAGCCTATAGTATATAAAAAAAAAACTGACCGCCACTTATGCCGTTGTATGGGGACTTCAATTTTCCAATGGAAAAGTTAATTTTGTCCCTCAATTCTGTATATCTCTAGAGCAGTATCTATTATCAATAGATATATATCATAATCTATATCTATTATCGCTAGAGCAATTTTCGATGTCCTTTTAGTTTATGAACTTCAGTAATGTTAATTAATTATTTTGGTGAATGTAGCTGTTTGTACGGAACCCTCAGTGCGCGAGTCCAACTCGCACTTGGCTAGTTTTCTTTATTGTTGATAGGCTCGCGCTTGAACACTATCTCACCTGATGGTAGGATCTAAATTCTGCACTGGCAAATAAATAAAATAAACTTTGATTTGTGATTGTTTGTTGGTTCTCATTCTTTTATATTTTAGCAAGATTTATAACACCAATTTGAACTTAAAACGGCTCAAATTTTTCTCACAAAAATAGATAATAAGTCTGTAAAGTCTAGACACATAGTTGGCATTATCTTGTAGAATAGCAAGCTTCAACCTTTTCATTTTAGTCGGGTGTTCAGAACAGCGGTCTGTGTGCAAATGCATATCAGTAGAATCTACATCTGTCAGGAGGCGGGTGCTTTACGCTCGTTTTATTTGAATTCCATCTATTCTTGTTTGGAGCCGGAGTTTCTTTTCTTTCAGATATCAAGCGACGACGGATGCAAATCAAAGTTGACGCTCAAGATTTTTGTTTTAATTTAAGCAAATTAGAAGACAGTTGCTTAGCATTAAAAGGTACTATAGGTACATAGTTTTAAGGGGATAGTTTTAGGAGCTTGTGGCTACATAATAACAGCCGCTCTGGTCGATCATCAAGGTTAAGCAACGCTTGACGAGGTCGGTCCGAGGATAGGTGACCATTTCAGCATACCGAGTTTCCTCCGTGCTTCGGAAAGCACGTTAAGACTTTGGTTCCGGCTGTCATTTGAAGATCTTTGACAGTCGTTACGGGTATTAAGAAGCCTGAGATCTGACACCAGCCATGCCAAGAGGTACCATGTTCCCCAGTTACTGGGTTGTGGAGATCAGATAGGCAGTCGGTCCATGTAAAACACTGGTACTCAGCTGAATCCGGTAAGACTGGAAGCCGACCCCAATGTAGTTGGGAAAAGGCTGTGCAGATTGATTGAGGTACATAGTTTAAAAATAAATTGTAGCTCTAAAAACTAAAAAACACGCTTTAATGGTAAGGATAATGGGACAAACTGTTTAAATTATTGCATTGTCATCGGTCCTTGATAAGTGTGCAAAGTTTCAAATCAATCCAACGTTTTGAAGTGGGTGAAAATCACGTTCAAAGATTCCTTTACATTGATACATAGATACATACATACCAAGCTAATAAAAGCGTGTTAATAACAGAATTCAATTCTACTAATAGTATAAATGTGAAAGTCTGGGTGTTTATTAATCAACCACGTGTCAACTACTGAACTAAATTACTGAACGAAATTGGATGAAACTTGGCACCCGGATAGACGCGTCTCCTAGATTAGAATAAAGGATTATTTTATGCCGAGATTATTCCTTGGGATGGTAAAACTATTTTTACCCAAGCGAAGCTGCGAGCGGAACCTAGTATATTCATAATTAAAAGGTGTGTTAGCGATTCAAAAGGTATAAAAAAACGTGTTGAAAAATGAACCAAAAAATTCATAAGCAAAAAAAAATGTGTTCAACCGATCTTAATTTCAATCGGCAGCACAACAAAATTTTCCCCTTCTCCTTTTACCTTTCTTTCCCAGAAAAAGCTAGCATAATAGACTAATTTCTTACCCCAGACCCCAGACAATGGACCCACGAAAAACATACCTATTTCTGTACCTTAACAATCTTTGTGGCAGGTAGCCTTACCTTTGTTAAGGGTCTTAAGTAGGTCATTTATTGACCCTAATTAGTTCGCAAAATGAACAAGGGTTTGGGTCGGTCATAACCTTGCTCATATCTTGTTTAACTTGACTGTACTTTTGAAGAATGTGTGTGCAAGACTGGAGAATGGGAATGGATATGAATCGCTGTGTAAAAAGATGCTTGTACAATGCTTTAGAGATGCCATATCTTAGCTATTATCATATTTATTTGATGCAGCTCTGTTACCGTTCTATATTACATGAATGTTTTATATGAGAGATATCATTTAAGAGTCCCTACAAGTTTCACGAGCTAAAAACAGAAAACAGCTAATTTTTCAGGGAAAATTTCTCAATAACTACAAGATATATGATAAATCTTTTAATGCAACTTTTTGCGTCACATAGTTATCTAGTAAATGTACAAATTGTAATGTAATGTAATGTAATGTAATGTTACAAATTTTTGATAACAGCTCAATGTAAAAGAGAAAAAATAAATTCCTATCACACATTTTTACGTAATCCCGAAACACCAGGTTTTTTAATTGCTTTTTCAGCTTACTAGTGGCAAATAACAATCTGCAAAAAATGGTGTGGACTGGGCATGTAGTATACTAGTGAGCCACCAATTTATTTTTTTAAAGTTTATTGTTCTTGTACTTAAAAAAAATATTGTCCACGCAGAAAAAAAACAATTTTATGATGTGAGAAAGCGTCGCCTACGTGTAAGAATATGTTGAATATAAAAATAACTGGTAAATAATTTGAAATTTGAGGTGTTTATCAATGGAATCCAATTTTTGTATTTTATTTTTGAGTACTTATTTTATTTTAATAAATTGTCTAAATATTGTCTTATAAACCGCTGCAATCGCTGTGGTATTCAGTTTCGCTCAAGGGCTTGTAGACGACGGACCTGTGTCGTTTTTATTTTTGTCACTATATTTTTTATCATATGTCTTGTAGTAGTGTAAATTTTCGCTGAAAAAGTAGCTGTTTTCTGTTTTTGGCTCGTGAAACTTGTAGGGGCTCTTAAGTGTTTACTTACCTTAGAAAATATTTTTAAAATTAAAATAAATTGGATCTGGCTGTTTTTGCAACGGTAGGTACAGGAGAAATTCCTTGAGTACGGTTTCGATAATCACATTCAAAAGTAAAAGGAAATAATACGTTTATAAGGTAAACAACATTTCTTTCCTGTTTCCTTATCCTTAGATGTTTTCAGCAGCATTACTAATATTTTAGGAGTTCCATAAAACGTGTGCTAATGTTTTTAATAAGCTACTCTAAAGAAAACGCGCTACGCACGTGCATAATAATATAGTATGCGCGTAGACAATTAACTATGAGCATACCTTGCTACGGATTGCTGTAACAAAATAACTTTGCTTTCATTAATATAAAAGCAATTTCCAAAAAAAAATATGTTTTAGCATAAAAATAACCGACGAAATAAATAACAGACAACAACAACAAAAAGCAAAAATAAAAATCTTTTAGTCTAGGCTGATCTTCGTTGATGGTTTGTTTGGCGCCGCCTCAAAATTCCAGACTATAAGTTTTTATTTATTTTTTGCTTTTCAGTTCCTTATTTTGTCGATATATTTTTTTGTTAAATAGGTTCTTTTTTCGCTTTTCAGTTTCAGGTTCAACAGAATCGGTTTTCAATTGAAAATTCAGAGAGCAAATTATCAATAAATCTTTTTTCTACCTTTAGATGTGGATTTATTTTGAATAATTTAAATGGGACTAACTTTGAGGTATACTCTTTCCAATAAAAAATAATTTTTGAAATCAGACCAGTCTATAAGTGTCAGGTGACATTTGGTGGTAGGCTTCGGCCGATGGCTTGCGTCCACCCACCGGGCTAAGGCGTAAGCGGCCAAGTGGCCTAGCCGTGTTCCGGTACGATGCTTGGTGTAGCCACTAGAGGAGTTGGGTCGAGACAGCTGTTCCACTGCAGGCTGACACCGGCCTGACGCGCGCTGTTATGGACGTATCGGGAGACTAGTCGCAGAGGGTAGCGGGATCCGAGGCACGGTGCACCGCTGGCCGACCGCTGGTAGTTGGGGGCCCAAGTAATGTGCCAGAAACACACGAAAGGCCCGGAATGCCCAATCGTGCTGGTTGGCGACCAGATGGGCGAGGGCTCGATGGACATTCCGGGGGGGCTCGGGCGTCCCCGCAGTCTTCAGCCTAGTGCCCCAATGATGGCGTCCTTTCAGTGCGTGTCTGTAGGTTGGCAGCGTGAAACCTCGTCTCCCTTCCTTCTCCTCTCATCCATTCACTCTGTAATTATTAAAATGACAAGGAAAAAGAAAACTGGTTATAAACAGCGGCTGCACGGGGTCCCCAACAAAGTGCAACTCACCAACATTAGAGGTCTGCACTCAAATCTCTCTGCAGTCCACTACCACCTGGAGGCTGAGAAACCAGCACTGTATAGCGAGTCCTTCAGATGTCTCGTACTTATCTTACCCAGGGTTTACCCTGGAGCACAATTGTAAAACACGCGCGGGTGTGTGTATGTACGCTCGTGATGACACTTGCTATCGGCGTCTTCGTAACCTTGAGGACTCCAGATTCTCGACGCTTTGGGCTCTGGTGGACACAGGTCTGCATAAAATTATCTACGCCTTTGGCTACCATTCACACAGCGAAGATCAGGAGACAACCAGGCTCACGGAGTACCTCAGTGAGGCGGCTGATACAGCATAGCAGCGGTACTCTTCCGCCCAATTATTGTTACTGGGGGACTTCAATGCCCACCACCAGGAGTGGCTCTTCCCATACCAGTGCACTGACCATGCTGGACGGGAGATGTGTAAGCTTCCGCTTGGGCTAAACCTTACCCAGCTGGTCCATGGGGCAACGAGGGTGCCGGAGCAAAGTGAGTGACGTGGGTCTGAAGAAGAAAGCCTGCAACAGGGCTGCCAAGTCCTGCAAGAAGGTGTTGCAAAGGGCTCGGTTCGACAACATTGGCCGAATAGGGGCCAAACTTGCTTCTAACCCAGCTGGTAGTAAAGCGTTTTGGTCCCTGGCTAAGTCGGTCGAGTCGATCTTCTGCCGTCCCACACTACCACCACTGCTGAAACCCGATGAGTCACTGACCCACACCGCTGAGGAGAAGGCAAATTTATTTACTGCTCTTTTTGTGGAATCTTCGCGTCTGAATCCTGGTGATTCGCGGCCCCTCCTTCTCCTGATGGATGCGAGACGAGTATGTCGGACATTCACATCCATCAAAAGGACGTTCGTAGGGTGCAGCGCAACCTCGACGTGAACAAGGCTAGCGGCCCTGACGGCATACCACCTATAGTTTTTAGAACATGTGCGCCTGAAATGTCTCCGATCTTGACACGCCTATTCCACCTTTCATATGAGACTGGAAAAGTGCCGAATGCTTGGAAGCAAGCGAACGTATAGCCCATGCCCAAGAAGGGCAGTCGTGCTGACCCGGCCAACTACAGACCCATCTCTGTAACGTCCATACTCTGTAAGAGTATATGGAGCGTGTACTTAACACTAAGCTCCTGGCATACCTAGAAAATAACGATATCCTTAGCGACCGCCAATACGGCTTCCACCGAAATCGGTCTACTGGGGATCTACTAGCGTATGCCATTCTTTTATGGAGTGAGGCCATCGAGAGGCACGTGGAAGCGGTTGCCGTCTCCCTCGACATCTATAAGGCTTTCGATAGGATCTGGCACGAAAGCCTTATCGGTAAGCTTCCTTCATTCGGTCTGCCCAGGGGTCTGTGTGATTGGATTGCAGACTTCCTGAGAGATCGGTCCATTCGAGTGGTTATCGATGGCTGCTCGTCGGAGCATTTGGATATTAATGCTGGGGTCCCTCAGGGGTCGGTACTCTCAGCGACATTATTCTTGCTGCACATAAATGAGCTGCTAAAACCCGGCACCTTTGGGTATGCAGACGACAGCACTGTTGCTGAGAGATACTTGTCAACCGCACGGGCGATGCCAATCTGGTCAAGTTAAATGCTGCTAAAACCCAGGCGTGTCTTTTTTCTTCACCTAATTTCACCCGGCTCAAACTTTCCTTGATGTAACCGTGCCAATAATGGACCATCTTGAGCTTCTTGGCGTTACGTTGACATCGACTCTCAATTTTGGGCAAAGGTTCAGCTGGCTGCCAAAAAGTTGGGGATCCTTGCGAAGGTGAGAAGGTACTTCACGCCGGAACAGCTGCTCAACTTGTATCAAGCGCAAGTTCGATCGTGCATGAAGTACAATATTCATCTCTGGGACGGATCTGCCAAATACCAGCTTGATGCACTAGAGTTGATTGAAAAGCGGGCCAAAAAACTCATCGGCAATGAGGTACTGGTCAACTCAAAGATTTGAACATCGTTGCCGAGTTGCCTGATTTAATTCCGCCCAGCCCGTTCCATTATTAGACTACCAGGCGTATGGCGGTGCATCATCGGTACATGGTGGACATCCCACCCATACGCACAAAACGTTTTCGGTAGATGAACAATATTGGATTCAGGTAGGATATGTGTAGGAGCTCGAACGGGCTTGATGGTGATCAAGGAAAGGAATCTTATTGTACATCGATATAGAAGTGTTATTAAAAAATAAAAAGTGGTATCATTTGTCCCATTATCAGCGGCCACTTCGATTTTATTTAGGATAATATTCGGCTGCATACCACTTTTTCAAATCTAGCCTATCTTAATAATTTCAATATTGCCCTTTTGGCGGCGCCTGCGAGATCACCAGATATGCATCCGATAGAACACGTCTGGCACCTGCTAAAACGAGGACCAAAATTCATATTCCCTACACATGTCAATGTGGGTGAACTGCGATGCTCTGTTGTATAGGAATGGTAGAGACTACTTTAGTAAACAATGAATAAAATTATTCTCAACATGTCTAGGCGGGTGAAAACTTTATTAAGAGAATGTTGCGCAATATAATGTGATATTATTTTATGTGAAAATGATGTTTTAATTAACTTCTGGTAATCTTAAACCATCAACAATGTCCAGTTTTCCCATTGAATCATGTTTCTCACAAAAATTGTATTAAATGCGATCGAATTTTTAGGGTTTCGTACCCAAAGGGTAAAAACGGGACCCTATTACTGAGACTCCGCGGTCCGTCTGTCTGTCACCAGCCTGTATCTCAAGAAACGTGATAGCTAGACAGTTGAAATTTTCACCGATGTATTTCTGTTGCCGCTATAACAACAAATACTAAAAACACAATAAAAAATATTTAAGTGGGGCTCCCATACAATAAACGTAATTTTTTTGGCATTTTTTTCGATAATGGTACGGAACCCTTCGTGCGCGAATCCGACTAGCACTTGGCCGGTTTTTATTTTAAAAGGTGACCTAGACTAGAGTCAAAAATCCATTACAAAAAAAAGGTGTTTTTTTTAAGTAGGGTAAAATGTTCTAATGTACGTTTTTAAAATTAAATCTTATTTAAAAATAATCGTTATTTATATTTTGTACCGCTAATTTTGCCGGTGTGTGTAGATTATAACAGTAAATATGAATAATCACAGCAAATCAGGTTGCCAGGTTTAGTGCTGTTTCCACTCTTCTCTATTATTAGTTTTTCGACCAGTTTTTCCCTACAATAATCTTTATATAATCTGTCTATTTTTAAGCTTGTCTACCTCTTTTCTTGTGTCTCGATAAAAAAAAATATAATATAAATAAATTTAATAAAGATTTTTACATATTTCATGTTCGGTAAGTAGGTTCTTATTACCTCCAAATGGGGCTTGTAGGTGACTAATTAGTGCTCTTGGATAATAATGTAGCTAGAAAAGCCCTAGGGCGGTAAGTAGTTCGCGTACATCTAACCATCATACTGGCAATAGACATCATGCATTCAGCCCAATGACCAAAGAGGTCGCTTTACTATTCAGCCTTGTCTTTGTGTGTGTATAATAGTCATCAATTTTATTCTTGTAATGCCGGTTTTTTTCTACTTACCTCACAATGGAGATGTAAGGTAGAATAGTTAGCTCGGGTGTAATCACCAATTGCACCCTCGAACATAAATCAATTGCACCCACGAAATATCTCGGGCTGCAATTGATGCCTTACAGCCCTTGGCTACTAATCTACTATTAAAACCTTTCAAACTTCTGTATCACGTCTTGTAAAATCAGTGTAACTTCTCAACCCTCGATGCTTTACTTGTACCAATTATATCATCTACTGGCTGATACAGTTTGCCCACGTTGTCCAAACACTGACTGTGGACACACGAAGGCAGCTAATCTCAGCGCGGAGTGTCGGGCAAATACGTCTGTTTGATCGGTCCAAAAGCATTGCCGTGGATTATTCAGAACTGTGTTCAAAGGCTGGTGGTGTTTACTTGACAGATTAGTGTGAAATATTGATTGAGATTGGTTAATCTTACTAATATTATAAAGAGCGAAAATAACTTTACAATGCATGTTGCCGCAGTGCGGAAAGTGTCACTTTTTTACTAG
The DNA here is from genome assembly GCA_948252205.1 of Orthosia incerta. Classification (NCBI taxonomy): domain Eukaryota; kingdom Metazoa; phylum Arthropoda; class Insecta; order Lepidoptera; family Noctuidae; genus Orthosia; species Orthosia incerta. The sequence goes on along the minus strand of OX411755.1, from coordinate 28,268,368 downwards.
TGCTTTTTACTTGCCTGTACTTTTTTTAATTTTTAACTCCAACGTCAGCCCAGCGCATAGAGTTTTTATTATTGGTAAAAGTTTCAAAAATTAGTTAAGTACAGATTATCATTCATATAAAAGGTAAAACAAAACTAGTACTTCATTTAAGGCGTTTTTAATTACTCTAGATTTAGATTTTGATCAATAAATTAATTTTAAATGTTCATTATATATATGTTTGGTAGAATGAATATTTTTCTCGTGCCTTTATGCGTTACGACGTGACAGCTATTTGCACATGCGCAGTAGATATGCCCGAGGAACTATGAACTATTAGTTAATCTGTGGATATGCTGAGCGCCCTTGAGTAAGCGCCATTTTATTAATTTCTTGCTTGGTTCAGATATTTTTTTTTATTTCCTCGCACAATGCATAGTAAAATGTTGTATGATACGCGTGCGTAAGACGATTTCCGACTCGTGTCGATTTATCCACTCACTATCGGCAATCACCTACTTTCCGCACTTGTAGCATAAATAACTATTGTTTGTTTGTTAGATTTTAATGACTAAACGGTTGAGGCAGATAATTAACGCTTTACTTTGTGTAAATTATTTCATCACCACTGCTCTCATAACGGTGAAGGAAAACATCGTGAGGATACCGGCATATCCAAGAACCAAAAATTCGAAGACATGTGACATCCACCAACCCGCACTGGGCCCGCGTGATGGATCACGGCCCATTCCCTCTCACAGAGTGGAGGCCTGTGTCCCAGTAGTGGGAACATTCATAGGCTTATGATGTGTGATGTGATGTGAAACGGTTGAGCCGATTTAGATGAAATTTTGTATTGAGATAGTTTGTGACCCTAGAAAGGACATACGCTAGTTTTTACGCGGTAGTGCGTTCACTTGGGATGATAAAACGCTTTTTACGCGGGCGGAGCCGCGAGCTAGTAATAAGTAAGCTAGTAATCATACTTCCTACTATCACACTAATATTATAAAGGTGAAAGTTTGTGAGTGTGTGTGTATGTGTGTGTGTTTGTATGTTTGTTACTTCATCACACTCAACTGTCTGGACGGATCTGGATAAAATTCGGCACATAGGCTACTTTTCATCCCGGTACAATGTTCCCACGGAATAAAATAACACTTTTCACGCGAGCGAAGCCGTTGGCAGAAGCTAGTAAATTATAAATTACTAGTAATTAAGTTACTTTTTATTTGTACCTACATTGTGCGTATCTGTGTCTGCTAAATAAACTAGTTTTCTTTCTTTCTTTCTTTCTTAGTAGCCTACCTCGACTTTTCCTAGATCAAAATATTGTTTAGCCTATAACCATCTGGAGTAATTTACCTTTTAAATGGTGATAGATTTTTTCAAAAAGGTGTAGCGATTCCAGAGATTACCTACACGTCTGAACAAACTCACAATATTCAGGGTATCTCTTCATAATAAAGACTAGCTTTTGGCACATAATATATAACAGAACATAGAACAAATTTAAAAAATATAATTATTACAAGGCAAATTATGATGACATAAATGCGGATTTAAAAGACATTAATTGGGAGGAATCTTTAGGTAACCAAACCGTTGACGATACCTTGAACACGTTTTATGACGTTGTTTTCAGCATTATTAAGAAACACGTTCCATTCAATAACTGTAGATCGTTAAAATTTCCGGTATGGTTCACAAAATCGCTTATTCATATTTACAAAAATAAAGCCAAAGCTTGGGTAAAATGGAAGATGTATCAAAATATCTCAGACTACGAACAGTTTTCCATTTACCGCTCCAGATTCCAAGTTGAGAGCAAAAATTGTTACAGAAAGTACATTGCCTCTGTAGAAGACGGCATCCGAATTAATGTTAAGCAATTTTGGACGTTCATTTCTTCCCGCAAATCCTCTACAAGCTTCCCCTCTATCATGCACTATAGTAATCATTCAGCCAACAACCCTGAAGACATCTGTAATTTGTTCTCAAGCTTTTTCAATTCGGTATATGAGCCATCCACTTCAAGTCACAGTGCTTCATCGCAGTACGGAGATTACTCGGAAACCTGTTCTCTCCTTAGTAGCATTCAGTTTACTGCCGATGAAATATTAAGTGCGCTAAAAGCATTAGATCCGTCAAAAGGTCCGGGACCAGATGGCTTACCAGTCGTGTTCATTAAAAAGACTGCTGTTAATCTGTGTGTGCCATTACAAATTATTTTTAATCTATCCATTTCAAAAGGAGTCTTTCCCCAAGCTTGGAAACTCGCAAATATAACTCCTGTTCACAAGTCGGGACCTAAACAGGACATCGAAAATTATCGACCTATTTCGATATTATCGGTTTTTTCCAAGTTATTTGAGAGACTTGTTCATGATAAAGTTTATCCTTTACTGCATAATAGCATAATTCCACAACAACATGGATTTGTCAAAAAAAGATCAACTACCACTAACCTGATATCTTTTGTTGACTATTTATTTAATAGTATGGACTCTCGTATTCAAGTTGACACTATATACACGGACTTCCAAAAGGCGTTTGACAAAGTGGACCATCAACTGCTTTTGAGTAAAATTGCCTTTAATGGCATACGTGGCGACCTACTGAGATGGTTCTCTTCTTACGTTTTTAACAGATCTCAGAGAGTTGTGATAAACGGTTTTAATTCTGCGACCCTAAATGTTACTTCCGGTGTTCCTCAGGGCTCTATACTGGGTCCTCTTTTGTTTGTTATGTTTGTTAATGATATAAGTACGTGTTTTCTAAATTCTAAATTATTACTATATGCAGACGATTTAAAAATTTTTAGACCAATAACTAATTTACGCGACTGTTTATTGCTGCAGGAAGACTTAGATAGATTCTCTGCATATTGTGTAAAAAACAAGCTAAAATTGAGCATATCCAAATGCCATTGCATTAGTTTTACTAAAAATAAAAACTTAATAAAACATGCATATACCTTGCACAATACAGATCTAGCAAGAGAAACAGTGGTTCGTGACCTTGGTGTTTTGCTAGATGACAAACTCCATCTAGATGCTCACGTTACTAAAATTGTGAACAATGCTTTTCGTATGTACGGGTTTGTAATGAGATCGGCTCTGGAATTTAGGCGTCCTAGTACTTATTTATACCTATATAAAACTCTGGTCAGGTCTCAGTTGGAATACGGGGTCCCGGTGTGGAATCCCTTCTATGAAAAATATTCTAACATGATAGAAAGAGTACAACGTAAATTTTTAAAGGCCATGCATTACCGTTGTTTTCGCAAGTATGCATCTTATAGCGACTTGCTAAATAAATTTAAACTTCAAGATCTTAAATCTAGACGTATAATGTTGGAATCGATGTTTTTGTTTGATTTATGTAACAATAAATTTGATTGTATAGATATGAACAATAGAATTAGTTATGTAGTACCCAGAAAAACTATATGTCGGGGTGTGCGCGCGCGACCACTGTTTGCTGTAACCTCTTGTCGATCAAACGCGGGCTCGCGAGCACCCCTACGACGTCTTACCACTCAGTTCAATAAAATTTTCCAGGATATTGAGTTCTTTGCTGTCTCGGCTGGGAAATTTAGAAGTATTGCTCTTAAAACCATAGCAGACTTAAGTACATAATAATTTAAAATCATAGTTCAATTCTTTCTCTGTTTTTTTTTTTTTTTTTGCATGTATAACTTTCAGTTTAGTTTTATTTTAACATTTATTCATACTTTAAAGTCTACTTTACATCGCACGATGTTCATGTTAGTTTAATTTTTTTTTTTGTATTATGTGGAAAATGTTGTTGGTTATACATTTATAATACCATTTTAGTTTTAAGTTCTTAACCATACTGTAATGTGTAACCGTTTATTTTCCCAAATAAAATAAAATAAAATAAAATAAAATTTACGCACGGGCGTTCAAGCGTTTTTGGCATACCTACAAGTGGAATCAAATATAACAGCTCACAATGCTAGGACCCATTAATATTAATGCAAATTTTTATCCATGGTGCTAGGCAACTGGGCTTATCCCAGTTGTAAACGACCCTTTGTGCCTATTGGCCTTGTTTGTTCTGTCTCCTGCTTGATATGGAGGGAAGTTGAAATTTGTACTTTTTCCTACTCCTCCGTTATTCTTTTCTGTTTAATTTCGTTGCGGGATCCAAGACAGTTAAATTCATTCTCCGGGACTTCGTCGAGCTTCATTGCCTCGGTGCTTTTCTGGTGGTCGCCACTGTTGATTCTGGCTTTCAGGAGTTGCAGTGGTTTGGGAATGGTGCCGTGGTACTGTTCCAAAAAAAAAATTGCATTTGGCCGCAGCTTCGCTAACGTGAAAAGTGTTTTATTATGCCAAGGGATCATTATACCAAGTTTTTCGGGATAAAAAGTATTATATGTGTTAATTCAGGTTATAAACTATGTATATGCAAAATTTCATCCAAATCTGCCCTATCGTTTATGTATGATTCAAAAACAAACATATTATCTACAAACTTCATTTATAATATTAAGTAGATTATTCTAGGCGTATGAATTATTAATTGGTAAAATTTAATAATTTATTAAATGGTAGGTTATTCATAATTAGTCTTAGAATAATCTATGTAATTATCTTTGGCCTGAAGAATTAACACTTAAAATGGAATACTTTTCTTATTTATTTTAGTCCTAACATTGGTTGCCTTTGAACATATTATTTTATTCTTATTTTTCTTTTGAAATTTGAATTAAAGATCATTACCTCTCCACCATATTGTAATAATTATATATGTATTTTTATCTTCTGAATATGTAGTTAAGGTATATGTGTTATTTATACATAATTAGTTAAGTCTTATAGTTGTATAGTTGTTAGTTTATTTTAAGTTTCCTTATTTCCTTCTACACACTATGTCTTCGTATATCATCCAACTTTCCTGTCGCAGGTCTGCTGGAAGAAATTTCTATTGAAATAAGCAGTACCTTTGTGCTCTCCTATCTGTATTAGTTCTTTTCTCTGTTAAGTATTTTTTGTGTACATAAATAAACAAATAATAAATAAAATTGCCATGTTATCATGTAGTCAAATCTTGCAGTAAGATTTTTGAGTAACGTATGATCCGAAACTGTGAAAATAACAATACCGCTTCGTCATTTAATTAAGCATTACACAAAGTCCTGGATTTGTCCGTAATGTTCACGCAGTAGCAGTATTCTAGACAGTTACAATCTACATGCTTAATGTTGTTCTGAATAATAAAGAGGTAATTAACGTGCTTCTTAGTGGTTGCCTCTTCCTTAAGCCCTAACTTTGTACCTACTATCTATACCTTTGTGAGTATACATTAAACTTACAGTTATTGGTTTTGTAACCGACGTTGCAGATGCCAACTCAGGGATAAACCATGCTGTACCTGAAAATAAAAATATAAGTTAAGTTAGTTAGTTAGTTCTTCTTTGTCCAATCGTTATTTTTTTAATGTGTGTGTTAAAACAGAATAACAATTTTTTTTTTACATTTAATTTGGAGAGCATTACATGTAGTAAATATTATAGATAGTTTTAATGAGTTTTATTCTTTTCCAATTCAAGTTTGAAATTGAAAACAAAGTTTTGATTAAAAATGTAATTCAATATAAAATAAGACACACTTTGGGTTTATTTATGCAAACTCACAGGCAAGAATAAAAATTAAGGTTTATAACTTTTATAAAGAAAACCTTCCAAAAGAGTGGGTCTTAGAATGAACATGGACAAAACCAAGGTGATGTTGAATGCCCATGTTACACCCACTCCTATCAAGGTCGGAGACTCTACACTCAAAGTTGTGGACGACTATGTATGTCTACCTGGGACAAACAATCCAGTTGGGTAGGGCCAACTTCGAGAAAGAGGTCAACCGTCGAATCCGACTCGGCTGGGCAGAGTTCGGGAAGATGCGCGGTATCTTCTCGTCCAATATACCACAGTGTCTCAAGACGAATGTCTATGACCAGTGTGTGTTGCCAGTGATCACATATGGCTCTGAGACGTGGTCGCTTACAATGGGCCTTATCAGAAAGCTTAAAGGTACCCAAAGGGCAATGGAGAGGGCTATGCTCGGAGTTTCCTTGCGTGATCGAATCAGAAATTTAGAGATCAGTAAGAGAACCAGGGTTACCGACATAGCCCGAAGAATTGCCAAACTTAAGTGGCAGGGGGCAGGGCATATTGCTCGCAGAACGGATGGCCGATGGGGCAGAAAGGTCCTAGAGTGGCGACCGCGAACCGGAAGACGTTGCGTTGGAAGGCCTTCCACCAGGTGGACCGATGATCTGGTGAAGGTTGCGGCGATCCGCTGGTTGCGGGACGCACGAGACCAGTCAATGTGGCGACGCTTGGGGGAGGCCTACGTCCAGCAGTGGACGTCTTTCGGCTGATATGATGATGATGATGATGATCATAAAGACAACCAAATTCTGGCCGCGGTTTTGCCCTCGTAAAAAAATGTTATTATCCCAAAAGAACACACTACCGGGCTAAAAACTCAAAACATCCTAGGTCCTACCCAGGATCTCAAGCTACCTCCATACCGAATTTCATCTAAACCGTTTTGTCAAACGGCTGATGGATGCATGCAGATTAAAACAAATTTAATGCTCTGTAGCAGATAAAACATAACACAAATCTTCAAAAGATATAGCACATACTTTCCTCATAATCTCGCATAAAATAAATATATTATTATTACATCCAAAGCTCGAACATCGATCGTCTTTAAGCTCCTTCATAAATTCTGGAACATCGAAATATATTCTTATCAGGTGTTTGCGGTAAATCTGATTTATGGGCAATTAATTTATATTAATAGAAGATTATAGGTTTTGTGACGGGGGCATTAAAAATGGTTGCGAAATAGGATGCCATTAAAATAGGGCTAAATCTTAAAAAAGGCATGTACAAGTAGTTTATTATTGAGTGTTCTGGGTATTTATTTGTTAACAAGTGGCCTAAATCCTTTCCAATTTCATCATAAAATAATACTATTTCTGTATTTACACTCTTTTTGAGAAAACACTTAGTAATTTCTAATGGCAAACTGGCAGTAGACCACGGTATGGTGGCACCACATATTGTCAATGAATGATCCGGCGAGGATTCAACAGATGGTGGTTGACAATGACCACATTTGTTGGTTGGTGAGGTCACCAGCGCATTCATTGCCAATACATATTCCCTCATTTGGTTATCAGACGCTGTATATTTAATGGTCATAGAAGTAAGTTTCTCCTGTAGTTGGTGAAGATATCGAAAAGCCGGAATATAAAGACAACTAACTAGACAGTTCTAAATAAGTCTGAGACAGTTAGTGATAGTTATTTTAGTTCAATCTCAGGTATGACTAAATGTGAACTTGTAACCCTTCGGGGTATTAAATTGCTCGGTATATTTAACACGTTACTATCATCGTTTTCAAAACGTTTTCTTCTTCAGCACAGGTTATTATGTAACCTAGCTCCGATGCCAGTTGCAATCCGTAATGGGTTTCAAAAAAAAGATAATTTGTATAATAGGTACTTATGGAGGGGCCGAGAAATAACTCGGACACTTCGACCCAATAGTACTTTTTTGTAATCTAGCTAGGTACTGGTTTTAAAAAAATATCATAGCTTTATTCCCTGAAGAGTTAGGCATATTTGATTATGTGTGTTTGTTTTAAAAAATATTATAATGATGCCACTGACTGCGTTAAAGTCTAGCAAATGAAAGTAGAGACTGAAAAAGCGCGGCAAATTTAAAAAATATCAGCATAGCAATCCCAAAAACTAGTATGCAATACCTGGAATAACCTAATTTGATACTTTAGAATTATTTATATTAGGTACTTCATCTGAATAAAAATACAAAAGGTACATTTAGGTAGGTAATACTTCAGATATATCAATCTGAATAAAAAAAAGCAACAGTATTCTATAATAATTTTGGTTTATTCACTATCAATCAAAATCTGAATCTAAGACTTCCATGTGAAAAGATTCTTAAGAGTCACAGGAATCATTGTTTTCTATATTAGTAATGAAACTTTTAAAATGATTAAATAGAAAAAATGTTTATACAAAAAGATAACTAGTGATTACGAATTAAAACAAAGTATCAACTTAGTAGCGTCATACGGAAAATTGGGGTTCACATTAGTATAGCATTGCCATATAAAAAGTTCGCAAATAATGTGGTCTACTTATGTTTGCCAGACTCTAGACTGCTTGACCCTCTTTCCGACAATCGGGAAAAATAGGAAGATTCTTAAAAAAATTATGCTACTAACATCTCAACCAACGAAATTGTTCACATTCCCTCGACTTCATAATAACTCACAGACAGCGTGTAGTTGGTAAACCTGATTTATTGTTTGAAATTAATTAAATTATATTGGGATTTAGATTCTGTGCGCGAAGTCTTGTTCGTTATAACTCAGAGTGTTATGTTCGGTCCCGATGGGGATTGTAAACAAAGCCATTGATGTTGTTTATTTTTGTTTGTTTTAGTTTAGTTCTTCAAGTGAAATGGCCCGATCATTGAGTTGTTCTGTTGGGCGTCTTTTTGAAAATTTTTTTGCTGATTTGCCAAAACAACTACTACTACTAAAAGAAAAATAAAATAACTTTCTAAACAAAGATTATTAACTAACAAAGAAACCGATTTCAGCATATAGAACTTTCTTTAAAAAGATAAAGAAAGTTATATTGGCTGAAATCGGTTTCTTTGTTAGTTAAGAAATTTATTACGATTCATTATGAGCGTTTTCCTTATTTAATTCAAGTGTTACTAGCGTAAAGGCAAAACCATTACTTTTTAAGAAGGTTTTGAATAGATTAAAATTAACAACCTCCAGTCATTTAAATAAATTATATATTGAGCATTCGATTTAATTTTACCATATTACGAGTTAATAAACTTTAAAACTTTCGCGTTTCATAATTGAAAAACAATATATCACGGGCATTTAACGCGATGATTTCGATTGATTATGTACCTATTTAATCCTATTTATTTTTTTTGCCATTGTGCGTGAAGCGATTGAAATTAAAAAAAAGTGCGTGTCGGGCCACGCGCCGTAATAGGGTTCCGAAATTGCATAATAATGCGAACTAAAAAGAGGGTTTTGTTGTTGTTACATAAACATTAAAACGGAACGGAACATTAAACGGACATGATGGATGTTTTTTTTAAATCTATATGCTCGCGTTTGACCACTATCACGCCTGAAGTTAAGCGATGATGTGGTCTACGGTGAAGCACGCTTGCCTAGAAGTAACCTATTCACTCTTGACTTAAACTAAAGAACACCTGTAAAGGAGGACCTGACGGCATTCCAGCGAGAGTGCTGAGGCAGTGTGCGCCAGAACTGTCTCCTGTGTTGACTCGCTTGTTCCGCCTCTCTCTTGTAAAAGGGACGGTGCCGAAATCCTGGAAGCTTGCAAATGTGCAACCAGTGCCCAAAAAAGGCAACCGTGCAGACCCTGCCAATTACCGTCCGATCGCCATTACCTCCATTTTGTCCAAAGTTATGGAAAGGGTACTGAACAGAAAGTTGCTGGCCTACCTTGAAGACAACAATCTCCTCAGTGACCGTCAATATGGCTTTCGCCGGGGACGGTCAACTGGCGATCTTCTTGTGTATGTCACGCACTGCTGGGGCGAAGCCATCGAGAGACACGGCGAAGCACTTGCTGTATCGCTTGATATCTCGAAGGCCTTCGACAGGGTCTGGCACGCGAGTCTGCTCAGTAAGCTTCCTGCTTATGGCATCCCCGCTGGTTTTTGTAGCTGGATATCAGACTTCCTTAGCGAACGGTCGATCCGAGTAGTCATTGACGGCTGCTCCTCAGACCTTATGGCTATTGATGCCGGAGTTCCTCAGGGGTCTGTTCTCTCTGCAACTCTTTTCCTGCTGCACATCAATGACCTACTTCAGCCTGGTATTGTTGGGTACGCAGATGACAGTACTGTTTCAGAGAGATACTTGTCCAGCGCAAAAACCAGCGTGGATGAAGTTCTTTCCTTGAGAGAGGCTATGGTGGAGCGGACAGATTTGACCTTAAGCCTTGTCTCCCAGTGGGGTGATGACAATCTGGTCTCCTTTAACGCCACCAAAACACAGGCGTGTCTTTTTACCGCAAAAAGGAGTCTTTTCGATCAAACTCCTACTTTTCGGGGTACGTCTGTTCCTGTGACTGATCGGCTCGAGCTCCTAGGCATGGAGTTGACATCCAGTCTCAACTTCGGCTCCTCCATTGAGAACAAAGCCCAAATCGCGGCCAAAAAACTGGGCATCCTAAATAAAGTGAAGCGATACTTTACGCCTGGACAGCTTTTAACCCTATACAAAGCACAAGTCCGATCCTGCATGGAGTATTGCAGCCACCTTTGGGATGGTTCAGCTAAGTATCAGCTTGCCGCGCTTGACTCAGTGGAACGCAGAGCCAAGAGGCTCATTGGCGACGTTAAACTGGTGGACGCCAAGCTTCACAGCTTGGCTCATCGCCGCAAAGTTGCCTGCTTGTCGGTGTTCTACAGACTGTACTTCGGGGAGTGTGCTCAAGAACTTCACGACCTCATCCCACCAGCCCCCTTCTACCATCGGACATCTAGACGCACTGCTAGTTATCATCCTTACCTTGTTGCCATTCCACCAATTCGAACCAAGCGCTTCCAAACATCCTTTATAATGCGCACAGCAAATGAATGGAACTCACTACCTGCGTCTGTGTTTCCGAACGCATTCAACCCGAATCTCTTCAAAGTTAGAGTAAACAGGCTTCTTCTGGGTAAGCTCACTCCATCGTAGACTCTGTCTCTATCACCTATGACCTAGACTAGAGTCAAGAGCAAACCCATCATAAATAAAAAAAAAAAAAAAAAAAAAAAAGAAGGACTAACTGGTAACTGAAGAAGGAGTTATAAAATCCAACTTCGCAACTGAAGTTAGAAAAATATTATCTATTTGAGTACCACCGCGGGTGCGAATTGCGAAAGGAGCCGTTACGAGCGCGCGTTAGAGCCACGGGGAATGGTATGGTACGTTCCTGGATACCTGCGCGCACGCTCCTTGTTTATTTCTTTTCGGAATTTGAAAAATTTCGTATGTATTCACCTCTAATCTGCGGTATTCACTATTTCGTTCTGGAAAGTTTTACGCTACTCAATTAGTGATGTAGTCGGGTCGAATATTGACTTAATAGATGGATATCGACAAGATAAAATAAGTTATTTGCTTGGCAATCGAATCCAAAAACCATTTCGCTGGCACTTGCCTCTTACATAAATTTGCAATTTAAAGCTTAATTTTACGCAAACGGATCTCTGAATCAAAAAATGTTTTAACAAACCCATAGTATTTTTGAATGGCTTATCCAACGATACCCCATGGGATAGACGAGAAAAAAAAAACATAACCACTTTACGTCTATAGGAAACCCAATTTTTTTTTTATCATGATTTTATTTTACCACTTAGTCGGAATTATTATATCCATGCCAAAGTATGTATTTCTAGTACTTAGATTCTCTGAGCTAAGCTGCGGACGGACAGACGGACAGAGCGAAACTATAAGGGTTTCTTGTTGACTTCGGAACCCTAAAAACACAAAACGTTCAATCGGGATGACGGTAACAAATTATCCGCGGCGTGGAATCCAGTAATTCAAAAAACATTACCTCATTTTGTGCAGTCGGCGAACTTACAAAATAAGGACACGGTCAGTATTGTGTGTATAAATGTGAGGGTAGAGGAAGAATTTTCTGCCCCAACGGAGCCAGTACACCCGACTGAGGGTATTTATGTTCTGTGCAGTACACCGAGACACCAGTCTACCCAGGACCACGGTCGTTGCAACACGGTCGAAACGTCGGGTGAAATAGGTAAATAATCGAAATCATCGCGTAAAATTCCCGTGATATATTGTTTTTCAATCTATACTAATATTATAAAGCTGAAGAGTTTGTTTGTTTGTTTGAACGCGCTCATCTCAGGAACTACTGATTGCAATTGTTTTTTTTTTTGTGTTGGTTAGTCCATTTATCGAGAAAGGTTCTAGGCTCTATAAAATCACGCTTCGACCAATAGGAGCGGAGCATAAATGAAAATTTTTTCAAAAACGGGCAAAATTAATCCGCTTTGAGAGCTTCAGTTGCGTGCGCTGCGTTAACGGTTTAATTTACGCAACAATCATGTATTTGACGGAAGCGAAACCGTGCGGGAAAGCTAGTATTTAATAAACTTGTTGTAAATTTACTTGGTATTTAATATAAAACACAGTTTTACTCAATCTTACTGCTTCATCATCATCATCATTTCAGGCGAAAGACTTTGCGCGTAGACGCACTGCTGGATAGTAGGCCTCCCCCAAGCTTCGCCACACTGATCGGTCCTGTGCGTTTCGCTTCCTCGCAATCTTTCAATCGCGAAAAAAAAACGATTTTTTAACTTTAAAGCAATACACCCAGAAAAATCTCATTTGCCGCTTTTCTAGAAGCTCCAGTTTAATTAATTTACGTAGTTACTACATGAGTGTGCACTGGTAACTTGTCTCACGGCAACTTTACCCGCTGTAAGCGGTTTTACCCGCTAACTTTCTGGCTCCACGCGAATTTTCCGAATTACTTGCAACTCCGCCAAATATGCGTCACGTTACATAAATACTGGAATTAGAAGTGTCAAAATTGCATATGCGAACGATTTCTATAATGAAAGGGTAACTTATTTATGGAGAACCGAAGGCATACAGAAATGTGGCTTATTAAAGTCTCGTAGATTAGGAGTGACGATGATGCGACAACGCGCTATTCGCTAATAACAAGTTTGTTACGCAAATACTCCGGCAATTATCGACTCATCTCATCTGCCTAGCCTTTTCCCAACTATATTGGGGTCGGCTGCCAGTCTTACCGGATTCAGCTAAGTGCCAGTGTTTTACATGGAGCGACTGCCTATCTGACCTCCACAACCCAGTAACTGGGTAACACGGAACCCCTTGGCAAGACTGGTGTCAGATCTCAAGCTTCTGACTACCCGTAACGACTGCCAAAGATCTTATCAAAATCACTATATGTATGCCTATAAAGTTTGAGGAGTTGCATCGATTTCCATGGGATCCCCTCATAAGATTCTGACTTGGTGACAATGGGACCACCTCCAAAGTACCTGTACCCTATCAATTTTTTTTTTTAATCAGTCAACAATTGCCGGAGGGAGGAGTTCGTGGCTAAATAATAACAGCCGCACCGGTCGATCATCAAGGTTAAGCAACGCTTGACGAGGTCGGTTCGTGGTTGGGTGACCATTCTAACATACCGAGTTTCCTCCGTGCCTCGGAAAGCACGTTAAGCCGTTGGTCCCGGCTGTCATTTGAAGATCTTTAACTGACACTACACTACCCGTAACGACTGTCTGTCAAATTTTAATAAATGGTTCTAATGGCAATGGCAAAAACCATCGAACCGATCTGGTGATGAAGCTGGAAGGTAGGTACTGGTACTCAGTAATTAAACAATGTACCCTAGTGTGTTTAGGTTTGTTGGAATTGTTACAAGAAGCCCTCTGGCTATAAATGATTTTCATGGTAATATAACGCACCAAAGCAGGCAGGTGCCAGGCAGGCGCATTACTTTGTTTAAATTATTTCATCACCACTGCTCTAAAAACGGTGAAGGTAAACACCGTGAAGAAACCGGCATATCCTAGAACCGAAAATTCGAAGACATGAGTCATCCACCAAACCGCACTGGGTGCGCGTGGTGGATTCGGGCGCATTCCCTCTCTCACAGAGAGGATGCCTATGTCCCAGGTGTTCCCAGCAGTGGGAAAATTAAAGGGCTGATGATGATATTAAGATAACAAAATAAAAGTTTTTTTTAACAGTAAAATTAAACTGACTGTCAAAACAAAACACTACAAAGTAAAAAATGACTTCATTTTCGGTAGTCGGTGTCAATAACGAAAAACGGGCCAAGCGCGAGTCGGACTCGCGCACGAAGGGTTCCGTACCATTATCGCAAAAAACGACACAAAAATCACGTTTGTTGTATGGGAGCCCCACTTAAATATTAATTGTATTATGTTTTCAGTATTTATTGTTATAGCGGCAACAGAAATACATCATCTGTGAAAATTTCAGCTGTCTAGCTATCACGGTTCATGTGATACAGCCTGGTGACAGACAGACAGACAGACAGACGGATCGTGAAGTCTTAGTAATAGGGTCCCGTTTTTACCCTTTGGGTACGGAACCCTAAAAAACATAGATACCAAATACATACGACTCATCACCATCATATCAGCCGAAAGACGTCCACTGCTAGACATAGGCCTCCCCCAAGCGTCACCACATTAATCGGTCCCGTGCGTCTCGCAACCAGCGGATCCCCGCAACCTTCACCAGGTCATCGGTCCACCTGATGGGAGGCCTGCCAAAGCCACGTCTTCCGGTTTGCGGTCGCCACTCCAGAACCTTTCTGCCCCATCGGCAAACCGTTCTGCGAGCAATGTGCCCTGCCAACTACCACTTAAGTTTAGCAATTTTTCGGGCTATGTCGGTAACCCTGGTTCTCTTGCGGATCTCTAAATTTCTGATTCGCGCAAGGAAACTCCAAGCAAAGCCCTCTCCATTTCCCTCCTCCTCTCCATTTGGGTGACTGTTAGCTTTCTGATGAGGCTCATTGTAAGCGACCATGTCTCAGAGCCATATGTCATCACTGGCAACACACACTGACCATAGACTTTCTCTTGAGACACTGTGGTACCTATACGATTACTTAAATAATTTAGCTTTTGAGCAAATTCCTTTATTCATTTGATCTGTAGATTTTTTTCCGCCCATTCTGCGACCTATGGCATAGTATGAAGCTGCTCGCATTGCGGTAAAAAAATCTTGCGGCAATAATACCGCATGAAATCCGTGTTTTGCAACAGAATCCAGCGCACCGCGGCGCCAATTTAAATCGCGCAAATATTTTGAACTCTATGAACAGGTAGAAATAGACAAAATTCGCGCTAATGAATATCGCAGTGCGTGTGCTGAGCCTTAACGCATGCGCAGATAATGCGGTGATGTGCTGGGTTTTGGCGCCATTCATACGTTTTGCAGGTTTCGCTGTACTAAATTTCATGAGTTTTTTAAATTCTTGCTTAAAATGTCTGATATTAGTAAATGTGAAGAAAATTTGACTCCGCCAAACATTTTATATGCGGTGAAGGAAATTACTCATAATCTCTTGCCAGCAAAGTCGAGATTATTTTATAATGCATTTATCACGACTTTATGGCATGGAAAATGCAAAAAAAAAATAAGTAGGTTCAATCCCAAAATGTATGAGTGTAGATAAAGTAGTGTATGAAACTGCACATGACTAGGTATTAAAACATTCGTGTGAATACTATTAAAAACCTCGCCTACGGCTCGGTTTTTAAACACACACTCATGTTTTAAAACCCCTTATTATGCAACAGTATCATAAACTACTATTAAACAGTTCACCATATCTACTGCTGCTATTCAAAGTGAAGTTAAAAAAAACAAATGAACGTGTACTCAACGTCACAATACATTCTCGATATTCCCCTATCTGTCTGTTCAACCCGCATTAATTCATTCATTCAGGATATTTCAGTCTGCTTCATTCATTCGTTGCACGATGAAAAGTTTCGTAACAGTTTTCCGATAAAGTACGGTGACATGAAAATCAGTTCGAATATCTGGAAAATAAAAACCTGTTTTATGCCGAGTTCGATGTCAGAATTTAACAGGTTTTACTTAAGTATCTCAAATAAGAAAGGTTTATTTTGAAGAATTCATGTTTCGTCTAGAACCGTCAACTTTTGTAAAAGCTACAACATCATTAATCCAGTTTGGATGTACTTGGCATTTTTCTACCTTTAAGGATCAATACAGACGTGGATTTTGCTGTATTTTTTTTATAATTAATAGTAGTTTATGATACTGTTGCATAATAAGGGGTATTAAAACATGAGTGTGTGTTTAAAAACCGAGCCGTAGGCGAGGTTTTTAATAGTATTCACACGAATGTTTTAATACCTAGTTATGTGCAGTTTCATACACTACTTTATCTACACTCATACATTTTGGGATTGAACCTACTTTAAATTTTTTTTTGCATTTTCCATGCCATAAAGTCGTGATCAATGCATCATATAATAATCTCGACTTTGCTGGTAAGAGATTATGAGTAATTTCCTTCGCCGCATATAAAATGTTTGGCGGCGTCAAATTTTCTTCACATTTACTAATATCAGATATTTTAAGCAAGAATTTAAAAAACTCATGAAATTTAGTACAGCGAAACCTGCAAAACGTATGAATGGCGCCAAAACCCAGCACATCACCGCATTATCTGCGCATGCGTTAAGGCACACGCACTGCGATATTTATTCGCGCGAATTTTTTCCGCCCATTCTGCGACCTATGGAATAGTATGAAGCTGCTCGCATTGCGGTAAAAAAATCTTGCGGCAATAATACCGCATGAAATCTGTGTTTTGCAACAGAATCCACCGCACCGCAGCGCCAATTTAATTAGCGCGAATATTTTGAACTCTATGAACAGGTAGAAATAGACAAAATTCGCGCGATTAAAAATCGCAGTGCGTGCTAAGCCTAAAGCGGGCATTGTCACAGACAATTTAAAATTGGAATCAAATATTTTCATAATAGGTACTAAAATGGCATTACAAAAAAAATATTGATGGAAACTCCTTAGTGATTAACTTCTTGGATTTGTCCTGTATCGTAATAGAAAAAAAAATTGTTTTATACCATTCCCCCTCTAAAAAGCTTATTTTATTCACTGAAAACAGTGAATAAAAAGCACTTTTTCTCACTGTTTTGGTGTTTGAATTTAGAACACACCAATACATATTCGACGTCCATCTCAATGCTATACGAACTCCTTGTGCAAAGAATATTCGACTTTCAAACTCCTTTATGTATTTGATTTTCAGTTTGTTAATGTTTAGGATTTTAATAATGATTTTGATTTTAGTCTGAGATGTTTAGTGAATACTTATTTGCATTGTAATTCTAATATTAATTGCATTGGTGTTAATTAATTATAATAATGTAACGTAACGGAGGTGGTCACTGGCCCCTGAAACACAGTTGCTGTTACCTAGCTCTGCTTTAATTTATAAAAAATGTGAAACCCTGAGATTTCACATTTTTTTAAATATTGAAGGTAATAAAACTTTTATTTAGTATTTTTCCTTGTGATTTTCGCTTAAATCTTTCTTTTTCTCGTAGTCATGGTATAAAATATAGTATGCAACTCTTGAATAAACGGATTTATATCGAGGGCCATGAATCACTCGCGTCGCTCAGGATTCTACCACTTGAATCACTCGCTATGCTCGTGATTCAATCATCATGAATCACTCCCTACGGTCGTGATTCAGTTGTTAGAATCCTTCACTTACTCGTGGTTCATCTATGGCCCTCGCTTTAAAACCGTCCTTTATTCATTAGTTGCATAATATACTATTATAGCATTATTTTGTTAGAGAAATAGTGTTATAATGAGATTCTATTTTTAAATTTCGGTATTGTGTTTATAAAGTATGTCAATATAAACTCGGTTTGAAGTTTATAATTCGAATATTACGATATGAGAGTAGATAAAATACTGTAAATGTCAATTTCTGAACATGGTCTCTATATGATGTTCAATATATAATTATGGAGTATGTTTAGGTATACTGCAAATCGGTGTGCGATGACGCTTGCCCTAAAAATGGGTAGACTTTGACATACACAAAGCAAATAATAAATTACCTAAGTAAAGTTCGTAGCAGATATCGTTCTGTTGGCCGTAAGTAAATGTATTGTAAGAGCTCAGAAAAACAAGGGAAAATAATAGTAAAATATTTAATCATCATCATCATCATCAATACATATAATAAATCTGTAGAAAAATATTTTTGTACATCGAAAAAAAATCCAAAAAAATAGCCAGGGTGTTAAAGGATAACCAACAGAACCCATTACTAGCATTTTTGGAATTTTTGTCTGTTTGTCTGTTTATTTGTGCACGCATCACGTGAAATGTACGAAACCAATGTAGATAACTTTTATACATAAAAATTGTGCGTAGCTTGAAGAATTACTTAGTTTTTGTTTCATCGCAATCGGTTCACTCTATCAAAAGTTAGATAAATTTAAAGTGTTCAAGAAATAAAATTATCACAGCTCACGCAATTCAGTTACTTGGACAGTTGAACTCGCTATTCGATAGATGGCGTTGTGCATTTAAATTCATTTTCTGAATTGCGGTGTTAACATTCTACGCGAAAGAATGACACTAGAAAAAAATTGGTATGTAGTATGTATATATTTGTGTATGTAGAGTAGGCAGGCAGGTAAATAGGGTAGGGTTGGCAGGCACTGCAGGCAGATGACGTGAGCGAAGCCGCGGGCACAGCTAGTTAAAAATAAACTTATGCAGTACAATAAAATGTTAGGTACGTCCTAAGCCGTCGGTGTCCTCCAGAAAAGAGAACGCGAGCCTCGGTGCAATATGCGAGATAGGCGCGCGGAGCGGCCCGCGCGTTGCTATCTTCACAGTTGTCAACTTCATGACGGCTCTCGAGCGCCATCTATCGCCTTACAGTATGTACCTATGAATCCTGTAAAGTGGGGACGGAATAAATAGGCTTAGGTGCAGGCCACACAGAAATGGCGTCGGGTGCGGACATGGCACGGGCGGCTTCCTATCCCATTCAAATTTCATACAAAATGCATGGTAATAAAGCGCAATTTAGGACACACGGTAGGTCGTCATAACCACGGCCGAGCAAAGATATACCGTGTGTCCTAAATTGCGCTTTATTACCATGCATTTCGTATGAAATTTGAATGGAATAGGAAGCCGCCCGTGCCATGTCCTGCGCCTAATAATATTTAATTTATAAATAATACCTAGTAAGTGATTTTCTCTCTGCCGTTAATTATATTTTTTTTTTGTTTTTTAGTAATTTGTTATTATTACTCATATTTTACATTATATTCTAAAACAAATTAACTTCTATAAACCTACACATCAGACAGACATCTTTCAAGACCCCATTGAAAGAGTAAGGCAAACTAAAATGTTTCGTTTCACACCATATGTAAAAATATACATTTTCCCTATATTTTACCATACCCTACCACAATTCTCAGTTACCTCTTTGGTACATTTCGTGTATATCACAGGATCAGGATAGTATATGAGGCAGTTAATGTGCGCACGGAACCGCAGAATTTATTACTTTCTTTTGACGCTGCTAAGTTATTGGACTGGAGGGACATATGGCTCGGTTACAGGAATTGAACACCTGAACGTGAGGTTTGGATTGGAATTTATATTCTGCGTAGCATAAGGATATGGAAAAATACTAAATTTATTTTGCACTAGGCTTACTATATGCGCCATCCGCCGGAATGGTGCAGCCAGGGGTCGCTTTAGTAAGGCGGCAGGAACGGCGACACGCGCTCGAGCGGTGGTGAGAGCGGCTACAGCAGCTACAATTTTCGCGCAAGCGCGTTGTCGAAGCCACCGGACCGGACACGGTTGCTTCGGTGAGTACCTGAATAGGATTGGGCGAGAGACCACGGCAAATTGCCACCATTGTGGTGGCGACCTTGATTCTGCACAGCACACGCTCGAGGAGTGCCCGGCGTGGGCCTCCGAGCGGCAGGTCTTGGTCGCCAGGATCGGGCGAGACCTGTCTCTGCCAGCAGCTGTGAAGGCCATGCTGGCAGAGACCGAAAATTGGAGGGAAATGGCCTCTTTTTGTGAGTCTGTGATGGCCCAGAAGGAGGCCGCCGAGCGGGATCGTGAGAGGGCCGATCCCGCTTGAAGAAGAAGGCGTCGGGGAGGCAACCGCTTCGATGCCTAAAACGCCGAAACCCCGCCTGTTTTATAAGCAAGCGGGACTCCGAGGTCGCGGGTGGTCAGATTGGGTACTCTATCCACCCACCGAGTGACTTCAGGATGGACGGCAGCACAGTGATCACGTGCTGCCGTGCACAGCGTGGCTCAGGGAAGGCGATTCTTTCAGCCTCCCCAGGGATGTGCCCTAACAGGCGTTGCACAGAGGGGGTTCCGGGGTGGTCTTTTAAGAGGTGACGGGGCCCCTTCCAGATGCTGATGGTGATCACCAGGGTGGTTTTAGTGCAGTAAAAATCCCACACTCCCTGGTCTTTTCCCCAAAATTCCAGGCGCCTTTTGAAGGTCCCGGAAACAAAAAAAAAAAAACCTTGCTATATGTATTTTACTAGCCAGCTTCCTACTGCGGGACAAACGGTCCCATAATTTAAATTCGCATTTTCTAACTAAAGTAATTTCAGATCTATAGAATAGAATAGAATAGAATAGAATAGAATATACTTTATTGTACACCATCAAATTATACACATTTTCAAGTAAAACTTATTTCTACGGGTACAAAGGCGGTCTTATCGCTGACAGCGATATCTACCAGACAACCTTTGGATGGACTAAAAAAAACTTAGAATAAAAAAGGGGGTAGTCTGCGGTGTACTGTTATAAATATATACAAGATTATATAGATCTATCCTTATAGGAGGAGTCCAGCTCATCCCGTCATCTCCGTCTGGACATGCCACGACTTCGTCTGCCTTGTGGCCTGTCCGGTCGACCAACGGGGACTTATTGTGTCGTGAGTTTGATCGTCTGTCATGCGTCATGCGATAGATATGTCCAGCTTAATTATTGTTACTGGACTCCAACTACCAAATCATAAACTGCTCTCACAAAAAAGTATAATAGGTAATCAAATAGGTATTATTAGAGAAAATCTTATTACTTCTATCTAAATCTACGGATTTTTCTTCAAAAACCTTTCAATATTTTCTGACACATTTTATTGAAAAGATTTAACTCGTAAATACATCTTCAATCATTTCTTTTTCAATAACCACATGCAAATTGACAAGCTACCTCTTGACCACAAAATTGAATAGATTGTTAGGTAAAATGAAAACCTAAAATTGGTTTGATTCATTCTGAGTGGCTTCTGGGCAAGTTTTATTTTTGCTCGGAATAAATATTTTGTAGTAGATATATATTTATCTGAATATAAGACTTGACTTGAGTTGTGTTTTCAGGTGTAAATGATTGCAGGAACACGGAAGAAAAACGGGGAGATAAATCGAAAAAAACATTCATCATCATCATCATCTGCCTAGCCTTTTCCCAACTATATTGGGATCGGCTTCCAGAAAAAAACGAATAAAATATTATTACAAAAAACTGGCCAAGTGCGAGTCGGACTCGCGCACGAAGGGTTCCATACCATTATCACAAAAAACGGCAAAAAAATCACGTTTGTTGTATGGGATTCCCCCTTAAATATTAATTTTATTTTGTTTTTAGTATTTGTTGTTATAGCGGCAATATAAATTCATTATCTGTGAAAATTTCAACTGTCTAGCTATCACGGTTCATGAGACACAGCCTGGTGACAGACGGACAGACAGACAGACATACGGACAGACGGATCGTGAAGTTTTAGTAATAGGGTCCCGTTTTTACCCTTTGGCTACGGAACCCTAAAAACGTATTGAAAAATTAACCACTGAAATTCTTAAGCAAAATAAATAATATGTTCAACCGATCTTAATTTCAATCGGCAGCACAACTAATTTTTTCCCTTCTCCTTTTACCTTTCTTTCCTAGAAAAAGCTAGCATAATAGACTAATTTCTTGTCCCTAAAAAATGTATTAATTAGCTTTCTACATTTTTTTTGTATGACAGTTGATTTCTCAGTGCTGGGCAAAAGCCTCTTCCTTATTTTTTTTATTTAATTTAGGTTCGCGCTTGACCACTATGTCACCTAATGTGTTCGACGGTGAAGCACGCTTGTTGAGAAATAACCTATACACTCTTGGAGGCCTTCCAGACATTCCTCTCCCCAGCCGTCTCGAACCAACCCTTATGGAGAGCGTCCAAATTGTCTCGCCACCTCTTTTTTTGCATGCACCATTTGCATGGAGACTCTTTTGCAACAGTCATTGTGCATGCGACTGACGTGATCCGTCAAATGCCATTTGAGCCTGGCAGCCTTTTTGCTCTCGTCTATTATGCCCTTTTTGGAGCACAGTGTGCTATCTCGTATTCGATTTTCTACACCCAGAATGCTGCGATCCTTTTTCGATCTTAATGAATATTAATTACTACCCAGTTTATCAATTTCGGAAACTATGTTTGAAACCAAGGAAAACTTTGAGAGTTGAGACCAAATCCCGATAATTTTCCTGTCCCAAAAGCCTAGAATTGTTTCAAACTTTGACAACCTATTAATTAAATCTACAGACGGCTTCAATACTGAAAAACGTACCTGATACTCTCGTGAATAGAGTTCAAATTGAATAAGCAACAAAATCGTAAGGATACAGGCAGAAACATGGTACTTTGTTTTTATAAGCCAATGAAACAGTACATACTTCCTTTTCTTAATAATAGTTCGACATGTGATTTCGACTCTCATAAATTCCGATTCATACTGAATTCTTAAATTCTGAATTATCTACATTATTCTTAACTCTGGTTAAGTTAAATCCAAACAAAAGCAAAACGAAGATGCAAAGAACATGTATGTATATTATTCCATGCATCACATGCAAATGCTTCTGAAAATGCAGTAAATTTTTGAGGAATGTAGTTTATTTTCGCGTCTGTTCTGTTTTCATGGCTTTCTTATGGTCTTGTTTGCAAGAATTTTATGGAACTTTGTTTGTTTATGAGGGGACGTTCTCTACGGTTTTATTTTCACATATTTTCATAGCGTCATGCTACGCTGAAATAGTGTGTTTCATTTGACAACTTTTGCAATACCTGTAGTAGGCGAAAAGTAGTTATTGCTTCTTGTTTTCTTATAATATTTAATTCATGACGATAATTATGTACACAGTATAAAATACTAAATAACTTTGACGTGGGCGGCTGTTGCCTCGGCGACAAGGCAGCCTCTGCAAAGCGGGCTGTCTGTGGCGCCTAAATAAAAAAATAATGTTATGGAGGTTAATAAAAATAAAACATTGCTTTTATTTGGAACAACATAGAAACCATTTTTGTTAGTAAACACCTTAGATACTACGACTTAGACACTAGGATTAGTAATAAATTTAATAACAGAAGACAATTTAGTGAGTCATGTATTTACGAGGCATTTCATGCGGACAGTGATTCCGAATGAGATGTCTCAGCACAGGAGCTGTCGGGTCCTGAGCCACGAGTTTTAGTATGCTATTGCCACTCCCCCGTAATTGTTCCTATGATTATTCCTAGGGTATTTTTGCTCAGGCTGAGAAGTTTTTTGGTTAATCGCGGGAATACATTGGGTATATCTAATTTTGGCTGTCTCCAGTCTGTTGCCCATGACCATCTGTTGTTATGAAGTTCAGTTGATCTTTGGCGAAGCCACGCACGAATAAGTGCTCCATCGTTGACCACATCATCGCTTACCATCAGGTGAGATGGTGGTCAAGCGCGAGCCTATTCGAGAAAAAAAAAAGTAAGAAATGTAGAGGGAGAAGTGGGTACGGGCACTATCATATCGGAGCCTCTCTTCGCAAGTTCATCACATCTCCATTTCAGCAGTTATGGATAAGTATCGTGTAATAGTGAGATAGTGGTCAAGCGTGAGCCTATCTATAATAAAAAATAGTGGACGAGCTTATTGCACTCAATTGGGCACAATTCCAGACTAAGTGGCACTACTGAAAAATTGAGATGGCAAAACCCATCGTCACTTTCCTTGACCCGAGAATAACAATCCCACCGCACTATTCCCAAACCACTGCAACTCCTGAAAGCCAGAATCAACAGTGGCGACCACCAGAAAAGCGCCGAGGCAATTAAGCTCGACGAAGTGCCGGAGAATGAATTTAACTGTCTTGGATCCCGCAACGAAATTAATCAGAAAATAATAATGGAGGAGTAGGAAAAAGTACAAATTTCCACTTCTCTCCATATCAAGCAAGAGACAGAACAAACAAGGCCAAAAGGAACAAAGGCTCGTTTACAACTGGGATAAGCCCAGTTGCCTAGCACCACGGATAAAAATCCCCGAGAATAGAATAGAATACTCTTTATTATGTACACCATATAAGTTACAGAAAGATTAATCAAAGAAAACATTACACCCTGAATCAAACCCTGGACCTTAGCTTACTGCTTGCGACAGCTAGGACCAACGATGTACTCCTACAAATGAACGAGCAAATTGTTTCCTAGAACATGAGGTTGACTATTTCATAGAGCACAGTTTTAAAGTTATCTAAGTCGTTAACAAAATTAAGTTGTTTACTACACAACTTAACTTTTAACTCTCAATTTGACTATGACAATGTTGGTAAGTAACTTCTTCATAATTTAGCCGTCGGCGCAGAGGAAGGTTCTTCAAACTTCTATATTATCGTGTTTTGATGATGATTAACGGCTTTTGGTTTTAAACTTTGGTGACACGATAAGAAGGATGAAATGAGGTGGAAGTGTGGAAGGCTTTAGTGTTATCTTGTGGGCTCTTAGATAATGATGTCTCTTTTGTAAGTTTATGCATTGTTATGTTGAATAAAGGTCCAATCAATCTGTATGATGGTTTTTTTGGCTCAACTCGTCAACCCGCCTTGAGCAAGCGTGGAAAATAATGCTAGTGCCTTTTTAGTTTGCCGAACCCGAAGGGTCCAACCGGGGCCTCCGTTTTTGGGGCCTCGTGTCTGTCAGTCCGTCGTCTGTCACACAGGTTTTTACAGCCAAACGGTTGGAGCTACACTCTTAAAATTTTCACAGTATGAGCATCTTGTTGATCCAAAGTCAAAATTGTCAATATTTTTTTTTATGTTTTTAAGGGAGAAAGAGACATTTTACGACCAGTAGATATTTTGCAAAACAGGCGTTTTGCGACTAAGCCTAAAATCTTCGGAACGACATTTTGTAAAAAACGCTGACTTTGGTGAATTCTCATTCCTTTGTTTGAAATTTGGTAATAATGTTAATTATTACGTATATTTTACCATCAAATACCAATATACTCGTATTGATAAATCAGATTTTTCTTTGAAATTCCCACATTTTTCCTATTACAACCAACTTGATTTTGCGGTTTAGTCCGGAAGCCTAAATGTGCGAAATCCTACACACACTTGGCCGGTTTTTCTGTATGAGAAGAGGCCTTTGCCCTGCAGTGAGACAGGAACATACAAGTGTTATTGTTAAAACGAAACAACTGGGTACAATTTAAATTAATTAACAATACTCCGCAAATAATAAGATGTGGATTGTTAAATGATAAATGATTTATTTTCTGTAAGTTGGTTTGTACAAACACTTTTACATGTCGATCATATTTTTAAAACTAGATGAGGTCGGCGTTTCTTATCTGACTACTCTGAGAAGAAAGGCCGAAACAAACTCAGCTCTTTTAAAGTCCAGACAAAAACTTGGTTAGATCATGTGAAGACCATGTAGACTGATGTCTGAAATGGTCTTTTGAGGAAAGAACCAGCCAGATTGAGTGGACTTGTCCAGTCAGTGCACGAATTTGTCAATAACCGAGCAGCTCAACTCAGAATCTAAGGAGCTCAACGATTCGACGATCAATACCAAAGAAAGGACATTCGGGTAGGCCGCATAAACTACTCAAGCTGCCAGACCACGATTAAAAACTAAGCTAAATTAAAACCAAAAACAAAAAAAAAAGATCCACATAGTTTTCACATTCACAATAGTTAAAATAAAACAAATAATAAAACAATATGTTATCTGATGAAGTACGAGTAGGGCAGAGTAGGGAGATTTGGTCCTACGTAAGACTTGTTTCATAAAAATAATAATGCTACTTAGCATCTCTAATTGTTTTAAAATGGTAATTCCAAGTCTACTAAAGTATTAAAGCCGAGGAAGTAGAAATAATAGTAGAGCTAGGTTTGATTTTTTTGATCAACCGAAGATGTTTATAATTTTTTAGGACCAAGTCTCCCGTAGAACCCCAGTCACCCCTACCTCATTTTGCAGCGTTTGTTGAATTTGTAATTAAAAGTTTGAATTTTTTTGCCTCCAATCTAATTTGATCTGTGAACAAGGTGAACAAGGTGTGGGAATCAACTGGATACGTCCACAGGACCGGTCAACCGACGAGGCGACTTCAAAAGATAGTTTTTGGATGTTCAGCAGTGAACATGTTTCGGTTGAAATAAAGATGATGGCCTTGTACCTATAGTGACTTTTGTATAAAACGATCAGTTCAAGAAAGAGAAGAGAGATATTTAAATATATTTTATCGTAAATAAAAAGAAAAACCGTATAATCAAAGCAAAATTACATTATTCCAATTATAAAACAGCTGTTCCAAACTAAACTTTCTCACAATTTAACAAAACCAATCTTTGTAGCCGTCTGGCTATTGGCGGAATAAATAAAATATTGACTTGGTTTTTTGTAGCGGTTTTGGCTGAGTGACAGAAGTACATTATCCCACGGCAACGGATCCCATGTTACTACTGGGGTCGGCGCAACAAGTTTTCATCTTCCATACCGTCCTGTCCCCCGTCACGCTATCACTGACTCCCTTTTCTTTCATATCACTCCTTACACAGTCCATCGATCTTTTCTTTGGTTGTCCTCTCCCTCTCCACCCTACATCCTTATACTACCGGGATTAAAAGCATCAGGCATGTCCTTAACCAAGCCATGGTCAACAATCAGTCTTCCTAGCCTTTATCAACTATATGGGAATCTACTATTTACTTACCTATATAGTTGACATTTCTGAAATGTTTTAATAATTTGGTTCTTATTTTGACATTATTATTATAGTTCACATTATAGTTTTTATTGAAATTCAATTAATTGTCAGGCGATATTATATTAAATTATCCAACACTGTAGCTCTTTCTATAATTTTTATATGATATTGTGAAATGAATGATTAAATAATTGAAATTGATACTAACACGCCTAATGGCAAAGCATCTGTAACGTACATCGAATTCAAGTAGTATCGCAGTGAAGATCTGTCCCGGTAACGTGCATCGAAATGTAGTGGCTTCGCAGAAATTGCGATGCACGTTACTGCGAAAGACCGTCGTCTTTCGCAGTAACGTGCATCGCAATTTCGTAGCATTAGCATTTATAGATATTTTGTGCATCGAAATTCCATATTTCTACTCCAGGGCGTCCAGGGTAAGTACTAATGTGACTTTTTAAATTCATATGTACTTTCTAAGTTTATCTTGGACATAACAGGCAACGGTGAAGGAAACCATCGTGAGGAAACCTGGGCTTATATAGTTAATACTAGTTTGAAATAGCCAAGTCAGAGGCCTGTGGGTATTCCAGATGATAATTAACTCTGAGACCAGAGATGGCCACATCCTCATACGAAAAAGAAAAAAGATGGCAAATAAACACTCTGATCTTCCAGTCTAACTGGATTCTGCTGGATATCAGTAGTTCTCAACCTGGCAAAACTGGTGTCAAAATTCAGACTTCCTATGCTTAATGACTGTCAAATATCAAAAAATGTCAGTCGGCACCAAAGGCTTAAAGTTCTTTTGAAAACACAGAATCAAATCAAATATCTTTATTGAACAAATACCTTAAATTTTGTTTAATATCTAGCTCGTGTTACGCATTTGTGAAAGGCGTACTAATTTATGAAACACTGCCTCCTACATTAGGATACCCTGTGTCTTAGGAGTCAGTGTTCTACTGTCACTTGGACTTTTATCTTACCCTTATCAAGTAAACAGTACTAACGCTAAAAGCAGATTATACATGGAACATTAAAGATACACAGAAAATAATATAAACACGAAAGAGAAAAAGAGGTGAATAAGTGTGTAAGCTGTGAGTGAGTGTGAGTGCGTGTGTGTATGTGTGTGCGTGTAATAGTTGTTGAGAACGTTACAATATAGTTATTTATGCTACAAGTGCGGAAGGTAAGTGATTTCCGATGAGTGGATAAATCGACACGAGTCGGAAATCATCTTACGTACGTGTATCATACAGCATTTTACTATGCATTGTGCGAGGAAATAAAAACATATATCTGAACCAAGCAAGAAATTAATAAAATGTCGGGCTTATTCGGGCGCGCTCAGTAAAACTTTTCTCAAATAATAAAAACTCTATGCGGCGGGCTGACGTTGGAATTAAAAATTAAAAAATACAGGAAAGTAAAAACACGGCCACTTCGCTTCTCCTTCGTACTCCACGCACACTTCCAGCCGTTATGATGGCTCCTTCTCTGTAACTGCAGTGCACCTCTGGAACTCTCTCCCACACTCCCTACGCGATAGTCCTTCTCTCGAAGTCTTCAAGAGGAAAATTAAAGAGCATTTCCTTTTAACTCAATGTTAGTAGTTATATATATTTGTATTTATGTATGTATGTATTTATTTATGATTTAATTTAAGATTATAATTATGTTATTTTATTAAATTGTACACAGGATTTCACCCTCTTTTGTCATCATTCTCTGTCACTCTAGGGTTTGCTGTAAGAGAACTCAACATTGAGTTAAGCTCGCCTTTTCCATGTACTTTATTATCACATTGTATTAAATATTGTTTTTGGTGTACAATAAACTTTCCGCACAGTTTTGCTGCTTGGAAAACGCTCTTTTCGAGAACATGCATTGTAAAATATATTACATGGTACATGAGAAAGAAGTAATTTTGGTTATGCAGTGACCTTTTACGAATAGAATTTGATTATGACATAGAAGAGTTTTGTTATATTAAGAATGGTGACCCTTGACAAGCTTTGCTTTAAGTACCTCAACGATTGACCCGTGTCACTTAGTGTTCATTCTAACCCGTTCAGCCGTTAAAGCATGAATGATAAACAAACATACAGAAGTCTGTTCTTCTTCTTTTCGTGTGAGTCTGTGGGACACCTCAGGTGTCAGAGTTAATTAAGCCGCCTCTTGAAACCCCACAGGCTTTTGATTTGGCTATTTCAGACTTACATTAACTATATAAGTCCAGGTTTCCTCACGATGTTTTCCTTCACCATTGCCTGTGATGTCCAAGAAAAATTCTAGAAAGTACTTTTGAATTTTAAAAAGTCACATTGGTACTTGCCCGGATTTGAACCTACAACCACAAGCACGAGAGGCGAGTTTAGCCACTGGGCCACAGCGACATGAAATCTGTTACATTTATAATATTAAAAGAATAATTTAATAATAGCAAAGTGTGCCGAAAGTTCCTCTGCCACTTCGGTTATCAAAATTCATAAGACTAACTATACGCAATGGACTCATCGAATTATGAATATTTAATAGTCATTATCGAGTCGGAAGCAAGTTTAAATCTATTCTGATCAGATTTTTAATGAAAATCATGACTTTTAATTAAAATCGGCTCATTATGTAGTCTTTGCTGAATTCACGAAGAAAAACGTTTTAAGAATTCGATTTTTTCTTACGGAAAACTCTATTGTTAGCTTAATGTATTGTTTTAATTGTATGCCTTCATGTTAATTACAATTTAGAAGATATATTCTAGTGTTCTATTTTGAAAAGATTTAATACAAATCTTTTGCCACGTGTTTTCAGATAAAATAATTAAATTCTCAAACCAAACAAAAAAAAAAACAAATTATACAGGTGTATAAGACTTATCCCAAATTCGGATTTTCCAAAGGATAAGTCCATGACTATGGACAGTAAGGCGATGTCCTTTTGATACTTAAAAAAACAATTTATTTCACAAAGGTAAAGCCATGAATTTCTCATATAATTCTGACTACAAAAACCCATTTAAGCTACCTGTCTTCTGAACAAAGTTCCCCCATCCCTTGGTCGCAAATCTTGAGTCCTATTTGCATCAAATTTGCCGTAAAAAGGGGAGATTATGTCGAAATTTCGCTCAATCGGTTAAGTAATTTTCGTTCCGGTGGGAAGACGGGACAGATGGACCAAATTGCTTCGTCAAAATGGTTTCCGTTTTCTTCTATAGTAACTTAAGAACTGATTTAATAATTTCGGTGTTGAGTTTACGTATTTGGTTTCAGGAGTTTAACTTGTCTTTATGTGTAATTAGAGAATATTGTGAAGTTGAAGTGTCTTGGAAACATAATACCGGGATTATGAGATTCAGTCGTAACTGAAGGCAATAACCTTAAACACTCACAAACTTTTCTATCTTCATTTGAACCTAGAAAAGAACTGTGAAAGCTGCTTCCAGAAGGGAAACTAACAGTATGCAGACTGGCAGAAATAAATTCTAGCTTTGAACACTCATTTGAAACTATGAGCAGTCAGAAGGGCACTTCTGAAATATGGAAAAGTAGTTGACAATAAAGTCAATAAGTCAGTTATGTCGTGGTGGCTAAGACCTCGCCTCTCGTGCTTGATGTCGTGGGTTCAAATCCGGGCAAGTACCAATGTGACTTTTTCAAATTCATATGTAATTTCTTAATCTTTGACATCACAGGCAATGGTGAAGGAAAACATCGTGAGGAAACCTGGACTTATATAGTTAATGTAAGTCTGAAATAGCCAAGTCAGAGTCCTGTGGGGTTTCAGGAGGCGGTTTAATTAACCCTGACACCAGAGGTGGCCACATCCTCACACGAAAAGAAGAATGAATAAGTAGTTGACAAAGAAGTACATTTTAATATGATATTGTATTTTTATTTATTTTTTATTAGAGATAGGCTCGTGCTTGACTACTATCTCACCTGATGGTAAGCGATTATTTAAATATCCTTTTTATTCAAGCCTGTTACCAACAAGAGCAACCTGCACAACAGCCGGAGGGCCCTGCAATACCTATTCAAAATCTTGATGTTTTCCTAAACATTTGAAAATAATGAGATCAAGGACAGTTTTGAGGACTTAAAATAATGGTAGCAACAAATCTTGCTTTCAAGATAAGAGTCAAAAGAAAGAAACTCGTTAACATGATAGACCATTCTCGATTACAAGAAACAATATCTTGCCAAATAGGCCACCGACGAAATGAAATATAGTAACATATCGTAATACGTCTCGGAAACAAATTAATATTTTGATTAATGAGGACCGATAGGAAAGTCGCCATGGTTCCGTACCGATGTTCTTTTGTGCCGACATTCGATCAGAATCGATCATGAAAGAAGGTATTTGGAAGAAAATTTGTTGGGTAGTTGGGGTAGTCAATCGGTGTGTGGAACGATTTCTTAGTACTGATAACGGATCGGGTTCATTTGAATCCAGGTTAATTTGGCAAGATGTGACGGTTACGTTTCGGTCCCATGTCAAAGGGCGCTCCTTGGGCGGGCTTATTATCATCAAACGTTTATGAATGCCACCGAAAAGTTCCTGATGGATACACCTAACCATTTCAAGTCAAAAGGCATTCCAATATACTGCAATATGGATCATCATCATCATCATTTCAGCCAAAAGACGTCCACTGCTAGGCATAAGCCTCTCCCAAGCGTCGCCACACTGATCGGTCCTGTGCGTCTCGCATCCACCGGACTTCCGCAGCCTTGACCAGGTCATCACTCCACCTAGTGGGAGGACTTCCAACGCAAAGTATTCCGGGTCGCGGTCGCCACTCCAGAACTTTTCGGCCCCAATGGCCATCTGTTCTGTGCAATGGTCATAGGCTTTCGTCTTGAGACACTGTGGTAAGTTGGACGAGAAAAATCGCCAAACTACCCGAACACTTCCCAGCCGAGTCGGATTCGATGGTTGACCTCTTTCTCGAAGTTGGACCTACCTAACTGGACCGTTTGTCCCAGGTAGACATAATCGTCCATAAATTCGAGTATAAAGTCTCAGACCTTGATAGGAGTGGTTGCAACATGGGCATTCAACATGGATGAAATAAATACTAGTAATTCTTGTGGTAGTATAAGACAGACATTATTTAGCTGCCGTTTTCCCAGTTAAGTCTTGCAAACAAACAGATTAACAGCGGCTCCGAGCTTTCTTTGAAGAACAAATACGTACAAATCTCTCTCTTTAACAAACAATACTTTTCCGGAATTCATCGAAACTGTAATTAAAAGGATTTGCTTTTTTAAATAGATGCTATATACTTTTTCTTTATAACGGAGGAAAACGGGGCTAAGATTTATGTTTTTTTAATTAATTTCCAATGCTGTGAAACTTTGCTTAGGATTGTATATCTGTACTTGCTGCCTACCGCGGCTCCGCCTACGTGGTGTTAGTAGGTACTTCTCCCAATAATTTTGTGAAGTTTCATCAAAATCCGTTCGGTAGTTTTTGAATGAAACAGTATCAACATCCATCCACCCATCCTCACAAACTTTCACGTGGTAGGATTAATTTCAATATGTTTAATCAAGGCTATTAAGAAGAAATAAAATTGTTTGTTTCTGCACCTGTTTGTAAAGGGTTATCTCGGAAAAAAGGCACGTTTCATGTGGTATAGGCCAAGGCTGCTGAGCGGCGGCCAAAGCCTAGTAAGAAATAATCATAATACTAATTATTTATTATTTTCAGCCTTTTCTGTTCTACGGTCGGGGAAAGGCCTCCCTTTCTTCACTAATTCTAATAAATAGTACATAAATAACGGTTCAGATACTGGACTTTATTAATTACAAGTCCGTGATAAGACCTGTCGTACTGTATGGATCAGAATGTTGGGCTGTGAAAAATATGGATGAAAAAAGATTGCATGTAGCAGAGATGAGAATGTTGAGATGGATTTGAGGAGTGACGAGAATGGATAAAGTGAGAAATTAGTATGTTAGAGGAAGTTTGAAAGTGGCGCCAGTGACAGAAAAGTTGAAAGGAAACCGTTTGTCCTGGTATGGTCATCTGATGAGGAGGGAACAAAACGCACACTCGTTTCACACCCGCGCGACCCAAAATTTAGTAGTTTTTTGTACTTTCCTTATTATTCTATGACTTAAAAAAAAGCCTCAGTTCAAAATGTAGATAATTAAATTATCTTTGAGATGGTGTTGATTTAATTATAAAAAAACTTTTTTACAAAAAAATACTACCGACTTCCAAATAAGAAAACTACAAAGTGAAAAATAACTTTATTTTTGGAAGTCGGTGTCTATATCGCAAAGAATTGGTACCTACGAAAGACACCGACTTCCAAAAATAAAGTTATTTTTCACTTTGTAGTTTTCTTATTTGGAAGTCGGTAGTATTTTTTTGTAAAAAAGTTTTTTTATTTTTCACTTTTTAGTTGTACCTACCTAATAGGCAAGTTGTTTAGTAAGTTTCCTATAACGCCAGAATAGATTACCCGAATATCATGAAACTTGAACAAAACCGATAAAATGAGAGATCTGCTTACCCCTTAAGAGCATACTGGCGTGATGTTATGTTATGAAATGGTATAAACAATAAACAGACATGCGATTTCAGCAGTCCCGAGAGATTTGCCGTTATTTATTGAAGAGTTCTGTTGTATATCTTCGAAGTTCTTCATCAGATCTTCACCAAATTAAAATGGGACCAATTTCGGAACATACTCTTTCAAACAAAAAAAGATTTTTCAAAATCGGTCCACAATTGACGGAGATATCGGTGAACATACACAAAAAAAAAAAAAAAAAAACATACAAGAAGTCGAACATAGAACCTCCTCCTTTTTCGAAAGTCGGTTAAAAATACGACCAGCGCGGTTGTGGTGTGATTGTCGTGTTTTTGTCCGTTTTAGACATAACTTTACAAACTAATTACGCTATGTTATACGAATAAAACTCAAAACTTGCTTAGATCAAAATATTAAAAAAATAGTCTAATATAACATATATTTTTTTCAAAAAATTACGACTGGCCATTTAGACGTGATTCTCATTTTAAAATCAGCTACTCAAGGGAATCGGCGCCTTAAACTGCATCATTTGATTTTTGCAAAATCAACTCTTTGCCAGGAATCGAATCCGCTGATTTTGAAAAAAAATACGCTTGCTGTATTATTAGCATTCAATGTGTCGCAGATCAAATATCAAATTCTGGGCAGTAATGACATACGGACAAATTGGAAAAAAAACCCAATACATACCTATAATTAAATATACTTAATGTTTTTTAGATCTAATTCCATCAATATAAATTTAATTCCATCGAATTTAATTTAATTTAATTTTGCCATAATTCTAAATTAACATTTAACATCATTCTGCTATTTTTGTACCCATTCCCAATATTAATATGCACAATGTATCTTTTTTTTTTTGAAGAACATTTGGGCGGCCAAGACCTATCTAACGACGTCTTAATTATAAAGATCCGTCAATTGGTTTGAAAGATACGAGGTAATGAAGAATATTACATACATACATACAA
Source organism: Orthosia incerta (assembly GCA_948252205.1). Taxonomy (NCBI): domain Eukaryota; kingdom Metazoa; phylum Arthropoda; class Insecta; order Lepidoptera; family Noctuidae; genus Orthosia; species Orthosia incerta. The sequence continues at coordinate 28,234,074 of OX411755.1, read as the reverse complement.
GATACGCGCGAAAAACATAAGCCTTTCCTTGCAGCCGGGTAAATATGGTCAAATGAAATCGACTGCCCTGATCTCCTCCATAAACTGTATTTAAATGAAACGCATGTAACTTAAAGAGTTATGAATATAAATGTGGATGGATGGAGGGGACAGCCAAAGAAAAGATGGATGGACTGTGTGAGGAGTGATATGAAAGAAAAGGGAGTCAGTGCTAGCGTGACGGGGGACGGGACGGTATGGAAGAAGAAAACTAACCTAAACTAAAACGTGTTGCGCCGACCCCAAGTAACATGGGACAAGGGCAGGAAGATGATAATACGGGACTTTATCTAGTATTATTATACAATAATACTAGATAAAGTCCCTAAAGTCCTTACAGAAGCCAAAAAAAAGCCGCCATTTGGTGTATACACACCAAATGGCGGCTTTTTTTTGGCTTCTGTAAACCTGTCGGACCGCGACGTTCATGTTATTTTTAAGAAACCGATCCCAAATAAAAGTAATTGGTGACCCCGGCTATACCATAATAGACCATTAAAGGTTACAAGGCCCTTGTGATAATAGTGGTTAGTTAATTTGTCCCCAGAGGCTAAACAGGTGTCTCTATCTTTAGAGGCTTAGAACTTAGTAAACTTTGTATCGTGTACCAAAGTTTGAAGCTAACGGTATTAAGTATTTTAAGATCTATTATTTAGGTGGCTTACAGTGAAGTTTTCAAGAACAACCTGAATTGTTTTATACATTTGAGTTTTTGAAAAAGTTTTTGTGATTTTATTGAAAAAGAAAAAAACACAAAAGAAAAGTTCTATTTGTACGATGCTATAGATATCTACATCCTATTTTTTTTATTAGTGATAGGCTCACGCTTGACCACTGTCTCACCTGATGGTAAGTGTTGATGTGGTCGACGATGTAGCACGCTTACCTAGAAGAAACCTAATAACTTAAAAAAAATTAATGGCACGCTTGCTTTGCTGGCATTCATTGCTTCATTTATTCATAGATCCGTTACTATACAGTATAAGACACGCAATGAATACTGTTGAGTTGTCAAAATGAAACAGAGCGCGCGTGCTTCGTGCCGTCAAAAAAGTTACACAATTAAGCACAGTTAAGGGTACACTAGTCGACGGCACGAACTATTTTGTGCGCGGGGTTAAAATGCATTTTATATCAACCGGCAACACGTGCGGAAGAGATAGATGCTGTGATGAGCAGTAGGAAGCTAGTTCGCGTACGAATACATACTTTTGCAAATTTGTAGCGAAATGGATAATGATTTAGGACGAAACCGAGCGCGCGAAATTTTATAAACAGACCTTTGGCAGTCTAGACATCATGAAAAAACGACTAAATCTATCTGTTTAAAATAAAATTATTTGCATTGTTGAACTACTAAACTATCCCTGTATGGAGGCCGTTTTACAATTTTCCGTCTTCTTATGGTATTTATTCGCGCTCAAAAATGTGTTAAAATTAGTGTCGAAATGTGGAACTTTCGACGCTCATAACTTTCAAATATTTTATTTTTTTACTTTTTTGCTTCCATACTGGGCTAGATAATGATGAGACAAATTGATATCACTTTTTATTTTGAACGTACATCGTCAAACAGTGGAATAATACCTAGACTACGTTTGTATGGAAGAATTTTCGACTGCCATACATAGAAATAGTGGCGACGTAACTAGCATTTTTCGTCTGACTTAACAGATTATTTCATTAAAAGTAAGTACATCGAACGCGGTTGGTTTCGCCCCAATCGATAGATGGTGTTAGCAGTGATTGCCAAGTAAAAGGGTTTACTCGGTTCGTGAATATTGTTTTCTTTTAATACAGTGAAGATTTGTTTTATAGTATTTTTTGTACGATTTACAGTTTCATTGTTCCAAAATGAGTTACAATACAAATTTAAATAATCGAAGGGCATGCGTCAGAAAATTAAAACCGCACCCTCTATTTTTATGCAGTTTGAATGATCCATTCAAATAATCCTTGAAATGTGAAATAAGAGCACAATATTCCATAATTTTGTGCTTAGGAGAGTTAATTAAACAAGAATATACAATATTTATGATCAATTCTAGAAAATGTAAATTTTACACAAAATTTAAATCGATGCATATCGCGCCATCTAGTGAAATTAATTTAAAGCAAATTTAAGACATTTAAAACCGCGCCATCTATTGGCATAAACTTTAAATGATCCGTTTAAATAATCTTTAAAATGTGAATTATGAGCCCAATATTCGATAATTTTGTGCTTAGGAGAGTTGATTAAACGAGAACATACAATTGTTATGTTCAATGCCAGAAAATGTTAATTTTACACACAATTCAACAACAAATCGGTGCAAATCGCGCCATCTAGTGAGATTTATTTGAACCAAATTTTATATCTTAGCGCTGGGACCACGTGGCTGGACCTACCTATAGTGAATATAAGTTTGAAATCACCAACCCTCATTAAGCAAGCGTGGTGATTAATGATCGTTGCCATCTCTGTATGATAAGAGGCTTTTGCCTTGCAGTGATACTGTTACAAGCAATGGCTTACTTTTACAATTGCAATAACATTGAGTACCATTTTTTTTTGTTTTTTTTTTTTGGGCTGGCAAATCATCCAATGTCTTTTCCCGCTCTAGGAGAAGGGTGGGAGGGCGTGTCAGACTTTTACTGACTAAAACTCACCCGTGTTCCTTCAGTTTCTTGTGCCAAGGACGCGGTACTCTCCTTCAAATTTATCCGCGATATTTCGTACCTAATAATAACTATATTAATTTTTACGCCTATCTGTAAATTACAGTAGGAAGTTTTTATTTCAAGTTATTGTTTGCAGATGTCATAATTTTCACCCACTCTAAAAGCAGAATAATAGTATTATATAATTTAACCTCTATTGAGTTAACAGTACACACTTTATAACAAGTGGATGTTTTCTTCGTGAAACCAAGTGCCAGTAGATACAGTGTAGCTATTTCTCATGTCTCTTTACATCTTTCTTTCTTTTTACTTTACAATTTCAAACTACAAGAGATGTATTACAAGTTTTTCAAGTTGTGTTCTCTCTATAAATTGTTTGTTTTTATTCCTGTACTACTCCTTCAAGATCTTTTAACACAGTTTCCTTCACATTCTGTATCTAAAATACCGAAACTGTATTAATTCCAGTATCGTATTTAAAGCCTTTAAGAAAAGCATTAATTTACAGCAAAAAGCAAAGAATTTTTGCTATTTCTTTGCCGACACGCTGCCGATACTAAAACTATTAAATACAAGAGAGGTTTGCATAATTAGTGTTCCGTAGTCACTATCAACTAAATGCAAAGCGTAAACAGCTTGATTAAAATTTTCTTTTGCATCGACACGAACTTTACCTGTAGCACGGGGTCCCGCCGCACAGTATACGATTTGACTAATCTAGGTGGACAAAACTCAGTAACTAAAAAAATGCTTTGTTTATTACATTTAAAAGAATAATAGGATAAAAAAGGCCAAATGGAATGTAAACAATATTATTTTAATATTTTAACAAAATAAGTACATCTTTGTCTTGTCTCGATGTACTGTTTTCTTGGAAGTTTTCGTAATAGCGTGATGTAGGGGTCTGAAGATGCTTTATTAAATCATAATTGGTTCTGTATCTTGAGGTTTTCATTGTATGGCCTAATCTGGCCTTCCTAATTTCTTTATTCTTGGCTTCAGAAGCCTCTTCAGACATTTGGGCGTCTATGAAGGAAAATGATAACAATATTATAATCGCAAAAAATCGCAAGTAATGAGTACTATATCATCAAAGTATAATAAACACGTAATCTATTAAGACTATTATCACAGCTTGACTGCGTTTGACTACCAAGTATAACTCCAAGTGAAAATTAAGTAGAGGAAAAAATACGAAATCTTCTATGTATTTTTAAACAAACGGCACACATTCGTCAAAGTAAAATATTGATTATTTTAATATCTTAATATACAAATAATTATCTCTATTTGACGACTCCATGAAAAAAACTACTCGAAGTTGCTCAAAACACAAAAAAAAACATGTACACTCTTAAGCGTTAACGGTCACACTGAGCGGGACGGCCGACTAGCTGCAGGGTTTGAGTACTTTCGCCCTTTGTTATAACCAGTTTCACGCGGTCTAGGGATAAGTTACTGTTATTGTCAGTTAAGTAATATATTCAAGGATGTAAGGAGATCAGTAAATCGTTATTTTAAGTATTGTATTTAAATACCTATTGTCCAGCTAGCTGTGCGCCGCTAAAGAAAATTTGTTTTAAATGAATTTCACTTGATTGTGCGATATGCATCGATTTATTATTGATTTTGTGTAAAATTTTCATTTTCTAGAATTGATCACAAAAATTGTATGTTCTTGTTTAAACAACTCTAAAAATTATGGATTATTCGGCTCATAATTCACATTTCAAAGACTTTTTGAATGGATCATTTAAAGTTGATTCCAATAGATGGCGCGGTTTTAAATTTCTAAGTCATTCCACTGTTTGAATTTGTAATGTAACACATTTTGGTTCAATGAAACTGTAAAAACGTGCAAAAATATACAAAAAAAAAATCGTCACTGTATTTAAAGAAATTATATTCACGAGCCGAGTAAAGTACAATTCGCTGCTAATACCATCTATCAATCGCCATAGAACGGAACCGAACGCGATCGATGTATAAAAAATAATCAGATAATCAGAAGAAAAACGCTAGTTACGTTGGCACGGTTTTTTTTGTATGGGTGTGGCATCTGTATACTAGTATTATTATTATCTGTGGTCCAGGTTTTCTCACGATGTTTTCCTTCACCGTTATCAGCAATGTCTCAGATGAACTTTTTTATGAAGATGACGAAGTCGAAACTACTGAATTGAAAAAGTCACAAACATTATGAATAAGAAAATAAAGAGCATATTCTAGTCCTTACTAGAAATAGGAGATTACCAAACTACTATTCCAAGTCTGAGAACTATATTCAATACAGTGCATGAACAGACCAATTGGCTATTTGACAGATTTCAGAAAAGTATTGTAAAAATTGTAAATTTTATTTTATACTTTTTACAAATATCTTTTTCTTAAAAAAAAGCGTTATTAAAAAGAAGAAAAAAAAATCCATAGTAATTTAAAGGCGCGCGAAAACAGTCGGTCACGTGATATATCAGGCTATGACGTAAACACGCGATCTACGACGAACAACTCTTTGTTTGTTGTTTAAAATGTGACGTCATACGAAGCATCAATCATGGCCGCCCCCGTTTTGGATCATTTATTCCATAGATAAAAAATGCCAAATTGTTTTTCCAAAAATAATACGTTAATTTAAATTTAATTTATATATTGACAAAAAAAAATTGTACATTTATTATTTACCTACAAGCTAACATTTCCAACACATTCCATATTTTATTGCAATTTCTGTCAAATAGGAATGAAAATAAATTCAAACTTACTTATAATAGGACCCAAACTCCTGAACATCGGCTCAGTTCATCGAACTTCGGCAAACTTTGGAAAAATGATGTATGGCAATCAGACTTCGCTTTTGTGGAAAACTCTTTTGTTGTGCAATTGCCAACCTTGAATATATCAGGGTAAAGTTCAAAGTCATTTGGCAATTGACATGTCCGTGTTTAGGTGATGTATGGGACTGCTCGAAGTAATCTATTGGAAGTTATGCCGAAGTTTTTAAGTACATCGACTTAAGTTTTTATGCAAAGAAATAAATACTTTGGTTCCAGTGACTTGAATCGACAGTAAGCTTTGCACACTATGTACTTATCTGATTTTGGAATATCAACCGCCTTTTTATTTTATTTTTCAGAAATTTGTAGGTTATCATCACGTACTTAAAATTTGATATAGGTAAAAACAAAAGTTTAGAAAAAGGTGTTTCAATAGTACATTACTGCAGCGGCCAGCAAAAGAAACATTGATGGACGAACGTGTAACATACGTAAGTCCATCAATGCCTAGTTGTGGCCAAGGCTTGCATACTTTTCTCGAATAATGCGCGGAAATTAAAACTAAGTAGTACATGGATCTCATTTTGTCAAAATCAATGACGAACAATAATAATTGTGCCCGCGTGAAACTGTTCTATTGTTTTTTTTCAACATTGAGCGTTCTATTTGCAAGCCAGTTTGAAATTTAAATAAAACCTTTGATAAGTTACCTCCTTGGTTGCCATGTTTGGAAATAAAAGTTCGTTCCATTTTTAAATAACACGACAGATATGAGTTTACTATGTTATTTATTTGGCCGCTAGACACGACAGATGTAGATTTTCATACAACTTTTGCCGGCCGCTGCTCGCATGTATTTGGCCAGTACAGCAATTTCGATTTATCTCGAAGAAGGTTGTCAAAATAATGCTCAAATTTCCAAGCATGTTTGAGAAAAATAGATTGTTCCAACGAATGTTCTTATTTTCATAATAACTTTACCATTTTCAATATTGATAGGTTCTTAACACCCATTTATCATACGCTCCTGTAAGTGTTATTACAAAATGACGATATTATTATAAACAGAAAAGCCCCACTTTATTCGTGGCAAGCAGGCTTGAAGTGGTGGTTTTAATAACTTGATATTAATAATCATGCATTTTTGAACGAAGTCAATATAATTTGTACCAATTCTAGAATAATCTGATTTCTATATGCTCTCTTGCAGCAACGCATAACGTGATCATGAAATGTCAAACTGGTGTTAAAACTTACCCTCAAGTCCTTGACTTCCGTGACCCGTGTCATAGGCAAGCCATCAATATGATAGCCATGCACGATGGGATTGTGTGAAAAAGTAATTATCACACATGTCGAGATATTGAACTGCAACAGATTTTCTCTGCTCCAGCACACTACCCTGACAATATCCCTTTGTAGCTTGTCATAGTCTTCGGCCCTTTCCACCGTGAGGGACTATTTGAGGTCGTCGGCAAACAGTGAGTGTCTTGGACTACTTCTGGTAGGACGTTTACCACTAGAAGAAACCCCAAAGATTCAAGGTGACTGCCCTGACTCACTACAGACCTCGTGAAATACGGATCTGACACGTGTCTCGCATATTCCACATACAGTCACCTATCTCTCAAGTAGCTGGCAAAAACTGGAGTGAATGCCAACTGGTGAAACCAGCACTACCAGCTACCTTTGCAAGCAACATGTCATGATCGACTAAGTCGAAAGCTTTTCGAAAATCGAAGTAAGCTGCATCAGGTAGCCTTCCGCTATCCACTGTCAGCACCAGTTGAGCCATATGTCCTACCACAATGTTTTAAAACGACCAAATATCTGGCTGCTTGTCCGTTACTACTTTTGAAAGACGGAAACACACTTTATGTGACATTGCGTGGCAAGGCGCCTTTTGATTGGCTACAAAACTCGTGTTATGACGTAGGCTGGAACAGTATAGTTTGATTGGTGGATCCCGCACGCACAGACGTAAGTGTGTTTCCGTCTTAACTTGAATTCACGTATTTTATTTTTGCTCGCAGTGCAATTAATAACTTTTAGTTGAGTAATTGATTCATTATTTCACTTCTATTCGAATTTAAACCAGTTAAAATTCCGAAAATACGAATTAACAAATTAATCGTTGAAACTTCAAAATCATAACTTTACTTAACATTTTAAAATTATTATTATTTTAGAAGTCCAAAAGTTTATTTTCAGTTTGTGTCTGAACATCAATCAAATAGCGATGATTGATTATCCTGAAAATCCTAAAATTAAGTATATAAATCCTTTTATATTAACTGGGTCTTCAGTTTAATAAAATATTGGAAACTCATCTTCTGAAGATGAGGCACTGAATATCAATTGTTTTTTTTTTGCTTTAATATTCGGATTATGAAAAAAATCATTGTTTCTAGTCAACCTAAGAAAATGTATGTCTCATGAATATGAATTGAAATATTTTGTCTGGTTGGATGTTTTTTGTTTACCCGACTGAAAATAAAAGAATATTTATTATTTAGTGAATATTTTAGATGTAGCGACAGTTTACGTCAAAGTTGATAGAAATCTATGAAGGATTTCTTCATAGATTTCTATCAACTTTGACGTCTTTCAACTGAAATGATTATGGTGATAGTAATCCATTGTTTTGGTATTTTAAAAAGGTTAAATTGATGGTTTGTAAGTGGAAATCAAAGAAAACAAAGACAACCTCCACAGGTGGGGATTCTCGGATGGCTCCAACCTTCAGTTTTTGTGCGGCGTCTTCCCGCAGACCATGGTCCACCTGTCGTCTTGCGCGGCCTGCCCTGTATCCTGTGCATATGAAGAACTTAAGGCTGCGTCACCGCAACCGGTGACGCAGCCTTAAGTTCTTCCGTATTGCCGTGGCAGAATTCTGGGCCAAACATAATGTTTAGAGACTATTTTTGCGACACGCTTCGAAGAAGAAGTGAATCTCTATAAGTACATAACCAAATGCGAGAATTCTTTCACTGAAACAAAACTACACTATTCTTACAATTTTTATCTCAGAAAAAGGCCTCGGGAACAACATCGGAGAAAAGGGCTAGTATACCATAAAGTGGATTTTTTTGTTAAAAATAATTATAATAATACTAGCTTCTGCCAGCGGCTTCGCCCGCGTGAAAAGTTTATTCTTATCCAAAAGGAACAGTATACTGGGTTGAAAAGTAGCCTGTGTGCTATTTCAGACTATAATCTATCCTGGTGCCAAATTTCATCCAGTTCCGTTCAGCCATTCTAGCGTCTTTGAATAACAAACATACATCCAAACTGGAAATAAATAAGATTGGTAAGGTTTTAACAATTAAATCCCTTCTGTTTTGACTAATTTTAGATCACTGTACAAACCCGCAAACAGACCGTGGTTACCAACGTCCGACGCAATAATTAGCTGCAAATTGTTTTAAACCGTTTATTTAATTATTTGCAAACACGCTAATTGAGTTTTGTACGTAGTTGCAAAACTTTTTCAGATTTGATTCGGGCGCATGTGACTACAACTATTTCGATTTCTTTCGATAATTGTCAAGTATTCATATTTATCTATACTAATATTATAAAGAGGAAAGATTTTTTTTTTGTGCGTTTATTTGTACCGAATAGGCTCCGAAACTACTGAATCGATTTGAAAAATTCTTTCACCAAATGAAAGATACATTATTCCTGAGTGACATAGGCTTTTTTTTAATCCCAAAATGGGTCCTGTGGGGTGTGTCCACGGGAGCGAAGCCGGTGGGCAACAGCTAGTTAATAATAATAATATAATAATTGATAATTGGCCGATGCAAATATATTCTTATAGAAAACATTTTTTTGGTGGACGTATTTTTAACCCCCGACGGAAAAAAAGAGAGGTGTTATAAGTTTAACGTGTGTCGCTGTGTATCTGTGTGTCTGTATGTGGAATCATAGTTCCTTAACAGATGAACCGATTTTGATTTAGTTTATTTTGTTTGAAAGGTGGCTTTGTCGAGAGTGTTCTTAGCTATGTCTGAATAATATCGGTTCAGGCGTTCAAAAGTTAACTGCATTTTACTCTTTGAATCTGGTTGTTTTCGTAAGATATCGTGTCATTATTACGTGTTTCGATAGATCGTCAATTGAAGCGTATCTACTACTAGTTAAATTATATGTAGTTTAAAAAGCATGAAATAAAATAAAATTATAAATTTAAAAAACCCCCGACACAAAAACCTCTAAAAAGCAAAAAATAAACCTCGTACTCGCGTCGGGGAACCGCTAAGTAAATAAAATAAACTGCTGTAAACGTTGGTGGTTCCCCGACGCGAGTAAGAGGTTTATTTTTTGCTTTTTAGAGGTTTATGTGTCGGGGGTTATTGGAACGAAGTTCCTTATCGCGCGTTGCGAATCGGGGCTAGACGGAAAAAAATAAGACGAAAAGTTGTAACGACACTTTTTGCTATAGTTGTAAGCCGTGCGGCGTGCGCGTGTTTCGTGCGTGTTCTAACGTATACGATGTTGTGTTTACGAAGTCGAGAGAGTATATATACATATACATATGTATATATATATGTATATGTGTATATAAATATACTAAAGGAACTTCGTTCCATCCGGGTGTCCCTTGACACCTCTCAAGTTTTTTAAATTTGTAATTTTTCTCGATTGGATTGATAAACTAAAAAAAACATACCATACAAAAATAAGAATTCAAATGTATTTATTTGTGACACACAGGTAAATGATGTTGTAGGTATAAACATGGTGTTAGTTACAAAGATCTTGTTTCACTGAGTGCAGCCTTGCTGTGCATACAAATATTGGTTTTCACAAAATGTATCTGTAAGTATACACTGTGTACAAGCTGTTTAATCTAAATTACTACCACCAGTGCTTCTTCTTCGTCGATACTCCCTTATCAGAGCGGTTGTGGTGTTCTTATTTCAATGAGACTCTGGATTGCCATGATTCAACGCATGCAATGCCAATTACGCCATCCCTCTCAATAGGCTGTGGTTCATGTGCACTCTTGCAATGGGCCACCTACTGCAAACTTTTCCTGCTCAGTCCTTCATATAGGCGACTTGCTAAGCGCTCTCTTTCTTTCCAGTCTACCCTTTAACTACAACCCGCTCAGTAGTCGCTGCCTCGTCGGGACACATGTCCAAAGAACTAAAGAACAAAAGGTACCAGTAAAACTTTAAAACCGGGGCACAATCCATTCTCGAGAGTAATTTATAGTCCTTGTAGCTATAAATTTACAATACAACTATTCTCTTAATGACCCTCGGCAAACTGCGTGTTTCGTCAGTCGTCGACTTTCTATCAGACTTTCAAGTTGATTGAGAGCGTCTGGTCTGCACCAAGTGCAATGAGCAACTGATAGAAAACCGGAGACTGACGAGACACGAAGTTTGCCGAAGGAAATTAAGAAAATAGTTGGAAACACGAAGTCTGCCGAGGGACATTCAATGTAATAGTTGAACTGTACAAAGTTTGGTTAGGCAACGTTTTGTTTCTCCATTCAGCAAAAAAAAAGGTAGACCGACCATAAAGTTAGCTCTTCAAATAAACCTAAATTAACAGGCTAGTCAGCTTATAAATAATTACACATTCTAGCCAGACGTCAAAGCCCTAATGGCGTTCCTAATCAAATATGCATTAGGTCCACTTTGTCGTGCGGACGAAGCGATGTGCGGTTTTGCTCCGGCCGCTTCAAAATTTATAGAGTGCGTGAGTTATGTAGATGGGGTACACACATACAAATTAACAGTTAGATGGAAGTGAATACTAAATTAACGCGACGCACGGGATCGCCCAAGTTGCCGAAGCTTGGGGAAGGCCTATGTACGATCAGTTGGACATCATCATCATCATCATATCAGCCGAAAGACATCCACTGCTGGACATATAGGCCTCCCCCAAGCGTCACCACATTGACGGGTCCCGTGCGTCTCGCAACCAGCGGATCCCCGCAACCTTCACCAGGTCATCGGTCCAACGCAACGTCTTCCGGTTTGCGGTCGCCACTCCAGAACTTTTCTGCCCCATCAGCCATTCGGTCACTGTCACTTAAGTTTGGCAATTCTTCGGGCTATGTCGGTAACCCTGGTTCTCTTGCGGATCTCTACATTTCTGATTCGATCACGCAAGGAAACGGCGAGCATAGCCCTCTCCATTGCTCTTTAAGTAAATGTAAGCTGATCAGCAGTTAGTAAGTAGGAATACTATGTTAGTTTACCAGCGAATGACTATTTATTATTAAGGTGAAAAATTAATTACTGTCGATGACTGTAGGTGGTGGGGTGGTGGTGGTGTCTCCTGTACGGGTCACAAATAAATACTTTTTCTTTCTTTCTTTTTCTTTCATTCCTTTTCTTTCTTTCTTTTTCTTTCTTTCTTAGGAGGAGGAAAATACCACTTTTGAGATGTAGACTATGATGAATAAATTATAAAAGGAAAAGATGTGGTATACTCTTAAATAAACGTAGCCAGCACTTGAATGTTTAAATCTATTCATTACTAGCTGTGCCCGCGGCTTCGCTCCCGTCATCTGCCTGCCAACCCTACCATACTTACCAGCTTGCCTGCCTACTCCACATACTCAAAAAAACTTTTTACAAAAAAATACTACCGACTTCCAAATAAAACTACAAAGTGAAAAATAACTTTATTTTTGGAAGTCGGTGTCTTTCGTAGGTACCAATTTATTGCGTTATGGACACCGACTTCCAAAAATAAAGTTATTTTTCACTTTGTAGTTTTATTTGGAAGTCGGTAGTATTTTTTTGTAAAAAGTTTTTTTACTTTTCACTTTTTAGTTGTACCTACCTAAAAGGCAAGTTGTTTAGTAAGTTACCTACTCGTATAACGCCGGAATATATTACCCAAATATCATGAAATTTGAACATAACCGGTGAAATGAGAGATCTGCGTACCCCTTAAGAGCGTACTGGCGTGATGTTATGTTATGAAATGGTATAAACAACAAACAGACCTGCGATTGCAGCAATCCCGAGAGATTTGCCGTTATTTATTGAAGAGTTCTGTTGTATATCTTCGAATTGCTTCGTCAGTCCTACACCAAATTAAAATGGTACCAATTTCTGAACATACTCTTTCAAACAAAAAAAGATCGTTTGAAATCAGTCCACAATTGACGGAGATGTCGGTGAACATACACACAAAAAAAAAAAAACATACATAATGTCGAACATCGAACCTCTTCCCTTTTGGGCAGTCGGTTAAAAAATATACATACTATATACCAATTTTTTTTCTAGGGTCATTCTTTCGCGTAAAATCTTAACACCGCGATTCAGAAAATGACTTTAAATGCACAACGCCATCTATCGAACAGCGAGTTCAACTGTCCGAGTAACTGAATTTCGTGAGCTGTGATAATTTTACTTCTTGAACACTTTAAATTCATCTAACTTTTGATAGAGTGAACCGATTGCGATGAAACAAAAACTAAGTAATTCTTCAAGATACGCACAATTTTTATGTATAAAAGTTATCTTCATTGGTTTCGTACATTTCACGTCATGCGTGCACAAATAAACAGACAAACAGACAAACAGACAAAAATTCCAAAAATGCTAGAAATGGGTTCTGTTGGTTATCCTTTAACAGCCTGTCTATTTTTTTTGGATTTTTTTTCGATGTACAAAAAATATATTTCTACAGATTTATTATATGTATTGATGATTGATGTCATTTAGATTGCACAAAGCTGACTGAACTTACTGATAAATCTGCTTGTTTTATTATAAAAGCCAAACCCTAACTAGTGTTACTATCGAACACCATAGGATGAAGTAGTCATGTTACGTCGGCTATAAATAAATTGGGATAAAGAGCAAGAGAATGATGAAACTTGAGGAAATTAAATAAATACACCGAAAATAGAATAATTAACAAAAGTATATTGGCAAAAGTTCTACATGTTTTAAGATGGCTGAATGAAAGCGCCACGATCGGCCAACATACGAATTAAAATTACTTTTTAAATTTCGGCTTGGGCTGTGTTTAATATTATGCCAACAATACTAAGAATAAGTTCACTCGGGCGAACATTTTCTATTCATAGACATAATTGCTACAATTTCGGACAAATAACTGAAAAATAATGTTTTTGAGAAAACGTAAAAAAACGCAAAAAACTTTTGCTCAATCTGCGAATCGTACTTAGGACCAAATACTCGCAGGACTTGCGCCCACCTGAACAACCAGTGTCTAACTAATTTGTAATTTAGTATTGCTCAGTAACGTCACAAAATAGTATAGTTTCTATGTATTGCCACTGAATAAAGTCTACTAGTAAAGGATGAATAAATTATGCTAGACCGTGGCGGGCGCAGGCCGTGCCCAGGCACGGGTTTAAAACTTCACGCACATTTTATATGATACGGTTTATATATATACCGTGCAGCGTCCGAGGCGTCCGAGCATGTCCAGGACGCCGCACGGTATAGCATAATTTATCTAATCGACATTCATTTGTTACACATTGTGGTTAGCTCTCTGAAATTTCGGCTTGAAATGTACAGATGCATGTTTTTTGCGTATGGTTAGATTAGAAAGTTCCTGTTATGTTGTAACTATTTTATATTAAAATAGTCTCCACGAGTGACCTTGAGATTCACCGTCGTTCATCAGCATCATGACATCCAACCCATATGCACAAAACGTTTTGCTAATACTTTCATTGTGCACACAGCTAAGGAGTGGAATTCTCTGCCGGAGTCTTTGTTTCCTGATAGCTACAACTTTGGGGTCTTTAAGTCAAGAGTGAATAGGTTACTTCTAGGCAAGCGTGCTTCACCGTAGACCACGAGGCGAGATAGTGGTCAAACGCGAGCCTATCGTTAAATAAAATGAATGAAAAACTGCTTAACCTTACCCCAATTATGTTGGAGTTGGCTTCGAGTCAAACCGCTTGCATCTGAATACCTGAACTTAATATGGATCGATTACCATTCCTACCTTCACAAACCAGTAATTGCATAACGCGTTACCCCTTCGTAAGACTATTTGTCAGACTTGCCAAAGTTCTGACTACCCACCCGTAATGACTAAGAAAGGTTAACTAATGAGAGGCGGGACTAACAGCTTAACGTATGTTCCGAGGCACGGATGAGTCTCGGTGCGTAATGAATGCTCAGCCATCCAAGGGCGACCTCGGCAAGCGTTGCTTAACCTTGAAGGTCAGCCCGTGTGTTTTTCATTACCTACCCTCGCTAATCATAAACGCTGTTGACGTGGCCACAGATAATATAATAATACTAGCATCATCATCTGCCTAGCCTTTTTCCCAACTATATTGGGGTCGGCTTCCAGTCTTACCGGATTCAGCTAAGTACCAGTGTTTTATGTAGAGCGACTGCCTATCTGACCTCCACAACCCAGTAACTGGGTAACACGGTACCCCTTGGCAAGACTGGTGTCAGATCTCAAGCTTCTGACTACCCGTAACGACTGTCAAAGATCTTCAAATGACAGCCGGGACCAACGGCTTAACGTGCTTTCCGAGGCACGGAGGAATCTCGGTATATTGAAATGGTCACCCATCCACGGACCGACCTCGTCAAGCGTTGCTTAACCTTGATGATCGACCCGTGCGGCTGTTATTATTTAGCCACGAGCTCCTCCTCCATAATAATACTAGCATACAGATACCTAATCCCATACAAAGAAACCGTGCCGACGTAACTAGCGTTTTTCATCTGATTATACCGATTATTTTTTGTAAATCGATCACGTTCGGTCCAGTTCCACAGCGATAGATAGATCACTATCTATATCCGTGGAACGGAACCGAACGATGTACAAAAAATAATCAGTATAATCAGTACAGTACGTCGGCACAGTTTCTATGTATGGGATGAGACACCACTGACGTGGCTAAACCCTGGTCAAAACTTATTTAATTTTGAAATCATCGATGCGACGAAGAAAAATCATAAACTGGATAATTTACCTCACTCCCACTTTTCTAGCTAAATAATATTCTTACCACAGCTTAATTTACGGCACTCCCACTTTTCTGGCTAAAGAATATTCTTACCACAGCTTAATTTACCTCACATACACTTTGCTGGCTAACTAATGGTCTTACCACAACTTAATTTACGACACTCCCACTTTGCTGGCTAACTAATAAATATTCTTACCTGATCTGATTTATTTTATTGAAAAATAAGTTTAAGTGGCGTGCAAAGGATAAAAACACTAGGTAAACACTTTCTGCCACTCTTGGTTTCAGCGATCTAACATAAACAATGCAGCTCTCTATTTTCTAGATGACACTTTCGTTCAAAATGGTCGCCGCTTTGGAAAACACCACCTGCTTCACTCAACGACGAAGTGTAGAATGACAAAATAGATGGCTAGAAATGGTAGGAATTATCGACAGTTTTCTTAAATGTCTTTTACCTTTAAACTAAATAAGATGATCAAAAACTAAATACATACTGATACGCAGTATAATTTTTTTCTGTGATTTTTCTGTCGTGGCAAAAAAGAGAACAAGAAAGTGTGTGGTTGGGGGACCCCCGTCAAGAACCAAGTTCCTTAGGCTCAATTTACATTGCCGCGGTATGGAATGGGAATTTTTGCAAGGAAATTGTACATAGCATAATAAACTTTATGTCAATGTTGTAACGTACAAACTAATTACGAGCGAAAAAGAGGTCGCACCTCTTTCGAGGAATCCTCGCGCATTCTCAAGAATTTACGTAGCTTCTGCCGGTGCGAAAATTTCGAAATTGACGCTTCCGTTCCATTCCATTCCGCGGAAATTTAAATTGAGCCTTTATTACAACTCCGAATGCTATTTGGTATGGATAGGTATTTTGATTGTTGATATCTATAAATTTTCGTGACTTATGAAAAAAAAAATGGTGACCAGCGCTTAGTGATGATGTCAGAAACTACGCCAGACGGAATCGAACGCTTTTTCGTGACGTAACGATTTCTACCAGGCAACTTCTACCGCAAACCGCGTTAAGGCACTTCGTTCGCCTATGACACTCTGTGATGGTGTAACTTTCTGTCATTGAATGATTTTTTTTTACCATAAAATTTATTTACAAACATTTAAGCAGATTCCGAAATAACTGTCCGTATTGTACGAGTATTATGCGGTCATCGAGTCCACAGGCTTTAACAAACATTCAATCATGAAGCCTACGATTTAATTTAACTTTCCATTGATTCAAAAAAGAAGTAGTCCCGTTTGAGCACCTATTTTTAGAGCACCTATGCTTTGAGCACCAAAGGTATTCCCATTTGAGCACCAATCAATATAATAGCTTGGTGCTCAAAGGTGACCAAAAATATCTTAATGTTGACACATAGAATACGTTGTTTATTGTTTATTACAATTTATTAACCATAGGTCCGTACAAATTGGCGTATTTTGTGTTTTTGGGTTTCGTTTCTTCTGGAATATCATAATAGATCACAGTTCTCTCAATTTGGTGTAGTTTGACTGGCAGCACACAACCCAAAACAAATGAACAGTGAAGCAACATGTTTTATAACATTCTTCAATACAACAAGTTCACTGACCTAATAAAACCGAACATACTACCATTCACCATTCTAGTCTGCACTATTGTTTTAAAGTACCCATCAGTTTGAACTGCTATGATACAACATGTAGGCAAATAGGTAAAGAGCATAGTATAGAGAACCAACCAGAAGGCACGCATTGAACTGTTTCCGTTCTGTTAGAGTTTGACATCAGTTTCGACTCTTTACCTAAGAATCTCTTGATATTATTGTCTGATTGTGGCAGAATGGAGAGCAATTAACGAACGCAGAGCCAAGAGGCTCATCGGCGACGTTGAACTGGTGGATGCCAAGCTTCACAGCTTGGCTCATCGCCGCAAGTTTGCCTGCTTATCGGTCTTCTACAGACTGTACTTCGGTGAGTGTGCTCAAGAACTCCACGATCTCATCTCACCAGCCCCCTTCTACCATCGGACATCTAGACGCACTGCAAGTTACCATCCTTACCTTGTTGCCATTCCACCAATTCGCGCCAAGCGCTTCCAAACATCCTCATAATGCGCTCAGCGAATGAATGGAACTCACTGCCTGCGTCTGTGTTTCCGAACGCATTCAACCCGAATCTCTTCAAAGTTAGAGTGAACAGGCTTATTCTGGGTAAGCTTATTCCATCGTAGACTCTGTCTCTGTCACCTCTGACCTAGACTAAGGTCAAGAGCAAATCCATTACACAAAAAAAAAAATGCTCCAAAACAGACCTGAGTTATAAAGCTGGCCTTATCACAATTAGGTTTATTTTTTCCTCTGTTCTTTTCTGAATTTCGTTATGGCATTCAAGACGGTTGAATCGTTTCTCTGCGGGTCGTTTACTGCCTTAATTTTTTTCTGGTGGTTACTATGGTTTATCTGTTTATTTTAGGAGATGTAGTGACTGGGTATATTACAGGGTGCTTGAAACAAAAATCAAACTGTTGCGAAGAGAGGCAACTGGGTACTGATTGTTTTATTTTTAACATAGTGAGCGACATCAAAGTGTTCATGGCACCTCATTATGAGCCTTCTGTATTGTTCTGTATTTTGTGGCATACAGGTGTGAATGCTGTGTATCCAGCGTGTCTACATAACCGTTTGAACTGATGATAGTGAGAACAACCATTTGAGCTGGATCGGAGGGCATTAAACACGCTATATGCTGTTTTCAATCTATCGTTATGTTGGCGGAATTGTTAGGTAAATTGCAGTAATGTATATTGCTATGTTGGCATCATGCCTATACGTCTGTGTTCTTTCTCTGCTTGATGTTTAGCACAAATATTCCCTACAGGTTTTAATTTATTTGAAACAGTAGAAAAACTCAATGTACTGTTTGTTTTTTATGACCGTACTAGCTGTGCCCGCAGCTTTGCTCCCGTCAGTTACACAGTTTAAATATGAGACCCCTAAGCGGCTCACACTACTGACAGCACTGCGGACGATGCTCAGGGGTCTCGTCGACGCGCATGTTTGTGTGAATGTTCCGTTTCGAGCGTTTGTAGGTAGTTTCTATACTGTTTGTCCATATTTATACTGTCAGCTACCTATTAGTAGTGGTTAATATATCATAATGCAACTTAAAACAACGTGCTTAATATATAGATCTAAAGCAATTGCTATCGTGGCACTCACTTGGAATTATGTGCTATTTGCTTAATTTGTTATAACGCAGTATCAAGCAATTCGCGCGCAACGCAAAAACGTAAATATAGCAAGAAGCAGAGGTCAGTCTTCGTATGCTAGCGATTGCTATCGGTCGCACGCATAATTCAAACTTTTAAATAAGCCTATAACTGCTTTACATACCAACATACTTTATTTCATAACTAGCTGAACCCCGCGGCTTCGCTCCCGTCAATTGGCTATCTATCTACCTACCACTACCTATACCTACCCTACAAACAAAAATCTCTTCGGCTTTATAATATAAGTATAGACGTTGATAAAACTCCTTCGCAAATGAACAAATTTGATTACCATAACTAAGGTTATAGTAAGTCAACCTTAAAAGATAGACATTATGCTGTCTGTGGACTTTTTTTTAAAGCTTTAAAAGAGGAACAATTCTATCATAGATGATATTTGCGTAACTTAAACCGTTTACGCACGCAACGGAAGCTCTCAAAAAGGAATAATTTTCCCGTTTATGCAACATTTTTAGCGTGATGTTATATAGCCTATAACCTTTCTCGATCAATGGACTATCCAACACAAAAATATTTTTTCAATGCCAACCTTTGTCAATTTTTCAGTTCTTGAGATAAGCGCGTTAAAACAAACAAACAAACAAACTCTTCAGCTTTATAGTATTAGTATAGATAAATGATAGATATTACTTTTGTAACTGCTTCCTCCATTTGCTTTTATCTAAGGAACATGGATGGTTGGCGACTAATATATTTAATTGCCGAAAACTGTCCAGATAAACTCTTTTGTTTCATTACACAGAACCATTGAAAACATCTAGAAAAGCGTGAGTCAAAATGATGGTTGGTTTTCTGTATTTGAACAGAAAATTAAGAATACCAAATAGTATACCTACTATTAGAGATCCACCTCTGTGTAATGTCGCTGAAAGCAAATTTAATCACCATTATCCGTTTATTCCCAAAACCTTACCGTTACCGCTTCATTTCGACTATGTATGGTTTATTTCAATGCAGGTTTCAGCGGGCATTGACACATCAATATAATTAGTTATTAGCTTATAGAGAAATTCTCTCAAAATTTTATCACTCTGTCTCTGGTCCAGGCAAGTGCCTAATGGTTGCTGTCAGACTTTTGTATCTGTTCTAATCGCGCGGAGATCTTTGATTGCACGATGTAGGAGTTGTATGTCTCAATCTTTTATATATTAGTCTATGGTTGTATGACGTCATTTATTATTTAGAATTAATATTTGATTCTGGATATTTACCATGTATGTTTAGATTTTTGCTGAAAGCTCGATATTTCGGCACCGTTACAAGCTCCATGATCACGAGAACTAAAGTCTTTGCGGGTGTTATTTACGAGCTGACACGATCCCACTACCACCAGAACCTTTCTCACTAGTTACTCGACACTGTTCTCGACAGATGATGCTCACTGTATCCACTTTTGACACTCGTTCAGTAGTTTTACGACCTTTAAATAGTTGAACCACTGGATTCCAGGCTCTCGACAATTGAAACCCGTCGTCCCGAAACAAATATTAATTCTAATGATTGTGACCATGTCAGCTTAAAAACATATATTTTTTTTTTGTAGAATATGCAATATGTATTGGCAATTATTCAGTGTTTACTTGTAGTACCTCTAACAATACGCACTTAGGGAAAGCTCAATCCATTCTCTGTTTCTATTACCCTATAGTAGTTAGTGGTGTACTCGCTATGTTGTGGTTTTTTTTATCTTATATAGGCTCGTGCTTGACCACCATCTCACCTGATGGTAAGCGATGATGTGGTCGATGATGGAGCACGCTTGGTGGTTGGTTACGGTTGTTATTATGGTTTACCGCAAATTAAATGAACCCAAAACGGGAACGGATATTGAATTAGAATTACTAATGCCGAGTAGTATCCTGAAAATATTAACTTAATTATGACCTAATTGCCAATTAGTAGGCTATGATTTTAATTAGACTTTTATATTAATAATAATAATGCCTACACATCGTTGTGTATTTCTGAGAATTGTGAACATACAGAGCCTGGATTATGTTTTAATTAAGTTTACAATGAATAATGAGGAGAAAAACTAGGGAAAAGTAGGTCCTACAATCTTTTTATCCTGGGTTTGGGTATTAACTTGAATTCGCCGTGGTGTTTGGGATGCTCAGAGGGAGGCGTTATTTAATATCCGTGTCGTAGACACTGTCGCTCCTTCTTATGTTTCACGCGCTATCGCCTGTACTAAAATCCGCCAACGACGAAAAATTAAGAAAATATACAAACGCTTGTGAATTGCTACATGCAACATTCACCCCTCTTGTTGCATCCGTTGATGGTGTCTTCGCTTCACAAATGTCTACTTTCGTAAAACATTTTGGAGCTGCAATCTCTGACCGCTGGAATAGCTCCTTTAGTGTAGTGATGAGTTGTCTAAGATCATCATCATCTCAATAATCCGTGCCACTAGCATGTGCATTCACGGCACAAGGCATAAATTTAAACCAATAGCCAAGTTATTCGGCTTCGACGATGGAGCAGCCCTACCTAGACAAAAATGTGGATGTGGCCTACGAACCAAGAAAATGTCGATTGCAATATCACGATGGATAAATGAGTTTGTTTTATAAGATAATTAATCAGTAATTTGAAACTACTGTAGTTACATGTTATTTTGTATTGTAATTTCTTGGTATTTAAAAATAGATGTTGTTTAGTATGTTTTGTTTACTTGAAATTTAAAGATTAGATTCTTTTCTGTGTGTAAATGTCGATAGCAATAACGTCTGCGGTGTTTAACTAGTTCTACTTTAGTTTTTAGTACTTTAGTTCTACTTTAAATATACCCTTTAGAGTAAAGAGCCATTAGATTTTTAAAATGTTATCCACGTTGAACAAGAATCAAACCTCTACAACAGCAGACATAAGATACACAAGAGTTCTAAAACTGTAACAATCTTTAATTTTCTCACAGCTGGTACTTAACTCCTCAAGCTGCCCACTTTTACCTGCCAACTGCTCCATTCTGTGAGAGGGAATGGGCCTCAATATACCACGTAGGCCCAAAGCGGCAAATCACATTTTTCGAATATTTAATTCGAGGATGTTCTGGTTTCCACAAACTAAAGTATATTTCCACAAACTAAAGTTCAAACACACGTATTTCGGGGTCACCAATGGTCCAAAACATAAATATCACTAATATTTCAACAAGTTCGAAAACGAATTTGCTGTGTAAACATCCAGTACAGAATAAATCGGATGTGAACCGAAATGAAGCTCAAATAGAACTCGTGCGGTTTTTGTGGCCGGCTGACTAGATGAAAACCACATTTACACGCAAACGTACATACACGCCATGCTACCTACCAGACTGAAAATTCCGGGAACATCAGAATGATGAACTCTACTGTAAACACATTTGTACAATGAGTTAAATTAGCCATAATATGAATCACCACGACTATAATTCTCTCTTTCGTCTTTGTTTTCGAGACGACATTTGAAACAGTATTAATAGACAGAATTTCATGTTCTACGCTCAATGGGCTAATTGAAATAGACAAGATCAAATCAGAAACGGCAATGCCAACAGAAGCTAACAGGGTTATTGTTTGCTACGAAAGCGTAGCAATGACGTATGTGCTACGACGTAGCGTACTCGTAGCCACTGAATCGGCTACGACTTACCCTGTGTTCAACATTGTGTGCTTATTTTCCAATGACATTAATTTCATGTAAATATATGTATAACGTCAGTGGCAAGGCCCAAATGAGACCAAGGGCTCTAGATAAG
Organism: Orthosia incerta; assembly: GCA_948252205.1. Lineage (NCBI taxonomy): Eukaryota > Metazoa > Arthropoda > Insecta > Lepidoptera > Noctuidae > Orthosia > Orthosia incerta. Next base: position 28,211,617 of record OX411755.1, on the reverse strand, counting down.
GTATTTCATGTCAGCGTAGGCGATAATCGGAATGTCAAAAATTGTATGAGATTGACGAGCGAGATCGAAATCTCGCTCGTCAATCTCATACAATTTTGTCTTTTTGATAATCGCTATCGCCACGCTTTCAGTGATAGAACATCACTTGTCTAAGGCCTCAGGAGGCCTGGCAGGCAACTGGTTAAAAGAGTCACAGGATATTGATAAATGAAAAAAAAGCTAGAAGAAGAATTTGTATAAGACACACATTTTTTGTAGAAATGTCTAATTATAATCTACTAGCTGCTGCCCGCGGCTTCGCCCGCGTTCAAAGTTCGAAAAAATATGCGCCGATCGCCACCAAACTTAACAGGATTATCCGCTGGGTCAATCTAAAAATTTCATTAAAATCGGTCTAGCCGTTTCGGAGTCTATGAGGAACATACATACATACTTTCTCTTTTATATATATAGATTAGAAACTCGCAACTCGTTACCGACATAGCAAAAAGAATTGCCAAGCAAGTGGCAGTGGGCAGGGCACATTACTTGCAGAATGGATGGCCGATGGGGCAGAAAAGTTCTGGAGTGGCGACCGCGAACCGGAAAACGCTGCGTGGAAAGGCCTCCCACCAGGTGACCCGGTAACCTGGTGAAGGTTGCGGGGATCCGCTGGTTACGGGACGCACGGGACCGGTCAGTGTGGCGCTTTGGGAAGGCCTATGTCCAGCAGTGGACGTCTTTCGGCTGTTATGATGAAGATGATAAACTGGCACGTAGTAGTTCTTGTATTATTGATTGATTTGGGAATAAAATACTAAGGCCCATTGTTAGTAGTAGACACGAGGTTAAATTGGCAACATGTCATACATGATGGGTCCGGTTTAGCTAATAACTCAGAGTTAGTAAGATAACACAGGGTGGCGCAAGCGGGTATGTATTTAAATTATTTTAGTTCTGTGTATTTTTTGTCACTTTATGATTTTTAAGTAACAAATCTGGCATACCTTGTTGGCAGTACTCGAAATATACCTAAAAATACTTTTTGGAAGCTTGTTCTATCTACCGTTCAATATTTTTTACATTTTAGTCATTTAGGCCACACTATCTACAAAATATGCTCGCGCTCCAGTCACGCGTAGAGCTGCGATATTTGCCGTCACAAGCGATTAACTTCTAATGCATTAGGTACACATTACATGTAGGTACACTGGCGGTTGAGGTTAACGATTTAATAACAGAGCTTTTGTTTTCGCTAACCTTGCGGTGGATTTTTAACCTGTATATTTTCCACATTTTTGCTAAAACATAACTAGTGAAGTGTGGGTGAGTTCACCTCTGTCTGATCTTTCGGGCATACAGTTGTGATGTGTAAAGCTGATTGTTATTTTATTATTATTTGATATCCGATTGTACACAAACAGTTCAACCGCGCACGCAAACATGTGTGCGTGCGTGTAATTATACAGCGTTAAGGGTACACTAGTCGACGGCACGAACTATTTTGTGCGCGGGGCTAAAATGCATTTTATATCAACCGACAACACGTGCGGAAGAGATAGATGCTGTGATGACCAGTAGGAAGCTAGTTCGCGTACGAATACACACTTTTGCAAATTTGTAGCGAAATGGATAATGATTTAGGACGAAACCGAGCGCGCGGAATTTTATAAACAGACCTTACGGCAGTCTAGATATCATGAAAAAACGACTAAATCTATCTGTTCAAAATAAAATTATTTGCATTGTTGAACTACTAATCTATCCCTGTATGGAGGCCGTTTTGCAATCTTCCGTCTTCTTACGGTATTTATTCGCGCCCAAAAATGCGTTAAAATTAGTGTCGAAATGTGGAACTTTTGACGCTCATAACTTTCAAATATTTTCTTTTTTTTTACTTTTTTGCTTCCATACAGGGCTAGATAATGATGAAACAAATTGATATCACTTTTTATTTTGACCGTACAGTGCGTGAGCCGTGCCGGTGTGTGAGTTTAGCTTCACCGGGATGCTCTAGGCCATTGAGGCATACTTGCGCCTTAATAATAACAGCCGCACGGATCGATCTTCAAGGTTAAGCAACGCTTGACGAGGTCGGTCAGTACATCGTCAAACAGTGGCATAATCCCTAGACTACGTTTGTATGGAAGAATTTTCGACTAGTGTAACCGTGTGTGCCAGTGACGCGGCAGTCGTCGTCCGAGCTACACGTGTGTTAAAGCTGTATAATTGCAAGCGCACGCACACATGGCAACGCAGGCACAGATGATTTAAACTATCTATACCAACCTCTATTGGGCCCGCTCTCTGTCATAGAGATGAGACTTGTGTCAAGCAGTAGAAAAGTCATAGGGTGGTTATGCTTACCACAATATTTTGAACACAGATAAATCGAAGGTATTTTAGTCTAAAGAACAAAATGTAACAGGTGACAGATAGGGATGGGATCGCATCGTGAGGCGAATCAAGTCAGCGCAAAGTCACCCTGCAACATAATGACCACGACCGCTCCGTCAAGAGTGTACCAACACTAATAATAAGGATTCTGTGCCATAATAATCCCCATGCTATCCCAATTTATTTTAAGTCTGCGCAGTACCTATGTGTTCTTGTAAAGTTAGCTAAAGTTGAAATTACCATATTTTTCGAACAAACAACGGCCTTGAGTCTATTCAAGTTTATTGAACCTTCCTACAAAGAAGTAATCTATCACCAAGGTTATCGTGCCTATATCCTCAGATCATGTGTCCTACGAACCTAGGTAGGTATGTTCAGAAGATTCGGCGATACTGTCCTATCATGATTGATGAACTTTCCAAGTTTCTCTGCCTCAATATCGAATGACATTACGCTCAATGAAGATTCTGGTCTGAGAGTGAGAAATAATGAATGAGGATAGTATGTCTTACTTAAGGGTACACTAGTCGAAATTTGCAAAAGTGTGTATTCATACTACACTAGCTTCCTACTGCTCATCACAGCATTTATATCTTCCGCACGTATTGTCGGTTGATATAAAATGCATTTTAACCCTGCGCACAAAATAGTTCGTGCCGTCGACTAGTGTAGGGTACACTAGTCGACGGCACGAACTATTTTTTTTGAAGCAATTTTCTTTTTTATTAAAATCTCATTAGATGTACTACTTTTATCAAGGGTATACCTATCATCCCCCATGACTTCAACCCAGATACCAGTACAAAGCGATATTTACTAACGAAACAATCGGTAAGCAGATAATACATTTAACAGAACGCATTGATACGATGCAAAACCTTCAATATTAACTTTATCAACTAGTATTTACTATCAAACATATTATGACATAATTATATTATTTTGAGAGCAGTGGTGGCCCAGTGGTATCGGCTGCGACTTACAAGTTGTAGGTCGTGGGTTTGAGCCTAGGCAGGCGCTTTACTTTGTGTAAATTATTTCATCACCACTGCTCTCAAAACGGTGAAGGAAAACATCGTGAGGAAACCGGCATGTCCTAGAACCAATAATTCGAAGACATGTGACATCCACCAACCCGCACTGGGCCCGCGTGGTGGATAATGGCCCATTCCCTCTCACAGAGAGGAGGCATGTGTCCCAGCAGTGGGAACATTAATAGGCTGATGATGTGATGTGATGTGATATTATGATTGATAGTAAATACTAGTTTAACATAAAGTTCAGTTTTTATTGAATTAGATGTTATTGTAAACAGAATAATTGGGTGCTTATTATCCAGAGAATTAAAATAGATTAATTTACATAACAGAATTAATGAGGTTAAAAATAAATCTCATCGGTGGGTTTAATTTCATATTCAGTATAATATTTACCTTTGAGATAATTTTAATTTGTAGTAATTATGTTTGGTCTGATAACATGCGTTTTGAATACCATTTTTAATTTCTAGATTTATAAATAGGGCTAATAACCCAGTCAGGCCTTTGTATTTTATAGTCGTGAACAGAAGATCCAAATACAGATCTGAAGACGACGACTAACGCCAACGACCTTGAAGGAACAAAACGCGCACTCGTTTCACACCCGCGCGACCCAAAATTTAGTAGTTTTTTGTACTTTCCTTATTATTCTATGACTTTAAAAAAAAAGCCTCAGATCAAAATGTAGATAATTAAATTATCTTTGATATGGTGTTGATTTCATTAAAATACGCCCAGCGGTTTTGGTGTGATTGTCCGTTTTAGACATAACTTTACAAATTAATTACACTATGTTATACAAATAAAACTCAAAATTTGCTTAGATCAAATTATTAAGAAAATAGTCTAATATAACATATATTTTTTTCAAAGATTTACGACTAGCCGTTTAGATGTGATTCTCATATTAAAATCAGCTACTCAAGGGTATCTGCGCCTGAAATAGTTTTGCAACGTTGCGCGTTTGGTCCAGAATTAAGTCTTGGGTGCGATTCTGAAGTTGGGAAAGTTTCGGTATTTTTTGTTGAAAAGTTCTACCACCCACCTGAGACAGTTTTTATTTTTGTTTAATTAATGACGCAATGCTTTCACTGTTACATGACAATTATAGGTAACATCGCTGCTATAATTCGGGTACCCATACTTAACTCATCATCATCATCATATCAGCCAAAAGACGTCCACTGCTGTATATAGGCATCCCCCAAGCGTCGCCATATTGACCGGTCTCGTGCGTCCCACAACCAGCGGATCCTCGCAACCTTCACCAGGTCATCGGTCCACCTGGTGGGAGGCCTTCCAACGCAACGTCTTCCGGATCGCGGTCGCCACTCCAGAACCTTTCTGCCCCATCGGCCATCCGTTCTGCGAGCAATGTGCCCTGCCCACTGCCACTTAAGTTATGCAATTCTTCGGGCTATGTCGGTAACACAACCAGGGTTGCGCATCTCTATAGACTTAACTCATAGCTAGCTAATATTAAGGCGAATGTGTGTATCAAAACAAACCCATCCAGGTTTAATAGTACTATATATAAGTGTAACTGTACTCTTAACTGTATATGTAAAAATAAACCGGCTAAGTGCGAGTCAGACTCGCGCACGAATCGTTCCGTACTTGGTAAATTGCGGTTTACGATTTATGAAGTATATAAAAAAACAACTTACTAGATCTCATTCAAACCAATTTTCGGTGGAAGTTTACATGGTAATGTGCATCATATATTTTTTTTAGTTTTATCATTCTCTTATTTTAGAAGTTACAGGGGGGGAGGGGACACATTTTACCACTTTGGAAGTGTCTCTCGCGCCAACTATTCAGTTTAGAAAAAAATGATTTAAGAAACCTCAATAACATTTTTTAAGCCCTATCCATAGATACACTGAGCTTGACTTTTGAGTTTCAGTTCTAAGTATGGGGAACCCCAAAATTTATTGCTATTTTTGTGTGAAAATCTTAATGCGGTTCACAGAATCCAAGCCAATGTTCAAAGTTTCAATAGCATAGTTCTTATAGTTTCGGAAAAAAGTGGCTGTGACATACGGACGAACAGACAGACAGACATGACGAATCCATAAGGGTTCCGGTTTTTGCCATTTGGCTACGGAACAAAAAACCAGGTCCGCCTATATATCGCCGGAATTAAAGCCTTTGAACGATGTACCTTTTATATTTAAGTAACTTCTCCAGTCCCACATACGTACACATACAACCATAGTCACGTCACGTTGCAACCAAGACTTAACACAAATCAAATCAGTCTGACGCAGCCACCTGGCGCGTTCTGACTGCCTATGGAATCTACATAATTGCCTTAGGCACAACCTATGTCTGTCTATGCCATTTCTAGTTAGAATTTACGCTTGAAATGCGCACTGGAATACAAAATCACGCGTATGGTATTTCTGAGTGTACATACATACTAGGCAGAAACTACAGTACGCCATCTGTTTCATTTACGTTCATACATCTGTTAGCGATCTTTATATTTAATTGAGCACACTAAGTGATTTTTCTATGTTGGCAATAATTTGTTTGATATTTTTATGCTTGCAACAAAGATGGACTGTTTTTTGTCAGGTTGGTAAACGACAAGCTTGCACTTCTCGTTTCCCGCCCATTTCGAGAATATAAATATTGTAGCTCTTGCCATCAAAGGCAGTCTATTTTTGATCGAGGCTACATTAATAAGTATTAGGGTAAGTGCTTTATAAACTGTATTCTATAAACTGTGTTCTATAAACTATGTTCTATAAACCATGTTCTATAAATTATTTTCCATAAACTGTGTTCTGTGCGAGTAAACACTGGGTGAGTAAACCCTTTCTAAGCATTTTTATTTACATCGCCATCCCCGCCAAAATACCCACACAAGATTTTAGTCTTTTAAGTAAAAGGCGACACATCTTGTCATACACGTGAATCGCATTGTATTTCATATAAATGGACAAAGTTTGTGAACCTGGACCTATCGTGGTGCCCCAGAGGCTATGACGTTGAACCCACGACCAAGCACGAGAGGCGTGCTTGGTCGTGGGTTCAAATCCGGGCAAGTACCAATGTGCCTTTGCCAAATTCACATGTACTTTCTAAGTTTATCTTGGACGTCACAGGCAACGGTGAAGGAAAACATCGTGAGGAAACCTGGGCTTATATAGTTAATGTTAGTCTGAAATAGCCAAGTCAGAGGTCTGTGGGGTTCCCAGATGTTGTGAGTCCTTAAATTCAAGTGGGGATTGATTAAAATTTTAAGGTTTTTAATTGTTCGGTACTATACATTTTTAATTTGAATCAAAATAAAAAGGTCAAGTGTCAATGTCTAGTAAATTTCAGACCGCACTAGGCGTAACTATGCGTCAGCGGAGCGATACGACAAAATATATTGTCTATACTATACTATACTACTATAATAGTATATTATATTACTATATATGTATTTTTTTTATATTATAAAGAGGAAAGATTTTTTTGTTTGTTTGTTTGTTTGTACCGAATAGGCTCCGAAACTACTGGACTGATTTAAAAAATTCTTTAACCGATAGAAGGCTAGATTATTCCTGAGTGTCATAGGCAATTTTTTAATTCCGAAAACGGGTCCTGTGGGGTGATCTAGGGGAGCGAAGCCGTGGGCAATAGCTAGTATGCCATAAAGTGTCGCGTAATGCCGCTGCCGCGTAATGCGGTTTATCTCATACAATATCATACAAAGTATATTTGATCATGTCGCGTCGCGTCGCTCCGCTGACGCGTTGTGCGGTTTGACCTTAAAAGGTCACGAGTTTGAGCCCACTTGTTGAACTATTCACATGAACTGATTTCCATTACAAGCTGATTTTGTAATACGAAAGCTTGAAACCCTCCCACTGCAGAGCAAATGTCGTCTTTATACAGAAAAGGCACGACTGAAGACGACTTATCTTTACAATAAGTTAAGGTGTACCCCAGCAGCGGGAACGTTAAAAGGCTGATGATGAATAACTTTAAATGTTGTTTCTCTTGATTACAGGTATTTAATTTAATGAGTTAGTTTTAACAAGAAGTAATTTTGTTGTATTTATATTGTGGTCTAACATTGTATTTCATAATATAAGCCAAATCGTTGCTCTGTAATCAGTGAATTTATTATTCACTGATTACAGAGCAACGATTTGGCTTATTGTTTCATGATAAAAAGTAAATACCTAACCACACAACACATTACAAACACTAAAAAAAAGATGTTTGCCTTAACCATTGTCAGTTACCTTCAAGAAAAATTCAGAAAGTACAAATCTATTAAAAAAGTCACATTAGTACTTTTTGAACTCACGACCTCAAGCATGACACACGAGGCTCAACCACCGATATCAAGACATATTCAATTTATCCTAGAAATAATGCTAGTTTATAATGCAACCCATATTCCCAGTCCTCCTTTATATAAAAATAGATTATGGTTAACCAGCACTTAAAACCACTTCACTTATAAAAATAGGAAGCCTTAAAAGCTTGCTCTCAAGTAGAGTGGATCATATTTCTAGTTATAATAACCGTGCCTCGATGAAGAGTCTCGATGCTTGCTAGAATATACTTGGTTCTAGGAAATGTAGGGTACCTAGAGAGTAATTTGAGGGCTCCTCACCTATTTTTAAGCAATATCATTGCCTATTATAAGACTGGCAACAGATAACTATTTAGTTTAAGTTCGGAACGCAGACGTTTCGTTCCCTTTTGTTATTTTGTTGCAACACTTGTCAGCTCGCTGTCATTTTGAATTGACAGTTTTCGACTGAAGTTGACGGTTGACAGGTGTTATGAATAGTCTAAAAAGTTTTGTGAGACCGCGTGCAACGCGAAATTGGGTCTTGGCTTTGGTTAAGTATAATCGTTAAATAATCAAACCCAGCTGCATCGAAATTGCATCCGCGATTCACGATTTGTATTGTGCGGCGTCTGTGCAATTGGTATTCGTGTATATTTCGCGCGTAGCGAAGTGCATTTGCCGGGAACGCGTGTTGGAGTCTGGCGAGTATCTCACCGGATCGCGTTTGTGTCCCCTTTCAAATCCTTATTCCATTTATTATATATATTTGCCCTCCAATACCCCGACCGTACACACGGGATTGACTAGAAGACCACCACGAGGAACAAGGGTAAGTGCATAGTTGTAAGGCTTCCACTTCCCAACAGTATTTTTCCCAATAAAAGCAGACTCCTAGCCACCGCTGCTGCGCATCGCAGTGACGCGGACATGGTCCTGGTTGGATCCAAGAGTAGCAGCGTTGCCAATGGGCCCCAGCGTTGTCTCTTGGCTGTGATCCGCAGGCCTGTACTAAACAGTTTTGGAAGGTGATTGAAATCGGAACGCTAGGAAAATAATTGAAGATGTTTTTGTTTAGCTTTGCTTGGGACTTCGGTACAAGCCGCTTTAGAGCAGGCACGTTGTTGATTGAATATAACATATCATATTAATTTCAGCATATCATTTGAGCTCCCTGATCTATCCCCCCAAATTTGGTGGAGGCACCGGGTATCGATCCTGGTACCACTCGCACGCTGAGTGAGATTCCGATTTCAATCACCTTCCAAAACTAAAAAGTTATCTGTTGCCAGTCTTACAATAGGCGATGAGGTTGCCTCTAAATAAGTGAGGAGCCCTCACAAAGGCAAGGTTAGTATCATAATGCAGCTGGAAATAATGTTGATTTGTATTGTAGCACTGTTTGGTATTCTTCGAAGGTGTGCACCCAATAGTAGACATACATTTTGTCAGTTGTGTTTGAGTCCCATGTAATTCCGTAATGCAAGCCCTAATCCAGACTCCGAACTTTGTCCAAACCGGTAATCAAACTCAGGACCATGCTCATCAAGGGATTGCTTGCGACCACGACTAACGAGGCTTTTACGACCTACCTAAGGCTCCCACAAACAACGTCCAAATGGGAGTCTAAGTGAAGAAAAGGCAGTCCAAAGTCTTTTTTTTTAAATTTCACATAGCCCCTTATAAAACGTCGACAAAAGGTGCACGCTTCGGGTTGGTCGTTTCCTACGGAGAAGAACCAGCAAGAAACTCCACGTTACTCTTAAAAAAAATGGTTTTACAATATTTTCATATTACAGCATTAGTACTTAGATATGGGGGGACAACGTAGGCCCGACAATAAGTCGTAAGAAACTATAAAAAAAGATGATATATTATATAAACAAAAGAAAAAAAGAAAGTAAAACGAGTTTTTTTTTATTTAGTTCATGCTCGCGCTTGACCACTATCTCACCTGATGGTAAGCGATGATGTGGTCGACGGTGAAGCACGCTTGCCTAGAAGTAACCTATTCACTCTTGACTGACCCCAAGATTGTAGTTATCGTAACTATTGCTATTGTAACTGTCGTAGCTGTTGTATAAAAAGTTAACAAATGTTGACAAGCATCTAGAAGGCCTACATTGTTCACAAAAAAAATCGGTAAAAGAATTTATACAAAGGTAATCAAAAAAGAAATGTATAACGAGGCTAAATTTAACATGTAATTAACCATGTAGTCCTTACCACTACGTACCTACTGCTATCTTGAATACAAACACAAACTCACTTTTTTTTGGTAGACTTACGTTTAACTACTCTCTCACTAAATGGTAAACAACGACGTGATCGACATTGTAGCAAGCTTGCCTAGAAGTAACCTAGTCACCCTTTATATAAAGACTCCTTCACAAAAAGACAATTACACAACATAAATTCAGCCCAAAAGAGTTCCCCAAATGATTTATCTGCCTTCATCAACAGCTGAGGCGTGAAATTTGATATTGCTCAGCGGACCGATCTCGCTCGGCCTATGGACGTGGACAGAATCTGAAAACTGATTTCATATTTTTTCGTTTTATTATTTCGTTGAATTTTTTCTACCATATCGTTTCTGTTTTATAAAGTTTGTTGATAAAATATGCGGGTGTGATTTTTTTTCGTTGTGGAGGTAATTATTACTCGCAGTCACAGATGTTAATTTTGATAAGAAATTGCCGAGTAGTTTATTAGATAGAAATACTTGCTATTATTTATGTATAAGGTGAAGTTTTTTTTTTCCCAAATGTTACGACAGGCCTTTAAAAGCCCATAATTCAATCAATCAATCAATAAACTGTATCTTTTATATTCTTTCAGTTATTGACAGAATTAATTGGACCTTTTAAAAGCCCCATTGTAGCACGTTGCATTCATTTTAAAGTTGAAATATCATTTTCTTGACTTATCAATAAATCTAATGCAAAGGATTATAAAATTGGGTAGATATTATTATGCAGACACTAGGGGGGTGACCATAAGCTCTCAGAGCGGTGTCAATTTGATATCGAGTAAGTGACAGATGTATACAAGTCAGATACATCTGTCCCATATTCGATATCAAATTGATACCGCTCTAAGAGCTTATGGTTACCTCCCTGAACTCTTTCACGGATATAACGACAGACATAACTTGTACAACCATAATTTAAAACAACACACTTCATAAAACTTAAACTTTTAACCACTCATATAACATTAACTTCGAAGTTAACGACGATGTGATGTTACAGTAATTGGCCACAAAAACTTTAAAACATAAACAAGTTTTAAAAGGATTTTGCTGTCAATACCCGAGTATTAGTTTTATTATGATGAGACGGAGGACACTTGTCCTACTCTTTACGCTCGGTTTACTACAGGGAATGGCAAGACTTTGAAAATAACATTGAAAAAAAAAAAACCCGACTGCTTTAGAAGCGAACTAAAAAGAAGAAGAAGAAAATCATACTGTGCAGTCGGAGCATACATATTCGCGAGCTGGCTTACCAAAACAAGATGTATCCATAAAGCAGTCGGGATTTTAGATTTTTTTACCCGACTGCCGAAGGAGGGTAATGCGTTTATCAGTCTATGTATGTATGTTTGTTCCTATGTGGCATTCCAGAGACAAAACGCGTCGGCCGATTTGGATGATTCTTACGTTAATCTATTCGTCTTAACCTTGCGAGTGTCACTGGCTACATTAAAATTTGAAAATAGAAAAATGGCGGTTTCGGGCGCCATATTCTGGGGTTCCAAAATATTTTTTTCTTCCAAACCCGTCGTGTGGGGTATCAAAACAGAGGGTTTTCAAAAATATAGGACACTTATATGTTTAAATGTACCTAATTCGAAAAAATTTTTAACTAAAAAGTGATAAATAAAAAAGTTAATACCTACATACCAAGCTAATTAAAGCGTGATAAAAATAGTTCAAGTTGCAGTGAAAGACTAAACTCGACATGGTTGGTGCAAGGCTGGCTGCTTAGAATTATTTATTCAACTTGTGAATGAAGTACAGGGATAGCACTGTTTCACGTAGTTCAAAAATAAGGTTTTGTATTTGAAAGTGGTCAAGATGGAGTTCGTGAACTCTTCATCGACCTATTTGGTGATTTCAGCATGTATTTTTTTCATCTAGACACGCGGCAGCGTGTCAAGCCAAGTTCAAGCAATAAAGAAACTGGCCACGCAGCAGCTGTGTGTAATATTACACGAACCATTTGAAGCTACTATTGTCATCAAATCTATCTAACATAAACACATAAAATTTGATTTATGTATTAACATCCCTAAGATGAACTATAAACCAAAATTTTATAAATATAGGTCAAACGGTTATTTAGATATTAACGTCCAAAAATCGTCAATCTTAAACTTTAATTTTAAATGTGGCCATGGACGACCGAGCTTGCACTCAAGCTACTCTTTCCATCCGTATGGGAGGCTTCGGAGTCCGCAAAAAAATCTAGTATTCAAAGTCAAAGTCAAAGTCAAAGCACTTTATTTCAAGTAGGCCAGTTACAGGCACTTTTGAATTGTCAAAAGACAAAATAAAATATTACAAAATTATGGTGCTACAGTCCCAGTCACATGACATAATATTTGTGAAAGTACCGTAGATGCCCATTCCAAGGCGTAGATCTCTATGGAGAAGAACGGGCATGAAACTCCATGGACACTCTTTTTCAATTAGGTAATTATTACAAATCATTTGTTACATCATTCATGTTGAGATTACACATTACGTGAGAACGATGTAGAAAGTTAAAAGTGTCCATAGTAAATATAAAAAGACAATTCAGAAATAAAATTAGAATCAATTAAAATAAACCATGGCAGCTAAGAGATGACCAGTCCCAACCGACAGCGCCCGTTCACGAACATGACACATGTATCAGCACCATTCAGCTCAACCATTTTGAAGGGAGCTAAATGATCCGACACACGCGCCACCATCGGCGAGACATTTGAGTGGGCATGACATACTCTCAACCACCGGAGTCATTCAAGTCAATAGAAGACGTAGGTATCTAGACAATGATAGCTCTGAAGTACATGGTACTCACACAATGCTGGCTATGCTGCTATATAATACTAGAAAGATTAACTTTATATAATGCAAAGATAGTAGCAATCTTCATCAGCTCCGACAATAACAGTAAACGATACCTACGACAGTCTTACCAAAAAAAAAAAATTAAAAAATACACATAAAAACGAAATTAAAAAATAATAATATTTAACCTGACAGCAAGCTAATTTTGGTAAAAGAACACGAACATTGTCTTGAGTTCAACACAGCGACCAACTATGCTTATCATCTAAATAATCATTAATAGAATAGTATGCCTTAGAACAGAGATTAGCTTTTACTTTTGCTTTAAATGCGTTAAATGGCAAATCTAGAAAAGAAGACTGTAACTTGTTGTAAAAAGTTATACCAACCCCAACGAATGAACTATGCACCTTATGAAGTCGATGAAAGGGAGCTCGTAATTTGTCCTTATTTCTGGTGTTAAAGTTGTGAATATCACTATTATTGGTTTACTGGTATTAATATCCTCGGTCCATGGTACTGAGAAATTAATCAGGAATATTCTAGCACCCATACTGATAAATTTTGATGTGCCGTGTTTTACCGAGGCTATTGATACTTGGAGACTCGCTTGCTCGAATTGTAATCTGCCCGACTATCCATCATCCCAAAGACGGTGATATGAGCTGCTCTGCAGAGCAGTTCAGGAGCACCAAATTGCCACTTTTGCCACTCCTGCCGAGCGCGCTCGCCTGCTGGCTGTGGGTGAGTGGGAGTCGGGCCTCTCGCTTCACTCACTACCGTCGTCGAACATAGGCACCTTGTTTGTTACTTTCCACCTCGCTGCTTCCCTACGTCTTGGCACTTTTTCATGCAGCCGTAGCGCGGGTCGCATAGTACGTCACGGAAACTTAAACGACATCATCTGACGTGCTCTCGTCGTATTAGAACCCCATGGCCTGGCACGCGACGAATAGCCTTCGCGCCTTTAGTGTGGGACGCTACTTGTGTAAATACTCTTACGCCATCCCATCTTCATAGCTCGTTGTGCTGTGTTGACGCTGCCGATGCGGCTGCAGAGAACCTCAAGCGGCGGAAATATAATAACCTCATCAGTAGTTATATTTTCAAGCCGTTTGGGGTTGAAACTCTTGGTCCGTGGGGTCCGAGTGCTCACGCTTTGTTTAAAGATCTTTCCAAACGCCTAGTTGGCACTTCGCGTGACCTGGGGGCTTGCTTTTACCTTGGTCTGAGAATAAGCATTGCCAAACAACGTGGCAATGCTGGCAGTCTTTTGGGTACATTACCAGTGGACAACGATGTGCAGGAGTTTTTCGACGCCATATTTTAGTTTGGTATATTTTTAGGTTTAGTTAGTGAGTAGTTTTTGGTTTAACTGTACATGTATGTAGTCTTCGTTAATTTAGTATTTTATACACTGTATACACCGTGAAATTTAAGTAGTTGTTTTCCCGCGGCAGAACGACTTGCCTTTAGGAGTACTTTCGAAGCATAGAGTTAAAGTAAAAAAATAACGATGTTTTTATTTTAAAATAATTTAAAAAATATTCATCAACTCGAAAAAGTGAGTAACAATAGTAACTTGTAGGTACTAGGTACTACTCGCGTCACCACCGTATTATTCACCGTAGTACCTAGTACCTACAAATTACTATTGTTACTCACTTTTTCGAGATTATGTTTTTTTTTTTATTATTTTAAAACAAAAACATCGCAATTTTTTTACTTTAACTCTATGCTTCGAAAGTACTCCTTAAGGCAAGTCGTTCTGCCGCGGGAAAACAACCACTTAAATTTCACGGTGTATACTTTTATCTATGTAAATAAAAACTGTAACGTAAAATCGTAAACGTGTAAACAAAAATATAAAAAGATCTGAAACTAGTATTTCTTTATAATTTTTCAATTAATTGATTCTATTAGGAACACCTTATTATAGTCCCTGTAATGTAAGAATCAGCAATCAAAAATTATGACAGCCGGTCTTTATGTGGATTTTAAGGTCTTCACGTGTATATATAACGAGTGGAATGCCCATCTTTTTTTTTATCCAAATATGTCATTTTAGTACTTATAACTAAGAATTTAGTTACGATTTTGTAAGGAGGCTAAAAATATGAGGCAAAAAAACAACAAACTTTTCGGCGAATTGTTAAATCGTTTAAGAATGGGTGTAGTATTAAGTCAAGACAGTTGCACTTTATTTAATCAATCCCTAAAATTAATCGCTAAAAATCAAAACCAAAGAAATCATATCTTATTTGAGACTGCTGTCTGATGATACAGTTTGTTTATTTCCCACAAAAAATATGTGTAACCAGTTTAATTCTGCAATGTTGCCAAGTATCGAGCAACCAGAAATTAAATTTAATTCGATAGACGAAATAGACTGTCCACGGTATATAAAAAAAAGAGCAAATGAAGTCCTCAAAAAGAACGAGGATGATTCGTCGCTAACTGCTGGCTTAGAAAATGTCATCACGATAAAAATAGGTGCACGTGTAATGTTGCGAAGAAACATAGATGTCTAAAAGGGACTGGTAAACGGATCCATTGGAAAAATAGAGAAGGTATATTGTCAAATCTTGAGCCAATTTATCCTAAGTTGTCTTCTGTAAATATTCGACTTTTAAAATTTGAGAAGTTATCTATACTAATATTATAAAAAGAAAAGATTTTTTGTTTGTTTGTACCGAATGGGCTCCGAAACTACTGGACCGATTTAAAAAATTCTTTCACCAATACAAACCTACATTATTCTTGGTGTGAGTCTATCTGGCAGGCCCCAACGAAATTTATGAACAGGTAATAGCTTTTCTTAAAGACATTATTTTGTACCTAAGGAAAACAAATAAGATATATTTTGTACCTCGACAGTTTTTGATTGAATGACGTTTTTATGAAGTGTCTAGCTAGCGGGCCCCTTATGATTATTTTTATTGTTATTATACTTTCAGATCACCCAATAGTACTCGGAGTTAGAAACTATTATGTACCTTACAAATCCATAATTTTGACTTTCTGTGAGCTATATTTCAGAAGATATTCGTTATTAAAACAAACGTCCAGCCAGCGGGCCCCTTTTTAAAATACTACTCTTTTATACCATACAATAGTGTCAGGACCTTGATACTATTATGTACCTTACAAATCCAAAATTTCAACTTCCTAAGAGCTTTACTTCAGAAGATATTCGTTATTTAAACGAACGTCCAGCCAGCGGGCATTTTTGTAAATACTACTCTTTTATACCATACAACAGTGTTAGGAGCTTGATACTATTATGTACCTTACAAATATAAACATTTCGACTTTCTGTGAGCTATACTAAGACTACTATAGAGTTAATTTTGTAGGCAACTTATAATAAAACTACGAGGGTACTTGTGAATAACTTGTGTAACCAGATCCGTTGGTTGAATACTTATTTGATTAACGAATATCTCCTGAAGTATAGCTCACAGAAAGTCGCATTTTTGGATTTGTAAGGTACATAATAGTATCAAGCTCCTAACACTATTGTATGATATAAAAGAGTAGTATTTTAAAAAGGGCCCGCTTGGTGGACGTTTGTTTAAATAACGAATATCTTCTAAAGTGAAGCTCACAGAAGGTCGAAATTTTGGATTTGTAACGTACATAATATTATCAAGCTTCTAACACTATTTTATGGTATAAAAGAGTAGTATTTTAAATAGGGCCCGCTGGCTGGACGTTTGTTTAAATTACGAATATCTTCTGAAGTATAGCTCACAGAAAGTCGAAATTTTGGATTTGTAAGGTACATAATAGTATCTAGCTCCTAACACTATTGTATGGTATAAAAGAGTAGTATTTTAAAAAGGGGCCCGCTGGCTGGACGTTTGTTTAAATAACGTATATCTTCTGAAATATAGCTCACAGAAAGTCAAAATTATGGATTTGTAAGGAACATAATAGTTTCTAACTCCGAGCACTATTGGGCGATCTGAAAGTATAATAATAATAAAAATAATCTTAAGGGGCCCGCTAGCTAGACACTTCATAAAAACGTCATTCAATCAAAAACTAACGAGGTACAAAATGTATCATATTTATTTTCTTAAGGTACAAAATAATGTCTTTATGAAAAGCTATCACCCGTTGATGAATCTCGTTGGGGCCTGCCAGATAGACTCACACTATTCTTGAGTGACATAGGCTATTTTTTAATCCCATAAACGGGTCCTGTGGGCTGGTCCACGGGAGCGAAGACGCGGGCAACAGCTAGTATTTTATAATAGCAAATATTGTTATAACAGAAAGAGCAACAAATTGTGTTTTAAATTTATTTAAAAATGTTTTATGTTCTTGTAAATATATTTCAGGATACAGAACTTGGCACCCATTTAGATCTCAATTCTTTTGACGGCGTAGTCAACAACCGCGCATATTCTTAGTATTGAACTTTGCTCCCTTTTTCACATTTATGTTTTTGATGGGATCATAATATTAGAATGCACTTAACTTTATGTTTTATTTTACTTAACGAGTGACTGTTCTCGTCATCGAAAATCATTTATTTTAAAGGTGGAAATTCTATTATTATTATGTCGTTTATTTATCTTTTTTCTTATTTTATTACATTTTTAAATATTTAAAAAAAAGAAAACTTAAAAAACATTTAAAAATATAAAAAATAGAAGCCAACCGGTATCGGGAACAGGGTCCAAGCTACCGGTGATTAGGGCTCCAGAGACAGGAACCTCCTCACAATGCGAGCCGTATCGAGGAGTACTGCCTTCTGTATCAGACCCTTGATCCAACCGCCCAATGACAGCCTCGACAGATGGTCGTCGAGGCTCTTGGCCATCAGGCCGTTGGCCGTAACGACAATCGGCACAATGATCGCCGAGTCCACATTCCACATGTCGACAACCTCATGTGCTAAGTCAAGATACTTGATTTGTTTCTCTTTCTCAGCTTTCACGAGGTTCTCGTCATGCGGGATGGTGATATCGATTATCATTGTGCGGCGCGTTAATCGGTCTATCACCACTATATCCGGCTTATTGGCAACAATAGTCCTATCAGTAATGATAGACCGATCCCAGTACAACGTGACATGGTCATTTTCGAGAACTGGGTCGGGCACATACTTGTAATACGGTACCTCCGATTCCACTAGATTGTACTTCAAAGCAAGTTGCTGGTGAATAATCCTGGCCACTTGGTTATGCCTGTGTAAGTACTCGCCGTTAGCCAGACGAGAACAACCAGAGATAATATGTCTGATGGATTCACCCGGACGGTGGCATGCCCGACATATGTCAACCGTCCCGTCCTTCATTATATGTCTCCGGTAGTTATTCGTCAAGATAACTTCGTCCATAATTGCACAGACAAAACCTTCAGTTTCCCCGAAAAGGTCGCCGAAACGTAGCCAGGATACGGACGCTGGGAAATCTACATCGAGCCCATGGAGAGCCCGATAGAAGCGCCCGTGTAGCTCCTTGCCTTGCCTCCTATTATTATTATTACTACTCTGTCTCGTTCTGACAGAGTTGTATCAATCAATCTGCCTAGCCTTTTCCCAACTATATTGGGGTCGGCTACCAGTCTAACCGGATTCAGCTGAGTACCAGTGTATTACATGGAGCGACTGCCTATCTGACCTCCACAACCCAGTAACTGGGTAACACGATACCTCTTGGCAAGACTGGTGTCAGATCTCAAGCTTCTGACTACCCGTAACGACTGTCAAAGATCTTCAAATGACAGCTGGGACCAACGGCTTAGCGTGCTTTCCGAGGCACGGAGGAAACTCGGTATGTTGAAATGGTCACCCATCCACGGACCGACCTCGTCAAGCATTGCTTAACCTTGATGATCGACCCGTACGGCTGTTATTATTTAGCCAAAAGCTCCGCCTGACAGAGTTGTATATCATAGAGAAAAAGGCATCATTGTCTTCATTTAATTGTATGATCTAATAAATGAATATCGAGTCACACAGCAACTGTGTAGGTCAGATAGGCAGACGCTTCACGTAAAATTCAGCTGCATCCGATCAGACTAGGATCCAATCTTAACAATAACAGGCTAGGTAGATTGGTTTATTGACTACGTGTTAGAAAGGATTGATCGTTGTCATCTGGTAACTGAAACGATATAAAAGGAATCTCATCTTCTAAAATACTTTAAGCTTACTGGTTAGTCTATCCACGCATGCAAATGACTTCGTGTGTCTGACGGATAACTGCAATAGACGTGACGGGCTTTGTGGCTGTGTGTCACATCACTATCATACAGTTACTGCTTCATAAGTAAGTATTTATTTCGCCAAGCTAATGTTCGGTCAGTTGGCATGAATTATGGCATGGCTAATGTCTGTTAATTTTTTAGGGTTCCGTAACCAAAGGTTAAAAACGGGACCTTATTACTAAGACTCCACTATCTGTCTGTCTGTCTGTCCGTCTGTCACCAGGCTGTATCTCATGAACCGTGATAGCTAGACAGTTGAAATTTTCACAGATGATATATTTCTGTTGCCGCTATAACAACACATACTAAAAACAGAATAAAATAAATATTAAAGTGGGGCTCCCATACAACAAAGTGGTTTTAGTGCCGTTTTTTGCGATAGTGGTACGAAACCCTTCGTGCGCGAGTCCGACTCGCACTTGGCCAGGTCTTTTTTGAGAGTTGCATGTTATGATACGAGTATGTAAAAATATTTTCATCCGTTCATTAAGAAATTATATACGGTCTTTAGCTATGAAATTGTTATAAATCACGTCACTTTGAACTGTGATACCATCGGTTTGACTTGGAATCATAGGTTCTAGTAAACTTTTTATTGAAAGTACTTTTCAAAAATGTGTTATTCATTTGTTTCGTTGGGTTTTATATGTTCTGGCATATCGCCATATTTATAACCAGGAACTCCAAGAAAATTTGTGTCATTGTTAGTTCCAGTAGAATAAAATTTTAAAAACATTGGTAAAATCGAAGGAAAAATCGATTGTCGAGTAAATAACCAGTACTGTTCTTTGTGAAGATACGTGTAAGCTTCGTCTAAGTATATTGTTCGCCAAGCTTCTTGACCGCCCTGAAGTTGGCTACAATGACTGCGCTATAGTCTCATTCAAAAACAGCACTGATCCGCGCCTTGCGCATCGAAAAGCCAACTTCAGGGCGGCCTAGAAATCGAGAAAGCGAGAACTATACCTACCATTGTTTTATCCCATAACCTACCATTGTTTTATCTGAAACTAGACGTTTATCGCACGATTAGTGTAACAGTAAATTGTTACCCGAAATATAGGAGCTGTTAAGCCTAAGGCGGTAATAATATTGCTCGTAGTTACACATGTATTGAGACATTTATGTTCATAGGGGCAACACATTGAGGTAGAGATTACAAAATGACATTTCCGTCACTTCCTGTCCTCGAGCACTTTATTTTAGCTTGCGGCTAAATAATAACAGCGTCCGTGGATAAAGAAAGAAGAAAGAAAGAAAAAAGTATTTGCAGTTTTGTATTTTTTTTTAAATTACTTTTTTTTAACAAATTTGAACTAAACATAGTGTTTTTTTTAAGTAATAAAAACAAAAGCATTCTGAGGCTTCTTTTATTTTAAAACGGCTTCTGTCCGTGTAAATGATCAACTTGCTTCTAGGAACTCATAATAATTTTCCTTGGAGAAAGATGATTATCAAGGGCAGTGCATTTTATAAAATACTAGCTGTGCCCGCGGCTTCGCTTCCGTTAACTGACTACCTAACCTACCCTACTTACCTTTCTGACATACCCTACTTACCTACCTACCAATTTTTTTCTGGGGTGCACAACGCCATCTATCGAATATCGAGTTCAACTAAGTATCTGAATTGCGTGTGTTGTGACAGTTTTACTTCTTGAACACTATAAATTCATCTAACTTTTGATAGAGTGAACCGATTGCGATGAAACAAAAACTAAGTAATACTTCAAATTACGTACAATTTTTATGTATAAAAGTTATCTACATTGGTTTCGTACATTTTATATGATGCACAGACAAACATGCCAAAAATGCTGGAAATGGGTTCTGTTGGTTATCCTTTAACACCCTGGCTATTTTTTATGGAAATATTCTCGATGTACAAAAACGACTTTTCTACAGATTTATTATATGTATTGATGATTATGACCACATCTTTCCGTTACACCTTTAACTCTGTATAGTCACAGATAATAATACTATACTAGCATACAGATGCCTCATCCCATACAAAGAAACTGTGGCGACGTAACTAGCGTTTTGCGACGGACTATACGGACTATTTACTAAAAGTAATTCGATCGCGTTTGGTTCCGTCCCACGACTATAAATGGTCAAATATAAAATTCAAATTCAGCTACTTGCTAGTAAAAGGGTTTACTCTGTTCGTGGCGATTTTTTTCATTAAATTCAGTGACGATTTGTTTTACAGTATTTTTTGCATGCTTTTACAGTTTCATTGTACCAAAATGTGTTACAATACAAATTTGAAAAGTTTTCGATATGGGCAAACGTAAAAGTTTAATACAGCGCCATCTATTGCAATGAGTTTTAAATGATCCGTTCAAATAATCTTTGAAATGTGAATTAAGAGCCCAAGGGGGTGACCATAAGCTCTTAGAGCGGTATCAATTTGAGATCGAATAAGGGACAGATGTATCTGACTTGTATACATCTGTCACTTACTCGATATCAAATTGATACCGCTCTAAGAGCTTATGGTCACCTCCCGGTATTCCATAATTTTGTACTTAAGAGAGTTAATTAAAAAATAACATACATTTTTTTTGATCATTTCTAGAAAATCTTATTACATAAAATTAAATACCAAATCGATGCTTATCACGCTATGTAGTACAATTTATTTGAAATTAATTTTCTTTTTTAGCGTTGTGTTCCCGGTATAGTTGAGAAAAGTCTAGACAGAATAACATCTGTCCTC
Organism: Orthosia incerta; assembly: GCA_948252205.1. Taxonomy (NCBI): domain Eukaryota; kingdom Metazoa; phylum Arthropoda; class Insecta; order Lepidoptera; family Noctuidae; genus Orthosia; species Orthosia incerta. The sequence goes on along the minus strand of OX411755.1, from coordinate 28,189,896 downwards.
AATCAACATTACCTAAACATGACTACCTAACACAATAGCCAGTCGGTTGATAATTTTTCATACATCCGACAATGACCAATATATTGTGGACATCAATCACAGCAGCAAACAATAGCGGAATGCCATGAAATATGGGAGGATTCGCTCCGTGACGTTATAGAAACAATAAGGTGGACACAGTGGACGGTGCAAATTCAGTTATAGGAAGAGTTAATTGGTTAAAGAGTAGCATTGATTTTCAAACCGTGGTTTTATTTATTTGTGCACCTTACAGGTATCATACATGTCATGGTGGCCCAGTGGCTAAGACCTCGCCTCTCGTGCTTGAGGTCGTGGGTTCAAATCCGGGCAAGTACCAATGTGACTTTTTCAAATTCATATGTACTTTCTAAGTTTATCTTAGACATCACAGGCAACGGTGAAGGAAAACATCGTGAGGAAACCTGGATTTACATAGTTAATGTAAGTCTGAAATAGCCAAGTCAGAGGCCTGTGGGATTCCCAGAGGCGGCTTAATTAACTCTGACACCAGAGGTGGCCACACCTCACACGAAAGAAGAAGAAGCTATCATATCAATTATTTGTCCAACCTAATGCAATATTATACCAACTTATTTTATAAATAAAACATTATTTATAAATTATCTCGAAAAACCGCAAGAAACTGATGTTCTGAAACCTAATATTATAAAAATATAAAAGTTTTTATGTCTAGCTGTATGTGTATATCCGCTTCAACGGCTGACATCATTTGAAACACCAACCATGGTACGTTCCTGTAGTATATTTTATGATTTTCAAACGCTAGCAAAAGCTAGTTAGCCACTAAGACACTTGTACCACCGCCGACGAGTAAGCGATAAGTTATTGACTATTTTCTCGCTGAACAAACATACAAAAGATATAAGATCCCTTGTCAATAAAAGAGACACATATCAATCAATACATATAATAAATCAGTAGAAAAAATATTTTTGTACATCGAAAACATTTCCAAAAAAAATAGCCAGGGTGTTAAAGGACAACAGAACCAATTTCCAGCATTTTTGGAATTTTTGTCTGTTTGTCTGTTTATTTGTGCACGCATCACGTAAAATGTACGAAAACAATGTAGATAACTTTTATACATAAAAATTATGCGTAACTTGAAAAATTACTTAGTTTTTGTTTCATCGCAATCGGTTCACTCTATCAAAAGTTAGATGAATTTAAAGTGTTCAAGAAGTAAAATTATCACAGCACACGCAATTCAGTTACTCAAACAGTTGAACTCGCTATTCGATAGATGGCGTTTTGTATTTAAAGTCATTTTCTGAATCGCGGTGTTAAGATTCTACGCGAAAGAATGACAGTAGAAAAATGGGTATGTAGTATGTAGGCATGTAAGAAAAGGAAAGGCAGGAAAGTAAATAGGGTAGGGTTGGCGGATGACGGGAGCGAAGCCACGGGCACAGCTAGTTTATAAGTAATAGTTGATCGCTGGCTGTTCACATTTTCGGCGAGTACTCTCTCACTACAAGTTTGTCGCAGCGACAAGAGCTATCAAAGTTATACTCGCTCAGCGATGCTGTCTTGCTCGTTTAGTGGTCAGAACTCACGCAGAGAGATCAACCAGCGGTCATTTCTACCTACAGTGTGGCCGCCCCGAGGGAGTGGTGCGAGTAACCTGTCGCACATAAACCCTCGCTCACTCTCACTTTTAATTTCTAGCTTTACTTGCTACTCGCTGATCGTTGGGGTGGAACAAGTGCCATTTAAGATGAATAAAAGTTTAAGTTCTTAACGTTGATTAGCTTATCAGAATAATAAATAATAATAACTTCGGCGCCTCCATTACAAAGCCCAAATTGCGGCCAAAAAACTGGGCATACTAAATAGAGTGAAGCGATACTTTACGCCTGGACAGCTTTTAACTCTATACAAAGCGCAAGTCCGATCCTGCATGGAGTATTGCAGCCACCTTTGGGATAGCTCAGCTAAGTATCAGCTTGCCGCGCTTGACTCAGTGGAACGCAGAGCCAAGAGGCTCATTGGCGACGTTGAGCTGGCGGATGCCAAGCTACACAGCTTGGCTCATCGCCGCAAGGTTGCCTGCTTGTCGGTCTTGTACAGACTGTACTTCGGTGACTGTGCTCAAGAACTCCACGACCTCATCCCACCAGCCCCCTTCTACCATCGGACATCTAGACGCACTGCAAGTTATCATCCTTACCTTGTTGCCATTCCACCAATTCGCACCAAGCGCTTCCAAACATCCTTCATAATGTGCAAAGCGAATGAATGGAACTCACTACCTGCGTCTGTGTTTCCGAACGCCCGAATCTCTTCAAAGTTAGAGTGAACAGGCTTCTTCTGGGTAAGCTCATTCAATCGTCGACTCTGTCTCTGTCACCTCTGACCTAGACTAGAGTCACGAGCAAACCCATCACAAATAAAAAAAAAAAAAAAAAAATGCCTTGTTTTGTTCAGATTTACACGGTATGACGGCATTCCCGGAGTGTGATTAATTGAAATAATTACTTAAAATAATCAATTGGTTTACTGATAGTGGACAGTACCTACTATACCTTACGTTTACCTGTTCTTAGGTACTAAAAGACCTATAGGTAGATATAAGTTAAATGTCGCGGATAAATCCTGTAAATAAATAAATAACCGCGGCCCTGGCATAAGCAACTGAAGGAACACGGGTGGGTTTTAGTCAGTAAAAGTCTGACACGACCCCTCGCTTCACCCAGAGCGGGAGAAGTCATTGGATGATTTCCCACCCAAATAAAAAAAGGTATTTGTAAAATAAATTTGCGCAAACACAAAATTATTACTCATCACTTAAATAATTTGTTTCGATGTAGATGTAGGTATAAAAACACCAAGTCAGTATTATACATAAACTCCCACTAAGAAATAGGCAAAAGTTTTGTATATTTTTATCAGTTTTTTAAGACTGAAAGTCGAGCTAAATAAAAATCTAGAAACTTCTAGGATAAGAACCAAAGAAAGAATATAATTTATGAGAAAAACTCTTTGAATAGAACGCAGATGCTTCTCGAATCTTCATTCCTTGTTGTAAAAAGGCTTAACTGGAAATATGACAATGCTCTTCAAAATTTAAAAAACATAGAAAATAGGAAGATGCTTTCTTGGTTCTTGCTTTTGAAATTAATCTACTATAAGCAGAACTTATTGTTGGTAGTGGTGGTACCTACCGATTAATATAAAAGCGTGCGCTCGAGAGAGTATCGGCCCTGGCAGCCCGGTTCAATTTTTGGAAGCCCGGTTAAGTAGTTGTCAGTCACTTTGACCGAACTACGAGACGCCACATATAAAAAAAAAGTATCGGCCCCTTTGCTCCTGAGTCGTCGCACGGTAAGGTTCTCGGTACCTTCGCTACTTTGCAGTAAGTTCGTTCCATATTATGCTATTTGGGTTTTTGTGTTATTGGTTCTCGTTTTGAATATTAACGGCCGTTTGTGATTGCTCGAATTTTAATGATTAGTTGAACAATTGTTAAAATTAAGTCTATTCTGAAAATAAATTCGTTTTAGTTTGTTCGAATTGTTTTTTTTTATGTTTTTCCATCCTGGTCGCTAAAACTATAATAATTAAAATATTTCTTGTAGTGCGCTTAAAAAGTGAGTGAGTGAGTTTTTTATTAATCCCCGACTGACAAATATAAGTTTCATGTGTGTACCTGTGTTTGTGTATTTGTGTATCTGTCTGTGGGATCATAGCTCCTAAACGGATGAACCGATTTTGATTTAGTTTTTTTTTTTTAGGTCGTGATCGAGAGTGTTCCTAGCTATGTTTGATGAAAATGGGTTCAGCCGTTCAAAAGTTATGAGCGTTTTACTGTTTCAATCAGGCTGTTTCCTCAACATATCGTGTCATAATTCCGATTTCTATTAATTTTTCGATCGATGCTTGTCTACTTAATAGATAAATTTATGTAGTTTAAAAATATTTAAATTAAATAAAAAAAGGCCTGATTTTTAAAAAAAAAATAATTTTACATATTTATTTATTTATTATTAGGCTTTTCAACAATGAGTACACTGTTACTTTATAAATTAGTACATTGCAAACTTAAGTCTGTGCCTCATCACTTCCTGAAAAGCACATCATGCACTACATTATGCGGAGATAGTTACAAAATTAATTAATTAAAAACATAAAAAAGCTATTAAAATCTAAATTGATTGCTAGTATACTCGTAATTAAATTAAGTAACATAGGTTAAATGAATTTAAAATATAGTAAATTAAATTAAATTCAACTCGACTTGAGCTCATTGCTAAATAATAACAGCCGCACAGGTTAATCTTCAAGGTTAAGCAACGCTTGCCGAGGTCGGTCCATGGATGGGTGACCATCTTTACATAGCGAGTTTCCTCCATACCTCGGAATGCTCGCTAAGCCGTTGGTCCCGGCTGTTATTTGAAGAGCTTTGACAGTCTTTATGGACAATCAGGAGCCTGAAATCAGACACCAGTGTCTGGCCAAGGGGTATCCTGGATTCGTGGTTGTTCTATCTCACTACAACGGCGGGTAGTCTTAGTCGTGTGTGTAGATGCACATGCACTGCATGTGCTCAGGTGATACTGAGCGCTCCCGAGCTTACACTCGCAGAAACAATGTGCATGTGCATCATACATTACAAAGACCAACCCGCCGTCGTGAGATAGAACAACTGTATCCAGTTACTGGATTGTGATGGTCAGATAGCCATGTAAAAACTGGTACTCTGCTGAATCGGGTGAGACTGGAGTCCAACCAAAACATAGTTGAGAAAAGGCTTTGCAGATTGATGGTTTTCTAATTCGACTCCAACTCGAATCATAAAATTTACATTTATTTATTGACTGCGTGAATTTAATGATGAAAATTATCCCAAGGGAACCTATTCCCGCGATATTATATGTGCTATTCCAGACTATAACCTATCTCTGTGCCAAATTTCATCCAGATTCGTCCAGCCGTTTGAACGTGAAGAAAGTAACAAACATACAAAATCATTTTATTTTTATTTTACAAAACTTTTTGTCGACGTTTTATAAGTGCCCATGTAGGCCACATGGGCACTTATAAAACGTCGACAAAAGGTGCACGGTTCGGGTAAGTCGTTTCCTATGGAGAAGAACCGGCAAGAAACTCCATGGTTACTCTTTTAAAAATGGTTTGGTTTTACAATATTTCCATGTTACAGCATTAGTACTTGGATATGGGGTGACAACGTAGGGTATGTCGTAAGAAATTAAAAAAAAAATATGTAAAAGTTAACAAATGTTAACAATCATCTGAAAATCTAGAATATACACGCACACAAACTTTCGCCAACTTATTAGTGTGATGTGATATAGAAAGATTATTAAGTGTGCTATTAATCAAGGGTATTTTTTTCTTTGTCATTAGTACATAAGCGAGGTAGAGAATGACCTCTGGCTAGGTGGTGGATATGTCATGCTATGAAAAAACGCCTATTGGAGGAAAAACTGACTGATTCGACAAGCCAGGACAGATTGTCCTGGCGCCTTAAAACTGAGAGAGACACCACCTAAACTGAGCTAGTGCAAGGAAGGAGAAGGAAATAGCGACCGAATAGAGTGGAGGTCCTCAAAAATTAACTCAATAAATGTACATTGTTTATTCTCTATCAATTTTATTGATGTTCAAAAATATACCTAGCAAATTGTCCTTAAAAATAAAAATATGAAACTCAAAACATTTATATTTTAGATCACGTACCATTTTCCACAATGTTTTTTTTTTATGTTTCGCATTTATTGTAGTCTGACGTATAATATTATGTTGCTCAAATAGGTATACAATATCGAGAATTTATTACAGTTCAGTATATTTTTGTTTCGATTAGGTTTCATCCCACGGGGGTCATAATAGCGGGTGAATGAACTGGTTACAACCTGGATGTGGATATCATTCGAAAATGGAATTTCGGGTTATAGGTGGTATTATTTATTTCCCTAGAGGTTGTAGGCTAATTAGGAGAGCTGACCTGCGTGTAAGTAGATTTATGTGTAATATTTTTGTAATGCTACTTAAGCACGTTTGATATTCTGTGCCAAATTGAAGATATTTCAAAACCTGGTATGTAAAAATAAAGCCTAGCTTCTGAAATGAAAATAAGCACACTATTATGACTAATTTCGGGGAGTGTGCGATGGAACTGCACAATTTGATTCTGCCCAGCCCTTTCTATCATCGGACAACAAGACGTACGGCAATGCGCCACCGGTACTGTGTTAAATTCTATAACAAAATAACTTTTGATATATTAAAACTAAATGAAGTATTTTTTTTATTAATTTGTTTTTTTTTTCCTTTGTATAGATTCTTTTACCGATTGTTTTGTGAATGTGTGAACATTGTAGGCCTTCTAGATTTCTAGATGATTGTTAACATTTGTTAACTTTTTATTTCGTTTTACATTTTCGTTTTGTTTTTTTAATTTCTTATCACTTATTGTCGGGCCTACGTTTCCCCCCATATCCAAGTACTAATGCTGTCACATGGAAATATTGTAAAACCATACCACTTTTAAAAGAGTAACCATGGAGTTTCTTGCCGGTTCTACTCCATAGGAAACGACTAACCCGAACCGTGCACCTTTTTTCGACGTTTTCTAAATGCCCATATAGGCCTATGTAAAATTAAAAAAAAATGATTTTGATTGTTGATTTTGAGTAAATTTGCAAGCATATTATAATTTATGTTTTATATAACATATAATAAATTAGATGATTATATTCAAGATTAGAATGCTTGGCAACATGCTGGTCCTGATCCATAGGGCAATCTTTAGTGTAGACGAAATAAAATTTGCTAATTTATATTCCTATTCGTAGTTATTGTATTTTTTTTTTATAATTGACTCACACACTGTTCCGTTGTTGTTGAATTAAGTATTTTACCTATGTTTGCAATATTTGTAAGTATGTGAGAACCATGTTCCTATTTATCAACTTAATGAATTTACCTGTTAATGCGTTTATTACTTTATACCTTTATGTAGTATAGTGTGTAGTGCTATTTTTGGGTACATCGTCATCACATATATGAATTTATTAATGTATGTACTTATGTAAATATTGTAAAACACCTATGTTTAAAAAAAAACCCCAAGTCGTAGTCGTGTAGTTTTGTGGCAATTAAATATTATTTCTTTCTTTTCATCTTATTTCTTAAAAAGAGTAAGTATGGAGTTTTATGTGCGTTCTTCTCCATAACAAGCTCCGATTGCACAGTAGAATCAATTTTTAGTTCCTAAAAAAATTAATTATTAATCGTTTGACGTTCAAAAGTGCCGCTTATTGGCCTAGTCGAAATAAATATATTTGACTTGACTTGATTTGGGACATGGTAGACATCCCACCATTCCCACCCATACGTACAAAGTGTTATGCGAATACTTTAATTGTGCGCACAGCTAAGGAGTGGTATTGCCTGCCAGAGTCCTTGGTTCCTGATGGCTACAACCACGGGGTCTTTAAGTCAAGAGTGAATTGGTTACTTCTAGACAAGCGTGCTTCACCGTCGACCGCATCATCAGGCGAGGTAGTGATCAAACGCGAGCCTATAGAGAAATTAAAAAAAATTGTCAACCGCGCGTCAGCTCATGTGCCTTGGTTGAATGAGATTCAAAAGCTAATCGCCTTCCTTGCGTTCCATTTGCGAAGTTCTAAATCCTTTCAAGAAGGCAGAGGCAAGTGGAATACAATATTTTACGTGCACAAATGGTATAGCCTTCCTATAAGTAAATGCTTGGAAAGACATGAGAATAAAATAAGGAAAACCGGCAAAAAATATAACAATAAGAGAGAGAGAGATTTCCGAATTATTCTGAACCACAACCCATACCCTTATAACTCATAACAGTCATGTTTCCATACTATTTAAATCATTCGCTTCTCTGCACAGAGGGACAAACATTTGTGATCGGACAACGCATAAAATCTCCCTAGCCTTTGCCACAGATAATATACTACTAGCATACAGATGTCTCATCCCATACAAAGAAACCGTGTCGTTGACCAAACGCGTAGGCCGATTTTGATGGTTCTTACTTCAATCGATTCGTCTTAACCCTGCGAGTGTCACTAGCTACATTAAAATTGGAGAGGATTTTGGACGCCATATTGTGGGAGCCCAAATTTTTTTTTTCTTCCAATCCCATCGTGTGGGGTATCAAAATAAAGGGTTTTATGAGGTAATTTAAAAAATATAGAATACTTATATGTTTAAATGTACCTAATTCTAAAAAAAAGTATAACTAAAAAGAAATAAATTAAAAAAGTAAATTTAAAAAATAAAAAAACCTGACTGCTTAAAAGGCGAACTAAAAAGACGCAAACAAGAAGAAAATCATGCTGTGCAGTCAGTCTGTGGGACATTTCATAATATAAAACTTAAATTTTCATAATACCTCCGAACAAGCCAACTCAAATATGAATTCTATTCCAAGGACTTTGTTGTTCAAATTACCGTGAGTAAGCGTATCTTCCGTGTTATTACAATTATTGCAAACTATGTAAGTTGGTGAACTATCTACCAATGAGGGGCCTGTTTGCAATTGTACTGTCTCACCAAAACCGATAGATTGTAGACTGGTACACTGATTTATCGTATTATGGAGTACTGTTCTCATCTCTGGGACGGATCTGCCAAATATCAGACCGATAGATGCGATGGAAAAGCGGGCCAAGAGGCTCATCAGCAATGAGACACTGGTTAAGTCAAAGCTCCAGAGCCTTGAACATCGTCACCGAGTTGCCAGCTTGTCGGTTTTTTATCGGTTGAATTTCGGGGAGTGTGCGATGGAACTGCATGATTTAATTCCGCGCAGCCCGTTTCATCGCCGTACGGCGATGCGCCATCGGAACATGGTGGACATCCCACCCATATGCACTAAACGTTTTGGAAATAATTTCATTATGCGTACAGCTAAGGAGTAGAATTCCCTGCCGGAGTCTGTTTTTCCCGATAGCTACAATCTAGGGGTCTTTAAGGCAAGAGTGAATAGGTTACTTCTAGGCAAGCGTGCTCCACCGTCGACCATATCATCGCTTACTATCAGCTGAGATAGTGGTCAAACTCGAGCATACAGATAAAAAAATCAAAAATATCAGATTCGGATTTGGTGACAATGGGACCACCTCGAGAGAAAAACGAAACGATTGTTGCCCAAGGTTGTAGCTATCAGGGAACAAAGACCCCGGAAGGGAATTCCACTCCTTAGCTGTGCGCACAATGAAAGTATTAGCAAAACGCTTTGTGCGTATGGGAGGGATGTCCACCATGTACCGATGGCGCATGGCCGTACTTCTTGTAGTCCGATGATGGAAAGGGCTAGGCGGAATCAAATTGTGCAGTTCCGTCTCACACTTCCCGAAATGTAACCGATTTAAAAAAATCCGACAGGCTGGCAACTCGGCGTCGATGTTCGAGGCTCTAGAGCTTTGAGGCGACCAGTGCATCGTTGCTAATAAGCCTGTTGGCCTGTCTGTCGATCGACTCAAGAACTCCTCAAATATTATAGGCAGATATAGCGATTTTGGTATTTTCAATAACATAGCAAGAATTTGCACTCAAAAAGTATCATTTGGTGAAGTGGAACTGATGAAGAAGACAAAACATGACCACTGGAATGCCTTTAAAAGTATTTCACGGGTGTAAGATATCTCGAATAGTTAAGCGACTATGATGAAGCAAATACATATATAAATAAATGGTAGTGATGAAAATGAGAGGAGCTCGTGGCTAAATAATAACAGCCGCACGGGTCGATCATCAAGGTTAAGCAACGCTTGACGAGGTCGGTCAGTGGATGGGTGACCATTTCAACATACCGAGTTTCCTCCGTGCCTCGGAAAGCACGTTAAGCCGTTGGTCCCGGCTGTCATTTGAAGATCTTTGACAGTCGTTACGGGTAGTCAGAAGCTTGAGATCTGACACTAGTCTTGCCAAGGGGTACCGTGTTACCCAGTTACTGGTTTGTGGAGGTCAGATAGGCAGTCGCTTCATGTAAAACACTGGTACTTAGCTAAATCCGGTAAGACTGGAAGCCGACCCCAAAATAGTTGGGAAAAAGGCTAGGCAGATGGTACTGATGAAAATGGTACCATCGAACTGAATCTGATGATGAAGCCGATGGTAGACACTAGAACTCCGTAATAAAACAAGGTGTCCTAGTTGTGTTTGGGCTTATTGGAATCGAAATAAGATGTACTCTGACTATAATTGATTTTCATGGTAATATGAGGTACCAAAACTAAAAAGAGTAAAATAAAAAAAACTTTTACTAAAAAAAAACACCTACTTCTAAAGCAAAACACTACAAAGCGAAAAATAACTTTGCCTTCCGAAGTCGGTGTCGAAAAACGAAAAACAATAGGTACAACAAGACACCGAATTCGGAAAACTAAGTTATTTTTCACTTTGTAGTGTTATGCTTTAGAGGTCAGTTTAATATTTTTGTTAACAAGTTTTTTTAAATTATCAGTATGAAAATTTTGAAACATCTTATAAAATTGAAAGTGCAGACGCTCATTTCAAAATGTCCAATGAAACGCGGTCCAAACTTACTCCCTAGTGCAAACTTCTATAGAGAACATCGCAGGTGTTGGTGTTCGGTTCAATGACCAACATTGAACTAGACATAACTTAAGGTAACGGCAGGCTTATTACGTATCTTTTGCGAGAGCAAAACGATAGCGATTTTTGCGCAATAATTGCTCTTTCATACAAACGTTTTAGAGTTGTTGGCGATTTTTTTTAATAAGTGCATTTGACAAACAGCAAGCGATTAGCAAACTTTTGTGTAGGATTTACTATACCTACTTTTATGACATAAAGCGTTGGCTCGCTATCGTTTTGCTCTTGCAAAAGATACGTAATAAGCCTGTCGGTGACTCCCGTGTGTATTGATTATTTAATTGTTCATGTTTTGTTCATTACAAGAAAAGTACACTCATATTAATAAGTCAAAGAAAACTAACAAAGAACTTCACATTTGAAATATTCTCAGACAGTACAGTAATTTTTTGAAGAGTATCTAAACTCTTTTATAAATTAATATTCGTGAGACAATAGAAAAAAAATTAAAACTGTGAGATGATATTTTTAATTGATTTAAAATTACTATTAAACTTTAGTCTATTTAAACTGGTATAAAATATTCTGCATTTTTCTTTAAAAATCTAAAACGTCACGGTCTTAATGTGAATAAAACATTGTGAGATAAAATAGACTTGATGTTCTAAAACCAACGTAGTATGCAAACCTCATTGCTTCACACTATAAGAAGTAACTGTAACTAACTAAAGTAATATCTAATGCAGGAGGTTAAATTGACCGTTTGTCATACAATACAAACCTCGTGTGAGCAACTTACTCTGAGTTAAGTTTTTCGGACAAGTGGGCCTAAAAGAAATATGGAGACTTAGCTATTTCAGACTAAGACAAGACATACAGAAGCCAGATAGTGAAAACTGAGGTTTTTTTAACCGACTTCAAAAAAAGGAGGAGGTTCTCAATTCGTCGGAATCTTTTATTTTTTTATGTATATTCCCCGATTACTCAAAGACTCCTGGACCGATTTCAAAAAATCTTCTTTTGTTTTGTAGGGTATACTTTCTATATCTGGTGCCATAGTCATCAGGTCAGGATCTGATGATAGGATCCTAGAGAAATCGAGGGAACTGCTCAAATATTATAGGCATACATATAGCGATTTTGGTATTTTCATCAACAATGCAATCATTTGCACTCAGAAAGTATCATTTGGTGAAGTGGAAATGATGAAGAAGACCACCGATGGCCACTGGAACTCCTATGCTAAGTATGTCACGGGTATTAGATATCTCGTATAGTTAACCGACTATGATGAAGTAAATATTTATAAATAAATGGTACTGATGAAAATTGCACCATCGAACTGATCTGATGATGAAGCCGGAAGGTAGGCACTGGAACTCTGATATAAAACAATGTATCCTAGTCGTGTTTGGGCTTATTGGAATCGTCATGATATTTATGTACGTTGGCTATAAATGATTATCATGTTAATTGGAGATACCTACCACCATATTGTATACCATACAAAAAATCAAACCGACTTCCAAAACAAGAAACTACAAAACAAAAACGGAAAACAATGGGTACAAAAGACACCAACTTCGGAAAAGAAAGTAATTTTTTGCTTTGTAGTTTTTTGTTCTGGAAGTCGGTTTGATTTTTTGTTAAAAAGTTTTTTACATTACAGTTTTTATTACTAGGTCAGGCTGACCGATAGCCGTTTTAAAATTGTTGTGAAGTTAGTAAGCTTCTGAAAACTTGTTATAAGGGTCTGATCGGAAAACTTTAACCCTTCGTGTTAATGTCCCAAAAAGAATAATGTCATGAACATTAATTAGACTGAACAGACTTTTAACAATGAGGTTTTATTTTGAACTAGCAACCTGTAACGGCTTTGCACGGGACAAATAATATACACAAGCCTTCCTCGTTTATCGCTCTTTATATTCGTGAAAACCGTATCAAAATCGGTGGCGTGGTTTTTATTTTTATTTTATTTATGTAGGTAATCAACAGCGATATATAAAAATATTTGACTAAATATGTGTATTACAGTTTTCATGGCTAATAATAGGTTTCACGATGCTTTGGAAGGTCTCCCACTAGGTGGACCGATGACCTAATTGCGTAAATGAATTCGGTAAGGCAAAACGCAAAGGGTAAGAAAAAAAACCGGCCAAGTGCGAGTCAGATTCGCGCACGAAGGGTTCCGTACCATTATCGCAAAAAACGGCAAAACATCACGTTTGTTGTATGGGAGCCCCACTTAAATATTAATTTTGTTCTGTTTTTAGTATTTGTTGTTATAGCGGCAACAGAAATACATCATCTGTGATAATTTCAGCTGTCTAGCTATCACGGTTCATGAGATACAGCCTGGTGACAGACGGACAGACAGACAGACGGATCGCGGAGTCTTAGTAATAGTGTCCCGTTTTTACTCTTTGGGTACGGAACCCTAAAAATCGACCAAGCACATGCGAGATGAAAAACGCGATGTGGATTTTACGTGTTTGTGATTGGTCGATTTTTTATATTATTTGCCCTTTGCCTTGCCAAATTCATTACGCAATAAAGCTGGTTAAGGTTGCGGGAATGCGCTGGACGTCTATCGACTGAAATGATGATGATGACAGTGTTTATCTGGGACATATGTATAAAACATGCGAACGGACTAATGAAAGAGTTATTTAAAATTAAAAGAACCAATACAATACAAAATTACTTATAGTTAAGTAAATATCAGATAGTGGTGTAGAAGAAGTTAGCAGAGAAACAGAATTGACGGCGTATATTATTTAATAATAATAATGATTAGCCCTTATTCTATTCATAATATAAATTTACATTACTAACTTTAACAGTCCGAAAATAAACATAAGGCTCCCATAGATAGCAATAAATAAAATAAACTGTGGCAATGGAATAAGCCATATTAACATGCTTCGCGACGTAGGTAATATACTCGTAATTAATTTGATATTTGATTCACATATCACTTGTCCATCGTCTAGATAAAATCCTTGAATTACCTTCCGAGACACCTTTACCAAATTCACAAATTTACTGACTTTTTTATTTACTTTCCTTTCCTTTCCTTACATAGAATTCAGTTTGAAAAATTAAAAGGAATTTAACATAAATATTTAAAGAAATGGCTCGTGGCTAAATAATAACAGCCACACAGGTCGATCATCAAGGTTAAGCAACGCTTGACGAGGTCGGTCCGTGGATGGGTGACCATTTCAACATACCGAGTGCCTCGGAAAGCACGTTAAGCCGTTGTTCCCGGCTGTCATTTAAAGATCTTTGACAGTCGTTACGGGTAGTCAGAAGCTTGAGATCTGACACCAGTCTTGCCAAGGGGTACCGTGTTACCCAGTTACTGGGTTGTGGAGGTGAAATAGGCAGTCGCTCCATGTAAAACACTGGTACTTAGCTGAATCCGGTAAGACTGGAAGCCGACCCCAATATAGTTGGGAAAAGGCTAGGCAGATGATGATGATTTAAAGAAATTTCAAAAATTCTTTTTGAAATAAATCAAGTTAGGCGTTTAATTTTCTCTACTCAAAGTTCTACAAATGAAATGAAGTTTAATTGAATTAAAATACCTTTTACCTGAAATGCGAACGTTGCCCGACTACTTATAGGCCTGATGAAAGTAAATATTTTCAAAGTTGGTCTAGTTCTTCGTTATTTCAATCAAATTAACGCTTTAAAATAAACCCCGTCGATCAGCAGAATAATCGAATAAGGTTTCAGTGAAATTTAAGGGCTTAAAAGTACTTAAGAACTTGAGAACAGTCGATCGAATTGAAAATGATAACATATTTTTATATACGAAGAAAATATGCTATCATTTTCAACGTAGTATTTTACATATGGAGGTCTAAAATTTCGCGGAATATTTCCTTAAAAAATAAGATGTATTTTAAGGAAAATATGTCGCGGACTTTTGGACTTCCCTTCGTAAAATTTTATAATTTTGTTACTTACAGCTTAGCAAGTTTAATTCATAAATTAATATTCAATCATCTATATCATATGCATTTATTACATCGAAACTGTGAAAATCAAAAACATTATCGATAAGTTATACACCGAAACATAAATTCCGAATAATTTCAAAAACCTCTGAAAAACCCAACAAAAATAAATAACAAAGCTATATACATACCTTACACGAAACAACCTCACACAACACAACACTAGATCACAAACAACACTTTAGAACCACCGAATAAAACTTGAACAACAGTTGTTTTCAGCGCGAACTTTTGGGGCGGACGGCGGTAGCGAGGGCGGCGCGCCGTGTTCTCGCGACTCCTGAAAGCGACTGAAGCCTGAAGCCTGTGGCTGTGGTGTAAGTCCCAACGCACACGCGCACTGCTAGGTATGTAAGTTGAGTGGATGGTAGTGTATTCACGTGTTTTTTTTAAGATAGCATGTGGGTGAGAGATTGTTTAAACAAGCGTTAATTTAACTTGTGTCATTGGTTTGTTAGGGGTTTATTAAAGGAGATTGCAACAATAACAAAATTATAAACTAAAACATAACATAGAAACTTCATACAAACGCATCTAAAAACGAAAGGTCTCAGTGGGCGTCAAAAAAATCGTCCACATCGATGTCAACGGGCAACGTTTCCAGAATGCTGGCAGCATTAAGAAATCAAAAATCCATATTTTTTTTATTTTACATAGGCCTTCATGGGCACTTATAAAACGTCGACAAAAGGCGCACGGTTCGGGTTAGTCGTTTCCTATGGAGAAGAACCGGCAAGAAACTCCATGGTTACTCTTTTAAAAATTTGTTTGTGTTTACAATATTTCCATGTTACAGCATTAGTACTTGGATATGGGGGGACAACGTAGGCCCGACAATAAGTCGTACGAAACTAAAAAAAAAAAAAAAAAAAAAACGAAATAAAAAGTTAACAAATGTTAACAATCATCTAGAAAGCCTACAATGTTCACACATTCACAAAACAATCGGTAAAAGAATCTATACAAAGGTAAAAAAAAAATGACAACACTAAATTTAACATGTGGCACAAATACTGTTATAAGTGCTGTAACTATTCATGCGTTGCCTCGTTGGATAGCAATGCTGATTCTCTGGCCAGAAAAGCCAAGCCAAGCCCAGCCCTCTGGTTACGTGAAGAGTCGACTAACCGTTTACTTATACCTCGAATCATTCGATGAGCACTTAGACCCCATGAACCTAATTTTTCAAACCCATTCGGCTCAAACATTTAGCTCCAGTAAAGTTGTTGTATTTGCGTCGTTTGAGGTTTGTTAGTATGTGTGGGTCAAATTTAGTAACTGAATTTTAAAACAGTTATCCACAACTGATTGAGCTGATTTTTTTTTCAAATTAATTTTGTTAATTGTAAAACAATATTGATTGTAGTTATGTTTCCGAAAAGTTATGGGTGAAAAATAAATGTATAAGATTGACATTTTTTTATATTAGTTTTTTGCACTTAATAAGCTTGCTTTTAAATGATTCAAGGATGATGTTAATTACATTTTTGCAAAATTTATTTAACATGCTTTGTTAGTTTGCAAGTGTAATCGTGTGGTTCAACTCAGTTTTAAAACAGTTAACCCCAACTGATTGTGCGCAAATCTGGCATACACGTTTGGTTTGAATAACAATGCACGGTATGATAAAAACCTTACTTAGTAAAAGTTTTTGTTGGTTTAAAATACAGATTGTAATGAGATTTCAGAAAAATGATGGCTAATTTTTTTCTGTATAAAGCTGAGGTTCCACAGCCCGATAACCAACAGGCCGCGCCAGACGTGGCAAAGCTTGACGTGGCATGCCGCGGCCCGTGCCGAGTGCTCCCACTTGAGTCAGCCTGGTGCGACCTGCTGGCCGACATTCCAATATGTCAGTTTAAACATTTATAATTACGTAACTTGAAAACATGTTTTTTTTTGTTTATGGAGATAGTTTGATCATTTTAATTTCAAATGAAATGTATAGACTTAGAACCATTTTATCTGTTTAAATAATGAAGATCGGTCCACGCGTTTACGAGATATTCGCTAATTTGTTTGTTTGTTTTGTTTTTTAAAAAAAAACGTTGCCCCACACTAGGAATTTCTCCTGTATCGTGGGTGCGTTTACAAACATATAAACTCACATACACAAACACCCAGAGCCGGAACAACTATCTGTAGGTCATACAAATATTTGTCCCGTGCGGGAATCGAACCCGCGACACGCAGCGCAACAGTCAGTCGCTCAACCACTGCGCCAACCGTGCGCCCAAATTAGTGGAGTGATTAGCGATGCGCGCACGCGCACTTGTCTACCTTACTATATATAATATTAATTTACCGGCTCCCGAGTCCCGATGGATCGGACGGGCGACGACAGGCCACAACGGTCTTCATCGGATGCGACGGTTCTCACGGCCCGTCAGCCTGGCCTGTTGATGAATTGGTAAATGAGTAGATAGTGTAAAATCAGTGGACATTAAATATTGATTTTTTATTTAATAAAGTTATTTATTAGTTTTAGGATTGTTTTAATTGTTACTTAGAGGGTCATACTTTTAAAAAACATGCGGACACGTGAACTTTTTAAATAACAAAGGAGGGTGCTTTATGAAGGATTTTACCTGCAAAGTGGGCCAAGGATACGATTTGAACGCTTTTAACAAATTGGGCAGGGGTAGTAATAAATTATGAGGTGTGCAAGAATACGAGGGAAATATTTACTATTAGCCCACCAATTATCTTTTAAAAACTTCGTAAAATTTTAAATTATTGTTTGGTTTAGAAATTGTGGAATTTATTTTTATTTCTTTCTCGTGCTGTATTATGCATTTCGAATGAAGTTTATCTCTTTTTTAGGGTTTCGTACCCAAAGAGTAAAACGGGACCCTATTACTGAGACTCCGCGATCCGTATGTCTGTCCGTCTGTCACCAGGCTGTATCTTATGAACCGTGATAGCTAGACAGTTGAAATTTTCACAGATGATGTATTTCTGTTGCCGCTATAACAACAAATATTAAAAACAGGAAAAAATAAATATTTAAGTGGGGCTCCCATACAACAAACGTGACTTTTTGGCCGTTTTTTTGCGATAATGGTACGGATTCCTTCGTGCGCGAGTCCGACTCGCACTTGGCCGGTTTTGTTGTTTAACCATTTGTTGTACTAAGCGCATACATAACATAACATCACGCTTTTATGCCGCGAAGGGATGGGCAGAGGGACTCACACTCCATCAACACACGCGCACACACACCCACACACACATATGTAAAGTTATTGCAGACCAAAAGAGCATGCGCATCTTTCATTTCTTTTGTTTTACCATGTTTTTTTTTTTAATTAATTTATTGTTCAGCTAATCACAGGGTTTCAAATAAGTATGATCATCATCATCATCATCATTTCAGCCGAAAGACGTCCACTGCTGGACACAGGCCTCCCCCAGGCGTCGCCACATTGACCGAGCCCATGTGTCTCGCATCCAGCGCCTTCACGCAACCTTAACCAAGTCATCGGTCCACCTAGTGGGAGGCCTTCCAACGTATCGTCTTCCGGTTCGCGGTCGCCATTCCAGAACTTTTCGGCCCCATAGGCCATCCGTTCTGCGAGTAATGTGCGCTGCCTACTGCCACTTAAGTTTGGCAATTCTTCGGGCTATGTAGGTAACTTTGGTTCTCCTGCGGATATCATCATTTCTGACGTGATCACGCAAGGAATTCCGAGCATAGCCCTCTCCATTGCCCTTTGGCTGACTTTAACTTTCTGATAAGGCCCATTGTGAGCGACCACGTCTCGGTGCCATAGGTGATCACTGGCAACACACACTGGTCATAAACTTTTGCCACACTGCGGTAAATTGGACGAGAAGATACCACGCAACTTCCCGAAAGCCGCCCAGCCGAGTCGGATTCGACGGTTGACCTCTTTCTCGAAGTTGGACCTACCCAACTGGACCGTTAAACGTGTTTTTTCTTTTTTTTTTAATTTTCCCTATTGGTGTCAACCAGGCTTTAGACCACTAGACCAAAAAGGCGGTCAGTAAGCGTTTGTGCCTATATTTATTATATGCTAAGGCCTATATAAGTACAGATTTCACTGCCAGCGTCTGTGATGCTTACGACCTATAGGAGTCGGCCTTCAAAGGAAGGGTCTTGTCCCATCTCGGCACCCTATCACAAATTGGTTGGCGCAGTGGTTGAGCGATTGACTGCTGCGCTGCGTGTCGCGGGTTCGATACCCGCACGGAACAATTATTTGTATGACCTACAGATAGTTGTTCCGGCTCTGGGTGTTGTGTATGTGAGTTTATCTGTTTGTGAACGCACCTAAGATACAGGAAGATATTCAAAGTGTGAGGCAACGTTTCTCATTAAAAAAAAACATGTAAGGTTCCCATAAAAAATCGAAACATAGTATTGTAGTGACTAAATCAGCCTGAATATTTATTCAAGCAACTTTTTATTTTATTTTCCTGATATAATATTTTTTTATTTATTTGATTAGATTTTTTCTATTTCATTTTTATTTTATTTGTTTTATTTTACCAGTTAGTGCGGGTTATCCGCTTCTTAAGTATACAGATTTTTTTACTTAAGAAGAGATTTTTACTTTGAACGCAATCCGACGACGTTTACGGCACCTAATTAAGATTGGCATAAATCAGTTTTGAGTAGAGATGGGTACGGTGTGTATAGGTATAGTAAAGGTGCCGAGATGGGACTTAACCGAAGAAAGATCCTGCCTGCTTGGAAGAGATCGCAGATCGCGATAAGGTCGCCTGTTGTAAGTTTGTTTTTATTTTTAGGTTTCCGTATGTATTTTTTTTATCTTGGTGTGAAAGGAAGAAGAAGAGTCTTCGTGTCCCTTTTGTGTGAGGATGTGGCCATCTCTGGTGTCAGAGAGGCCGCCTCTGGGAACCCCAAAGGCCACTGAATTGGCTATTTCAGACCTACATTAACTATATAAGCGCAGGTTTCCTCACAATATTTTCCTTCACCGTTGCCTGCGATGTCCAAGATAAACTTAGCAAGTACAAATGAATTTGAAAAAGTCACATTGGTACTTGCCCGGATTTTAACCCACGACCTCAAGCACTAGATGCGAGGTCTTTGCCACTGGGATACCAAAAATAAAGTATTTATAAATCATTATTTATTATTTATTTCCCAGACTAGATTCAAACGTCGCATCGTATAACTCATTAATTGCTTTGTATCAAGCGAGACCGTGGTCAAGAGCTGCTAAATCATCGTCATTTCAGCTGAAAGACATCCACTGCTACACAAAGGCCTCCCCCAAGTTTAGGCACGACGATCGGTCCAGCGCGTCTTGCATCTAACGGATTCCGGCCATTGGTCCACCTAGATTGCGGCCTTCGAATGCTGCGTCTTCCGGTACGCGCGAGAGCTCGTACATTTGCAATAAAATATAAGATAATAGGAACTTTATATTAAACGACTAGCTTTTCCCCGCGGCTTCGCTCCCCTGGTCCCCTGGTCCCGTTTCCGGGATATAAAATGTAGCTTTCTGCTGGTGAAAAAATCCAAAAGCAGTTTTTTTTATTTATATTTTATAGGCTCGCGCTTGACCACTATCAAAAAAATGCAGAAATAAAATGCTTTTTAAGTTTATCCGTTACAAACAAACTTACAAACAATCAAATCTTTCCTCTTTAAAATATTATAGTAAGAGAAATTGTTTTATTTTACTACTATTGTTTTCGTAATAAAAACAGATGAAGGTTTGTGTGAGTTTTGTTAAAACTGCTTTGTTTGTTATTGTCAATCTACCCTTGTTTTAATAAATTATACTATGACGTCAAGTTCTTTCGATATATGAATGTCGTAACATTAACTGATACTGTTAATTTAGAACTGTAATTTGTTCTTTGAGAAAATAAATATCTTTAAAACGAATATAAATAAAAACCTACAATAAAAACCGGCCAAGTGCGAGTCGGACTCGCATACGATGGGTTCCGTATCATTATCACAAAACACGGCAAAAAATCACTTTTGTTGTATGGGAGCTCTACTTAAATATTTATTTTATTCTGTTTTAGTATTTGTTGTTATAGCGGCAATAGAAATACATCATCTGTGAAAATTTCAACTGTCTAGCTATCACGGTTCATGAGATACAGCCTGGTGACAGATAGACTGACAGACGGACCGCGGAGTCTTAGTAATAGGGTCCCGGTTTTACTCTTCGGGTACGGAACCCGAAAAAAAAAAAAAAAAAAGGTTCAAAGGTAATGTGGTGAATTTGTATCAATGACCAAACGGATATACTCGTACAATGTATGTATTTGGTCATTTATCAACTTTGATACAAAAGTTACAAAATGCTAGCGCCTGTAGTAACTTGAAAGTAAACTTTGCAAAAGTTGAATAAACCAATTTCCTGGATTGAAGGAAGGCTATCACAAATTGTCGTCCTGTGAGAGTGGTCGGTCAATTGAGGGGACTAATTACATTAGCGGTGGGTAGATGTGTAACAGTTGGATCTTATATATACGTATACGTATGCAGCCTTAGTTCATTAAGTTAGTTAAGTATCTCATCATCATCATTTCAGCTGAAAGACGTCCTCTGCTGGACTGGTTGGTCCTGTGCGTTTCGCATCCACCGGATTCCCGCAAACTGAACCAGGTTATCGGTCCATCTAGAGGGAGGCCTTCCTTACCCACTGCCACTTAAGTTTGGCAATTCTTCAGGCTGTGTCAGCAACCTTGGTCCTCTTGCGGATGTGTTTGATTTTAGCCGAATGACGTCAATCTCAATACATAGGCCTCTCTCAAGCGTCGCCACATTGAATGGTTTTGTACGTCTCTCATCCAACTGACTGCCGTAACTTTAGCCAGGTAGAAGGAGGGGGGAGGCCTTCCAAGAATGTGTCTTCCGAGATACTAAGCAAGGAAATATTGTTTTTAATGCGTCTCCGAAGGGAAGATTTAACCAATTGGGGGTGAAAGTTTGTTAAGAAATTCATAATTTTTTCCATGCCCATTTGGAAATGAAATCGGCTTCACACATTACGTACCTTATGCGACTCCAATGTTTTTAGATATTACACAATGATGTAGGTTGGCGGATGTCACATGTCTTGAAATTTTGGTTCTAGGACAATCCGGTTTCCTTGCGATGTTTTCCTTAACCACTTTTAGAGCAGTGATGATAAAATAATTTACATAAAGTAAAGCACCTGCCTGTGTTCAAACCCACGACCTACGACATGTAAGTCAGGGCCATTACTGCTCAGACCCGCATGGTGGATTAAGGGCCATTTCCTTTCTCACACAGAGGGCACAGGCACACGGCCTGTGTTCAGCAGTGGGAACATTTTAGGTTGATAATACTATGCAGCCGCCATGAACGTTTGGATCAAACGGCCAATCTAAGCAAAGATTCGGAGAGTGCGATTAGCAATATAAGTTTAAAGTTAATAAAGCATCTCGTTATCATTAACAACAATCGTCAATCAATTCAACATGGAAACCAAGCGTGAAAATCCGCAAATACACAACAAATACTAAACAAAACACAAATACTATCAACAATAATTATATCACTTCTGACATTATCAATTAATGCTAAAATATTAATTTTGGTAGCAAACAATGGTAGTAAATGACTGGCATTTTGACGTTAGTTAACTGTGCTTTGAAATAATTTACATTTAATGATTATTAATGCGGGAATCTGCCTAATAGTGACGTAAAATACGGTTCTAGAGGAAACAGTATTGTCTAAAAGAAAAGAAGAGTTCATTGTCTGTCGTCCCAGGAATTCTCATTTAAGGCCTATTTTAGTTTAGCGGAGGATTCACAGAGTAATTTTTCATACTGTCGTCCATCTCGACCTAACGAGGTAACGACCCTTGTGGTCGTGAGTCGTCCTGATGCTCTAGACAAGTAGCATTCGATGTCAGCTAAGGCTATAGTCGAAAAGCTCGAAATGGAATAATGATGCAATGGATTGATTACGTGCTTTTTCGATATCGCATGTCAATCCCATACAATTTCGAGAGACTATGCTCTGCCCAGGAGTCTACAAACTAATTGCAATCAACCAGGCACAAATCCACCACACACACTCCACACTTCGAACTGCTACTAAAAATCAGATTCATAATCCAACAACACATTACCCGACCCTGGAACCGAACCCAGGGACCCTAGACAAGTGGCATTCTATCCTAGAACCATAAATTCGAAGACATGTGAAATCAACCAACCCTCACTGGGCCTGCGTGGTGGATTGCGGCCCATTCCCTCTAACAGAGAGGAGGCCTGTGTCCCAGCATTGTGAACATTAAAAGGCTGATGATGATGACTATGGCTGACCGGAGAATCGTACCAGCAGCCAACTAGCAGTAGCACATGCGCTACTTGACCAACGAGACAGTGGAATATTCGCACAAATGTCGACATTTTTCCAGTTTGGAAATTCAACCGGTCACCCAACTTGTAGGCCCATAAATTCCCAGGATCGTTTTGATTACTCCAGCCTAACAGTAAATTAGTTTGCATCGCAAAATAATGTGGGAACATTGCCCTTACTTAGTTACTGATACTTATTTAATTACTTTTGATCACCGAATCTGCCTGTGGAAGTAATTTCATTTTGTTATTAGGTACCAAAGTTAGTGATCGATGTTCTTTTCTAGAGCTATCGAGGACTTTTCTTTGCAAAGAGAATTTGGATAAAGTTTTATGGGCAAAAAGAACTTATGGTCTGCTCTAATAGCAAGCAAGGTCAGTTAAGTTCATTATATGATATTTTATCTTTCCGAATCGATGCTAGTTCTTTATTTTTATGATTCTCGAGTCTCATAGGCAGCCACTTAGCTAGATCACGCACTGGTAAACATCTCGTTAACAGAGGAATTGTTTGATTCCTCAAAAGAGTGTGCAGAAGTTAGGATAGGAATAGATATATCTTTGAACACTCCAGAAAGTGTGGCATGGTCTGGCCAGCAACATAGTACTTTCAACGGATTGATAACAGCAAAATAGTTAGAGTAAAAAACGTTAACCAAAAAATCTAAGGGTGAAATTGTTCGTTTGTATATTGGCATTAATCTCTGGAGGTCCTGTTCCAATTTCAAAAATTCTTACACTGTTAGAAAGCTTTTATATCACTTTTTTTTCTTCTCCTTCCACTGGCACGATAGTCGTTCAAATTTGTTTGGCCCAAAACTTATAATTTCACAGCGTTGTCGGTAGCAGCACATATATCACTGTGGTTGCAAATTTTGAGATACACGGGGCAGCAATATATATCGCTGAGTGGTATGGGATAACAGACCAAAAAAAATGCACGGATTCTGTGGTACACGCAAGAAAAGCGAAGCTGGAAGTCAAAGTTAGTAGCTCATAATGACCCTGGGCAAAAACCTTTTTCAAACCTTTATTGTATTTATTTAATTATTCGTTTATTCTCGCACTGCATCGCCTTGCAGCAGTTTTATTAAACCAATGGAGCATACACTTAAGGTTGCTCTAGTCGTCGGTAAGAACTATTTTGTGCGCGGGGTTAAAATGCCTGCTATCTCATCCGACAACACGTGCGAAAGAGATAGATGCTGTGATGAGCAGAAAAAAGATAAATCTCGTACGAATTAGCACTTTTGCAAGTTTGTAGCGAAATGGATAATGATTTAGGACGAAAACGATCGCGCGAAATTTTATAAACAGACCTTTGGGAGTCTAGATATCATGGAAAAACGACTAAATCTATCTGTTCAAAATAAAATTATTTGCATTGTTGACCTACTAATCTATCCCTGTATCGAGGCCGTTTTGCAATTTTCCTTCTTCTTATGGTATTTATATCCACCCAAAGATGCGTAACAATTAGTGTTGAAATATGGAACTTTCGACGCTCATAACTTTCAAATATTTTTCTTTTTACTTTCTTGTTTCCATACAGGGCTAGATAATGATGAGACAAATTGATTTCACTTTTTATTTTGAACGAACATAGTCAAACAGTGGAGTAATCACTAGACTACGTTTGTATGGAATAATGATCGACTAGTGTAACCTTAAGTCCAGTTTTCCGATTACAACCGTTGTCAGAGATAAACAAGATAAACTGAGGAAGTACAGTTTGAATTGATAACGGCTTCAAGCACGAGAGGCGGTGTCTTAGCCACATAATTTTGTGTGTAAAAATACTTTGTAAACAATCAGTGCTGGCTGTCTCAAACTTATAACGAAACTCTTTGAATACATTGTGTTTATTTTAAGTATAATTGCTGAAGGTCGAGGTCAAAGGACTCGTGTTCGATCCAGATCACGAAACCTTTGCAGCGAATTAATTATCTTCTCGCGTGCCGAGGTAAAACAAACGCTGCTGTAATTTAATTTAAATATTAGGTTTTTTAGTTTAGTTAGGGTTAGTTAGGATCAAGACAACGACATGCTCATGAAGATGGGTCTAACCGCGACACCCGTGTGCAGGTTGTGTGGGGAAGATACGGAATGCATGGAGCACCTTCTGTGCACATGCGATGCACTGGCTGGTAAGCGAATGAGTCTCCTAGGGGTTGGATATCCAAAACCAGAAGACTATAGGCTCATATCTCCTAGTCTCGTTTTAAAACTCATGAAAAGAGTTTTCAAAGAGATTGGGGAGGAGTAGGTTATCTAGGTGTCCACAATATATCTCAATGGGTCGAAGTGTCCGAGTTATTTCTCGGCCCCTCCATAAGATAAGATAAGATCAAGACAACAACATGTTTTTTTTCCTAATGTAGTGGCTCTTACGAACTAATGACATGACGTCACACAAAAAATGCATCGCGCAAGCAAAGTTTTTGGCGTGATTTAAACACATACAACAGTCCGACAATAACCGTTGGGCAGTTGCCCGCACCAGACAAAGTACCCGTCTGGTCGGAGGATGCTCCCTTTTCCATGGAGGTTTGTGGGACTTTACACCCTGTTCCGCATATCTCCAAACTAATGTATGTAGGTCTGTTGGGTTCTAAACATATATAAAATGGAAACAAATAATGACTTGGCATCCATTTGAATCCTTGACCATTTTCTATTAATTTTCTTATTATTCGTTATTTGGTTGTAATCGAGGAGCGATTTTCTCACTTAGATTGTTATCTACATTTTAACTGAATCAAAAAACTAAGAAAAACTATCAGATATTTTAAGAAAATTATCTCATCATCATCATCATTTCAGCCGAAAGACGTCCACTACTGAACGTAGACCTCTTCGAAGCGCCGCCACATTGACCGGTCCCGTCACCAGGTGATCGGTCTACCTAGTGGGAGGCCTTCCAACGCAATGTCTGTCGGTACTCGGTCGCCAATCCAGAACTTTTCGGCCTCATCGCCCATCCGTTCTGCGGGCAATGTACCCTGCCCACTGCCACTTAAGTTTGGCAATTATTCGTGATAAGTCGGTAACCTTGGTTCTCTCGATCACGAAGAAAACTCCAAGCATAGCCCTCTCCATTGCACCGCGCGGGTTGGCGGGAGTGTGGTTGATGACTGTCGATGTGCACAGTTATTTTAACCATGTTGTGCCTACATTATTCCTGAGTACTAAAGGCATAGGCTATTAGTATCTCGAGGGATCATGACAAAAATTTAATCTATTTAGTCTGTCAGTTAGATTACCTAAAAATATTATCACGAAAACAAAAAACT
Source organism: Orthosia incerta (assembly GCA_948252205.1). Lineage (NCBI taxonomy): Eukaryota > Metazoa > Arthropoda > Insecta > Lepidoptera > Noctuidae > Orthosia > Orthosia incerta. The sequence continues at coordinate 28,163,621 of OX411755.1, read as the reverse complement.
CAGATGATACAGTGCGTTGAAATATCGTGTGACGTCACGCCGTGCTACACTTACTGACAAAGTGACGTCATAAGCCCCCACTCCTGAACTTTGATGCGCTTTATCTTTATAAATTTTTATTTATTTGATAAAGCCTGCATGTAACCTGTCTAATATTATTTGATAGTTTCACTGACAGGCTAAATAGAATGATCCAGGAAACATCCGAATTGCTAGATTTTTGTGGAACCTAGCCGCATGAAAAAGCTAAGATTTTGTACACTTTAAAGACCGTGAAGCCAAAAATCACAATACCACAAGAAAAGTTTACAAAGCTTATAGAAGTAAAACAAAAAGTAAAACGTTCAGTTAACCGCAAAATTATTAATACAGCATTCAGAACAAATTAACAAAGTACCTCATTACGTCAGTAATTAATATTTTAACGGACATTAAAAAGTTTCCAACAATCTTTGCGATTTAACTTTGAAAAAATCTTGTAAAAGGTGGCTTGGAAATATTCAAGCGAGGCCTCGAAAGTCTGGTCACAGATGTAGAGAGAGATAGATACGTTAAGCTACCGGTTTTTTTGCTTTCCTTGAGGACATAGGCCTCCTGACCGAATTTCAGTCATTGCTGTCAATCTCAGCGGAGGCTATAGTTCATTCGCGTTAAGAAAATAGTGAATCATCGTTGTCTGCCGGCGTTCCGATTCATAGGGTCACAAGATTTCTAATTTGTTGCGACTTGATTGACCTGGTTGAGAGGCCGGCTGACAATGATGACTGACTATTTTCTTAACGCGAATGTACTATAGACATTATAATACTATAGGGCCTCGTTGGTCTAGTGGTCCCGCGTGGAGCGCTATTGATGTAAAAGCTCACAATATTAGGTCCTAATCTTATTAAGGCGATATTTACACCCCAATGCTAACGCGGTACTGGCCGTGCGTCCGCTCGATGCCAAAATATCATAATTGAAACTCCTTTTGAACAGTTTTGTTTGCAAAATATTATTTGATTTACATATGCTATGTTAGTTGTGAAGAAATACCAGCCATCAATTATTCAGTGTTAAAATATTTTTAAACATCCAAGTCGTTTTGGAGGAGTTTCCAAAAGTTGCGAAAATTATCGTGTTGTTAATTATTTTTTTAAAGCAAAACTATGAGTTACACGTAAAAACCTCGTGTTCAAAATTATGTACATGAATCAGTAATAAATATATTTTTTTTTCAAACCTTTTAACTTAGCCGTTACTGAAAGTTGCCGTTTTACGGCACTAAAGCGTATGTAGGCCCTTAATGTTAATTAGAATTCGTGGTGTTAGGCAACTGGGCAGTTGTAAACGACCCTTTGTGCATAGGCACTGAACAACTGCGATAAGTCAATAGGGCCTTATTTATTCTGTCTCCTGCTTTATATAAAGGGAGGCGGAAATTTGTATTTTTTCCTACACCTCCGTTATTCTTTTCTGATTAATTTCGTTGCGGGATCCATGACAGTTAAATTTAATCTCCGGGACTTCGTCAAGCTTCATTGCCTCGGCGTTTTTCTGGTGGTCGCTGATTGTTGATTCTGGCTTCCAGGAGTTGTATTGGTTTGGGGATAGTGCGGAGGGATAGTCCCAAAAAAAAGCACTACTGATGAGCATGCGGTCCTGGGCTCGATGCCCGTGTCGTGCAATGTGTTATTGGTTATTTCCATCTGGAATGTCTCAGTAGCACTCTGGATGTGTGACCGGTCTTTAGCAATAGACTCGCCTTCTATTATACGGGACTCTAACATTACAGGTGAAACGTGGGTGTACTAAGGTGCACCTCTAACTAACCTTTTGTGGATACACGCGTGATGTTATGTTAGTACACAAGTGTGTGGGAAAACCTACGTTCTCATCAACTATGTGGATTTATTTAACGCATGCAGCGTTGTTAATTTGTTAACCGACTTCCCAAAAAGGAGGAGGTTCTATGTTCGACATTATGTATGTTTTGTGTATGTTCACCGATATCTCCGTCAATTGTGGACCGATTTCAAAAATTATTTTTTTATTTGAAAGAGTATGTTCCAAAATTGGTCCCATTTTAATTTGGTGTAGGACTGACGAAGAAATTCGAAGATATACAACATAACTCTTCAATAAACAATGGCAAATCTCTCGGGATTGCTGCAATCGCATGTCTGTTTGTTGTTTATACATTTCATAACATAACATCACGCCAGTACGCTCTTAAGGAGTACGCAGATCTCTCATTTCACCAGTTATGTTCAAGTTTCATGATATTTTGGTAATATATTCTGGCGTTATGCGAGTAGGTAACTTACTAAACAACTTGCCTATTAGGTAGGTACAACTAAAAAGTGAAAAATAAAAAAAACTTTTTACAAAAAAATACTACCGACTTACAAATAAAACTACAAAGTAAAAAATATCTTTATTTTTGCAAGTCGGTGTCTTTCGTAGGTACCAATTTATTGCGTTATGGACACCGACTTCCAAAAATAAAGTTATTTTTCACTTTGTAGTTTTATTTGTAAGTCGGTAGTATTTTTTTGTAAAAAGTTTTTTTTCATACTTCTTTTGGTGGCAATGGTACATTTAATTATATTTGACCATTTTTTTGCAGCGACATTAAAATGCAAAAATTCTTCCATTATTTGGTAAACGTTTCTTCTTCCATATTCCCAGTTTCTAATACAATATTTTTAAATTCAAGTACAAATAAGTAATAATAACCTTATCTTGTGGATTTTCCAAAATACTTAGTTATTATCTACTACAACAGACAGACAAACAGACTACAAAGTGATCCTATAAGGATTCCTGTCTTCCTTTTGAGGCATAACCCTAAAAATTATCAAAATTAGAGATACTGCGAAAAATATGAACCACCACGAGCCCAAGTTTTTGAATCAGGGTCAGCACCATCTATCGTTTCCCACATCTGTGGCCCACACTCGTACTTTTACCGAACCCTTAATTACAATGAAATTTGCATACTTCAGAAGTTTCTTAATTTCATAAATATATTCATGGTGATAGATGTCTTTTTATTCAATTATTATGACCTGCCCACGCAATCTAGTGGCCTTATCATGTTACTTGTGATTTATTAGCACATTGTGTAATGTCATAAGGTGGACAATGTTTTTTATTCAGGTGTAATTTTAATAAAGAGAATTTAAAATGAAATTCAGTGACCGCCAAATGACAAACCCTTTTCATTTTTGCCAATTGACTTTGTTATCTTTTTTTTATATTTAAAACTAGCTGTTCCCCGCGGCTTCGCTCGTGTGGACCACCCCATAGGATCCGTTTTCGAAGATAAAAATACCCTATGTCACTCAGGAATAATGTAGCTTTCTATTGGTGAAAGATTTTTTAAAATCCGGTAGGTACGACGCCTATTCGGTACAAACAAACAAAAAAATCTTTCCTCTTTATAATATTAGTATAGACAAAGACGTGTTAGTTACACCATTTATAACTCGAGAACGGCTGGACCGATTTACATGATCTTTAATTTGTTGGATTTATCTTTGCCCTGATTAACAGAATAACTATTCTGACAGAATGACTATTCTAAAACATCAAAAAACTAACGAAAAAAATATGAAGAAACTTCATTTTACATACGTTTTGCGCATCACAGCGCCATCTCTATATATGACAAAAACAAAACACTAAAAAGAGTTCGGTGGTCGCCAGTTCCTTGCGTTGAAGATTCGCTTGGGCCACTCGGTATGGTCTTGCTGTTTGTTGTTTGTGCGAGTCGGACTCGCGCACGAAGGGTTCCGTACCATTATCGCAAAAAACGGCAAAAAAATCACGTTTGTTATATGGGAGCCCCATTTAAATATTTATTTTATTCTGTTAGTAGTATTTGTTGTTATAGCGGCAACGGAAAAACATCATCTGTGAAAATTTCAACTGTCTAGCTATCACCGTTCATGATATACAGCCTGGTGACAGACGGACAGATAGACAGACAGACAGACAGACGGATCGCGGAGTCTTAGTAATAGGGTCCCGTTTTTACCCTTTGGGTACGGAACCCTAAAAAACGGCTTGATCAATTTGATTATTTTTTTTTTGTTTTGTTCAGCAGAATACAGGGAAGGTTTAAAAACAATAAAAATATTGGTAGGGTAGATAGGTAGGAGGTAGATAGGGTAGGGTAGATGGAGTACAGTAGATAGGATGGATTGGATAGGGTTTGGTGGGGTGGGTAGGCTAGGCAGTGCAGGATAGCTAGGGTAGGGTAGGGTAATGTTGGTGGGATATGGTAGGTAGGGTAGGGCACTGTAGGTTGGTAGGTTAGGTAGGAGGGTCGGTAGGTAGGAGGTAGCTCCCCACCGAGGGTGTCTCCACGTTGACGTCGTGGTGGGGCTTGCGCGTCTCAATGATCTTGGGGGCTGTGCCGGTAGAGTCACTCATGCCGGAAGGTCCCAAGTGAGAGACCAGACTAAGAGAGACACGGGGCGGAGTCCATAACATCGGACTGCCGCGGTGGGTCTGAAGATTTCAACTGTTGCTGTTGTTATTGGAAGGCGTGCAGAGAGGGTTTTTGTCGTGTACCGTGCGATAACTCACGTAGCGGGCCTATCGGATGGTAGATAGATAGATAGATAAATCACGGAGCGGGTCATTGGACGGTACGTGATGGAGATCTGGTTGGAGTATCGGTCGCGCATCGTTGAAGGAGTTGGTTCACTTCTCGTATGCGTCTGCTCATCAGACGTGACGGTGTAAGTGAACGAGTAGTTATAATACGAGTGTGGGGCGAAAAGTCCCTGGAAAAAAAAAAAAAAAAAAAAAGAACTGGGGACCCCACCCCATAAAAAAGGCAAAGCTGTGTTCAGCAAAAAATATGAAAGAGAATCAAAAAAAAAAACTACCTCAGGAGGGTACCTGCTGTTCAGCAGTAGGAGAGTCCCTCACCGAGCAGAGCTCGGTCAGTCCCACGTATTCTGAGGGGGACATTGATCGCTCAAAATCCCAATTGGATTTTTACCCGTCTTTTAAGGGCGCTTTGAGCCAGGGTGGCTCACTTACTGGTGTTGAAGTTTCGCTGGGTTCTACTCCCAGCACATCTGCCGCACCAGAACCTAAGACACAAAGAGTGCTAAAAGGGGCTCGCGCACAATTTGTGCGCCCGCCAACCCCAGTTGCTGACGAGATGGCGAGTGACACGAGCGAGTCTTCTTTCTCGCAAATGTCATACGCCTCGGAAACGTAAACGAAATCGTCTCGGACACATGCCCGCAAGCGTAGGCAGAAACCGGGCAGTGACAAGCCGACTGCAACAAAGAAGATCGCTGCTAAAGCACTTAGCCTTAGCATCGAACCGCTGATTGATGGAGGAGGGGAGTAAAGCCAAGACTCGGAACTAGCAAGTCCACCGACTAAGCAGGCAAAGACTCGAGCATCGGTAGAGCAGAGCCTGCCTGAACTGTCGACGTTGACAAAAACGATGCAGGCGCAACCAACGTCGCAATTAAGTAACTGCATCAATGACAGTCTTAAGAGCATAGAAGAGGTTGCAAATGGGTCCCGCAACCTTAAAACTTCTTTTGCCCACAGCCTCAGATTAGCGGCGGTGACTGTGCAGGCTGCGGTGGCTGAGTTGGCAGCGCGGTCGGCCTCTGAGGTCAACGTGGAGAAGCTAGAGACCGAAAACGCTGAATTGAAGGTTCGCCTTACCAGCCTCTCAGCACAAGTTGAGAAGCTAACAGCGCAAGTCAGCCACCTTAGCCGCAAGGAAGAACTATTGGTGAACCCGATTGTGGCAGCCTCTTTAGCTGGGCCGCCTAGTCACTTCACTGCAGCGGGCGGACTATTTCAGTCTGAGGAGTAGGAGGCCCAGTTTCGGCGTTCTATTGCTCTGGAGATTGGGGGCATGATGGATGCCAAACTGGCAGCTCTTGAGATGCGGTTGCCTCGCGAGAAGCCCTTGCGTCCGCCACTCGCTGCTGATACGAGGAAAGCTTCAGCACCGGTTGCCGAAACGCAGGCAATTGTCGATCCGTGCCGGGTCCCTAATTCTACAAAGAAGAAGGGAAAGGGAAAAGGCAAAGCGGTGGCTCCGGTGGTGGAACTGCCTCCTGTGTCTGCGGTGCCCACTCAGGCTTCACAGGCTTCCAAGACTGAGACGGAGACTTGGTCTACGATAGTGGGAAGAAAGGCAGGGAAGGCAAAGACTCCTCAATCGAGTGCGAAGCAGGGTGCCCCGTCTGAGACATTCACATCGTCCACTCCTGCAAAGGGGAAAAAGGTGCCAGTAAAGCTGCCTAGGGTTCCCACCACGGCAGCTATTACGGTCTCGGTATGTGCGGACCAGGGCCTGCAGTCAGATCATCGGCTTGGAGGCAAAAAATGCGATCCACGCAAGAACCGAGCTCTGCTCGCCCCTACTACATCGCAAAGGTCGGAACCGGCACTACGGAGTGCGGGCCCTGCGGAAGACATGGACACGTCGCCTTCTCAGCCCTAAAGGTTCTCCAATGCAACCTGAATCACTGCCGCAATGCGCAGAATCTTTTTCTGCAGACCATTGCGGAGTGGTCGGTTGCCCTGGCGGTGGTGGCGGAGCCCTACAGACTTCGGGACCATCCTCGCTGGTTCCAGGACACAATGGACTCTGTCGCCATATACTGGGCTGGTGGAAGCGATAGTGTTCACTGCTGCTTATTGGATAAAGGGCATGGTTTTGTTGCGGTGGAATGGGGATCTCTGGCCGTAGTGGGCTGCTACGTGTCTCCTAACATTTCCCTCGCTGAATTCGAGGGATATCTAGACGGGGTTGCAAACTGCATTCGATACAAATGCTCACCCCGTCCGGTACTTGTCTTGGGTGACTTCAATGCTCACTCCAGAGCTTGGGGGAACACTCGGGACACACCAAGGGGACGCGTAGTACAAGACTGGGCGGCGTCACTTGACCTCCGACTTCTAAATCGGGGGTCCGTGCCTACATGCGTTCGGTGGCAGGGGGAGTCAATCGTGGATCTCTCATGGGCGACTCCTTCTGTTGCCCGCATGGTGTCGGAATGGAGGGTGGCGGAGGAGATGGTCACGCTTTCCGACCATCGCCACATCGTTTTTGATGTAAAGCTACGCCATTCCGACAACTCAAGCCGTCCAAATTCTAGGCCACCGGCGCGACGTTGGGCCCTCAAGCGGCTCAATCGAGACATGCTCATTGCAGCTGCTAACGTCGTGGCGTGGCCGGATGATCCTCATTCCCAGGGGATCACGCCCGATCCAGAAGACGAGGCGGCCTGGTTTCGGGACAGGATGACGTCGATTTGTGACGCTTCCATGCCCCGAATCAGGTGCGCCCAGCGTCCGGGTGCGGTTTACTGGTGGTCGGAAGACATCGCGCAGTTGCGCATTTTTTGTCTTCGGTCTCGTCGCCAGTATCAACGCGCCCGACGCAGAAGGCAGCCAAGAGCTCCAGAAGCAGAAATTGCCAGAACCTATAGAGCGTACAGGGATGCCACTATGGCACTCCAACACGCCATCTCGGATGCCAGGTCAAGGTCTTGGAAGGAGCTTCTCGAGGGTCTTGACAGGGATCCATGGGGGCGACCATATAAGGTAGTTATGACCAAACTACGTCCATGGGTCCCTCCCATCACGGAAACCATGGATCCGGAGCTGCTGGAGAGAGTAGTAAACACGCTCTTTCCAGTAGCAATGGAAGGTCACTCGTCGCTCCTGAGCCCTTCGGACTGGACTGACGAGTTGGGGGTGACTGAAGGCGAACTAGATCGGGCTGTTAGGCGCATGGGAGCTCGAAACACTGCGCCAGGCCCGGATGGTATCCCTGGCCGAGCGTGGGTTCTGGCTATGGCTGCTCTAGGGGACCGCCTAAGGCAGCTGTTTAACAGCTGCCTCCGTGCGGGCGTGTTCCCCACCGACTGGAAGGAGGCTGGATTGGTCTTGTTAAGGAAAGTAGGCAGGGACTCGGCGTCTCCCTCTGCATACCGTCCCATTTGCCTGCTCAGCGAGGTTTCCAAGATATTCGAAAGAATAATTGCTGAGAGACTCGTTGGGCACCTGTCGCGGGTTGGTCCCGACCTTGCTGATTGCCAGTATGGCTTCCGGCAGCGGCGTTCGACAGTGGATGCAATCCTACGCGTCCGCTCGCTGTCAGAACGGGTAGTGTCCCGGGGTGGGGTGGCGTTGGCGGTAAGTTTGGATATCGTCAACGCCTTTAACTCTCTGCCCTGGGATGCGATTAGGGCGGCACTAGTACATCATAGAGTGCCCCCTTACCTGCAGTGCATTGTCAGGGCTTACCTACGCGACCGGCACATTCGATATGTGGGTCGGGATGGTAGCGTACATCGGAGGGAGATTACGTGTGGGGTTCCGCAGGGGTCGGTTTTAGGCCCTCCCCTGTGGGATCTCGCATATGATGCGGTCCTGCGTGTTGACCTCCCCGTCGGCGTTAATATTGTTTGTTACGCAGATGATACACTGGTGCTGGCCGGCGGGGACACTTTCAACGAGACCATCCAGCTTGCCGAGCTCGGAGTGGCAAAAGTCGTGGCGTCGATCCGCGAGCTGGGTTTGGAGATAGCGCCTCATAAAACTGAGGCGCTATGGTTCCATAAACTGCCGAGAGGCAGAGAACCGCCCAGCTCGTTAGTGACAGTTGGAGATGCACAAGTCCAGGTAGGTCGATACATTAAGTATCTTGGCCTAACCCTGGACGGTCGGTGGGGCTTCCAAGAGCACTTCGAGCGCCTGGTCCCCCGCGTTGAAAAGGCAGTGAGTGCTTTGCATAGACTGCTGCCCAACCTCGGGGGACCACGGGAAGAAGTTCGCCGCCTATACGCGGGTGTCGTGCGATCGATGGTCCTTTATGGGGCGCCTGTTTGGTCAAGCAGACTATCAGGCGTCCGACGCTGCAGGACAAAAATTAATAGCCTGCAGCGGAGAATGGCCATTCGTATCGCACGAGGTTACCGGACGGTATCATTTGAGGCGGCAACTCTCCTGGCACGCTTTCCTCCGCTGGACATTGTGGCGGACATGGACGCGAGGGTTTATAACCGAATCCGCGAAATCCGCCAGAATGGTGATACCGTGCCAGGAATCGCTTTAGTAAGACTGAGGCGGCAGGAACGGCGACACGCGCTCGAGCGGTGGCGCGAGCGGCTACAGCAGCCGCAATTTTCGCGCAAGCGTGTTTTCGAAGCCGTCTTGCCGCACTTCGAAGCCTGGCTGAAGAGAGAGGAGCGCATCTCCTACAGGCTCACTCAGGTACTCACCAGGCACGGTTGCTTCGGTGAGTACCTTAATAGCATTGGGCGAGAGGCCACGGCTAATTGCCACCACTGCGGAGGCGACCTTGACTCAGCCCAGCACACGCTCGAGGAGTGCCCTGCGTGGGCCTCTGAGCGGCAGGTCTTGGTTGCTAGAATCGGGCGAGACCTGTCTTTGCCAGCAGTGTTGAGGGCCATGCTGGCAGAGACAGAAAACTGGAGGAAAATGGCTTCCTTCTGTGAGACCGTGATGGTCCAGAAGGAGGCCGCCGAGCGAGATCGCGAGAGGGTCGATCCCACTCGCAGAAGAAGGCGTCGGGGAGGCAACCGCCCCGATGCCTAAAACGGTGAAACCCCGCCTGCATTATAAGCAAGTGGGACTCTGGGGTCACGGGCGCTTAGATTGGGGACTCTGTCCGTCCACCAAGTGACTCCAGGAAATAGGTGGCACAGTGATCACGTGCTGCCGTGCACAGCAAGGCTCAAGGGAGGCGCTCTTTCAGTCTCCCAGGGATGTGCCCTAACAGGCGATGCACAGAGGGGGTCCCGGGGTGGTCTTTTAAGAGGTTACGGGGCCCCTTCTACGTGCTGATGGTGATCACCGGGGTGGTTTTAGTGAGGTAAAAATCCCACACTCCCTGGTCTTTTCCCCAAAAGTCCAGGCGCCTTTTGAAGGTTTCCCCCCGTAACAAAAAAAAAAAAGGTAGGAGGTAGCTAGGCAGGGTAGATAGGTAGGAGGTAGATAGGGTAGGGTCGATGGGGTACGGTAAATAGGATGGATTGGATAGGGTTTGGTAGGGTGGGTAGGCTAGGCAGTGCAGGATAGCTAGGGTAGGGCAGGGTAATGTTGGTGGGATATGGTAGGTAGGGTAGGGCACTGTAGGTTGGTAGGTTAGGTAGGAGGGTAGGTAGGGTAGAGTGGATAAGGTAGGGTAGTTGACGGGAGCGAAGCCGCGGGCACAGCTAGTTAATTATAAACGTAGGTACTATTCACATTTAACTAATAAACTATTCATAATTTTCTAATAAATTACTAATTTATTTATATATCATCGTTAATGGTTTAGTTTAGGTAAAAAATATGAATATTATTTTGTACTTAGGTCGTTTTGTGGCAAATAAATACGTTTTCTTTCTTTTCCAATTTAAATACTTTTTGCAAACTGTAACATTTTGGGTCGAGAAAAAGTGCTTGTAACAAACCCCTGAATACGTATGTCCACTGCACTTACTCTGAAATATTTAGTTATGTTCTTACAAGCTAAAGCAGAGTTTACTTTTTCGCTTTAGTTATGAGTGTGTTTTACTTCTTTATTTTCAAGGCAACGCAGGAATGTTCCTTCAGCAAAAATACAATATTTTATAACTCAGACTTCTTGATTTACAAACTCACAGTTTTATCTATTCCCAGATAAGAATAACCCATTTTACTCCAGAGTGCAGTCAAGGCAACAGAGGATTTATGCACCATGTGAACGAGAAGCATGCACCCGTACAAGGCTGTAATGCGAAAATGTCGTTTCCCAAAGGATTGGGGTCAGGCAGTGTTGCTTGGACCGGGAACGCGGCAACGTGCATGGACGTAAATCTACATTTGCGTTGAGTTATAGAAGAACTACGAGCTGTGGAGGAATCCGTGTGGGAAGGTATGATACCTACTGTATTTTTGCCGCTATGCAACCTTGCTGTGTCCTGGTTTGGAGGGTAGGTCTAGGTATGTTTACATGACGTTAAAATTACAGGAACTTGTTATTAAAAAAAATTTAACTCTGCGTCATGTAGCCAACCCTTTTATTATTAGAAACTTTACACTTTCCTCTTTGCCAGTCAATTCTCATTAATTGTATTTCTTGCTGGGGTGGTGCCGCAAAGACCATACTCAAGCCTCTGGAGATAGCCCACAGAGCTATTCTAAAAGTTACGTTCTAAGGCTACGTTCAGACCGATTATCTTCCCAACCACAGAACTCTATAAATGTTGCAAACTACTCAATGTTAGACAACAATACATCTTACAATTAATAATCCTACTAAAACACAAGAGAACACATTTTAAGAAAATGTCTAAATGCCGAAAAGACCTCATCTGCACAATCCCACCACCTAACGGATCCAACTTACGGATTAAGATGTCGTATCTGCAAAATGATGGTTCAGTAAGAAGGAGCGAACATTCATTTTGCAGATACATCGAAACAGAAGAACTCCTGAGTAAGTTGTAGGAGCACATACTAGCGTAAAATCAATTCAGTTCAAATATAGCTTATACCAGGCCCCTCAGAAAGTATTGCGAAAAAAAGTTTTTATATATGGGAGACTGGCCAGTTATAATGTTTTTCGAAAATATGATTATTTATAAGTAAAAATAAGTAAGTTCCAATTTCAAAATTTCCCTCCACATTTTTTGCGAGTTAATTCAAAGTATTGTGTCTCACTGAAATATGGATCTGCGCCGGGAACATTTTAGAGCTATGATTTTATACGATTTCAAGTGTCGCCTGAAACCGGATGAATCGTACGATAGACTTCAAATGGCATTCATGGATGAAGGCCCTTCCAAGGCAACCGTGTATCGTTGGTATAACGAATTCAAGCGCGGTCGACCAACTTTGGGGGATGACGAAAGAAGCGGTCGCCCTTTGACGGCTGTTACCGAAGAAAACGTGCTAGCAGTGAAAAATTTAATCCAAGACAATAGGCGAATTACATATCAGGAGATTCAACACATATTGAAGATTGGATCGGGAAGCGTTCACGAGATTCTACACAGCCATCTTCGCGTGAGGAGGATAGTATCACGCTGGGTGCCGCACAACCTCACCGATGCTCAGAAGCAGGCCCGGGTGGAATGGTGCCGTGATATGCTTAACAAATTTGAAGCAGGCTCGTCTCGGCGTGTTTACGACATCGTTACAGGTGATGAGTCCTGGATTTATCAATACGACCCAGAAACCAAGCGCCAGTCGACTGTTTGGGTGTTTCAAAATGAGCCAACGCCTACCAAAGTGAAGCGATCTAGAAGCGGGGGTAAGATTTTGATCGCTAGCTTTTTTAATTTGACTGGCCACTTGGTATCAATTCCCTTACGGGATCAAAGAAGCATTAATGCCGAATGGTATACTACCAAATGTTTGCCAGAAGTTTTCTCTGTTATAAGCAACAAGCGACCAAACACAGGGCTCCGCGGGCTACTGCTCCACCACGACAATGCACCTGCGCACACCGCACTCAAAACGAGGGACTTCCTGGACAGCACGCCAGTCAAACTCCTGGGTCACCCTCCTTACAGCCCTGATCTAGCACCGTGTGACTTCTTTTTATTCCCAAAAATAAAAAATCAGCTCAAAGGGATACAATTTTCGTCGCCGGAAGATGCGCTGGCTGCGTTCGAGCAGGCTGTAAACGAGGTGTCTGCGGCGGACTGGAAAAAGTATTTTGAAAACTGGTTTAGGCGCATGAATCTTTGTATAGAGGCTGGTGGAAAGTACTTTGAAAAGATTTAATAAAAATATATGTACGTATAGAACAATTTTTTTTAGTTTCGCAAAACTTTCTGAGTGTCCCACGTAGATGAAAAAATCTTCCTTCTTCTTCTTCGTAATCGTACTCTACAGTCGGAGTGGTCATGGTCATAGATCGTCTGATAGTTTGGTTGGTGCTCTTGCGATACTTCTCCATCTCTCTCTATTTGTAGCACTGCGTCTATATTCAGCGAGAGAATACTACGTCGATGAAATGAGATCAAATCTCTTTTCTGAGATCGGCCGTGAGAACAATTTCATTTCATTTACTCACTAACAATTTTACACTGTGTCTGAATGTTTACAAAAAATAATTGAAAAAAAACCGGGCAAGTGCGTGTCGGGCCACGCGCGGTTATAGGGTTCCGAAGTTGCATTATTGCATAGTAAAAAAAAATAAGAAGACAAACCCTCTTCTTGTTGTTGTTACATGAACATTAAAACGGTTTCAGCGGCACACAAAGTCTAAAAACGGGCCCACATAGAATAATGTTTTTTTTAATCTATATGCTCGCGTTTGACCACTATCTCGCCTGAAGGTAAGCGATGATTTGGTTTACGGTGAATCACGCTTGCCTAGAAGTAACCTATTCACTCTTGACTTAAACTAATGCGATGGGCTGCGCTAGATAGAGCTGGTGGTGTAGCCGAGACACGGGTCTCAAAGGAGACTATCATTGTATTGGTTTTGTAATAACCTAGAAGTCGTAAACTCTATGTGAAATGATGTGTGTTGATCACTTGAGGTAATGACGATATGGGTGGCATGAGTGTCACTAGCTGCTGCGGCAGTCGTGCCATGAGCGTTGTATATGATCTAAGCTGATACGGGTTCTGATCAATTACTACTAAGGCTTAGAGGAACTTTAAGCTGTCGGTGATCGTTAGACACTGAAAGCTTTTAATAGGCACGCTTATAACTTAGAAGTATACACACGATAGGCTTAGGAAGATGATAGTGGATCACGTACTCACGTTCCATTTGATGTCACGTTTCCGTTCGATGTTGATTTCGATAATGATGATTAATACAAGCAATAGAAGGTCGAAAAATTCAGTCTATCAGCCGTAGTATATGTTTGACCGTACCAGTGGTTAAGCGTAGTCTTGGCCGTAAATCGGTATATTTGAGGCAACACAAGTAAGTAGTTAGTAGTTTGAGTAATCGGTTTGTAGGTGCGCGATATTGAGTATAGCTCTGTCGGAGGTCTGGGTCTAAATAGACCGTTGTGTGAGGGCAATACGATTGCTGGACGGTTTGAGAGCCGTGGCGTTAGAGGCTTTACTCGAGGGTTTCTGTTGGCTTGGCAGTTTTGCTGCAGTAGTTTCGAAGTTTCTATGGAACGTTTGTGGTTAAAGTTAGTTAAAACGTAAGATTTGGTTAAAATAAAACTAGAATTCTAAAATTTCCCTATTTTCACGAACCCAATAATCTAATTTGGTTAGGAGTAGCCTAGTTGGCCTTTGTGGCAACTGTGAGCCTAGGTGGCAACCGCTGGCATAACATAAAATCACGCATATGGTGTATTATTGGGCGGTTCCTGATGGAGAAACCGAGTCACACTGCCCGACCTGGGAGTCGAATCCGTGACCTCATGATTAGTTATTTTATTTGTGCTACATGATTAGTCCTAAAATAATAAATCAAAGAGCACACAAATGCAATAGAATGTACCTACTGGTCATTAAATTGACAGGCAGTAGAATATAGCTACTGGTCATTAAATTGACAGGCAGTAGAATATAGCTACTGGTCATTAAATTGACAGGCAGTAGAATATACTTACTGGTCAATAATTGACGGTCATTCGAGAATGACAGTAATATTAGTAGAGTATACCTACTGGTCATTAAATTGACAGTTATCAGAGAATGACAGTAATAGCAGTAGATTATGCCTACTGGTCATTAAATTGACAGTCATCAGAGAATGACAGTAATAGCAGTAGATTATGCCTACTGGTCATTAATTTGACAGTCATCAGAGAATGACAGTAATAGCAGTACAATATGCCTACTGGTCATTAATTTGACAGTCATCAGAGAATGACAGTAATAGCAGTACAATATGCCTACTGGTCATTAAATTGACAGTTATCAAAGAAAAAAAAAGAGAGAAGTCAGCAGTAGTGGTACTTTATATGTACATACTGGTCACACCCGGAAGACCCCAAGAGATGAGATCTGGTGTGAAGAAAACTTTACCGTTGCTAATTGGCACAGAGGCAGTGGAACGCGTCCACAAGTTCACTTACCGCGGGAGCGTCGTGTCAGAAACTGGAGGTAGTGAAGAGGACATCGCATCAAGGATCGCTAAAGCACGATCAGCTACCTTCGCGCAGCTGAGACCTGTTTGGCAATCGCGGAAACTGACCTGAAGGATCAAACTCAAAATCTTCTCAACTCAAATCCATGCTGCTTTACGGGTGCGAAACGTGGAATGTCAAAAAACACATCTCACGCCAGATCCAAGTCGTCATCAACCGCTGTCTTCGTCGCATACTCGGCATTTACTGGCCCGAGACCATCACCAACGTAGAGCTTTTGGAGCAATGCCACGAGAGCCCGATCGACCGCCAGATCAAGCGTCGCAAATGGAGTTGGATCGGCCACACGCTGCGAAGGGATTCTGATTATATACCGAAGCAAGCGCTGGATTGGAATCCCCAAGGCAAAAGAAAGCGTGGCCGTCCTCGTCAAACCTGGACGAGAGGATGCCGCGCAGCTTCCCGGACGCTGCCTGGCCGAGTGAGATTCGACGGTTGACCTCTTTCTCGAGGCTGGACATGCCTAGCTGGTCTATTCGTCCCAGGTAGGCATGGTCGTCCACGGCTGCGGGTGTGGAGTCTCCGATCTTGACGGGAGTGGGTGCAACATGGGCGTTTAACATCACTTTGGTTTTATCCAAATTCATTTTTGGACCCACTCTTTCGGAAGCTCTACTGAGGTCATCAAACGTTGTACTGGGGTCCTCCATGGTCTCAGCCAAAACAGCTATATCATCAGCGAACCGAAGGTGAGTGATGTGATTGCCGTTGATTTCGGTGCTTGGCCCTCTCCGGTCCGGAGCCTTGAAGGCGTCCTCGAGTGTAGCAGTGGACGGTTTCGGAGGTGGCGTCTCCCTGTCCCACACCTCGCTGCGGAGGGATGGGTTCCGGAGCCAGGTCGCATGGTCGGACTAGCGTAATGGCGTTTTTGTGCAGGCGCTTCGGCACTTCGATGTACTGGTGGTCGATTTGGCGCCGTTGGAGGGACTACAAATAGAGTTGGGTACATAAGCGGGTAAAACGGATAGACGCCAAATTGCCTCATGTATAAGTACCGTGTGAATTTATTCTGCATTTTCTCCACCATCTGAGAATATTTCATTTCATAAGGATTCCAGATAATACCACTAGTTTCCAAGTTGATTCGTACCGCGTTGGTATAAAGTGATCAAATCGTTATAAAGCGATTTCACTGCTGCCATGTTAGTGAATTCACGGGTTTCACGCATGACAAACTCAAGATTTTTGAAGGCCTTTTTGCACACTTGCACGATGTGAGCTCGAAATGACTGATATTAAAAAAAAAATTACCCCAAGATCTCGCACCGACCTCACCCGCAGTATGACGTGACCGCCCATATTATATTCGTGATGTCGGGGTACCACGGCCCGCGTGAAGGACATCATATAACACTTTGTCACATTGTAGTGTAACTTGTTTTCTATACTCCAGGCTACCACCCGATCGATGTCGTGCTGAAGCTATTCACATTGTGACTCGTTGGTCATCCGCATGAACAACTTCAGATCGTCAGCAAATAATAGACAGCCAGCGTCTTCAATGACCTTCAAGAGATCATTGACCATGATTAAGAATTCCAAGGGTCCTAAATTCGTCCCCTGGCTTACCCCCGTAAGGGTACAATACGGGTCCGAGGCTTAGCCTGCGTATTCCACCATTTGCTTGCGGATTTGCGAGTTGGATTGTTCACATTTTTTTTTACTTGGTTTTTGTGCTTACTGTAAATCTTTTTACTCATGCTTCTAATACTCAAAAGTCATCGCCAGTAGCATCCAGTACTACAACGCATTCAGAGGGATTATTCGGTTTATGACAAATTCTGGATTGGGCAGATTCTTTTTTTGGCAGATTATTGATAAGACTTAACAGTCATCTACAGAAGTATTATGTAATGATTATATACAAAAGTGTGCATTGATTGGAAAACTATTTGTTGCGGATAAAAGGTTCTACACACGACCTGATCTGATATGACTGATCTGGTACTGCAGCGCATCAGGGATGTTCTCAGAAGCACGGGTGGGCTGCTTCTGTGCGGTCATACGGGAGCAATGCTCAGCCTTTTTCTGTAGGGTGTGAGCCACTGCTTACACACATCATCAAATTATCATCATCATCATATTTTCAGCTTTAAGACAATACTGGGCATAGCCCTCCCCAAATTGTCAAAACATCGATCAGTCCTGTGCGTTTTACATCCATCGGATGCCCTCTCTATATAAAGAATCATGATTATTATGGCGGCAAGGAGCTTATTTTTTTATTTCTGAATCACTTTTGCAAGGTTGTGGTTGGGCCAGTGACCAGTGGAAGTGATGTCCGTAACATTTTTAATATGACGTTTTTAAATAAATTGTAATTAACACTAAAATAAATCAATTAATAAAGAGTATAATGATTTGCTTATTTATTACGGATAAAAATATATTAATTGTAGAAAATGCGCAACTATAAATATACTAGCTGTAAGCAGCTTCGCCCGCGTTAACATAAGTTTTGTTAATCAATTCTGGTTGTCGACATACAGGGTGAGAAAATCCAATATTGCAGCCTGTATAGGTCCGGAAGCATTAACGTTAAAACGATTAACTTATTTAATTGCATAAAATTGTATCTACAGTTAATTTACATTACATAATTATGCCGTTAATCATGGGCACAACATTTTATGACACTACTATATCCTATGTTCTATGTCCTTTCATTTAATGCTAATACATACACATTCTGGGCCTTGGACATACGCGAATATCAGCAGGTACATGTAGCTGGTCGTGGGTAAAGCACGGCTTTTCCAAATGCGCCCCTGCTATCCTTGAGCTTTGTTAATAGTTATAGCAAAACTAAGTTTGATTGGAAACTGGAGTCTTTTGGATTGAAATGATAGGTCAGTGGCGATTATTGGGATTCGACGCATGAACACGATTTCCCCTTTTCTCACACCTGTTAATATATTGGCACCTATGTGTAATACGAAGCCTCATCCCATTACATAATCTAAATTAATATGCAGATCTCAATCATTTGTTATCAAAAACATGCCTGCAAATTTTCAACCAATTCGGAAGCCGCAATAAAAAATTTCATACAAAGTTCAGCTTTCCCCATTTACCCCCTTAAAATTCGAATTTACAAAAATCCTTTCTTAACTAAGGTTTACTGTCTTTATACTACCACCTGCCAAAATTCAGCTACACTAAGAATTATTGTACATTTTATCTTTACATCCTCAAACCCCTTTTAGGGGTAGTTAAAAAAATACAATGTAATTATTTGTTACGAAAGTATTTCCGCAAAGTTTGAAGTGAATCGATATCTATCATATCAAAGTATCTCCATACTAAATTTCATCTAAATTGGTTCATAATAAGAAAAAGTTGCATGGTAAATAGTTATATACAAAATTAATCGTCCCCCTCCTTCCTGTTTTATGCAAAACGAAGTAGCCTATGCCCTTTTCATGGTCGCAAACTATCTCAATAACAAAATCTATCTAAATCGGTACATCGGTTTAAGCCCTATTAAGAAGTATCAAATAAACTAACCCCCTATTTTTCCCCCATCGTGTTTTATGCAAAAGAAGTAGCCTGTGTTCCCCAATATCTCAAACTATCTCCATACCAAATTCATTTAGACTGAATTTGGTATGGAGATAGTTTGAGATATTATTATTACACTAAGAATTATTGTACATTTTATCTTTACATCCACAACCCTCTTTAAGGGGTAGTAAAAAAAAATACAATTTAATTTTGTTCGATTCTTATTATCAAATTGAGGGTAGTTGGTAAATCATCGCCTACCTGCCCTCGACCTACGTCGCGGTTCAACATATCCGTGGCGTGCAGGTCGAATTAGCGCCCTGAGCTGGATGAACGTTTCTTCCTCTCTTGCCTTGATCGTGTCTCAAGCTGAACGTTTCAGCATCGGGTGTGTTTGTGAACTCACTACCGTGTGGTGTGCGATCTTCAAGAACTTTGAACCCAGAGAACGTCAGGCTGCCTATCTGTGAAGTGCCGTGCATGCTGCAGGTCTTCTGCTGACCCGGGAGTTGAGACGAGGTATGTGGTGTTCAATTGCCCTCTTGGAGATCGTAGGAACGAACAATTTCCACCCACAACTTCTTTACATGCAATATTCTACGGTTCATAAGCCGCCAGCAAATATTTTCTCTCAAAAAGGTTGGTCCAAAACCAAACAACCAAAAGTGGTCCTTCGAAGCCTGATGGCATATGAACCCTCGAACTCGTAGTTCAATTCTAGCCGTGCTAGATAATTTTCTACCTAGCTCGTAGCTAGCGA
This sequence comes from Orthosia incerta, assembly GCA_948252205.1. NCBI lineage: Eukaryota > Metazoa > Arthropoda > Insecta > Lepidoptera > Noctuidae > Orthosia > Orthosia incerta. The sequence goes on along the minus strand of OX411755.1, from coordinate 28,144,253 downwards.
TAGCGTGATTACAGACGTTCTGTTCACCCGTTCCCTTCAGATTCTGACCGTGTCAGTGTCGTATTAATTCTATTATAGTTACATCTTTACACATCATACACGTATATATTTATAAATCGTACATAACTACAATAACCGAGATAGTTAACAGATCACTTATGTCGAACGCATTTCCTGATTTGTGGCGTAATGTGATAGTGAGGCCTCTCCCAAAAAATAATAACCCACAAAGTTACAAAGATCTTCGTCCAATAAGTATTTTACCATGTTTGTCCAAGGTGTTGGAGGGAGTAGTGTATCTGCAGGTCACCGATTTTCTCGAGGAGCATGGTATGCTGCCTGAACTGCAGTCAGGTTTCAGAAAGGGACGCGGAACAGCGACTGCTTTAGCGGACGTCGTGGGTAATCTCCTTGAAGCACGTGACCGTGGTGAGGGTTCTATTATGGTGCTGCTCGACTACTCGCGTGCATTTGACTCAATTAATATAGATTTGTTATTGGCCAAATTAACATATTACGGTTTTGACAGTCGGACAACGGCTTGGTTTAAGAGTTACTTAACGGGTAGGTCGCAGCGGGTAGAGTTGCGCAAGAAAGACGGTTCCACGGTATCTTCTGCCCTGAAATTAATCACAAGGGGAGTTCCTCAGGGATCGTTGCTCGGGCCGTTACTGTACATACTTTACAGTGCCGATCTAACTGCATGTATTAAAAACTGCAAGTTCCATGTATACGCGGATGATACTCAGTTGTATCTCTCGTTTAACACTAGTAACACAGTAGCCGGCGTACGTACCCTAAATGAAGAGCTAGACAAAATCGCGTCGTGGTCTAAGGAAAACTCACTTGTACTGAATCCAAAAAAGTCTAAGTTTATGGTCATGGGGAGCAGAAATCAAATAAATTCAATTCTTTCTGCGAAGCCTGAAGTTAAAATCATGGGAGAAAACATTCAAAAGGTGGAAAGCGCTTGCAACCTGGGTCTAGTCACGGATCCAGAACTTCGTTTTGAGGCGCATATCGCTAGTGTAGTAAGAAATTGTTTTTATAGATTAAAGGTTCTGTACCAGGTGAAAGACCTCCTTAGTATTGCAATTAGGAAGAGATTGGTGGACAGCCTGGTACTGTCCAAACTGAATTATTGTGACACTGTATACGGGCCGTGTCTCCTATCCCGCACAGAGCGTCTAATACAGCGGGTACAAAATGCGTGTGCGCGTTACTGCTTCAGTATACCCCGGAGGCATCATATCACACCGTACTTAAATAAACACAACATGTTAAAAATGGACGGAAATTACATTTGGCAGTCTTAATGTTCGGCGTCATACAAACACACGAACCGGAATACCTTTTTAAAAAGCTTAGCTGGAGACACGAGCACTACAGCTACTCGGCCCGTTCCACCTCCAAACCACTCTCGTTGCCTCGTCGTGGGACCGCAGCCTTCAGAGGATGCTTTAAGTATGCCGCCACTCGCTGCTGGAACGATTTACCACCTCCCATAAGATCGCTGAAAACAAAACAAAGTTTTAAATTTCATTTAAAAAAAATCCTATTAGAAGAACAGAAGGTTGGGCTAAGTATATTTTATAAATGAAGTTTTTTAACCTTTACTGTTACTCACTTAAGGTTTGTAATTCATGGGCATCATATCCAAGCGGTTCGAGGCGGCGGCATCACAGTCCTTTCACGGGCAGCGACGTGGGCCCCTCTTCTCTGAGCACTGCACCTTCACTTTTTCTTCTTCCTTGGTTGTTGTCAACCATCGTCATCACAATCGCGTACCACACAAGCTATACCCACCGCCTGACGTCATGACGAACCGGCTAGTGCGCTTCTGAGTGGTGCGCGCTGCCTCACGTGCGACAAGCAGAGCAAGCTCGTGTGCACGACGTCACATAGGCTCTCATTAAGGCTTTTTAAGATCGAGCGCCATGCCGCCGCGCCGGTGTGGGTGTGAGAGCGAGACAGAGCAATAATACCCGCACTTTATGTTTTGTTAACTTTGTCTTGATACCTATTTTCGTTTTAGTCGCAACATATATTATTTACGTAGTGGTTTATATTATTTTTCTATATTTGTTTTATGTTTTTGTATTATATTAGACACAACATGCTTTGGTTTCCGTACGTCACGTCCTAGGCGACCACTGAAAATCAGCGCCGTGCTGTGGGTCTCCCACGGCACAACAATATGCTGAGTGGAAGCCTTCTTGTCACAGTCACGACATGCATCTGCTTGTACTTACTCATCATCCTAGTACTGTACTCAAATTTGGTATTTAATTGTAATCTTACTTTTCTTTACTAACATAATTTAAATACTTACTAATATTGGATACCGTTAAGGGTTTAATTTAAGATGGCAAAAATTTTGTATGTCGTTTTTGTGGCGAATAAACACTTTTTCTTTGAAAGTTTAAAGCATTGACGGTAGGTGTAAATAAGTAAAGACGCGTTTTATTTGCGCAATTTTTATTTAAATTATAATTAAGTATTTTTCCACAATTTCTACACTAATATTGGTTTTATAAGCCACTTATAACCACGTCCTTATATTGGCAATACAGTCCATGTAATAAAGCAAAACTTCATCACCTACCAGCTGTTCACTAGAGATTTCAAAGACACTGTAAGAAGATACTACTGGAACTACTAAGAGGAGAGAGTTACTACTCACGTCATAATGTCTCAGCTGGACGACATCCAATCTGCGCAGAAGAACTTGGAAGAGTGTTTTACCAAGAAGATTACTGGAACTACTAAGAGGAGAGAGTTACTACTCACGTCATAATGTCTCAGCTGGACGACATCCAATCTGCGCAGAAGAACTTGGAAGAGTGTTTTACCAAGAAGATGAATGAGCTGGAGGCGCAAATTCAGAGTGCTGGGCCCGCGAAGGACACCGTCGCTAAGATCGCTGAGGAGTTCCGGACATTCAGAGAGCTGATGTTCGGAATGCTGAGACTTTTACGGAGGCAGATCACAGAGTGCTCCAGTATGGTGGACGGGTTGGAGACACGCTCTCGTCGCAAAGCCCTGATATTCACCGGATTTGCTGAGGCCGACAAAGAGGACTGCAAGGCTCTGGTGCTGGACATACTGCACAGTAAACTGGCTCTGCCGAATATTACTGCTTCCTCCATCAAAGCATGTCACAGGCTGGGGTCATCGAGCAAAGGTCCCACGCGCAGCAGGCCAGTATTGGTGAGGTTCTCCAATTTGGACCACAAGTCTGCGGTTTGGCGGGCGAAGTCTGCCTTAAAGGGCTCCATGGTTACAGTCAAGGAGTTCTTGACCAGGACTAGGCAAGCTGTTTTTGGTTCGGCGCGTTCGCACTTCGGGATGCAGGCATGCTGGACTCAGGACGGGATCATCATTGTCAGATCGCCCGACGGAGCACGGCACAAAATTTCTTCCTTGGAGGAACTCAATCCCTTGGTGGCGAAGTACCCGAAGAAGACTGGGGAATTAACTGCTGCAGCAGGGAGCAGGACAGGTATTGAAGTGCGTAAAAATCTGTGATAAATTAACACTATTTATACTATTTGCCCGATATACACTATTTTTACTATTTACACGATTTGCCCGATTTACACTATTTATACTATTTACACGATTAACACGATATACACTATTTACACAATTTACACGTTATAACTATTTACACTTATTTTCTTGTGTTTGGGTCGTCATAATACACGTAAACATCCTATTTTTATATTGCACGTCTACCCGCTTAATTATTTTTATTTTTTTATTTTATGTTTCTGTAAAATGATTGTGAGGGTATATGAATAGTTTATTTTTTTTTCTAAATGTTTTGAATTTATAACAATGTCACAAAAATAAAAATATAATATTATATTCTTGTAATGCTAATGTGACGTCATATGTTCCGCTGTACTATGTTTGTTTTGTGTTTTGTCAATTGCGTCTTGTTATTACTAAATGTAACTTTGTATAGTATATTTTCGTTCCATGTTTGTTTTGTGTTTTGTCAACGTATTTTCGTTATTGCTTAATGAAGCTGTTTCAAGTGTCCTTTCTTTCGTTTGTGTTTGATTTATTTTTGTTTCATATTTAATTGTTTATCTTTTATGCTGTTGTAGTGGTATATATTTATATTATACTGGTGCGGCTGGTGGGTGGTGCACAGATAGTGGTGTTGCACCGTCAGGTATTATTTAATTGTATTTTTGTTAAGTATTTATATTATTTTTATTTTATGTCTTCCAACGATGATTCTTTTCACTCAGCCTTTGAATCCGTTATCTCTTCCGCTAATGCAAGTTTCACTTCCTTGACCGACACCCTTGGTGCCTTTGTGCGTCGGAGCTTTGATCGGCAAAGTGATAAATTATTTAATGTCTGTCATATTAATGCACAAAGTGTGCCAAGTCACTACGGTGATTTGCTTGACACTTTCTCTGACGCCAATGTCCACGCCGTGCTGATTTCGGAGAGTTGGCTCAAACCTCATCTTCTCTCTACCACCTACCCTCTTCCCGGTTTCATTCTCATCCGCAACGATAGAATTGGAAAGGGAGGAGGTGGTGTTGCCATCTATCTCCGTAGTGATTTCCCTTTCAAAATCATTGCGTCTTCTCCTTCACCCTATAGTGCTTCTGCTGAGTACCTCTTTCTGGAAATCCATGTCAAAGGTGTCAAGACTCTACTTGGTGTAGTCTACTGTCCGCCCGCTGTTGACTACTTTTCCAACCTTGAATTGGCACTGGAACCGATAGGGTCAGAGTATGCACATTGTATCGTCATGGGCGATTTTAACACAGACCTTAGTCATCCATCCCCTCGTTCCCATAAACTCCTTCACATCATTGAGTCTGTCAGTCTCCATGTTCTTCCGCTGCAGCCCACTCATCTCAATGCCTCAGATGATGACACGTGGCTCGACTTAATCCTTACATCAACTCCTTCCCTTGTTTCCTCTCATGGTCAGTGTCCTGCACCTGGCTTTTCCCACCATGACCTCATTTTCCTTTCATATGTCCTAAAACCACCTAAACCTGTCCCTAGAGTTCTGCACATACGTTGTTTTGCACGTTTGGATGTTGTGAGGCTGCGTCAGGATGCTTCGGAACTTGATTGGGGTCATCTTGCAGCTGCAATAGGGGTTGACGACAAACTGAATGTCTTTAATCGGACGGTCCTTGCCCTCTACGACAGACATGCTCCTGTAAAGAAAGTTAAGCTTAGGCGTCCACCTGCTCCATGGTTGACGACGGGGGTACGTATGGCGATGAGACGCAGGGATCGGGCCTTTCGTAAATTTAAAAAGGATCGCAGTGAAGAAAATAAGTGCCTCTTCAGAGTTGCAAGAAATCGGTGTAATCAGATGATACGCAACGCCAAACGCCGCCATATTCTCGAAAACATTTCTGCCTCTTCTCCTGCGGATATCTGGAAATTCCTCGGAACTCTCGGTATCGGTAGGAATCGTCATGTGGATTTCCCCAAGACGATTGGTCTGGATGAAATCAACCGTCACTTCACCACCACTTGCCATTTGGATCCCCAAATCTTGTCTCAGACGGATGATTCCATTACTAGCCTACCCGGTCCTATCTTAGAACCATTTCGCTTTTCTCCGGCCGCCGAGGATGAAATTAAAAAGATCATCCTGTCCATAATCTCTCATCTAAGGCTGTGGGCCATGATGACATTAGTCGTTACATGGTCACCTTGATCCTCGACCTTCTTCTCCCACCTATTAAACATATCAACAATTTCTCTCTCGATTCCGGTCAATTCCCATCCTTGTGGCGTATGGCCTACGTGCGTCCACTTCCTAAAATTGCAAATCCCTCCCTGCCTAGTAATTTTCGTCCAATTTCCATTCTCCCGTTCCTATCCAAAGTGCTCGAAGCTTGCGTTCACAAGCAGTTTTCGGCATTTATTCACCGAAACAATCTTATAAGCTCATTCCAGTCTGGATTCAGACCTGGCCACAGTACTGCCTCCGCACTCCTTAAAGTGACTGGTGACGTTAGAGAAGCAATGGAGGATACTAAGGTCACTGTGTTAGTATTAATTGATTTCTCCAATGCCTTTAACGCTGTCAGTCACGATATACTCCTATCTATTCTCTCCCATCTTATGGTTTCTTCGGAGGCGTTGGAATGGTTCTCCTCTTATCTTCGGGGACGTCGGCAGTCGGTTCGTGTCGATGAGACTTCGTCGAATTGGCGTGACCTGGATGCTGGTGTTCCACAGGGCGGTATTCTATCTCCATTATTATTCTCCATCTTCATTAATTTTATAACTCACTGTCTTCGGTGTTCGTATCATCTTTATGCCGATGATCTCCAACTATATACAGCGGCGCGGATCGAAGAATTATCTGACTCCATAGAAGATGTAAACCGGGACTTGAATGCTATCAAGGATTGGTCTGATAGATTTGGGGTGTCCGTAAACCCCACAAAATGTCAGGCCATTATTATTGGAAGCCCGCGCATGATGGGTAGAGTGGCGGTTGGCTCTCTTCCCCCGATAGTTTTCAATGGTTCCGTCATTCCTATTAGCCCTAGTGTGAAAGATCTCGGTTTGCATCTTGACTCGACACTTAGCTGGCAAAGTCATGTGTCCAGTATCAGTCAGAGAGCCAGCGGTACTTTGCGATCCTTATATCGTTTGAGGAGGTTCTTGCCAGCCAAAACGAAAACTATGCTTGTGCAGACTTTAATTTTCCCAGTGGTTGACTATGGTGACGTGTGCTGCTTTGACTTGAGTGCGGTCTTACTGGATAAGCTAGATAGGGTTTTGAACAACTGTATTAGATTCATATTTAACCTCAGAAAGTATGACCATGTGTCGAACTACAGGTCTGAGCTAAAATGGTTGCCGATTCGCCAGAGAAGAAGTTTACGCGCTTTGACTACGCTTTTCACCCTACTCAATTCACCCACCCCTCCTTCCTATCTTATATCTAAATTTCAATATCTATGTTCTTCACATGCTCGGAATCTGCGTTCTTCCAATAATCTCCTCTTGCTTTGTCCTTCTCATACTACTGATTTTGTTCACTCTTCCTTCAATATTCAGTCCATTCTTCTTTGGAACGCGCTTCCTCTCGAGATCAGGACGGCTACAAGTCGGTTTGCATTCAAGCGGAAATTGCGGATTTATTTTCAGCACAACTAAGAAGAGTCATCTCACTTTATTCTTCTCTGTTACTTCATGAATATATATTTTATAAAAGTATATATTATATTATATTTTGTAAGTGAATTTTACCTATTTAAGTATGTTAATAACAACTTTTTTCTTTATTAATTGTTTAAACAATGCACCTGCCATGTTATCTCTTCACCACCCTTGGTTGACTGGTAGAGAATGCCTAAGGCATTAAGTCCGCCATTGTACCTTTTTGACGGGTGGGTGACCATTTCAACATACCGAGTTTCCTCCGTGCCTCGGAAAGCACGTTAAGCCGTTGGTCCCGGCTGTTATTTGAAGATCATTGACAGTCGTTACGGGTAGTCAGAAGCTTGAGATCTGACACCAGTCTTGCCAAGGGGAACCGTGTTACCCAGTTACTGGGTTGTGGAGGTCAGATAGGCAGTCGCTCCATGTAAAACACTGGTACTTAGCTGAATCCGGTAAGACTGGAAGCCGACCCCAATATAGTTGGGAAAAGGCTAGGCAGATGATGATTGTACCTTTTTGTGCATGAAGTCTAAATAAATAAATAAACACTTTTTCTTTCTTCTTTTCTTTCTTCTTACATAACATTTGGTGTGTTGGTAATTAATTTGCAATAACATTTGTACAAGTATTCCGTATTCGTTCATTTTACTTTGACCACGCCATCTGCGTTGTAGATAAAACAAAATGGCGCGACCAGTTACCAGAAGTAAAGAAATGAAAGAAGTAGCTGAAGCGTGCCAAAGTAACGAATTAACAGTGTTAATTAATAAAAAACAACGAATATTTGAGCGAATGCAAAGTGCTTATGATCTGTCAAAGGATATTTCGGATCCCGCATCGAAAGAATTATTTTTGATGCACGTGGCTGATATAGATAATTTACGTACTTCTTTTGCAAGTCTTATCGTTGAGATTCTTGAAAAGGAACTTGAATATGACCCTAAGTCATTCCTTCGTAATCATGAATTGAAAGGTTTTGATGATTTATATTTTCGAGTTAAGTTATGTGCATCGAAATGTGAACCTTCTGGCTATAGTAATAAGGTTGAAGATACTTCGCGCTCTGTGGAGTCAAGACCAAGACTTCCTAAGTTAGAACTTTTTACATTCGATGGTGTCATTGAAAATTTTAATACATTTTTCGTTCATAATCAGACAAGTATTCCAAAAATAAATAAATTTCACTATTTGTTGTCATGCACAAAAGGTTCTGCATTAAATATTGTAAAGAGTGTCCCTATTTCTGCGAATAACAACGAACTTGTTTGGCAAAGTCTTCTTGATAAATATCAAGATAACAGAATGTTAGCTGGTAGGTACTGTGAGGACTCGCATATTAAGAAGGCAACCTACTTGCCTATAATAAGACTGGCAACAGATAACTTCTGAAAGGTAATTAAATTTCGAACATAAAAATATGTGAAGATGTTTTTTGCTAAGCTTGAGATTAGATCTAGATTGTTCGCCTGAAGGCAGGCTCATATTAGCTAAAATATAATAATTAAAACTAATATTTCTTTGATTGCTCGTACACCTCTGTCTACGTCCTTACAATTGGTGGAGGCGCCGGGTAAAGTATCCCGGGAAATAATAAAAAATATATAATATATTTCGCGTGTATACGGCGTACAGTATACGTATAAGAAAAAACCTAGAAGAAAAGTGTATTGAAGACGGTATAGTTCGCGTGTGCATGGCGATACAGTGCACGAAGCCTGATCGGCGTATATAAAGCGAGATAACTGATATCAGAGAGTGCCGTTACCTCTCATTCCCTCCCATAAGCGGATGGAAGGAAAAATAAAGCTAAGTGGTTTTCTTATTTTGCATTATTGAGCGTAATGCAAGCATGATGGATAGGTATTATTCGGGTACGGACGGCTACTGCCTGGAGGAATTCCTAACCGAATTCAAGTCGATGGCCGAAATGAATGAATGGAGAAAGAGCGACTACAGCCTGATTTTAGGAGGGTTTCTACACGGAGCCGCATATTATTATTATCGTACTATTTTTAAATATGATATGGACTTCGCAGTGTTGTGCGATTGCTTGAGGAGCGAATTTTCAAAGTTTCACCGCAGATGTCGCTATTGCAAACAGCGCGTAATAATCTCTGAAATAAAAGCTGAGGAAAAACAACTTGATGTATTGTGTGAGGATGTTAATACACATTTATTTTCTAGTATTGTGATGAAGGACGAACAAACACAAAACAATGTTCAGTGCAGTGAGGAAATCGTTGACCACGTTGACGAAGAGGCCGACGCAATTGTTGACGATGTTGATCACGCCGACGGAGAGAGCTGTTTGTTCGAGAAAGATGTTGACCAGTCCAGCAGAGACGACAGCCCCGTCGATGACAAGTTTGAGGTGGAGTCTACGTTCCAGGGCGAGCGCTCGGACGGCCCAGCTGACGACGTGTTGGAGCCCCTACCTAGCAGCGTATGTGCGGACGAGGGTATTGTATTGTATCGGTCCAGTCCAATTTGCTCCGATAGTTCCGATTATCTTTCAGAGAACCATGTTCAGATTCCATCAGAACAACTAGTTGCAGTTCCAACTGAATGCCAAAGTGGTGTTTTAGATGTTAACATGCAGAATTACATTGATTTCAACCATATTATCGAAAATAATATCTAAATTTTTCAATCTGACATAAAACAGAAATTTATAAATGTCATTTTGAAAAGAAATGATTTGACAGCATTTAAGAAAAGTTTTTCTCAACCGAAAGAGATCCGTAAGAAATTTAAAGAAGTCACTAATAAGGTTTCTTATTGCGCCAACATATATTCAAAGAAGGCGATCGTTAAAAGAATTATGATCCGAATTAAATATAAATGAATTTTTAATGAAACTTCTTGGGGAGCAAGGTTTCGTAGAAACAAAATTACTATGATTGTTGTAAATAAAAATCCAATTCAGTTCTGCCTTAAGTGTAATTTAGCATTAGAATATTTGCATTATGTTCACAATAAACAAATAAAACTCGTAAAATGCAAGTTTTGGAAATTTTATAGAAAGAAGATCAGGTATAAAGTGTAGTAAACAATTCATTATTATTGTGTAAATAATTTGTTAGGTAACATGATGTGATTGTTGTGATGTCTTATATTTTGTGCTTTATTAACCAATGTTTTCTTTTCATGTCGAGCAAATGAATAGAATCCAACCTTGAAGGAATATGCGATGCGCGCTGGGCATCGATAGAAATTTAATGCAATTTATTATTTTAATGATTTATCTGTTTTGGTGAAATTAAATACTCTTCGGTCTTGTCTTTATTTGTAAAATAGGATTAGCTTTTGAAATAGCAGACAGTCTCAAATACAAAACCATAAGGACTAAGTCTGAAACAGTAAAATGTTAATAAGAAATATTTAATTATAAGCCCATAAGGTAAATAAATGATAAAAAGCATAGTTGTCAGTCTATGAAATGGTTTGACACATAGTGCCACAGATAATTTAAAAAGCACAAGTGTCAAAACCTTGTCAAAAGTAAAGCTTAGTGGTCATTACAAAATTGGTTCGACACATAGTGCTATAAACAACACAATAAAGCACAGTGTTCATTACATTAGAATTAGATTTATTTATACTCTTTATTCATTGCGTCGTCTTAACCACAGATTAGTTAGGCCGGACCATAGATACAGAATAGAGTTTGGAGTTATAAGGTCCATTACAGATAGATAGAAATAATACTGACATGATTGATTATGTAGGATGTCATAAGCTTAGAAATAGTTTGATACGTTGTGCCATAGATAATATAAAAAAGGCACAGGTTAAACAGAAAACGCGACATGATAGAAAAGCTAATATTTATGCCGAATGAATTAGTGTTGCTCTATACACCTAGACGAACCATAAATAGAAGTCTAATAAAAAAATAATTGTATATTATAAAGGCCCGTACCGAATAGTTAGATGTAAATCATGTAATAAAAAATAATAGTAGACGAGTTAGAGAGATAGTACGTGTAAATAGATTAAAACCTTTTAAATGTTAGAGTAGAATAAGAGATAGGTTTAAATAGATAAGAATAGGATAAGGTTATTAGTTTCTATAAAGGCAAAGGCCCGCGAACAAAAAAATGGAATAGGAATGTCAACTGTCAATTTAATTCACTGAAGCTAATATGGATGGGGGAGTAGGAAAATATATCGATAGTTTTCTTGAGACTTTTCCAAATAGTATCGATATATCCAATTAATATAAGTTTCTTTTTTGCATACACTGATGGATTGTATGCCGCTGGGTGAAGAAGAGGCTGGCAACATTAGCTGCGCATCGAAGAAATGTGTGGTTATGTGTTCAGTGATTAGGGTTACATAGGCTCAAACCAGGATAATAGTATAACCCAGTGGATTCCTTAAGGTAATAGTCATAACTGAAACCGACTTTGCTAACGGGGCATAGCCTTTGCAAAGAGTGTCGAGTTGACATCATTGGTCCAGTTGATGGCTGTTGTTTAATAAAAAAAAATATAAATATTTTTATCAATTTAAAATCCTGGTGCAAGTTCTATGAATAGGATTTGAATTCGATGCGATCCAGCCTTTCCTTCTCTGGCCTGATAAACGCACGAGATCGAAAAATTGTATCATATCTGAATTTTTAGAAATTTAAACCCCATCCGGGTCGATGTGAGTTGACGCATCATTTTGTTAGTGTCGGGAGGACGCCTTGGTCCTTTGCCTGGGGTTTTGGTCAAGGAGGTTCAGGCATGACGGCGTTGATTTGTTAATGCATATACATATATCAGCTAAATGTTTATAGTGGATTATCCAATAATTCGTTTGTCATGACTTAAGCCTTCCCCTTTTAAGGGTCGTACCTCAATTGTTAATGTGATTCCCCAGTTAGGTAAATGTTCGGGTTAGGATAAGGTAGGTTTGATGTTACCTTTCAAAAGATGGAATAGAAGCACTTATATGATTCTGCGCGTCTATTCGTAGGGGCGTAGCTCATGTGAGGACTCGCATATTAAGAAGGCAACCTACTTGCCTATAATAAGACTGGCAACAGATAACTTCTGAAAGGTAATTAAATTTCGAACATAAAAATAGGTGAAGATGTTTTTTGCTAAGCTTGAGATTAGATCTAGATTGTTCGCCTGAAGGCAGGCTCATATTAGCTAAAATATAATAATTAAAACTAATATTTCTTTGATTGCTCGTACACCTCTGTCTACGTCCTTACAGTACTTAGACAAAATGTTAACTTTTTCGCCGCTGCAAAGAGAATCAACTGATCATTTGAACTCATTTATAGAAACCTTTGACCATTCATACAAAGCTATAGAAGCGTTGAACATTAAGAATTTGAATAGTTATATAATGTGTCACATTGCTTTGAGGGCTTTAGATCCCCATACACGTAAAATCTTTGAACAAAACATAATTCAAAAAACTATTCCTAATTTTTCAGATGTAATTAGTTTCGTTCAAAATCATATAAAAGTTTTAAGTCATTCTGCATCTTATTCATCGAGTTCAAGTGCACAGCAAACCAATCAGCGTAAACAATTCCCACCTAGTAGGCAGAATAAAAATAATTATTCGCATGTAACTTCAAGCTCAAAATTGTCATGTTTACATTGTGGAGAGAATCATATGATTTTTAGGTGTAATAAGTTTCGTGATCTGACTAATACACAACGCATTAGCCGTGCTAATGAATTAATGTTATGCCACAATTGCTTAAAACCGAATCATACAATGCAAGACTGCAAAAGTGAATTTAGATGTTACGTTTGTAAGGAGCCGCATCATGTTCTATTGCATCGGGAAGCGAGCGATAGTGGACCTAAGCCGGTTTGTTATTCTGTTCCCACCGCAGTCGAACAGGCGCCCGCGACGGTGTCGTCATGCGAAATGCAAGCGTCCGCCGCTGTTATCAATGATACTGTTAATCACTTAGCATCCACACTTAGCTATGCAGTCATATTGGGAACAGCTGTTGTACATGTGTTGGATTCATTTAACAACTACCAAGCTGTTCGTGTTTTAATAGATTCAGGTGCGCAGTCAAACTTTATTACACAAAATTGCTTTCAACGTTTAGGATTATCTGCTAAAAAGTGTCCTTATAATATTCTAGGCCTCGGTGGCGAACTAGTCAAGAATAATGGCATGCTATCGTTAACTTTAAAGTCACGTTGTACCACTTCTTGTTTTAATTTAAATGCAGTAATTTTACCTCACCTGACTTCGGACATGCCTACCGTTAAAATACCTCAAAAGGTAGTTGATGATTTTAAAGACTTACATTTAGCTGATCCGTTATTTTATAAAAAGTCGCCAATTGATATTATTTTGGCTGGTGACATTTTCCCGTACATTTACGATGGAAAAAAGATGATAATAAACTCCGATGTACCAGCCGCGTTAAGCAGCGTATTTGGTTATGTCATAATGGGAAGACTAGAGATGCAATCCTCTAGCAATTGCAATGTTGTAGCGTCTACAACATCGTTAGTATCATATACTATCGAAGAACATAATTTAAATGAAACTCTCAAACGTTTTTGGGAAGTGGAATCTTTACCGTGTGAAGTTCCTATTGATCCGTTAGAGGAATTAGCGGAAAAAATGTACATGGAGAAACACTATCGTGATGAAATTGGTAGATATGTTTCCCCAATTTTATTGAACCCTGAGCATAAGGCGCTCGGTGACCCAGTAGGTTTTATCGCACCATGTACTTTTGTCGCAAAGTGCATAATGCAAGATCTTTGGAATTTCGGCCTTGGTTGGGATGATCAATTGCCATCTGAGCTGACCATCCAGTGGAATAAGTTTATTTCCGAACTGCCAGTTTTAGGTCAATTGCGTATTGAGCGTCATGTTTTAATACCTCACTTTAGTCAAGTGCAGCTAATAGGATTCTGCGATGCGTCATCACGTGGCTATGCAGCTTGTATCTACTTACGTAGTCAAGATAAGGATGGTCACGTGAAAGTTAGGTTACTAATGAGTAAATCTAAGGTCGCGCCTCTAAATCCAATTTTGTCAATTCCTAGGTTTGAGCTCAAAGCTGCGGTTCTATTATCAAAGATAGTTAGTTTTGTCGTACAACACTTAACCGATTTTAAGGTTTCCATTATTGCGTTAGGTGATTCAAACAACGTTTTAGCGTGGCTGCAAACGCCACCTTATAAATTAAAAACGTTTGTGGCTAACCGTGTTAGTCAAGTGACCGCCGTAGTGCCACCAAATTGTTGGTTTCACGTGAACAGCGAAAATAACGCTTCCGACGTTTCGTCGGACGTCAAAAATAACTTAGAAGAAACATTTAATAAAATTTCATCTTTTAATAAATTGCAACGTCTTATGGCCTGGTGGCAGAGGTTTTTTTTTTTTTATCTTATATAGGCTCGCGCTTGACCACCATCTCACCTGATGGTAAGCGATGATGTGGTCGATGATGGAGCACGCTTGTCTAGAAGTAACCTATTCACTCTTGACTTAAAGACCCCTAGGTTGTAGCTATCGGGAAACACAGACTCCGGCAGGGAATTCCACTCCTTAGCTGTACGCATAATAAAAGTATTTTCAAAACGTTTAGTGCGTATGGGTGGGATGTCCACCATGTAACGATGGCGCATCGCCGTACGTCTGGTAGTCCGATGATGAAATGGGCTGGGCGGAATTAGATTATGCAATTCCATCGCACATTCCCCGAAATGTAATCGATAAAAAACCGACAAGCCGGCAACTCGGCGACGATGTTCAAGGCTCTGGAGCTTTGACTTAACCAATGCCTCATCGCCGATGAGCCTCTTGGCCCGCTTTTCGATCGACTCTAGTGCATCAAGTTGGTATTTGGCAGAGCCGTCCCAGAGATGAGAACAGTACTCCATGCATGATCGAACTTGCGCTTGATACAAGCTGAGCAGCTGTTCTGGCGTGAAGTACCTTCTCACCTTTGCAAGGATCCCCAGCTTCTTGGCAGCCAGCTGAGCCTTTGCCTCAATGTATGGGCCAAAATTGAGAGTCGATGTCAACGTAACGCCAAGCAGCTCAAGATGGTCAGTTATTGGCACGGTCACACTTCGGAAAGTTGGAGCCGGGTGAAATTTACTCTTTTTAGCGGAAAAAAGACACGCCTGGGTTTTAGCAGCATTAAACCTGACCAGATTGGCATCGCCCCATTCGGAGACTGCCTGCAAGGACAGGTTTAAGCGCTCCACCATGGCCTCCCGGAGAGACTGGACCTGAGGCCCGGTAGTACGAGCGTTGGACAAGTATCTCTCAGCAACAGTGCTGTCGTCTGCATACCCAAAGGTACCGGGTTTTAGCAGATCGTTAATGTGCAGCAAGAATAAAGTTGCTGAGAGTACTGACCCCTGAGGGACACCGGAATTAATATCCAAGTGGTCCGACGAGCAGCCATCGATAACCACTCTAATGGACCGATCTCTCAGAAAGTCTGCAATCCAATCACACAGACCACCGGGCAAACCGAATGAAGGAAGCTTACCAATAAGGCTTTCGTGCCAGACCCTATCGAAAGCCTTCGAGATGTCGAGGGAGACGGCAAGCGCTTCCCCATGCCTCTCGATGGCCTCACTCCAGATGTGAATGGCATACGCTAGAAGATCCCCAGTAGACCGATTTCGGCGGAAGCCGTATTGGCGGTCACTCAGGATATCGTTAGTTTCTAGGTATGCCAGGAGCTTAATATTGAGTACGCGTTCCATACTCTTACAGAGTATGGAGGTTACAGATATGGGTCTGTAGTTGGCCGGGTCAGCTCGGCTGCCCTTCTTGGGCACGGGCTGTACGTTAGCCTGCTTCCAAGCATTCGGCACTTTTCCAGCCCTATACGAAAGGCGGAATAGGCGTGTCAAGATCGGAGACAGTTCAGGCGCACAGGTTCTAAGAACAATTGCTGGTATTCCGTCAGGGCCGCTAGCCTTGTTCACGTCGAGGTTGCGTAGCACCTTACGGACGTCCTTTTGATGGATACGAATGTCCGACATACTCGTCTCGCATCCATCAGGAGAAGGAGGGGGCCGCGCGTCACCAGGATTCAGACGTGAAGATTCCGCAAAAAGAGAGGCAAATAAATTTGCCTTATCCTCAGCGGAGTGGGCCAGCGACCCATCGGGTTTTAGCAGTGGTGGTAGTGAGGGACGGCAGAAGTTCGATTCGACCGACTTAGCCAGAGACCAAAACGCTTTACTACCTGCTGGGTAAGAAGCAAGTTTGGTCCCTATTCGGCCAATGTGGTCGAACCGAGCCCTTCGCAACACTAACTTGTAGGACTTGGCAGCCCTGTTGAAGGCCCTCTTCTTCAGACCCACGTCACTCGCCTTACGCGATCGAGCGTCGACCCAAGCCAGGTACGCCCCATGTTTAAGTGCGTCGGCGCGCTTACATTCGGCGCCAAACCATGGCCGGTCTTCGCTAGACATTGATACGTCAGAGAACGGAATGTAGTACTCCATTCCCTGACGCAACACATCCGTCACGGCGTCCGCGCACGGCGATGGATCAGTCGAAGAAAAGCAAGTAGGCCGCCAAGGATAGCATGCGAAGAAAGATCGCATACCATCCCAATCTGCTGACTTGTACCGCCAAACCCGCCGGGTGCCTCTTGGGCTGGGATCGGGCGGGGAATAGACGGATACAGACTTCACCACACAGTGGTCGGAGCTACCTAAGGGTGAACCTATCGACACAGAGTATCTGTCTGGATCTGTTGTCAGCAGAAGGTCCAAGCAATTTGCTGTGTGCGAATCAACATCCGGTACCCTCGTTGCCCCCTGGACCAGCTGGGTGAGGTTTAGCGCTAGCGAAAGCTTACGCATCTCCCGTCCAGCATGGTCAGTGCACTGGTATGGGAAGAGCCACTCCTGATGGTGGGCATTAAAATCCCCCAGTAACACTAATTGGGCGGAAGGGTACCGCTGCTGAGCCGCATCAGCCGCCTCACTGAGGTACTCTGTGAGCCTGGTTGTCTCCTGATCTCCGCTGTGCGAACGGTAGACACAGGCGTAGATAATTTTATCCAGACCTGTGTCCACCAGAACCCAGAGCGTTGTGAAATTGGAGTCCTCAAGGTTACGGAGACGCCGATAGCAAGTGTCGTCACGGGCGTACATACACACACCCGCACGCGGTTTAAAACTGTGCTCCAGGGTAAACCCTGGGTAAGATAAGTACGACACGTCTGACGGACTCGCTATCTGCGTCTCCGTAAGGAAAAGCAGCGCTGGTTTCTCAGTCTCCAGGTGGTAGTGGACTGCAGAGAGATTTGAGTGCAGACCTCGAATGTTGGTGAGGTGCACTTTGTGGGGGAGGGAGTGCAGCCGCTGTTTAAATCTTGTATTCTTCCTTTTCCTTGGCATTATTTTGAAGAGTGAATGGAGGAGAGGAGTTGGAAGTGAGACGAGGTTCCACGCTGCTAACCTTCAGACACGCACTGAAAGGACAGCATCATTGGGGCACTAGTCTGGAGACTGCGGGGACGCCCGGTATATGAATAACCTCAAGTCTAAGGCATCTGAAAGGACATATGTGCCTCTCAGGGCTTCAAAGCTCAAGAAGGCTCGCCATACAATAATTCGAGTGATACAATTAAATCACTTTCATCATTAAATCGAAGCGTTGCTCAAAGATAAAAATAAAATCATTGCTTCCCTTCGTAAACTTTCACCCTTTGTAGATTCTTACAATTTCCTCTGGGTGGGGGGTAGACTCGTGCATTCCGATCTACCTTATAACACTAAGCACCCTGTGCTCTTACCTAAATGTAACACGACTAATTTAATTATTGAATATTACCACAAGTTATATTTACATGTTGGGCCTCGTACCTTACAAGGCATACTGTGTAAAAATTATTGGATCATTAGTGCTCGTAGAATGATTAGATCAGTATTGGCAAAATGCAGGAATTGTTTTCGATGTCGACCTGGGTTGTGACTTGGGTGGCCCTTTCTTTGTAAAGGAGAGTTTGAGACGCAATGCAAAGGTCCATAAGTCATATTTATACTTATTCGTATGCTTTTCGACGAAGGCTGTACACTTAGAAGTTCTTACAGATTTAAGTTGCGATTGATTTTTGGCGGCATTCGACCGCTTTGTAGCTCGCCGCGGACTTTGCAGTTGTTTATATTCTGATTGCGGCACCAATTTAATTGCAGCAGCTAAACATTTAAAAGAAGTTCCGAACTTCTGGAGTAGTAAAACTGGTGCTGATCAAATTTCTAATGGATTAACGTCACGTCATGTAGAATGGCGTAATAACCCTCCTAACGCTGCTAGCATGGGCGGACTCTGGGAAGCAGGAATAAAATCTGCTAAATATCACCTCTACCGTGCTGTAGGTGACAGATCACTTACTTTTGAAGAATTAAGCACAATTTTCTGTAGGATTGAAGCCGTTTTAAATTCACGGCCTTTGTGTTCTTTGTCTGACTACCCAAACGAGTTCGAAGTGTTGACCGCGGGTCATTTTCTCATTGGTCAGAGCTTATTAGCTGTACCGGAATATGACTTTGAGGACGTTCCTCAAAATAGATTGTCACGTTGGCAATTCGTCCAGAAAGCTTCACAGTCCTTTTGGAGGCGTTGGTCAGATGACTACCTCCACACTCTCCAGCAGAGAGCGAAGTGGTTTTCAACTCCACCTAACTTAAAGGTTGGAGATTTAGTTTTGCTGAAGTCTCATTTAACTAAGCCCCTTCAATGGAATTTAGCCCGGATTGAGAAGGTACATAGTGGTGTCGACAAAGTAAATCGAGTTTTAACTCTCCAAACTAAAAATGGATTAATTCAAAGACCTACAAATAAGGTTTGTCCATTACCCTATGCAAATTAATTACATTCACAATATGTAGGAGGAAGGTATATGACTAATAGTCTAGAACAAAGAAGTATGACGCATTAAACTTATTGATTCAGTTTTGTTTAATTGGCAACATTTAGCCTACGATTCAATCTCAGTTCGATTTTATTCGATTGACAACACTTTATTTTGCTTATGTCAAAATACTCGATTTGGATTGGATAATATAAGCGGTAATTTGTCGGAAGAGTTCTTGAGCCAATAAAAAAGCAGGGGTGCCGAGTGAAGACACCCTGAGCGAAGTCTCCCGCCATGTTTGGTCGGAAAAAGTTAGAAAAAGGAACGCGCGGTAGCGCGTTTGCAAAAAGTTGGAAAAATAGTTGTGAGGAAAATAATTGAGAAGTAGCCTAAAGTGTGGCGTTATAAACTTGAAAGTGTGTTTTGTTGAGAGAAAGCGAAACGAATAGGTGGCCGAATTCGCTGCTTTGATAAGATTGGAACAAGGACTATCTCCAAAAAGGCATAAGTTACCTGCTTTGTAGCATGCATATACCCACGAAAGCCCACAAGACCGAGGGTTTATCGAAGATGGCCCTCCTATTTGCGACATATATATAGTTATTTAAGTTTTTTTTTTTTTTTGTACCGTGTACACTTTACATTTAGAACACACTCACGCATGTATGTATATTCATAATTTATTTATGTTTGAGTAACTTTTATTTGTGTAACATATTCCACACACATAATTCATTTAAGGAAATCAATCATATTGATTTCGGTGGGGGGTATGTTCGATTCTTATTATCAAATTGAGGGTAGTTGGTAAATCATCGCCAACCTGCCCTCGACCTACGTCGCGGTTCAATATATCCGTGGCGTGCAGTACGAATTAGCGCCCTGAGCTGGATGAACGTTTCTTCCTCTCTTGCCTTGATCGTGTCTCAAGCTGAACGTTTCAGCATCGGGAGTGTTTGTGAACTCACTACCGTGTGGTGTGCGATCTTCAAGAACTTTGAACCCAGAGAACGTCAGGCTGCCTATCTGTGAAGTGCCGTGCATGCTGCAGGTCTTCTGCTGACCCGGGAGTTGAGACGAGGTAGGTGGTGTTCAATTGCCCTCTTGGAGATCGTAGGAACGAACAATTTCCACCCCAACTTCTTTACATGCAACATTCTACGGTTCATAAGCCGCCAGCAAATATTTTCTCAAAAAGGTTGGTCCAAAACCGAACAAATTATTTGTTACGAAAGTATTTCCGCAAAGTTTGAAATGAATCGATATCTATCATATCAAAGTATCTCCATACTAAATTTCATCTAAATTGGTTCATAATAAGAAGAAGTTGCATGGTGAAAAGTTATATACAAAATTAATCGTCCTTCCCCTTCCTGTTTTATGCAAAATAAGTAGCCTATGTCCTTCTCATGGTCTAAAACTATCTCAATAACAAAATCCATCTAAATCGGTTCATCGGTTTAAGCCATATTAAAAAGTTTCATAAAAAACTAACGCCTCATTTCTCCCCCTTGGTGTTTTATGCAAGTAGCCTATGTCCATCTCAGGGTCTCAAACTATCTCCATTCAAAATTTCATCCAAATCGGTTCATAATAAGAAGGAGTTGCATGATAAGAAGTTACACACAAAATTAACCCTCTCTCCCATTTCTCCCCTTTCGTGTTTTATGCAAAAAGAAGTAACCTTCTCAGGGTCTCAAACTATCTCTATATCAAATTTCATCTAAATCGGTTCAGCGGTTTAAGCCATAATAAGATATTTTATACAAAACTACCCCACCCCCCATTTCTCCTCCTAAGTGTTTTATGAAAAAAAAAGTAGCCTATGTCCTTTCCCGGGTCTCAAACTATCTCCATACCAACTTTCATCTAAATCGGTTCATCGGTTTAAGCCCTATTAAGAAATTTCATAAAAAATTAACGCCCCATCCCCCATTTCTCCCCCGTCGTGTTTTATGCAAGTAGCCTAATGTTCTTCTCAGGGTCTCAAACTATCTCCATACCAAATTTCATCTAAATCGGTTCATAATAGGAAGAAGTTGCATAATACGAAGTTACACAAAAAATTAACCCTCCCCCATTTCACCCCCTTCGTGTTTTATGTAAAAAGAAGTAACCTTCTCAGGGTCTCAAACTATCTCTATATCAAATTTCATCTAAATCGGTTCAGCGGTTTAAGCCATAATAAGATATTTTATACAAAACTACCCCACCCCCCATTTCTCCTCCTAAGTGTTTTATGAAAAAAAAAGTAGCCTATGTCCTTTCCCGGGTCTCAAACTATCTCCATACCAACTTTCATCTAAATCGGTTCAGCGGTTAAAGCGTGATAAGGTAACAGACAGACAGACAGACAAACAGAGTTACTTTCGCATTTATAATATTATATAACTTAAAAACAAGCCTAAAAAAACTGAGACATGGCGTAGAAAAATTCTAAGTGAAATAGTTTTGAAGAAGTATCGATATGCTGCTTTATCAGAAAATAAAATGGCAAATGGCTTTCATGAAAGGTTGGTTTGGTTATATTGCCGACAGGAGCAGGTTAAACTTGTCTTATCGTGGTGGTTCACGAGAATTGTTACAGTGTCACTTTCATTACTGGTTCCATCAGCTTCACACCTGGTTCCCTCGAAGCCTTCAACACATTGACAGAACGGCTCATCCTCCTCGTTCCGGGAACATTCACCGTTATTCAGACAATATCCGTGACACTCGTTGACTTCACACCTCTGGCCAGTATAACCAGCTTCACACCTGAAATATTTAACATAATTATTATGAAACAGTATGTACTTTAATTTAAACTACTTATTTTGATTAAACCGTTTACAGGCCTTTTTGATCGTCATGAAATCGTAGATAAGTAATATTCTATCAACTATAGCTTCGCGTTAGCGATTAGAGGAAAATAAAAAATATGTGGCACTAAATGCCATTAAAATGTCACGTGACCAATTTCTTACATTCTTTTTCCAATTATGTTATTACAAAATACTACATCATTAAGCAAGGAAACTTAAGTAGAATATATGTTACCTGCACTCAGGAAGCCCCTCATCATTTACGGTACAGTTGCCTTGTAGACAATAGTGCTCACAAACCGACACTTCACATCTCTCGCCAGTGTACCCAGGTGTGCATTTGCAAGAAGATTGTTCATTAACTATCATTCCATGAACACAAAACGGCCCTTCGTATTCTGTAGCAAGTTTAACTCGACTCAGAGCCTCGCAATCTTGAATTTGATCTTTAATTTTAAAGTTGGCAACCACACTGATAGGCATTTTTTTACGTGAATACACCTGTTTCAGTTCAACTTTATCAAATTTCTTCCTTTCATATGAATAAACAGTATTACCAAAGGCTTTTATGACGGCATTTTTTGAAACAGTCAATGTATTTGACGGAACTTTGAAAAACTTTGGAGGATATATATGAATGACAAAAACTGGTTTTTGTATTCTATTCAATTCTCCTACAAATAGTCGGTATTCTTTAGTCGTTTCTGGTTCGAACCAGTATAGCCGCCGTAGGGGTTGGTCAATAGCCAAGCTGTGTGGCTCCAAATTGTATGTAGCGTTGACAGGTACCGTTTTAAGAGTTTCAAAAACTTCTCTCTCTGTGCCATTCAATCTAGCTCTCTCAATTCTCGGCTTTGTCTGGTTTGTGTTGAGCCAGTATATATATCTGTAAAAAATAAAATCTGTTGTGACTATCATAAAATTAAATTAATTTTGATGATTAATATATCATTGGGTGTACTACACTGGCCTTCAAAGCTTGACACATATAAAATAACAATTTCTCTTAATCTATAGAAGTCAGAGTTGTGAAACAAAAACATTTTATAGAAAATTTCACCAACTTCCTTTGATATTATAGTTTATTATAAGCTTTTTTTATTTATTTGTGCTGGGTTTGCTCTTGACTCTAGTCTAGGTCAGAGGAGACCGAGACAGAGTCGACGATGGAGTGAGCTTACCCAGAAGAAGCCTGTTCACTCTAACTTTAAAGAGATTCGGGTTGAATGCGTACGGATGGTTGAATTCGAGGCAAGGAAGACATTATCTCGCTGTTGCTGGACTATGGGATGCCTCTAAGCCAAAGATTAACCATACAAAGTTCGATGAGAATGAAGACCTGGATCGGGTAACAAGCATGTTATCCGATAAAATGCAAACTATGTTTGTGTTTGAAAGGTCTTTCAAGGTCCAAATCCCTACAATAGAGGATTGGACGAAGGGACTCGATCCACCAGAACAAGATAGTCTGGTGTGGTACACTTATGGATCCAAAATGGAATCAGGTACAGAAGCGGGCATATACGCAAAAGGCTACAAATGTAGCAAAAGCTTAGGGAAGATGGCAACTGTATTCCAAGCAGAAACATATGCCATAATAAACTGTGCTCAAGAGAATATAGATAGAGGAACCAGAGGTAAATCCATATATATTCTTAGATACTTTCTAGATTGCAATGTGATCTAGAAAGTATCTTTACAAATGATAAGCTATAGTTATGTACCTACTGTTAATTTAAACGTATGTTGTGGCACCGAGTTGCCGCGTCTGACATACCGCTGTTAAACCCGCGATGGTTTGTGTTGGTATGTTAATACATTCAATAAATGTTTGTACAAATGTCTTAGTTAATAAACGATAAAAAAAAGTGACAGTCAGGCTGCAATCAAAGCCATGGCATCCTACAAAGTGGACTCCGGCCTTATTCTGGATGCTATCCAAACCCTAAACAGGCTTGGGTGGCACAACAGGGTAAGACTAATGTGGGTCCCTGGACACAAAGGATTCCATGGTAACGAAATGCCTGATGAACTGGCAAGAGAGGGCTCAGCGGACTTTGTGGGTCCAGAACCATGTGTAGGCATCTCGACGTGTTTCGTAAAAGCCGCATTCAGGGAGTTTGCAGACCACAGACAACAAAGTTGTTGGCTGTCTAATACCGGTCTACAACACTCCAAGAAATTCCTAGGCTCTACGTTCAAAGCCCGGGAATGTATTTGGAATATGAGCAGGCGGCAAATCCGCTACCTGCTTGGGGCCTTTACTGGGCACTTTGGAATCAACGATATGCTCATGAAGATGGGTCTAACCGCGACACCCATGTGCAGGTTGTGTGGGGAACATACGGAACGCTTGGAGCACCTTCTGTGCACATGCGACGCACTGGCTGGTAAGCGAATGAGTCTCCTAGGGGTTGGATATCCAAAACCAGAAGACTATAGGCTCATATCTCCTAGTCTCGTTGTAAAACTCATGAAAACAGTTTTCAACGAGATTGAGGAGGAGTAAGTTATCTAGGGGACCACAATAGATCCCAATGGGTCGAAGTGTCCGAGTTGTGTCTCGGCCCCTCCATAAGATAAGATAAGATGCGTACGGAAACACAGACGCAGGTAGTGAGTTCCATTCATTCGCTTTTAACTTTTAGCTGGGGATCCTTGCAAAGGTGAGAAGGTACTTCACGCCAGAACAGCTGCTCAGCTTGTATCAAGCGCAAGTTCGATCATGCATGGAGTACTGTTCTCATCTCTGGGACGGATCTGCCAAGTACCAGCTTGATGCACTGGAGTCGATCGAAAAGCGGGCCAAGAGGCTCATTGGCGATGAGGCATTGGTTACATCAAAGCTCCAGAGCCTTGAACATCGTCGCCGAGTTGCCAGCTTGTCGGTTTTTTATCGATTACATTTCGGGGAGTGTGCGATGGAATTGCATGATCTAATTCCGCCCAGCCCGTTTCATCATCGGATTACCAGACGTACGGCGATGCGCCATCGGTACATGGTGGACATCCCACCTGTACGCACTAAACGTTTAGAGAATACTTTTATTATGCGTACAGCTAAGGAGTGGAATTCCCTGCCGGAGTCTGTGTTTCCCGATAACTACAACCTAGGGGTCTTTAAGTCGAGAGTGAATAGGTTACTTCTAGGCAAGCGTGCTCCATCATCGACCGCATCATCGCTTACCATCAGGTGAGATGATGGTCAAGCGCGAGCTTATTTATGATAAAAAAAAAAAAACTTTAAAATAAGATAGAAACCAAAAAATATTCAATTTTAACTTACTGGCAAAAACTCAAACAACATTTATAATTATATATATTGCCTCCTCGAGCTCTGATTACAGATTTGAACCGGATTGGCAAACAGAATACGAGGTTTTGGAGGCGATGTTGGGGAATGGTTTATTAACGCGGGCCATAGTTTTTAAAATATGACCACACCTTTCGGGTACACCATTGTGGCGCGCTGCCCGCCGCTTACGTACATTGTCACCATGTATAGATGCACCTCTACCTAACCCTTCGTGGAATAAAGGCGACGAAGGTTATGTATTATATCATTAAAAACTATTATTAGTTACGTACCTTTCACAGCTGTCCACTACGATATCACGTGGTGTCCCGTCGTCTATTTTTATCAAAAGATTTATATTGTTTTTAGACTCAGGTTTTAATGAGATCCAATTGACGCTTCTGTCATTAGTGTCAGTAAAGAAAATACGTTCTGTGACTGGGTCGAAGGCGAGATCATGAATGTTTCTACCGCTGCCTTGGGTGAAACAGTTGTTTTCTGCAGAACTTAAGTCATATCCACAAATAATGTCGTTGTTGGTCTGTTTGTCGACGTACAGCATCATATTGTGGATTTCAACGAAAGTTAACGCAAATATATTTCGAGACTCAATAATTATGGTACTTGTTAAGGTTTCGTTCGTATAAAACCACAATAGATCATCTCCTGTACTTGTGGCGACATCTAAAACAAGAGAAAAATGAACTCCTAAAAATAATATTCTTATTTTTATAATGTTTAGGACACCGGCTTATAATATTGCAAACACCGTTACTTTTATAATACTTAACGCGGAGAGCATTTTACTATCTTTACATGAATATAGCCTATACAGGTTGCACCTGAAGAAAGTGGTGCAGTAGGCTCGAAAAAGCATGATTTTAAGCAGAAGTAAGCATCTTGCAAACCTGCGAGTCAACATGTTAGCTCTAGCCGACGACGCCCTACACTCCCGTTCAATGTCGTCATCATCTTTGGAGATTTCTAGTTTCTCCGTGATTAATAATATTATGTCATATTTGTATTCTATGCATGAAATGACATTATAGCAAAAGAGCTTTATACAAAATTATAAAACATTTAGTTAAGTATGGAGTTTCTTCTTCATAGCAAACTTCCTTTGTTTTAATTTTAATTTATTTTTCAAATGTGCCGCTTACTGGTGTAAATGAAATCAATGATACAACTTTAAGAGTCGAATACTTTTTGTGCCAAAAAATGGCGCAATATGATGTTCTAATTCAAACTGATCATTCATCATCACATCAGCCTATTTATGTTCCCACTTCTGGGACACAGACCTCCTCTCTGTGAGAGGGGATGGGCCATAATCCACCACGCGGGCCTAGTGTGGTTTGGTGGATGTCACATGACTTCGAATTTTTGGTTCTAGGACATGCCGGTTTCCTCACGATGATTTCCTTCACCGTTTTTGAGAGCAGTGGTGATGAAATAATTTACATAAAGTAAAGCCTGCCTGGGTTCGTACCCACGACCTACAACTTGTAAGTCGCAGCCGATACCACTAGGCCACCACTGCTCTCATTATTTAAATCAAAACAACTCATCATATTAGTTTGTAAATAATAAATGATCATTATTTAAATGAATTTTGTGTTAAATTTTGTTAGATGCAGAATGAAAAAGATGATGAACATTAAGACACTTGATAATAGAGCAAGTATTATTAGAAAATTTGATTTGATAAATACGATCAAAAACATAATACTGTCTTTTCTGTCGGGTAAAACATGTTCGCTTACTCACCCCACGAGTGCACCATCCCCACAAACAGGATAACGAATACCAGCAGACCCTGCGTGCTAAACATTTTATATTTCACAATATTCTTACTAAAATATAATGTTGTATTAACAGAAGAGCCCATATGGAACGTCCTCCTGTTCTGATCGCTCTTAGAATTATAAAGTCTAACGCTGGTATTGCCAAGCTAAATACGTCTTTTATACTTGTGATAATAACGGGAAATACTCACTACGATAAGAGTTCCCTAAGATACGATGGATTTTCCTAACCAGTCATCATATAGATAACTTGGTGACCCTTTAGTGGAGTAGGTACCTACATAATATAATCGGTGCCAACTTTTCGTAAGAATTGTTTTGACGCCAATTATTATTGATAGTTTTTATCAAGCTCTTGTCAGAAGCAACTTATGAACTCTTGACTCAACACCCTCTTATAGCTTTAGCTATCACGAAATGCAGAATCCATTAGAGAATTTCACACCTTATCTGAAGGCATAATGTATATTTGTGGTATTCCTCAATTAACGCTTGTTCCTTATACATTTTTTTCATTTTCAAAATGTTGTTTCTATTTCTAATTTATAATTTGACCAGTGTTAGTGGCATTTAAGAGGCAAATGTGAGTTGAAACTCCGAGAAGGGACGCCATAGAAGAACATACGTGCATCTTATTGATGATGTTGTTAGGAAAGGTTAGATGTGTAGTCATAACCGGCGAACTTGTAAGACTAGATGTATGAATGAAACAAAAGGAGTATGTAAGGATCGTAGCAGGTGGCGTTTTGTAGTTTCTGCTACCCCAAAAAAAGCCCCTATGAGTTTATGTTAATTTATGTGTTTCAACTAGCTTTGAACAAAATTTATGACTGGACACAAAAATGGAAGATCAAACTGAATGAGTCAAAATCAATTCATGTTGACTTCACAAACAGACACTTGGACTATCACCCAATCTACTTAAATGGCATGCAAGTGCCTTATGCTTATACAGCTAAATACCTTGGCATAACCCACGACGCCAAGTTGCGTTGGAAAGCTCGTGTCAAAAAGAATAGACAGGAACTCGACATAAGTTATAAAAGTATGAATTGGTTACTCGGAAGGAAATCCTGTCATAATAAAATAACCACATACAAGCATTTACTGTTGCCAATTTGGACGTATGGTATCCAACTTTGTGGCTGTACTAAACGAAGCAACGTCAAAATAATCCAACAATTCCAAAATAAAGTGCTCAGGGATGCTGTGAATGCACCCTGGTACATAAGAAATGAAGATATTCACCGTAACCTTAAAACGGAATTCGTCACCACCATCATCCAAAATTTTGCTGAAGCCCACGAACCCAGACTTCATCGACACGTGAATTTTGAGGCTATACAGCTGATAGACAATACAGACTTAGTGCGTAGACTAAAAAGAACTAAACCTTTTGAATTAGTGTAGTGTACAAAGTGAATGAATAATAGTGACAACGCTGTGCTATACATATAACACATCAACATAGTGTTTTTAAATTATATCAGACTCTAAGAAAGTGCTACGAACTTGTGTAAAAGTGCAAATGGACACTTTTATTAGTTTTAACATAATATCACGTAAGATATTAAGTTAGAGTTAAATTGCTTATTAGTCTTTTAGGCTAGATCGAAATTAATTATTAAGAATTTTGTTCTTACTAATAAAGTATTAAAAAAATCTGTTATGTGTGTATGCATATAGAGTAGCTCGTGGCTAAATAATAACAGCCGCACAGGTCGATTTTTAAGGTTAAGCAACGCTTGATGAGGTCGGTCAGTGGATGGGTGACCATTTGAAAATATCGGGCTTCCTCCGTGCCTCGGAAAGCACGTTAAGCCATTGGTGCCGGCTGTCATTTGAAGATCTTTGAAAGTCGTTACGGGTAGTCAGAAGCTTGAGATCTCACAATAGTCTTGCCAAGGGGTATCGTGTTTCCCAGTTACTGGGTTTAGGGTGTCAGATAAGCAGTCGCTCCATGTAAAACAATGGTACTTAGCTGAATCCGGTAGGACTGGAAGCCAACCCCATCATAATTGGGAAAAGGCTAGGCTGTGTGTATACATAATAATCATTAAAAAACTGGCCAAATGCGAGTCGGACTCGCACACGAAGGGTTTCGCACCAATATCGCGAAAAACGGCAAAAAAATAACGTTTGTTGTATGGGAGCCCCCTTAATTTATTTTATTTTAATTTAATTATTATTATTTTTTGAAGTGAATATACAACTTAATATTCTGTGAATATTTCAAGCGTCTACCTGTTGCCGTTATTAATATCGAGCACAAAACGGTAAAAATATCACGTTTGTTGTATGGGAGCCCCCCTTAAATATTAATTTTATTCTGTTTTTAGTATTTGTTTTTATAGCGGCAATAGAAATACATCATCTGTGAAAATTTCAACTGTTTAGCTATCACGGTTCATGAGATACAGCCTGACGGACAGACAGACAGACGGATCGTGAAGTCTCAGTAATAGGGTCCCGTTTATACCCTTTGGATACGGAACCCTAAAAATAATGGAAGTTAAAGACACTGAATCAAATCCCGCCCATTTAACATACCACAATCACACATAACAATAATCAAATTAAGTCTGAACATTGCGTGCTACCCTGCATTCCAGGGCAGGTTCGGCCTTGTACACCATATTAGTTGAGGTAATAAACGTCGAGGGAACACGCGACAACTAGTTGAAAGTCTGTATTGTTTTAAAAGTAAGTGAATAGTAAATTATTGCGAATGTTGTGGAGGAAGACAAATTGTTGAAGTTTTTTATGAATGCGATGGATTCTTGAAGTTAGTGTTGGTTTTCTTTGCGAAGTAATTTTGGTAATTAAATAAGAAAAGGTATATTATTTTCTGAAAAACTTTCCTCGCGATGTCAGAGGACAGTTGAAATGTTTGATATTTCTTTTTTTTTTTTTTTCTTTTTTTTTAAAAAAAACGTTGCCCCACACTAGGAATTTCTCCTGTATCGTGGGTGCGTTTACAAACATATAATTTCACATACACAAACACCCAGAGCCGGAACAACTATTTGTAGATCATACAAATATTTGTTCCGTGCGGGAATCGAACCTGCGACACGCAGCGCAGCAGTCAATCGCTCAACCACTGCGCCAACCGTGCACCCATATGGGAGAGGATTGCTCAGCTGTAGAAGACGACAATATTAATCATAGATAAAGTATGAAGATTATTATTATATATCTGCCTTGTAATTATAATATTTAGGTAGAGGTGAGTGGAAACGCCGGGAGGGGACGCCCTTGAAGAACATAATAATATGGTGATGTTCTTCAGAAAAGCTAAGTGTACAACTGTGCATACTCATAACCGGCGTGCGAGTTCGACGGTAAATTAAGTAAAACGATTATGTAAGTATCGTAGTAAGTGGTGTTCTGTAGGCGTGACATAATATATACACAAATATATATTATGTAAGTTTGGTCAAACTACAGGGCACTAACAGCAGAACTAGAGCAGTGGTGGCCCAGTAGTATCGGCCGCGACTTACAAGTTGTAGGTCGTGCGTTCGAACCCAGGCAGGCGCTTTACTTTGTGTAAATAATTTCATCACCACTGCTCTCAAAACGGTGAAGGAAAACATCGTAAGGAAACCGGCATGTCTTAGACCCAAAAATTCGAAGACATGTGACATCCACCAACCCGCACTGGGCCCGCGTGGTGGATTACGGCCTCTCATAGAGAGGAGGCCTGTGTTCCAGCAGTGGGAACATTAATAGGCTGATGATGTGATGTGTGATGGTCTTACTACTAACAAGGTTAAGGTTTTTAAAATTGCTAGAATAGGTAGTTCATTAGCAATACTTAGGTTTCTACTGCATGTTTTCGCCACTGATTTCCGAGACAATATTATAGGAAGTGCATGATAACATAGAAACAGTTTTGATCCCGAATGCCTGAAATCATTAGGGACATTTCTGATGGCGCGACGTTATTTAAATTTAGTCGATATCGCGTAAGTATACGTATTTTCTAAAAAAACGTATAATGTAAATCAAAATAGCATGGCATTCGGTTTACTGCATGAAAACGTAACAAGAACATCGTAAACCGATGCCCTAAATAGTTAATAACAGTCTCGTTAAAACTTCAGCGTCACCGCGACGTCCGGGGTTCAATCCCAGGAGACATACCATGGTGTACATGTAAGGCAAGGTTTTGCCTAAACATAATAAATCATTTTGACGACACGGTTGGTGCAGAGGTTGAGCGATCGGCGGCTGTGCCGTGCTGTCGTGGGTTAGATTCCCGTATGGAAAAAAAAAATTGTAAGGCAATCAGATGGTTGTTTCGGGTGTTTCGTTTGTGTATTTATGAGTTTCAATATTTGTAACACATTAGAGATGGAGGAATCCCTTGTGTTGGACAACGTTATTTTAACCGACTTTCCAAAAAGGAGGAGGTTCTATGTTCGACAGTATGTCGCTTTAATTTGTGTTCTGTGTTCTTTCACCGATTTCTCCGTCAAATGTGGACCGATTTTGAAAGAGTATGTACCCAAATTGGTCACATTTAAATTAGGTAAAGATCTGATAAAGAACTTCGGAGGTATATAACATAAAATTAAATGACGGCAAATCTCTCGGGATGGATGAATTGAATGTCTGTTTATTGTTTATACCATTTCATAACATAATATCACGCCAGTACGCTCTAAAGGGGTACAGAGATGTGTACAGTTCCCACTCTCATTTCTCCGGTTATGTTTAAGTTTCATGATATTCGGGTTATTTATTCTGGCATTATAGGTAGGTACGTACTAAAGAACTTGCCTATTAGGTACAACAAAACAATTAAAAAACTTTTTTACAAAAAATACTTCAGATTTCCAAATAATAACACTACAAAGTGAAAAATTACTTTCATTTTAAAAGTCGGTGTCCATAACGAAAAAATTGGTACCTCTTAGTGTTTTTTTTGGAAGTCGGGTTTTTTAATGTTTTTTTTTTACTATCAGTAATGATATTTTTAGGGTTCTTTACCTCAAGAGGTAAAAAAGGAACCCTTGTAAGATCACTATCTTGTCCGTCTGTCCGTGTGTCATCATTCATTCATTCATTTTATTTTCTCAGGAACGGGTGGATCATTTCTAGGTATACCGGAAGTACCCTATAGTTTTGGGTCGAAAACCGATATGGTAGTTCCCGTTGACCTAGAATCACGAAATTTGGCAAAAAGTAAGGTCTTACAGCACAATTAAAGGAAATATGCCAAAAAAAATATTGTTGAAAATTAAGGTACATTTTGGTATTTACAAGTTTTCGCGAAAAACTAAATTTGCCCATGTCATTAAAACTGGGCCACCAATTAAAATGATACCAATTTTATAATGGTGAAAGAAAGAAAGAAAAGAAAGAAAGAAAATACATTTATATGTCACAAGCCATTAGAGCACACGATATAAAAAATGAAAAACAAAAACAAAACTTAAAATTATACAACAATAAAAAAGAGAAAAACAATATAAGTATGACATTGTGTGTCCCACGGCTGTGCTAAATAGGACCAGTTCAGCAAAATGTCGCGCAACTAGTGCCCGACGCTGGTTTTCGACTGGACCTGTGACTGTGTCGTGACGGACGTAAAGCAGTTTTATAGTGACATAATGTATGTAAAACAAGTACTTACTTATATAAAAGATAGTAAAGATGTGTTAATTATAATATAAAATAACAGATACACCACATATGAATAAATGAGGTGAGTGAGGGTAGGTAGGCTAATGCGTCATATTATTGAGGCATTCAGTACGGCCATATCCAGTTTACGTTCCGCTTCTACCAGATACTGCCGTAAACGTTTTCTAAATGTGTCTATTGTGTTAGTTGTTCTGATCGGTGGTGGAATGTTATTCCAAACTTTGGAAGCCGCATAACGAAAGCTGCCTCTGAACGCTGCTGTATTGTGCGATTGCGTCGAGAGTTGCTGCGAGCATTGCCTTCTCCCACATTCTCGTCCACTCGCTATCCAACCAAGTTTATTATATAAATAGTCCGGTTTTCTATATTTAACCACACGTTTTATGGTGGTATAATGGGTAGGTACAGAACCCTCGGCGCACGAGTTCGACTGGCACTTGACCGGATTTTATTTTTATTGACTGGAAAATACAGGCGATCTAAGCTAGCCGAGATAAATACACCTACAAGGATCAGTGCCGGGCTTAGCTCCTAGATCGATTTACTAGTTTCTGATTTATTCCTTTGTATTCACCAATTACCTATCTGGATGCCGAACTTTGTAGGTCATCTAGAACTAGAGTTTTGGTCTATAGGTCAGTCAGTGATAAAAAATGACGATTTTTGAACGTGAATATCTAAATAACCGTTCGTGCTACATTTATGTTAATTTTGGTTCATTTTAGGTATTTTAATACATAAACCAAATTTCATGTTTTTATGGTAAATAGATTTTGAGTTATTAAGATGACAACAGTGGCTCCAAATTGTTCGTCAACACACAGCTGCTGCGTCGCCAGTTCCTTTTTTGCTTGAACTCGGCTTGACACGCTGCCGTGTGATGTCTAGATAGGTACCTATAAAGTGTGTGTTTCAAAAAAAACTGTCGCAAATAAGAGATAAAACAACAATAAAATCTGTTTACATGAAATTGAATCGGTTTTTCCCTATTGCGATAACCTATGGCCTTTTTTCTACCGAGTCATTGTTATCGTCTCAAAACGGTGATTGACGTCAAATATTATTTACTATCTAAGTACTTAATAAAATAATAAAATAATAAAATAATCAGGATTGTTTCTAGAAGCAATATCTAGAAGAAGAGATCCGATTTTTTAATTTATTTTACCGATAGAAAGCTGTTTATTATGTTTCATCTCTGAGAAAAAATCTCGGTTCTTACGGGAAGGAAAAGGCCACGTGAGCGAAGCCGGGGTCGGAAACTAGTAAAGTTATAAACTCCGAAATCACGGTAGCATTAGCCTTGGCAGAATTATAAGTATCAACATACGCCATGCAAGGTAAATACGGCATACCTTTTTTTTTTGTTCCGGGGTGGAAAATCCTCAGGGGTCTGTCAGACTCGTACTGACTAAAAACCACCCCGGTGTTCCATCTCACACCTACGCTGGGGAACGCGGGAACAACGATACTTCTGCAACCCCCAGCTAGTGCCGGCCCACCTCTGCGGGCCTCGATTTTGTGTTAGAGGAGAGTGAGGTGTTTGCCTCCCGCCGCAACGGCTAAGAGGGGCGCGCGTGGAACACTGCGCGCCATCACCTCGGTTCCAGATGTGTGGGGGACGACGGACGTCCCCCGTCGCCCCAGGACCCATTTAGGGGGGCCGGAAGAGGGCGTTGTCCACCCTCCACCGACGCCCGGGGCGTCTGCTGCGGATCGGGTGAGCGGATGAAATCTCCGCAGAATCTCTCCGCAGCCTCCTTCTGCGAGACGACTGTTTCGCAGAAGGATACCACCGCGTCCCAGAACTCTTCGCTGCCGACCATAGACTCGACTACGGCCGGCAGCGACAGGTCACTGCCTACTTTTGAGATGAGGGCACGGCGTGGCTCCTCCCAAGCGGCACACTCTGCCAGCGTATGCCGCGCCGTATCCTCCCGGCAGACGACGCAGTGGTGACACCGGGCGTCCGGCTCCCTGTTTATGCGACACAGGTACTTCCCGAAGCAACCATGCCCCGAGAGCATCTGCGTCACCCGAAACGACAAGGAACCGATAGGTGGATAGGGAGATATTCCATAAACTGGTAAAGTAAGATATATACTATGTCCCTATGTTTTCCTTTTTTCATTTATATTTGTCAAATTTGTACAATAAGCCTCTGTTGACAGCGCAATTTTGAGCATTTTTTGAGGGCTCAAGTGCTTCTAAAGATAATGTATCATCAAATAGGAAAACATAGGGACATAGTATATATCTTTAATTTTCAGTTTATGGAATACCTTTTAAATTGGTCCAATATTGGAGCAGGAAAGAGACGACAGCCAAACCTCGAATTATGACTTTTTACTAAAGAAATTCAGTCGGCGCTCTCTGCCCCCCGTTTCCTCTTAATGTTTAATAAGTTTCTGCCAGTGGCTTCAACCGCGCAAAAGACAACGATACGTTTGTGCGCATGCAGTCCTACAAGGTGAAAGTTTGTGAGGATGGATGGATGACTGAATGGATGCTTGTTACTCTTTCAAGCAAAAACTACTAAACAGATTTCGATGAAACTTTACAGAAATATAGCTTCATCAGAAGCTATAATTTATGAAGATGTTAGAAGTACTAATACCACGCGGGCAGAGACGCAAGCGGGAGCTAGTATTAAATAAATAAACATTCTCCTGTGATAAAACGTATCCTATCCTGTAACCTAATCCAGGACATGGTCTACCTGTGTGCCAAGTTTCATCTAAACCCATTCAGACGTAAAGACAACAAACACACAGACAGAGTGACTCTCGCATTTATAATGTACGAGTACTAGGCCTCACCCGTGTAAAAAGTGTTTTATCATCCCAAAGGAATACAAACTACTATCCCAAGCATTTAAACTATATCTACGGCACATTTCATCTAAATCGGTTCAGTGGCTCCATAGATTACCCCCTACAACCTCACAAACTCACAACATTTACCTCTTTTTACCCGACTGCCGAAGGAGGTTAATGTGTTTATCAGTCTATGTTTGTTCCTATGTGGCGTTCTAGAGACCAAAAGTGTCTGCCGATTTTGATGATTCATAGGTCAATCGATTCGTCTTAACCCTGCGAGTGTCACTGGCTAAATTAAAATTGGAAAATAGAAAAATGGCGGATTTGGGGCGCCATATTGTGGGGTTTCCTTGTTATTTTGATTCTTTTATATTGTAAATACTTTATGTGTTTGTAAAAGGTATTGACTATGAAAGAGCTTCCGTGGAGTTTGTTTCCCTTCTTGAACTTCTAAATATGAATTAATTGACAAGCCTTATTTAAATAAATACCTAGTGTTGTGTTTCTGTAAACCCTTCGCTTACACACCACATACATTAGAACTCTGATACACAGTAAATAACCAACAACCATCTTGACATTCAAAGCTTGCTATCTATGTAGATATCAATACTTTTATATAGTTCCATTCATGATTCTAACACTACGTTCATTAGGAAAGGGGTAGTAAGTTTAAAATTATTAAAAATATTTTTTCTGCCAACTATGCTTTAATTGCATCACAATCACACTAAAAACTCAGTACAAAGCGAGTCTTTAATGCTCTAGAGCAATAAAAATGTATGAAATTTCATTATTGCACTGTTTTTTTTTAATCGCACCAAAAGTTGCCAATCTCAATGGATTAGCTCTATTCAGCCAGCCGATATCAATACTTTCTTTTTACGTACGTATTATTCATTTCTATCCTACTTGTTTCAAATTTAAAAAATGATTGCTGCTAACTCTGATTTCAAAATGAAAGAAATTTAAAAAAGTGATTTATCTACTATTCCTATAGGTAATAGTTGAAAGAAAAGCAGATTATGCACCTCGCCTTAAGTAATTTATATTGCCCTCGTGCCTGTTAGATTAGAGCCCTCGCTAGCGCTCGGGCTCTAAATCAGGCACTCGGTGCAATAATAAATTACTTTGTGCTCGATGCAATAATCTACTATTACTATATGTCAGTAAGTCTCTATGGAGAGGAATGTGCAAAAAATGCTACGGACACTTTTTTCCATCAGTTTTAATAACAATTATTTGGTTACATCATTCTTGTTGGAAAAATACATATATGTGAGAACGATGTAAGACGTATGTTTACCCAGTTCATAATCATAATCATAATCTTTATTTCTCCACACAAAAACATGACTTATGACAAAATTTATAAATTCTATTTAAGGGAAATACATTTTGCAGTCAAGTGAGTGTGCGGAGCTGGTGTCTGTTATAGGTGTTAACCTGTATTACAGATCACCAGGTCCTCACCCCATGAACAAGTATGGATGACATAACATAACAAATATTAAAATAAGAAAGGCATTTGACGGCATTTATAAATTATAAGCAACTGATTAATTAAAGGAGACAGATTCAGCAATAAAAAAAATAAATATCCAATATTTTATAAAGCACAAAGTGAGTTTGAGTGTGGTCAGTGTGGTGGGGTGAATGTGCATGATGTGAGAATGTTGTATGCGTGTGCGTTGTGTCTGTATATTTGTATGTCTGTTTGTGTATGTGTGTGTGTTTGTGAGTGTGTGTGGTGGTGATAAAATGAGTGTGAGATTATACCTAATTATCAGATGAGAAAGACTACTACTATAGTAGTTTCTCCGTCGAAATGTAGTCCAGTGTCTGCAACCAGTCCCTTACCACAGCCTTACATTTGGTTTTTGGAAGAGAGTAGATTGACAGGATCCTGTTTACTTTATTGTAAAGATTACAACCCTGATAGCAGAAGAAGCGATGAGCAAAGTAGGTCTCAAAAGATGGTTTTGAGCAGACGATGTCCTTTCTCCGCCGATTCTCATTCAACTTAGGATCATATGTTAGCGAAGAATGTTGTTTAGTGACTGTGTGCAGAACATAGAGCTGACGAACCGTAAGAACCTTGCTCTGCCTATAAACATCGACGGTTGGGTGAAAGAACGGTAGAAACATACTAACCTTCAGGACAGCTCTTTGAGCCTTTTCGATTTTCATCAAGTAGGTTTTTGCTGATCCACCCCAGGCAGAAATACAGTAACTAAGCTGTGACTGAGCAAGTGCAAGGTAAACTGTTCGTATTAAATCCTTGTTAGCTACGTGCCGTAAATTTTTAAAGATATATATTAGTTTCCTTGTTCTTGCTGCTAACATGTCAATATGGTCCTGGAAGTTCAATCTGTTATCCAGCATGATGCCTAGATACTTGATTGCATTCGTCCTTTCAATTCTAGGACACATACAGTCATCGTTATTGTAGTCGGTACAGTCATGAGATGTTATTTTATACTTAGTAATGTCTGCTTCCGGCTTTTTCAGTGAAAATGTTAAATACTTTGTCTTACCTACATTTAGAGTCAGGACATTGTCGTGCAACCATTCTGTTACTCTATTAAAACCCGCCTGTGCGCTCGAAAAAACATCGGCCCATGATTCACCACTAAAAAGTAATGCTGTATCATCCGCAAACGTGACAATTTTAGCCTTTGGGAAATTCAACTGACAGAGATCGTTGATGTAGGCAAGGAATAAAGTCGGACCCAAGATGCTACCTTGTGGAACCCCGAAAAGAACTGGGGCGTCGTTACTTGTTAGGTTATCAAGTTTCACACATTGCGTTCTTTCCGTGAGATAACTTTCGAACAATTTCAACTGAAGGTCCCTAATTCCTAGACAGTCAAGTTTTTTCAGCAGGATAGGAATAAAATAGTTACTGGGTTGTGGAGGTCAGATAGGCTGTCGCTCCATGTAAAACACTGGCACTTAGCTGAATCCAGTAAGACTGGAAGCCGACCCCAATATAGTTGGGAAAAGGCTAGGCAGATGATGATGTACGACGTATGTTTTACTTTAGACGTGCTCATAAAAGCATCTAGAGTAAAGCAAACAATTAAAAAATACAATAAATACGTAATTAAAAACAGGCCGAGGCAGCTAAGTTATAACCAATCCCCACTGATGGCGCCCGTTTACGAATATGACGCATGGATTGGCACCATGTTATTGTATTTTCCATCTGGTGTTTCTTAGCAGCAGCCCGGAGTATGGATTTATACACGGTTGGTGGCAATAGTGAGCCTCACATCACATCACATCAAACCTTACCTTGTTAGTAGTTAGACCATCATACATCACATCATCAGCCTATTAATTTTCCCACTACTGGGACACAGGCCTCCTCTTTGTGAGAGAGAATGGGCCGTTATCCGTCACGCGAGCGAAGTGCGGGTTGGTAGATGTCACATATCTTCGAATTTTTGGTTCTAGGACATGCCGGTTTCCTCACGATGTTTTTTTCACCGTTTTGAGAGCATTAGTGATGAAATAATTTACACAAAGTAAAGCAACTACCTGGGCTCGAACCCATCAAATACAACTTGTAAGTCGCGGCCGATACCACTGGGCCACCACTGCCCAGTAGTGTCCCATAGTGAGCCTATTACCTTCTATTACTTAAACACAGCTGGCGAAATGTGCGTGCGATGTTATGTTAGGAGGTGATATCATCATCATCACTTAGCCGAACGACGGACACAGGCTTAACTCAAGAAGCGCCACATCGACCGGACCCGTGCTTCTCACATCCAGCGGATCAACCTTCACTGGGTCACTGCTCCATCTTATGGAGGATTTGACATTAAACATTTTAGTGGCTGACTACAACACCGGCAAAATTAATGGAACAAAATAAAAACGACGTTTTTTTTTAAAAATTACGTTTTAATTTTTAAAACCTATATTAAGACATGTTTCCTTATTTAAAAATACACCTTTTACAATAAAAATCTG
Organism: Orthosia incerta; assembly: GCA_948252205.1. NCBI lineage: Eukaryota > Metazoa > Arthropoda > Insecta > Lepidoptera > Noctuidae > Orthosia > Orthosia incerta. Next base: position 28,104,897 of record OX411755.1, on the reverse strand, counting down.
ATCGCATGTAGTATATTTCGTGTGAGTAACGCGATTTTATGTGAAAACTGCACATTGTTGATTATTAAGGTTAGGTTAGGTTAAGAAGATTTATACAATAAAAATAATATCACATGATATTGAGTGTTTCCTCCACGTTCTTTTAATAAAGTTTTCACCCGCCTAGACATTTTGAGAATAGTGTTATCTGTTCTCTCGTGTGGTAGTCTCAAACATTCCTATACAACGGTGCTTCGCATTTCATGCACATTGGCAGGTGTAGGTATTATGCATCTTAACATTTGTTTTAGAAGGTCCCAAACGTGTTCTATAGGATTCATATCTTGTGATCTCGTCGGCTATTCCAAAGCTGCGATATTTACATTTGTTATATAGACTGAAGTTGAAAAAGTGGCATGCGGCTGAGCATTATTCTGTATCAAAACAAAGTGACCCATGATAAGGGGTCAAATGGTACCAAATTTTATTCTTAAATAACAGTTCTAATGCGATCTGCAATAATATTTCCTCCATCGATCACCACCAAGTCCGTACGAGCTCCCAAACATATCCTACCTGAAACCAATATTGTTTAAAATTGACAGATTAAGTTGTTCTTGTTCATGATAACACATGTATTGCCGTACGTTAATTTGAATTTAAATGACTTTCACATTTATCACTATACAATATTTTAATCAATTATTCTATGGACCAAAGTCGATGTTTTTTAGCAAAAGTTATACTGTTTCTAAGGAGGTGTGCCTCAATTTATTGACCTTTTGCGGCCATGAATGAACCTAAACCAGGTTCCTTTAACCTCCTTCGTACCGCAAGCTCACTAACTGTTGCACCCTGAACTTCCTCCAGCTCATTTATGGCTTGAACGGCCTATAAACGAAGGTTTCTGCGAATTCGAAACTGATTGAAGCGATTATTCCTGTTAGAAATATGGGTTTATGCATTGTCCTGATCTTCTCACAAAAAAATAGTCTCTCTGAATCATTGAAATATGCAATAAGTGGTTGAAACAGTAATGATTAATTACGCACATCATCTGTAGGTTTGATCATTTCTCCTTGTCTCAAGTTCCCTGGTTCTCTCAGTTTGGATTAAGTTGGGCACAATTTCGTTCTTAACTTCGAAAAAGATCTAAAGGTTAAAATTTAAAAAATTAACTCAGAATGTCAATGTATTTTTTTCGAAATTTTCAAATATAACCACAAAGTTAAAACAATTGTATGAAAGTTGACTATCAATTGTTTTGAAAATTAGGCATAATTGTTTTAATGATAAAACAAAATAAAACACTACGGGTTTTTACGTAAAAAATTAAGATTTATGATATTTTTTTCTTGTTCCGCTAATTTTGCCAGTGTGTGTAGAAATATGCATGAATTTTCAACATAAAATAACTTTATAGAGTCTTTGGTTTTATTAAAGCTTTCCTTTAACTTTCATCATCATCTTTTCAGCCGTAAGACGTCCACTGGTGGACATAGGCCTCCCCCAGGCTTCGCCACATTGACCGATCCCGTGCGTCTCGCATCCAGCGCCTTCCCGCAACCTTAACCAGGTCATCGGTCCATCTAGTGGGAGGCCTTCCAACGTATCGTCTTCCGGTTCGCGGTCGCCATTCCAGAACTGTACGGCCCCATCGGCCATCCGTTCTGCGAGCAATGTGCCCTGCCCACTGCCACTTAAGTTTGGCAATTCTTTAACTTTACGGTTTCATAATTCAGAAGTATTTCCAGGGGCGTGACCATAAGCTCTTAGAGCGGTATCAATTTGAGATCGAATAAGGGACAAATGTTTATGACTTGTATACATCTGTCACTTACTCGATCTCAAATTGATACCGCTCTAAGAGCTTATGATCACCCCCCTGCTAGAATACCTAATGAATACATTATAAATGCGAAAGTCACTCTGACTCTGTGTCTGTTACTTTTTCCTGTCTTTACGGCTGAATAGGTTTAGATGAAACTTGGCACACAGGTAGACCATGTCCTGGATTAGGTTACATGATAGGTTGTATATACATTAATACATTTTATCACAGGAGAATGTTTATCTATTAAATAATATCTTTATAAATTTTAGCCTGTGTTATTCTGATAAAGGTATATTTCTGTAAAGTTTCATTAACATCCGTACAGTAGTTTTTGCTTGAAAGAGTAACAAACATCCATTCATCTATCCTCACGAATTTTCACGTTGTAGGACTTCATGCGCACAAACGTATAGCTATGGTTGACTTTCGCGCTGGCGAAACAATCTTTCATACCTTACTAATATTATAAATGCGAAAGTTTGGATGGATGGATGTATGTTTGATACCTAATCATGCTTGAACGGCTGAACCGATCTGGATGAAATTTGACTCAGAGATAGATTATAGTCTGGAATAGCATATTGGCTATTTTTATCCCGGAAAGCATGTACAGTTCCCGTGGGACAGCTACCGAGTAAAACGCGGGCGAATCCGCGAGCAGAAGCTTATTAAACATTGAAGGTAAATACGGCGTACCTGACCTTACGCTCCTATCGTAAGGTCAGGTATGCCGTATTTACCTTGCATGGCGTGTGTTGATACTTACCTTATAATTCTGCCAAGGGTTATGCTCTAGTGCTAAAGTGTTAGAACAGTGCAGTAGTGGTGGCCCATCAGTGGTAACGGCCACGACTTACAAATTGGAGGTCGTGGGTTCGAATCCACGCAGGTACTTTACTTTGTGTAATATTGCATCACCACTGCTCTCAAAACGGCGAAGGAAAACATGTCCTTGAAACAAAATTCGAAGTCATGTGACATCCACTAACCCGCATTGGACCCGCGTGGTGGATTACGGCCCATTCCCACTCACAGAGAGGCGGCCTATGTCCCAGCAGTGGGAACATTAAAAGGCTGATGATGATGAATGCTACCGTGATTTCGGGGTTTAATAACTTCACTACTTTCCACCCCCGGCTTCGCTCCCGTGGTCTTTCCCTTCCCGTAAGAACCGAGATTTTTTCTACGAGATGAATAATAATAAAGAGAGTCGTTCACTTTTCTTCTCTTCCTGTTCTCACACACTATTTGTCTACATTTCCATGGTAGAAATTTCTTAAGAAATAAGCAGTATCTTTGTACTCCTTTGTCATGATGTGTTTTCTATATACAATAACAAAATAAAATAAATAAAATAAAATAACAGCTTTTTATCGGTAAAATAAATTCAAAATCGGATCCCGCCGTCAAAAGATTGCTTCTAGAAACAATCCAGTTTATTTTATTATTTTATTAAGTGCATAGATAGTAAATAGTATTTACATCAATCGCCGTTTTGAGACGATAACAATGATTCGGTAGAAAAAAAGGGCATAGGTTATCCCAATTAGGTAAAAACCGATTCAATTCAATGTTAACAGATTTATTTTTATGTCTTGTTTGATGGAAGCATTACTTCGAAGGAACTTAACGCGCATCCTGACACAAAATCCCAAACAAACTCACACATCGAAACCCCGCCACTGATTCGTCAAACTAGCCAAAGTACACAAACAATATTATTACAACTCATGATGCACAGTAAAAAATAGACCTTATTTACTTAAAGTTTGGGTTTAAATTATCATCTAACGTATAGGCCGCTAACGACATTTCTACGACGCCACTGCGTCCACCAATCGCGTCGCCCGGGATTCTTTATGCAATATGGAGCAACGCAATAATTAATTATGATAGTGATGGTATTAAAGTAATATGAAAGAAAATATAGAAGCATAAATAAACGTGTGTGATCAGGGTACCACCGTCAGGAACAAAGTTCCTTCTCACGTATGATTTAAACAAAAACATTTTTTTTATTTTTGCCGTCTTGTATTATTTTAGCCTCACAATCGACTTAAGCATCCTCGAAAACTAAACCCATGATGAAAAATATGAAAGATTTCGCAGCCGCCATTTTGGATTTATATTTTGACCAAATTCGAAAGAAGGATATCGCATAGAAGTATGAATGCTTTTTCGCGTGATGATTTCTACCAGTCAAATCCTACGGCAATTCGTGTTAAAGAACCATCTTTTATTGTATTAAAAATATATCTTTTTGGAACGGTCAAAAATATATTAGAAAAGATAAAGATACAGCAACGATATCTATTTTCTCCATGCTGTTAAAGGAACTTTTATGTACCTACAATAACTTGGTATATTTTGCATAGTGCCGTCCCCATAGAAAAAAAAATACACGCCATTTTTTTTTTAAATTATATTTGCCATTATTGTCAGGTAAAAAAGTTAATTGTTTGGTTGGCATAACATCATCCCTATAGATTTCGTGGCATACTTCATTTTTAATAGAAATATAATGAATAGCGATGTATTTACACGTGAAAACTAATTCCAACATTCTTGTTATGCAAATGTGATTTATTTATGCACCACTTCACTGCACAAGAAGGCATTTTTAAATATTTAACATGCGAAAAACAGTAAATATTAGTCGACCGCCGCTGTTGCCTACTGCGGACGAACTAAAAGCGTGAGCGGCACGATCGGTAAGCCCCGCCCACCGGGGCACAATTTGCGTTGGGTCATCTTTTAAAGCTAGGAATGCTTCCATGTTTATTTCCGTTCACTGCTTGTTTGCGACAGCTATTTTACCCGACTGCCGAAGGAGGGTAATGTGTTTATCAGTCTATGTATGTATGTATGTAAGTATTTATGTATGTATGTATGTTTGCTCCTATGTGGCGTTCTAGAGACCAAACGCGTTGGCCGATTTGGATGGTTCATACATCAATGGATTCGTCTTAACCCTGTAAGTGTCACTGGCTACATTAAAATTGGAAAATAGAAAAATGGCGGATTTTGTGCCTCATATTGTGGAGGAAGGACGAAAATATTTTTTCTTCCGAAACCATCGTTTGGGGTATTAAGAGGTGATTTTTAAACGCAATAATTATATTTTGTAGGTACCTATATTAAATTGGGTTAACCCATCATGTATTTCGCAGTATCGCAGCTTGGATAGGTGCTAGGTTGATGACGATATATATAGAAAGAAAGAAAGAAAGAAAGAAAGAAAAAGTATTTATTTGTGACCCGCACAGGAGACACGAGAAATCAGCTTAAAATTAAACAAAATTAAAAATAAAAACCCCGTGCGAGACCAAAAAGGCTCCTATCTCAGCATGTGCAGCGATATCCAAAAAAAAATATGAAATAACGCTGCGCTGATATTCTGATAAGAACAACTGTTGATGCCACGGACACACTTACGGAAACGGAAAATACTTAAATGATACAATATATAAATAACAAACAAAATAAAATAAACACAGAAGGTGGAACAGAGTATGTGTTAGTATTATACAAATATGAAACATATTAAAATGTGGGTAGACCTATTTATACCGACGTCCGCGATGCTCAATAATTATTTGTCGAAACCATAGACAAACAATAGAGCGCACAGACCAAAGAGTAATTTATTAAATACAGAAGAAATCTATGGTCGGCTGTCAAAAGAAAAATGTTGTTATGTTATGAAATAGTGTAAATAAACTTGGTGAAAAGAATACATAGAATAGTATTATGCTAGTATTGGATAAAACGGAGTGGTGTGAATGTTATTGGTATGTGGTGTGGTGTTCGCAAGAAAGTTCAAAACAAAGAAAATGGATTAATGGCAGTAATACTAACTGCGTGCAAACCCCGGGTAAGCTTATCTTCCGGCTTCCTTCTGCTTAAGTAATAAGTACTGCTTGAATTTAGTACTAAATGTTCCAATCGTTTTTATAGCTCGAAACGGTGGAGGAAGATCATTCCAGATACGAGAGGCAGCGAATTTGAAACTTCCACGGAATGCAGCAGTTCTGTGTGGCGCCAACAACAGGTAGGCAGAAGCTCTCGTTTTGACTTTATTTACATCACGCGACCAGGACAATTTACTGAACAGATAGTCCGGTTTTTTGTGAGAATTGTGCCAAAGAGCAGGGTCGCCAGATGCAGCTTTCTACGATCTGACATTCTCATCAAATTACCCTTATTTAGAAAAGGAGTTACGTGAGATCTAGGAGGGATGGAAAAACAAAATCTCGCACAAGCATTCTGTACTCGCTGAATCAACCTTTCACTTCTACTTAGAATGCACGCCCCATACACCGTGTCAGCGTAGTTCAGCTTAGATAAAACTAGTGATTCACAAAGCAGAATGCGCATATCCACACTTATGTAGGGACGCACACGATACAGAAGCTTAAGCCTGTAAAAGCAGTTGCGCACAGCCTCCATGATGTGGGTCTCAAAGTGCAGGTGCTCGTCAAATAGTAACCCAAGATTACGGGCTTCCCGGACCCTTTCAATGGAACACCCGTCAATCTTCAAGTCCAAATTCCCATTACCCATTTTATTCAAAAAATCTCTAGATCCCATTAAAATAAATTTAGACTTAGCTGGGTTCAAAACTAAGGCGTTTCTTATAGACCAAGCTGATATCCTATCAAGATCCTCATTCAAACTTTTTACAGTGTCAACAACCTGCGTGGGATGAAAAGATAGATACATCTGCAGATCGTCAGCATATAAGTGGAACTTTGTGTTGAGCAGGCAGTTAATGATGTCAGCACTGTAAAGAATGAAGAGTAACGGGCCCAGGATCGATCCCTGCGGTACACCCCTATTCACGCGCTTAGGACCAGAGGATTTAACCGCTCCATCACTGTCACTCGTCACCTGGACATACTGAGAACGGTGAGTCAAGTAACTTTCAAACCACTTCACTGTCTCAGGCTGACATCCGTAGTAAGACAACTTCGATAGGAGGAGTGAGGTATTTATAGAGTCAAAAGCGCGCGAAAAATCTAGTAAGACCAGCAAGGCACCCATACCCTTATCTCTAGCTTCCAGAATATTCCCAACCACATCAAGAAGGGCTGTGGCCGTGCTGTGTCCCTTGCGAAAACCTGATTGAGCGAGCGGCAAAATGCTGTGTTCCTCAAGGTATGATCGAAGCTGGTCAGAGACAACCTTCTCCAGGATCTTGGAGAGGCATGGCAATAGACTAATTGGGCGAAGTTCTTTCACACTTGTAGGATTAGATACTTTAGGGATGGGTCTAACTATTGCCAATTTCCACAGATCCGGGAAAGATGAAGTGGTGATGGAACGATTAATGATGGCCGTGATCGCTGCTAGGGTTCGAGGAAGAGTCATCATCAACATCTCCAAGGAGATACGGTCACAACCCTGAGCATTGGACTTAAGACTATGCAACAGCTTCAGCACCATGTCCTCCCGGACCGGTTCAAGCTGGAAGTGTCCACTGCCGAATCTGTGGTGCTCAAAGTACTTTAAGTCAGCAGCAGAGACTCTACCATTGCCAGGTACATCCAAAAAGTGTTCATTAATTTTTTCGGGATTGTTACAAAAATGCGGTAAACTGCGCTCCGGTCCATTAGAGATACCAGTGGCAATAGTTGACTTGATGTGACTCCATAACTTTTTTGGTTGTTTATAATTTTTATTAATATATGTTTTAAAGTATGCACTCTTCTCACTTTCAATAGCAGCCCTAACCAGATATTTAAGTTCCTTGTAAGAGTTCACATGACATAAGGATTTAGTGGACTTAGCCTTTGAGTGGCTCTTGTCACGTAACTTCATCATTTCCTTGATTGTGTAGGTAATCCATGGGGAAGACTTTTCTTTAATTAAAACTTTTTTAATAGGTGCATGCAGATCAAACAAATTTAAAATGTATCCATTAAAAGTTTCTACCATTGAGTTCACATCATCCAGTCTCCCAATGTATTCCCAGTCCATCTTATTCAGGTCTTCGTTGAAATGGTCAATGAGTATGTCCCTGAGAGGCCTATAAGTGATCCAGTGCGTGGAAGGCTTCTCCACCCTAAAATTGAGCTCAACCGAAACAACCGCATGATGACCTAGCTCAGGTACGTGAGATACAGAGACCTGCCGTACACGGGCGTCGGTACATACGACGTCAATAAGTGTCTCGCTATGATCCGTATAGTGTGTTGGCTCAGTAACAATTTGCTTCAGTTTGCAGCATGTTAAAAAGTTGTTCAGAAGTTTAACTTTATTTTCAGAGTTGTTTAACATGTTAATGTTGAAATCACCCAACAAAATAACTTTGTCAGCGCCAGCAAAGGAGAAGAGGGAGTCGGTAATCGCATCAAGGAAGATGTTCACATCAAGCCACGGCGGCCTGTAAGCAGTACCGACGATAACCGAATGCGAGTTGATGTTCAGCCGGAGCCACATCTGCTCGACCTGCGGCGCGGGCGGATGCGACACGGTGCGCGCGCGCACTCCGCGCCGCACATAGAAGCCCACGCCGCCTCCGCGCCCGCCGCGCACGCAGAGCGGGCGCGGCACGTGTCGCAGCCGGTAGCCCGGTACCGGTGGCGCGAGACCCTCTTCTCCCCTCCTTAGCCAAGTCTCATTAATTGCCATGATGTCCACCGCACTGTTCTCCATAGCAACAAGAAACTCGTCATGGTGTGAACCCAGCGAACCCGCATTAAACAAACCAACTTTGAAATATTTGGACTTAATCATTTTAAAAATTCATGAAAATAGGTGTGCATAGTAAGTGTATTGGTGTATAATGAACTCCGTTGTGTAGTTGGTATAGTAGAGTGTAGAGTAATAATATAACATAGCTCTAGCGTAATGACGGTGATACAATAACTAACAAATATAACAGATAATGTAAGAAGAAAAATATTATGTTTAGTAACCACTATTGAGGTGTAGGCGACAAGCCGACGCTTTATAAATATATAATGTAAATAATAAATAGTTAGTGCTCGGGCGGCAGGGCCAATGAAAGAAGTCATTACATTCTGAGACAGGAACAGAGCTGACCGCGCACAGGGCAAACTTAAAAACAAAAGCAAAAGTGCACATAACAAAGTTAGTAAAACCGTAAGCCTTAGAATTAACCCTACAAAATAAAAATTTCCAATAACCAGAGAGCTAGTTATCCCTCTCGGCTGACATCTCCTGGCCAAAAACCCGACCAATGTCCTCCTCCTTGCGAATGCAGTGGGTAGGCTTACCATCACCCTGCTTTGCCAAAATGCGGCCGTTTTTAGTCCAGAGGTAACGCCACCCGAGACGACCGCCAGCCTCACGCACACGAAAGAACAATTGCTTATTCGTACGAGTGAGCCTCTCGTTCACGAAGAAGCGCCGCGGGGGCGCGGGGAGTCCGGTGTCCGCCGTGGTGGCTCCTCGCCGCACACGCGCGCCCTGCAGTAGCTCGTCGCGAAGAGCTCGGCGCGCCAGGCGCACCACGATGCGCCGCCCGCGCGCCGCTTCCACCGCTGCTTCCGCTGGGCTCGTTGCGCCCGCGGCAGTCGCATGCAACACGCGATCGACTCGCGGGCCCACACGCTGCGCAAACACAATATCCCGCGCCTCCAGAGCCACCCCAAGCTTGACCGCTAACAGTCCCACGGTGTGAACCACATTCTCACCAGGGATCTCCGGGACGTTCGCCACCTCAAGGTCGGACCCAAGCAGATCCTGCTCACGGTCGTTGAGCTCAAGTTGAAGCGCCGCCACATTCCGCTCGAGCTGACTGACCCTGGCGTCAGGCGGGTCCACACTGTTCCTGCTCTCAAGAGCCTCGATTCGTGCCTCCAGGCTGTCAACTCTTTCTGTGCAGATTCCCACCGTTGAGTGCAGGCTGGCCATCTCACGACGAAACTCCCGCATTTCATCCCTCACTTCCCGCAGCTCGGACCTGAAGAGCCTAATTTCTTCCCGCAAGGTAAGCTGAGTGTCAGGAGAAGGGTCGCCATCGGTTCCCTGTTCACCCTCAGCACGAGCAATCACTATAGGCGCCGCTATTGGGAGCCTGATAATAGTGCCCTGAGTCTGGGCTGCCTTCCTACCCTGATCTGGTGCAGCAACTGCTCGAATAACAGGGGTACCACTGCTAAGACCTCTAACGGGTGTATCATCCACCTTATTCAATTTAATCCTGCAGTCTGGGCACTGCCAGTCGCTACCTATCTGCGTTCCAGCCGGCAAACAAGCGAGGTGAAACTTATTATGGCAAGCAATGTTGCTACACGTGGCGCCCCCTTTCGTCGACAGGAACTTTCCACACGCTGCGCACTTTGCCATGTTCCAACGTAGTGCGGATGAGAGCAGCTAGATGGTGTGCACGTTCTTTGGACTAGTTCCTCCTGCGGCGCTAGATGGCGCTCGCTCCACAAAGATATATTGATCCAAACCGAAGATTTGGAAAAAAAAATTACACCTTTTGGGGGTAATAAGCACACTAAAAAAGTAAAGGTGACTTCACTTATTTAAAAACACGTCCAAAGTGTAATTTTACTTTTTAGTTTATTTCGGATTTACACTTCGAAAACACTTTAGTTTCACCCGGAAAACAAACTCGCACATAAGTCACAATTAGATGTAATAGCGGTTACAGTCCTTTCGCAGAATAGCTCGCGTTTATTATTTATTATGCTCAAAGTAAGAACAGCCGATATGCCCCGTAAAGTGTCCGTGACGTCACTCACGATATATATATATATATATCGTATATTTTAGAGTTCCGTACCTCAATAGTAAAAACGGATCCCCTATAGGATAACTTTGTTGTCCGTCTGTCTGTTTGTCCATCTGTCTGTCAAGACCCTTTATCTCGGGAACGCGTGGAAGTATTGAGTTGAAATTAATATCGTATACTCAAGTTTAACTATCATGCATCAAAATATTAATGGTTTGATTAATAAATCGGATATGCTATCAGTGTGCTTAGATGAATCGGCGACCGAAGGTATAAAGGTAGATATATTGTGCATTACGGAACATAACATGAGGAAAGGCGACGAGGATTACTTACAGATATCTAACTTTATATTGGGATCATACTGTATGAGATGTAGTAGACATGGAGGCTCATGTATTTTAGTTAAGAATGGACTACGATATAGGAGTCTCGATGATGTTAACAAAATGTCTATTGTAAATATTATTGAATGCTCTGCTATTGAACTAGTTGACCACAAAATATATATTTTATGTATCTACAGACCGCCGAACAAAATAATCGGAACAATAAATACTTTCTTTTTAATTTTAAGTAAAATTTTGGGTAAGCTATGTATGAAAAGTAAAAATATTATTATCGGTGGAGATTTCAACATAGATATTACAAACAATTCAAAAATATCTATGGAGTTTGTGGAACTACTGTTAAGCTTTAATATCACCCTTCAGTTTAACCAGGTCACACGCCGCGCCTGTATTGACAACATAGCTCATAACATTAAGGGATGCAAAGGTGAAATCAGAGATTTTGCACTATCCGACCATACTGCACAAATAATTAAATGTCCAGTCAAAAAGTGTAGTCCAATTCAATTTTGGTATGTATATAAACGTAGTTTCACTAAAGAAAATAGATGTCTATTTACTAAGTATTTGGGTCAAATTTCGTATCACATTGTATACGGGTCTACAGACCCTAACAGTGCGTACAATTCATTCCACGATATATTCAGCTTAATATATAACTTATGTTTTCCTATAAAAAGAATTCGCATTAAAAATATTTCAAGACCTAAATGGTTATCAAAAGGAATAAGAATGTGCAGTAAGCGTAAACGCGAACTTCTCTGGCAATATAGGAAAAACTCAAACAAAGAAAATAAAACAAAGTTTAAAGCTTATGCTAAAAAATACAAAACAATAATTTCACTGACAAAAAGGTCTCAGAACAATTATTTTATAAACAATGCCGTTAATAAATCTAAAGCAACGTGTAAAGTTATTAATGACGCTAAATATAAATATAATAATCCTAATGAGGGCATTGAGAAAATAATAATCAATGACGAGGTAATTACTGATCCAAATACTATGGCAAATACCTTTAATGATTATTTTGCTGGCATTGTTAAAAATACTAATAATTAAATTTATTCTGACTCAATACGACCTTATTCTTCTAACTTGACATTTAACACTAAATCAATATTTATGCCTCCATCAATTCCCCCAGACATTCTAAAAATTATAAGTTCTTTGCGGAACACAAATAGCGCAGGTTATGACGGTATTACCACTAAGGTCGTTAAGGATGTAGCAACTTTAATTGCTGCTCCTTTAAGTTATATTATCAACTTGTGTATAGAACATGGTATTTTTCCAGAGAAATTAAAAGTGTCAGTAGTAAAACCGGTACACAAAAAAGATAACAAATATTCCATTAGTAACTACAGGCCAGTTGCTTTAATAACCATTTTCTCAAAAATATTCGAAAAAATTATATATAACTGCCTCTACCCATTTTTCGAAAGTAATAACATGTTTAGCCCATGCCAGTACGGTTTCAGGAAAAATAAATCTGTTAACACAGCAATGTATAACTTTTTACAAAAAGTCCTTCTAAATATGGATACTAGGTCGGCAGCCATAGCATTGTACATGGACATGTCAAAAGCATTTGACCGAGTCAATCATAAAATACTCTTGAATAAATTATATGCATTTGGTGTAAGAGGTAACGTATACAAATTAATTGAATCATATCTTAGTGACAGAAAGCAGATGGTAGAATTAAAAAGAGTCTCTTTAACTACCAGAACTGAAGAAACAGTTGTTTCTGAGATTAGAAATATCCTTTCCGGTGTCCCTCAGGGCAGTATTCTGGGCCCACCATTTTTTCTGATTTATATAAATGACATGCCAACAGTTACAATTCACCATATGACTTTATTTGCTGACGATAGTACTATATTATTTACCGGTAAAGACAGAACTGATTTAAAACTTGACTTAAATAGTACCTTAACAACAATTATAAAATGGATTGATGAAAATGACTTAAAAATAAACCTAGAAAAAACAAAAATCATGAATTTTAGGCAGCGATTACAACCTCATACCAATTTAAATATATGCTACTCTCAAACCAGCATAGAGGAAATCGAAGTTACCAAATTTCTAGGTCTTTATATTGATAGCAAAGTAAATTGGAAGTCACATGTACAGCAAGTTTGCAAAAAACTTAGTCAGAGCTCTTATGCTTTATATAGATTAAGGAACACTGTCAACCAGTCTGCATTGCTAACTGCCTATCATGGATATGTTGCTTCAATCATACGCTACGGGATAATTTTCTGGGGCAACACAGTAGAAAAAGAGCGTGCCTTTAGAGCTCAAAAACGCTGTATTAGGTCGATGTGCAATATACGCCAAACGGATTCATGCAGGCCACACTTTATTAAGCCCCTTGCAGCTGTGAAAAAATCTCAAACTTCTAGATCAAAGCAAATCATGAACATCAACAGGGTACTACCTGTTGATCTAGAATCATGAAATTTGACAAGAAGCAATGTCTAATAGCACAAGTAAAGGAAAAAAGGTAAAAAACACAAAGATTATTAACTAATTTGCAGTAGGTAAACTGACTGTGACTTATGTCGATGTATGGGGACTACATTATTCCAACGGCAAAGTTTATTTTGACTTATGTCGATGTATGGGGACTACATTATTCCAACGGCAAAGTTTATTTTGACTTATGTCGATGTATGGGGACTACAGTATTCCAACAGCAAAGTTTATTTTGCCCTCCAATTCTGTGTATCTTATCGTTAGACCAATGTTCGGTACCCTCGTGGTTAATGAACTTCAGTAATGTTATTTAATTGTTTTCGTGAATGTAGCTGTTTGTATGGAACCCTCAGTGCGCGGATCCAAACCGTACACGTACGCTGGTTATGAATACTAAACGTAGTCTTGGCCTTTCTGAAGAACATCATCGATAAAATTCGCGTACGTCTTTCTATGGAATGGCGTCCCTTCCGCTATGTCACCTGATGGTAAGCGATGTTGTTGTCGACGGTGAAGCACGCTTGCCTAGAAGTAACCTATTCACTCTTGTCTGAAAGACCTCTAGGCTGTGGCTACCGGGAAACACAGGCTCTGGCAAGGAATTCCACTCCTTAGCTGTACGCATAATGAAAGTATTTCCAAAACGTTTAGTGCTTATGGATGGGATGTCCACCGATGGCGCATCGCCGTACGCCGTAGTCCGGTGATAGGGTTAGGGGAAATTAGATCATACAATTTCATCAAAGTCAAAGTCATAGATTTATTTGCAGATAAATATGGTTACAAAAGTTCTTACAATGGTAGTATATTAGTAGCTTAACATATTTAATCATAGCATAATGACATGCAAATTTGTGTAAGTATACAATTAGGTCATTTAAATTTAAACCGAAAGAATTCTTCTAAAGTATAGAAGGAATTCTCTATTAACCACCTGCGCAAAGCCCTTTTAAAGCGGACCATTGCAAGTTCTTTTATTTCTTTAGGAATCTTGTTATAAATCTGAATACACATTGGATAGCAACTTCGTCTATATACCTCCGTTTTTATTCTAGAGATAATTAATCTATTAGGATATCTAGTCCTGAATTTACATTTATCTCCCTCCAGCTCACTCCCCGAATGCAACCGATAAAATACCGACAAACTGGTCACTCGGCGAATATGTTCAAGGCTCTGGAGCATTGACTCGACAAGTGCCACATTGCTGATGAGCCTCTTGCCCGCTTTTCGATCAACTCTAGTGCTTCAAGCTGGTATTTGGCAGGTCCATCCCAAAGATGAGAACAGTACTCCATGCATGATCGAAGCGCTTGATACAACTTGAGCAGCTGTTCTGGCGTGAAGTACCGTCTCATCATCGCAAAGATACCCAACTTTTTGGCAGTCAGGTGAGCCTATGCCTCAATGAATGAGCCAAAACTGACAGACGGTGTCAACGTTATGCAAGAAGCAAGAATAACATTTTCCTCGTTAATACACACCACTAACACTGCACAGCAGCTTACTTAGGTATTGCCAAAAAATATTGTACTCTTTCGAAAAGAGGATCTTTACCAAAGAACACGTTCAATAATTTTTGGCAAAACCTAATTATTTAAAGATAATGTGTCATTCTCTTTCATGGGGTCAAACCTTGGCCTTTCCAAATTCACTTACGCAATTAGGCTGCAGGTTATGAACTAAAAATAAACGTTAGTTGTTTCTTTCTGAAAACAGCAATTCTAAAAATGTAAACGTTTAGAAAATGAAAAAAATAAAATAAAGAACAAGCGTTAATTGATGTGTACTTAAAAGAATAGGACAAATAATGCGTCACATTCGCTTTAACTAAAAATATTTGAATGCACGTAATTACCGGAATAGATAAGCCAATGTGTACTGCGTGGATTCACGTTTTGAGCACTCTAGGGGTTAAGTCATCTATACTAATTAAAGATGTCGAAAATTTTGTATGTCGAATGCTGTTGTGGCGAATAAACACTTTTTCTTTCTTTCTTTTTCTTTTCTTTCTAATATAATAAAGAGGTAGTTTGTGAGTTTCTGTGTTTGTGAGTTTGTGATGTTGTAAGAGGTAATCTCTGGATCTATTGAACCGATTTTGAAAATTCTTTCACCAGTTGAAAGCTACATTATTCCTGAGAGTCATGCTACAATATATTTTCAAAAAAAATAGAGATCCTTATGAAAATTGCAATAATGTAACCCAAGATAGCAAAATGTTGCCAATAAAAATTATTCTTTGGCATGCGCTGAGAAAACTATTGATGATAGATAAAAAAATATTAGGTAGGGTAGGCAGGGTAGGCAGGGTAGGCAGGATAGGTAGGGTAGGCAGCGTAGGCAGGGTAGGATAGGTAGGTAGGTAGCCAGTTGACGGGAGCGAAGCCGCAAAGGTCAGCTAGTGAGTAAATATGTTACTTCTATGTAGGTAAAAGCAAGACTATAAATTATCAATAATAATTTAAATTAAAACAATTTTTAGTAAGACGAAATTGGCACCGATTATCTATTATCTAAGTAACAACTTCACTTATGGGTCAGCAAGTTATCTGATGACTGGTTATGAGTTTTTTAGAGAACTCTTATCAAAGCGTCTTTCTCATTCATGTCACCAGTAAAATTCTAAGAGCGATCAGAAGAGTAGGACGTTCCATCTACTTCTATTGAAACAACATCATTATATTTTTATAGCAATTGTGAGGTACAAAATGTGTAGCACGCAGAGTCTAGTGGTGTTCGTTACCCTGTTTATAGGGATAGTGCACTCTTGGGGTAAGCGAACATGTTATACCCGACAGTAAAGGCAGTATTATATTTTATATCGTGTTTAACAAATCAAATCAAAATGTATATTAATACTTGCTCTATTATCAAATGACATCATGTTTACTTCATCTACACTCCTGGTCCTGGAGAGAACGCAAAAAGCCATACTGAAGGTGTCATCGTTTCTACCTTACCGTTACCCCACAGAGCTCTTGTATAAAGAAGCCAAAGTTATGACAGTGCGTCAACTTTTCATTAAAAGCATAATTTTAAAACAACATTCTATGCTAAAATATCACCCTTCCACTTCACAAGGTAAGAGACGATACAACCCCGTAGATAGCCCAGACATTCGTCTTTCAACCCAATTCTCAAAGCGTTTCTTTTGCCATCTAGGTGGTTTTCTTTACAATAAAATTAATAATATGCTACCGATAGTTAATCTTACTAAGAACAAGTGTAAAAAGAAAATAACTTCATTCCTACAAGAATGTAATTATTGACGACACCGAAAAACTACTTGCTACTTTAGTGTAATACTACTAATTTAAAAAAACATATACGCACACACGCACCATCACACACACTCACCACCACATACTCTCATACAAAACATACTAACAAAAACTTGTCAATAGCTATTATGTTCGTGTTCACCTACCTAAAAATAATGCATCGAGATAAAGATTAAGTTAAGGGTGGAGTCCTGGTGTCCTGAAATACAGGCTTGCAGCCTAGTTTAGGCACCAGTCTCCCACAATAGTAATAAGCTTGTTAAAACACTCTAAATGATGTATTGTGTAATATTGTGGTGAGAAATAAATAAATTTTATTATTATTATTATTAATATAATTTAACACAATTTTCATTTAACATAACGATTAGTTTGTATTTTAACATCATATTACGCAATTTTTGATACAAAAAGTACTTGACCTTTATAATTATTGTTTCAATAAAATAATGATAAATGATTCTAATCGTCCATTTACAAAGGAAGTTTGCAGCGGAGAAGAGTGGACAAAAAACTTTCTACTTAACAAATTTTTTATCATTTTGTATAAAGTTATTTTAATATAATTATCATTTCATGCATAAAACTTGCCTTATCGAATATCAAAAGTAAAGACAAACAACAATAATAAACAAAGAGAAACTAGAATTCTTCAAACTTAAAGTCTATGACGACATTAAATAGGAACGGAAGGCGTTGTTGTTAGAATGAATAAGTTGGCTCGCAGGTTTGCAAGATGCTCACTTTCGGTTAAAATCACGCAAAGATCGTACAACACTCTCCACGTTTAGTATAATAAAACTAACGGGGTTTGCAATGGTCCGGTGACTTAAGTCAAGTATTAATTTATAAGTATACGATTTGTATTAAGTAGAACTTATTTTCTCTTGTTTTAGATATCGCCACAAGTACAGGCGATGATCTATTGAGTTTATATACGAACGATACCTTAACAAGCAGCTTAAGTATTGAGTCCCGAAATATATTTGGGTTAACTTTTGATGAAATCCACAATATGATGCTGTACGTCGACAAACAGACCAACAACGACATTATTTGTGGTTATGACTTAACTTCTATGGAAACCAAATGTTTTACCCAAGGAACCGGTAGAAACATATATGATCTCACATTCGATCCAGTCACAGAACGGGTCTTCTTTACTGATACTAATGACAGAAGCATCAATTGGATCTCATTAAAACCTGAATCTAAAAACAATATAAATCTTTTGATAAAAGTAGACAAAGGGACCCCACGTGATATCGTAGTGGACAGCTGTGAAGGGTACGTTACTAATAATAATTTTAATGATATATCACATGACCTTCATCGCCTAAATATCCCAAAGGGTTAGACAAAGATGTATCAATCTTATGGACCAAGTGATTATTCATAATGCCCAAGCAATTTGAAAATATGATAAAAACTATTAAAATAATTAATTTGACCGGGCTTTCTGAATAATACCCATCACTTAGTGGGCCGTGTAATAAAAAGTTTTTTTTTATTATTTTAATGTTGACATTGGTTTTAATATAGAATAGGTAAGTATGATTACTATTAAAGCAACAAAGTCAAAGGAGCCCCGATGCGGGGCTCCTATTTCTGTCTGCAGGGTCTAAACTAACCTAAGCTCTCCCGAGTTCGCTTCACTCGCTCTTGGACTAATTCGATCGAATTGCCGTAATGATCAGACAATGTGATAAATATAGAAGTTTTAATCAGTATTCATTGCATTGCCATTTGAATTGACTAGATATAATAATAATGTCCGGGCATTATACATAGTGCCCTGGTCTTGAACTTGGTCCATGACATAAAGTAATATATCATTGGATGTACTAATGTTTATACATTAGTACACCCAACACACAATCTCTATAACACAATCAATCTATATATTACTCAACACAATTTATTTAACTTCATGACAGTCACAGCAGTTTTTTTTTACAGTTTTATTTACTGGCTTAAAGCAGACCTGCCGACGCCGACAATACAGAGAGCTCGGCTTAATGGCTCAGAAAGCGAAGTTTTTGCAACTCTTAAAACGGTACCTGTCAACGCAACATACACATTGGAGCCAAACAGCTTGGCTATAGACCAACCTAATCGGCGGCTGTACTGGTTGGAACCAGCATCGATTGACGGATACCGACTGTTTGTAGGAGAATTGAATACAAAACAAAAACCTTATTTTATCACGTATATATCCAACCAATCACCTCCAAATTTTTTCAAAGTTCTGTCAAATATATTGACTGTTTCAAAAAATGCCCTCATAAATGCCTTTGGTGATAATGTTTATTTAATTTCCGGCAAGACATATGATAAAATAATACGGAAAAATCTGTACATACGTGAAAAACAGCCTATCAGTATAGTCGCCAACTTCAAAATCAAAGATCAATTTCAAGATTGCGTGACTCTGAGTCAGGTCAATCTTGCTACAGAATATGTTGGGGAGTTTTGTGTTCATGGAATGAAGGTCAAAGAACAATCTTCTTGCAAATCCACACCTGGGTACACTGGCGGGAGATGTGAAGTGTCGCTTTGCGAGAATTATTGTTTGCAGGGCAACTGTAGCATCAGCGATGAGGGGCTTCCTCAGTGCAGGTAAAAGATATTCTACTTAGGTTTCTTTGCTTTGTAATAACTTAATTGGAAATACTGTCCACGTAGTTTTTTGCACATCCTTCTTCATAGAGATTTACGTTTAGGAACGTGCAAATAGCTTAAAATTTCTGAATAAATGACCGAAATAATAAATTTAATAATATGAAATGATTGATAAAAAACCGGCCAAGTGCGAGTCGGACTCGTGCACGAAGGGTTCCGTACCATTATCGCAAAAAACGGCAAAAAAATCACGTTTCTTGTATGGGAGCCCCACCTAAATATTTATTTTATTTTGTTTTCAGTATTTGTTGTTATAGCGGCACCAGAAATACATCATCTGTGAAAATTTCAGCTGTCTGGCTATCACAGTTCATGAGATACAGCCTAGTGACAGACGGACAGACAGACAGACAGACAGACGGATCGTGGAGTCTTAGTAATAGGGTCCCGTTTTTACCCTTTGGGTACGGAACCCTAAAAAACGAGTCTTAATGAAATTTTAAGCCATTGGTTACGTTTTTAAAACATTGGTTGAGTTAAATACGGATCAAAAAACTGGGCCTAAATTAATAAAAAATCTCATGTTCATTATTACAGGTGTGAAGATGGTTATACCGGGCCGAGGTGTCAAGTCAACGAATGTCACGGATATTGTCTGAATAACGGCGAATGTTCTCTGAACGAGGAGGACGAGCCTTCCTGTCAATGTGTTGAAGGTTACGAGGGAATCAGGTGTGAAGCTGATGGAAGCAGTAATGGAAGTGACACTGTAACAATTCTCGTGAACCAACGCAACAAGTCTTCAACCTTCTTCTGTCGGCAATCTTACCAAACCGACCTTTCATGAAAGTCCCACATTCCCGATAAAGCAGCAAATAGCTGTATCTACTTCAAAACTATTACATTTAAAATAATCGACGCCATGTTTTAGTTTTTTTTTTATAGATTGGAGTTTTTTTTTAAATTAAAGTTTTTAAATATAGTTATAGTTAGTTACTAATTTTCGGCGTTGTCCTTTTTTTATCCATTAAATAAATAAATAATTTTACACTTTATTAATTGATTATTTATTCCAAGAAACACATTTCACAGTGTTAGTTACAATGTACTTACAAACTGTATTAGTACAACTTTATCAAAACCGTTACGAACATCTCTACCGCAAGATCATGTAGACCAACAAAAACCTTGCAACAATGATTGATAAATACACAGTCTAGCCTTTAACCACCATAATAATCCAATACCAAAATAATAGTACAGAGCTTCTTGGCAAATACTCATTCTATTCGCAATGACGTTTGTCGAAATGCCCAAATGTAAGGGATATATCACGTGACATAAATTTAGATAGCGCTCGGCATTACCATAACTTTTTGGCTAATTGCACGTCACATCTATACGTGACTCTAGGCTCAGGATAATGTAAGCGCTGGCTCGTACTCTACGGACCAAGGCTGCGCACTGCTCCCGTACGACCGCAAAAAAAGCAGCCCACGCTAACGTCTGCGAGCATCCCTGATGTACTGCAATACCGGATCATCCACATAAGCACCCTGAACGTATTATAGTACTGGATGCGAAGGGCGATGACTTTTGGGTATAATAAACTCATAGACAACATGAGTAGAAAGATGTGCAGTAAGCACTAAACTAGAGCAGAGTAATATTACATTGATGTCAAATTCTAAGTAAAATTATGACTTCTATAGCTCAGTGATTCAACGCTAACCACCCACCCTGGCTAACCTCAATAAAACTGCCAAGCGTTTACCCAACTACATATTATGTTGACAACGGCTGCCAATCAAACCAGATGCTTCTAAACACCGACTGGTTTTACGTGGAGTGACTGCCTCACAATCCAGTAATTGGATAATACAATGCCTTTAGGTGAATCTGGTGTAAGTTTCTTGTGCTTCTAACTACCCGTATCGACTGTCAAAAATATATTATAAATGTCGACCTGGACCAACGGCTTAACATGCTTACCGAGGTTTGGAAGAATCTCGGTAAGTAATCGATGATCCAAGGGCCGACATCTGCAAGCCCTGCAGAGGTTGGCCCGTTGCTTAACCATCGACCCGGGCGGCTGTTATTATTTAGTTCAATATTGATTATAAAGCAAAAGAAAGGTGTACTCTTCTCTTTGAAAAGATGATAAGATTCAAGTCAACCTCCAACGATATCTTCAGAAAGTGATAGTTTCAATCTAATCTGGCAATCTAACTGGAGCAAAATAAACGACGTAAATATCCTGTATGACCCGTCACCTCCAAAACTGCTCTGGCGAGCCGAGCCTACCCGTGCCTTAGCAGTCACCTTTATAACACTTAAAACAAAACTTGCAACGAATATTCTTAACGTAGATTTAAAAGTTAAACTATAGTTAGTAGTTTTCTCCAAATGTTATCGTATGAAAAGACTGAACAGATTTACGTTGCTCCTCTATTATCTGATTAATACTGTGACATATTGAAGACTCACACACACATACACCCATTCCTTGCTTACATACTTTTTAATAAGTTTTAAGTACTTAAGTTAAACTAAATTTTATGCTTACCAAAACTCCTACAAAGTGCATTACATTGTCAATGAACTGTGTGTAATGTTATTGATAACTATAATGGGGTCGGCTTCTAGTCTAAGCGGATTTAGCTGAGTACCAGTGTTTTACACGGACAATTATTCTGTCTCAAATGGTGCATAGCGTTATACTTCATACAATAGTGTTTTTATATTTGATTGAGATGGACAAATTGTATTTGGCTTTTTGAAAATAAAATCATTTATTTATTTTATTTATCTATTTGAAGACTTCAAGAGCACTCAATTTATATCAAGTTATTTCCACTTTACTGCCTTTCACCCCATCTCTGCATTCACAGGTTAGTGATAAAATCTAACGGGCGAGTCAATTATATTTTATTGGCGACGTGTTCGTTTCGTTAAGATAAGACACCGAAGATCTGAAGTTTTATTGGAAATTTTAATGTTTCTGGTAAAAACTATGTCGTATTCTAATGTCTTGTTCGTCTTCTTAGTTGTTACGCTATTGACAGAGTGGTCGTGGTTGTCATAAAGTGTTGTGTATTTTTGCGGCAGATTTATATGCGTTTCACATTGTCTCGCCACCTTTCCCGATTAGTAGTCATTCGGGTACATTCGTGCACGGGACCGCCCACAGCAGACTTGATCTGGTCGGTCCAAAGCATGGGTGACCTTCCACGCGGTCTAGTGCATTCCTTGAATGACTAACCGCTCTATTGAAACGTGTCCGAAGAAATTTAGTATTTGGGACTGTACTATTGCGGACAGACGCTGCTTGATGTGGAATTAACGTATTGGGTATGTGTATTGTACCCTATTTAGGTATGAGTTGGATATTTTTTAAGAGTTACTACCAGCAGTTTCACCCACGTAAATGTCTTGCTCACGGGAACGAGGAACTACTGGGATAGTGGGAACCCATCCTAATTTAGTTTATGCACTACCCGTGTTCCAAGTTTATGTATATAATTTATATTCGTTCTGCCTTCGAGGCGTGAGTGACTAACAAACATCCAGACAATTAGAAACATAATTAATCATCATCATTTCAGCCGAAATACGACCACTGCTGGACATAGGCCTCCCCCAGGCGTCGCCACCGATCGTGCGTACATCTCGCAACCTTAACCAGGTCATCGGTGCACCCAGTGAAAGGCATATATACGCATTGTCTTTTGGTTCGAGACATATTCACATTTACAAAATTAGAAGGAAAGATATTTTATCTTACGGTTCGCGTTTGGTAGTTCGGTAAAACTTAATAATCGTGGTCCCCATGATGAGGTTTTACCAGAAAAAGTATAACGTCTGAGCTGCTGTCTTGTTCAGAACAAAATAATGAATGTTTAATAGTTGTAAATTACAAAACTAGGTTTCACTATTTTCTTACTTAAAGTCTTCACACCTCCGTCCACCTTCGTCTTATTGGAAAGGACGGTCGTTCTGTAAAGTAAACAAACTACCCATGCATCTAAAGTAGCATAAATAAGCCGCATTCTGACCGAACCCCTTACATGCATGGTATTTTGTGGTATATCCCCTAAGGTACCTCCTGTATCCTCCGATAAATCAGCACCCCTATTAAATTTGAGTTATGCTATAATGTGGTTGACGTCACTAGATAAGGGTTGTGTAAAATCTACTGTATCAAAATTTTTATAACATGTTTACAGATTGTGACGGAAAGATGTTATTATCTTAGTACAAATGCGAAAGTATTGATGGATCAACTTTCGAAATGAAGTAGGGCACCCGGATGTGTATGTGTGTTACTCAATCAAAATCAAAATCTTTTTTTTATATTTTACATAGGCCTACATGGGCACTTATAAAACGTCGACTCAATCACGCCGGAACGGCTGAACGGATATAGATGAAATTTGGAACAGAGATAGACTGTAGTTTGGAATAGAAAATAGGATACCTTTTATCCCGAGTATATGAACCGTCGGTATAATTTTCGACTTTTATGCGGGCGAAGCCACTAGCAGAAGCTAGTATATTATACACTTGGAAGCAAATAAACCGAGCCACTTCATTATTCATAATATTATGGTTAATATTTTTGGTAATATGGAACGTATCAACAATACAGTAATATGGACAGCAGCTCAGACGTTATACTTTTTCTGGTAAAACCTTTACCAGAAAAAGTATAACGTCTGAGCTGCTGTCTTGTTCAGAACAAAATAATGAATGTTTAATAGTTGTAAATTACAAAACTAGGTTTCACTATTTTCTTACTTAAAGTCTTCACACCTCCGTCCACGTTCGTCTTATTGGAAAGGACGGTCGTTCTGTAAAGTAAACAAACTACCCATGCATCTAAAGTAGCATAAATAAGCCGCATTCTGACCGAACCCCTTACATGCATGGTATTTTGTGGTATATCCCCTAAGGTACCTCCTGTATCCTCCGATAAATCAGCACCCCTATTAAATTTGAGTTATGCTATAATGTGGTTGACGTCACCAGATAAGGGTTGTGTAAAATCTACTGTATCAAAATTTTTATAACATGTTTACAGATTGTGACGGAAAGATGTTATTATCTTAGTACAAATGCGAAAGTATTGATGGATCAACTTTCGAAATGAAGTAGGGCACCCGGATGTGTATGTGTGTTACTCAATCAAAATCAAAATCTTTTTTTTATATTTTACATAGGCCTACATGGGCACTTATAAAACGTCGACTCAATCACGCCGGAACGGCTGAACGGATATAGATGAAATTTGGAACAGAGATAGACTGTAGTTTGGAATAGAAAATAGGATACCTTTTATCCCGAGTATATGAACCGTCGGTATAATTTTCGACTTTTATGCGGGCGAAGCCACTAGCAGAAGCTAGTATATTATACACTTGGAAGCAAATAAACCGAGCCACTTCATTATTCATAATATTATGGTTAATATTTTTGGTAATATGGAACGTATCAATTCCAACCATTATATCGCCTAAAAGTATATTTAATAACCTTTACAATGAAGGTAAATGATTAAATAAAATAAAAATTATAAATTATTGGCTTTGAAAGAAAAATGGTAATTTTGATAGAAAATTGGATAGGGTTAAAAAAGCACGAAAACAAAAAAAACAAAATTATTACAAAAAAATACTTTTTAATAACCCCCGGTGCCCTGATGCATTCTTGTAGTCTTTTAGTCATCGATCTGATCAGCGTTACGATGAGATATTGTGGTATGTTCGCCCACTCTTCAAGCACAGCTACTTTAAGCTCGGGAATGGATGAAACAGCGGGAACCCTGACTCGGACTCTCCGTTTTAGCTCGTCCCATATGTGTTCGATTGGGTTTAAATCCGGGCTTCGTGCTGGCCACACCATTTGTTGAATCCCGATCGCAGATAAGTACTCCGTCACGATCCGCGCGGTATGAGGTCTTGCGTTGTCATGCATAAACAAGAAATTTTCTCCAATAAAACCAGCATACGGCATTACATGGTCTTTGAGAAGGTCAGTTATGTATTGGCCAGCTGTTAATCCACGTCTACCACTTCTATCGTTGATGGGGTCGACGAAGACAAGAACCGTTTTTCCGTCTAAAGAAATTCCTTCCCAACCCATACAAGAACCACCGACAAAACTTCTCGAATGTAACATTGGGAAAATCTTTCACCAGGTCTTCTATACATTGGGTTTGTCCCGTCATTGCTAAACAGACAGATTCTCGACTCATTAGAAAACAAAACTGACCTCCAGCCTTCTAAAGTCCAATTAACGTGTTCTCGAGCAAACTCCAGGCGAGATCGGCCATTTGCCGGTTTGTGTGATGTTTTTTTTCCCTTTAGTCTTCGTCTCACTATCCATCTACTGATTTCGACACCTCGAACATCACGTAAAACTTGTTGTATCTGAACAGCATTAAGTCCACGGTCGCGCAACGAACTGGTTGCAATAAAGCGGTCGTGACGTTCTTTACATGACCGTGGTCTGCAGGTTCCAGGTCGCCGAACAAAAGCACCAGTCTCCAGATACCTGTGGTATACCCGCTGTACCTTTTAATGACTCAAACTTAGTATGTGTGCCACTTTACGTTGTCCATGTCCAGCCTCAAGTAAAGCTACAATTTGGGCAGCTTCCGTTGGAGTAGTATCCATTTTATCAGGCTATTTGATTACACAGACACAGATAAAGATAACAATAACACGTCAATATTAGTATAATTAACAAAAAAAAACAATTTAACCTTTCCTTATTGTGGTACAATCAAAATGTCATAAACAAATTAAATTCGCTAATTTTATTCTATCCCCTAAAATTTTATTAAAAAGGAAATTGGCAACTAACAACCCTCATTTAAAAGGCTATTAAATAACCTGTAAGGCGATATCTATTTCGAATTATTCTTTATTCTTTATTCTTTATTCTTTATTCTTTATTCTTTATTCTTTATTCTTTATTCTTTATTCTTTATTCTTTATTCTTTATTCTTTATTCTTTATTCTTTATTCTTTATTCTTTATTCTTTATTCTTTATTCTTTATTCTTTATTCTTTATTCTTTATTCTTTATTCTTTATTCTTTATTCTTTATTCTTTATTCTTTATTCTTTATTCTTTATTCTTTATTCTTTATTCTTTATTCTTTATTCTTTATTCTTTATTCTTTATTCTTTATTCTTTATACTTTATACTTTATTCTTTATTCTTTATTATTCATTATTTATTATATTATCTATACTTGTATTATAAAGAGGATTTTTTTTTTGTTTTATTTCAAGTAGACCACCAAGCGGCACTTTTGAACGTTACATTAAAATTTACAAGTAATAATAGTTGATTCTACCGTGCATTCTGTGGAGTGGTCCACGGGAGCGAAGCCGCGGGCAACAGCTAGTAAATTATAAAGAGGAAATATTTTTTGTTTGTTTGTGCCGAATAGGCTCCGAAACTACTAAACCGATTTGAAAAATTCTTTCACCAATAGAAAGCTACATTATTCTTGAGTGACATTATAATCCCGAAATTGGGTCCTGTGGGGTGGTCCACGGGAGCGACGCCGCGGGCAACAGCTAGTATATTATGAACAGCTTCTGCCCATGTAAATGAACAACTTTTTCCAAGGAAGGCATACGCGAATCATAAAAAAAACAATCAGATTTTCCGTACAAAGTTATCGTCAGCTGACCAAAATACTAGTTTTTTCATATAGAGCATTATTTCCTCTTCAGCATCGTTATACATTTGTATTTTTAATTTTAATAACTAACGGCTCATTTACATTAGGCCGTTTTGACAGATTGGACCACAGCCCGTATTCGGTCACCGACTAGTGTAAACAGGTTTTCGGTTAGCCGTATTCGGCCACAGACCGTTTTTGTTGACCAAACACGGCTGACTTGATGAAACGCGCCACTCATTGTGAATGGATGAATGGCAGAATGCGGTCGCTGAATGAGGTAAAGACAACTTAAACGAATACGGTCACCGTATTAGGTGATCGACTTAGTCTAAACAGCCCGCGGTTAACCGATCCGATTCAACCGTAAATGGTCACCGTATACGGTGGCTGGCCTAAAGTTAATGCGCCATAATTAATCTATTAGTAACTTTTAACAATTACCAGCAATAACTTAGAGTGTACAAATAGCACGTACCATAATTCTTCTATACATTTCCATCAAGAATTGCATGAAAGTATGCAAATTTACTCGCATGCTTTCACGCAGCTCCTGCCATACCACAATGCAGAGTAAAAACTGTTGTATTATTTTATTAGAAAAGAAAAGACGTGTTTCATATGGTTTGTTATATAATGAAGTACAGGTAACCTAGTTACATGAAAAGAGAAGAATTTTGAATAAATCTATTTATGGACACTATGTAGCCAGTATTATTACAACACGCCCCCTTAATCAAAATTCTCACAAATAAATAACATAAAAATGGACTCAAAATATACCAATAAAATAAAAAAATAAAAAAACATGAAAATGTATACTAAGTACTGAATCAAACGTGTAAAAATATATTTACACTAAACCTAAGCCTAGTACACATCTACCATGTGCCACACGCTGCAATCGTTTAGTTAAGATGTCAGCGGGCATATCACTTGATTTGGTATATTTTAAGTTTACCGAATTATCACTAATTTATTTTTTATTTATTTATAATTGGCCTATCTACAATTGTTACACTAAAAATAACCTTATATCTAATACAAGCAATAATATATACTAAGTGTACAATATGATGCGATAGACACAGCATGCAAAAACAAAATAATAACAGACAGTAATTACAATAATAGTGCTGAAATAACACTCATAAACAGTAAGTCTTTAGAAATCAATACACTCGAAAATATTTTTTTTATGTAGGTAGATACAAAAAGAAAAGAAAAAAAAAACAGTATGGTGATTAATTATTTTTTGTGGACTTGACGCTTGAGTTTTTGAAGTGACGTGGAACAAATATCAATTCCTTCATCGCAATCATTAAGAAGTCTGCAAAGTCTGGGGATGGGGGAGTTGGATCCAGATACAGTTTTGCGGAATGGGGGACGTAATAGTTTGATAGGGTGACGCGGATAGTTGTAGGGTAGGTTGAAATTAAACTTACTTAACAAATGCGGGCAGTCTATTTTACTGTGAAGTATTTTATACAAAAATATTAAATCAATACCCTCTCTTCGTTTTTCAAGTGAAGTCAAGCTAAAATTTTTAAGACGTTTTGCGTAGCTCCGAAGTTTTTTGGCTAATCCCGCAGAATAGGCAAGATGGTTTAAAAACCTTTTCTGTATCCGCTCCAACCTAAGACTATGTGTCGCATAGTGGGGACGCCACGCAACCACGCAGTATTCCAATATGGTACGGACGAGACAGTTGAAAAGGTAAATTTTAGTTTTGGGCTTGCGAAAACATTTGGCATTCCGCAATACAAATCCGAGTGTTTTGGAGGCTTTTTTTATAATATTGTCCATGTGAGGAATGAATGTTAGCTTGCGATCTAGAAGGACTCCCAAGTCTCTGATAACTTCGACTTTACCAAGGTACGTACCATTCATATTATAATTGAAATCTATAAAATTTGATTTCCGAGTAAATGTTATTTGGGAACACTTTTCAACGTTTAGCTGCATGTTATTATCCCTACACCAGTTCAAGAGTCTGTTCAAGTCATCTTGAAGTAATGTTGAGTCGGCTTGAGAGTCTATAACGCGAATTATTTTCAGGTCATCGGCGAATAGGAATGGGATAGAGTTAATGAAACAATGGGGAAGATCGTTAACAAAGATAATAAATATAACTGGACCTAGGTGGGAACCCTGCGGCACACCGGAGGTTATGATCAGGGTTTCGGATTTAAAACCATTGGCCACGACATAAAAGGATCTATCCGTTAAATAAGAGTGAAGCCATTTAAGAAGGGAACCAGCAAAGCCGTACGCAGCAAGTTTTTGAATTAACACTCCGTGGGAAACTTTGTCAAAAGCCTTGCTAAAATCAGTGTATACGGCGTCGACTTGTTGATTCGAGTCAAGTGAAGCTGCGATATTATCAACAAAAGTGACTAGATTACTGCAGGTGGATCTTGCAGCAGTAAAACCATGCTGGTGGTCAGACAGATACTTTTTAAAATAGTTTTGAATGTCTGGGCATACTATTGCTTCAAAGACCTTGGCAAATGTTGGAAGGATAGAGATAGGACGATAGTTTCCAACCAGATCCTCAGCGCCCGCTTTATATATGGGAACCACTTTGGCCAGCTTCCATTTCTTGGGGAATATACCAACGCTGAGTGACTTGTTAAAAATCAAGCATAGAGGGGTTGCTAGTTGGTCAGCGCAAGTTGCGATAAAGTAAGGGGGAATTTCATCGCTGCCGGAACCTTTGGATATGTCTAGTCCTTTGAGATGCTTTGCTATTTTATCCTTTGGAATTTGTATCAAGGAAAAGCTGTCAGAGTTGTTAATCAGGTTTTCAAAGAATGGCGAGGTGTGAACTACGTTAGAGGGTAGGTTAGCTGGGCTATATACGGAAGAAAAGTATGTACCAAACATGTTGCAAATCTCATTACCATTACAAGTTTTACTGGCGCCATCTGACATTGAAGCTGGATAAGCATTAGCCACACCCCGTTTCGATTTAATGAAGGACCAGAAAAACTTGGGATTCGATGTTATTTTCTGTTCTATGCTGCTTATATAGGAGTTGTAACATTCTCTTGCCAATTTGTCACAGCGCTTACTACACCAACGAAGGGATATCTTATCCATAGGGTTTTTGTAAGTACAGTACCTCCTTCTTAAATTATTTTTTTCACGTAGCAATCTTTCTAGTTGTTTTGTGTACCATGGTGGTCGCGAATAATTTTTAAATAAGGTCGATGGGACAAACCGCTCTATGATCTGATAGAGTAATGTATAAAACCGTTCCAACATTATACTGGGGTCGTCGGTATCCGAGAGTAATGCATACCAGTCGGTATTTTCTAGTTCTGATTTAATAGCAGAGTAGTTGGCTTTTTTGAAGTTCAATCTAATGTTAGGTACTGGTTTTAAATTATTTTTGACTTTAAGGTGTAGAGAAATTTCAAGAGGAGGGTGATATGGATCGATCTTTGTCAGACTATCAAGAGCTTTAGTCACCTTACATTCGAGTAGATCTACAAGAACCAAGTCCAGGATTCTATTTTTAATATTACATACGTTGTTACATTGTTTGAGATTATTTACGTCGATAAAGTCTAGAAGTGCCTCATTTAGTTTAGAACTAGTCCTTGAGAAAGTGGGGTAGGTCTGAGTATCACTGCTGCTATTTATATGATTCCAATTTATATTGCTCAAATTGAAGTCACCGATAAGAATAGTACTGTAATTATTCTTTTCTGCTACAGTATTATAACCATCCAGGAAATGTTCCAAAATTGAATAATGTACAGGTGGGGGCAAGTAAAGAGCACAGATAGCTATATTAAAGCCTGGTGCAACACTCACAGTGACCCACAAGTCCTCGCACCCACTCTCCCAAGAACATTGTCTGTTGGCAGCGTACTTTCTTGATACAGCAACCAAGACACCTCCCCCCTCTTTTTTAGCATGGAAACCCGAAGTTTCTCTGTCACGTCTGAAAACTATGTATCTATTATCGAAAAGCTCACTGCTAAGAATACAATTATTGAGCCAGGTTTCTGTCAATACCAGTGCGTCAAAATTCGAACACACTAAATTACGATAAAAGTCCTGAGTTTTAGATCGTCTAATCTTTTCTCTAATAAAGTGATATCTGGTATCTATATGTTTCGTCCTATGGTGGTGTACCGGATTTAAGGCCAAACTCTGTGCACTCTGACTATCGGTACAAATAGTTACGGTATTAGGTAATAACTTTTGCCTTACCATAGGATCAGAAATTAATTCAGTGATTAACCTCTTTAAATAAATCGCTTCCTTCGTAGCTTCAGTTATTGCCATATACTCGGCTTCCGCTGAGGACAAAGCTACGGTTTGCTGCTTCCGCGAGGCCCATAAAACCGGACTGCCTGCCAATTTAAAACAGTAACCCGTATAAGATCGGCGATCTATATTACAGTTTGCCCAATCGGCATCGCAAAATCCTACAAGGGGCATACTTGATTTTCTATAACAAATCGAGTAATCTATAGTGCCTTTTAGATATTGTAAAACTCTCTTAGCGGCCAACCAGTGAGTCTTGTTGTACCGAGTATTGAACTGACTCAGGTAACTAGTCGCGTATGCGATATCTGGACGAGTATTAACACTCAAGTACATGAGGCAACCAATTAATTCTTCATAGGGATACGCCTCTAGATTATGATCACTATCACTGCTGGTACTGACCTCCAGTTTTCCAGATAGTGGAGTTGTACAAGTTTTACAATTCTCCATCTCAAACTTTTGTAAAAGATCTTTTATGTAATTTTTCTGATGTACTTTTATTTCATCATTTTTCCTGCTTATGTTTAAACCAAGATAATAGCTTAAATAGCCCAAATCTTTTATCGAAAACCATTTTTGCAGGTCATTTTTGACGATGTCAAACGTCTTGTCATTACTGTAAAAAACAATTATGTCATCGACAAAGACTGCAACGATAACCAACTCTTTTCCAAAAAGTTTGGTATACACACATGGTTCAGATGGAGTTTTCACAAAACCAAAAGATGATAAAGTTTCATCTAATTTTATATTCCAGGCACGTGGAGCTTGCTTAAGTCCATACAAGGATTTTTGTAAGAGACACACTTTGTTCTCCATACCTTTTACTTTAAAACCTTGAGGTTGCTCCATGTAGACCTTCTCTTGTAGATCCCCATTTAAAAATGCTGTGTCAACGTCCAAGTGACGCATCTTCATACCCAATTCGGCTGCGAGAGCCAGTAGAGTTCGCAAGGAGGAGTGTCGCACGACAGGAGCAAATGTCTCAGAATAATCTACACCTGGCGTCTGTGCGAATCCCTTAGCAACTAATCTTGCTTTGTACTTCACAACATTTCCTGCTGGATCTTTCTTTAACTTATAAACCCATTTACATGGTATAACTTTCTTATTTTCTCTGTCAACCAATTTCCATGTCTTCAGCTTCATCAATGAACTATATTCATTCGTCATTGCCATCTGCCACTTCTCAACATCATCAGCCAATGTAGCCTCATTATAAGTTCTAGGCTCATCAGACGCATGACTAGAAACTTGGCATGAGAAGTAATTAGGAGGTTTCCGGTCTCTTGAAGGATATCTACGCTGTCCATCAGTTTGACTAGTAGAAACTACTGCTTCCTCAATTGCTTCAAAAAATTGATCAGTTTCAGCAGTCTGATCTTCAGTGACAACAGTATGGCTTGGGGCTGGTTCATCAGTGACCACTGGAATATGCTCAAAAGACTCTTGAACTGTACTAGTTTCTTCCTGTATAGGCAGACTATTAGAAAATACTAAAGGTTCAGATGAAGTCTTCGTATTGTTGACATTTCTATTATTTAAAGTAGAAAAACAATCCTCAAAAAATGTAACGTCTCTAGACTTTTGTAAGGTTCTAGGACAAGAAGAATTTCTAAAAAGATGACTATTAGGATCTTCTGTATAGCCTACAAATATAGCTTCATCAGCTTTAAGATCCAATTTCTTACGGTGACAAGAAGGTATATGTATAAGAGCTCTACACCCAAAAACTCTGAGATTACTTAGGTTTGGTTTGCAACCATTCCACAACTCGTAGGGAGTTTTATTATTTAAGGCACGGTGTGGGCATCTATTCTTCAGGTACACAGCCGTTTGAACAGCATCTTCCCAAAAAGCTTTAGAAAGATCGCTTTCAGCCATAAGAGAGCGTGCCTTTTCTACAATTGAGCGATTAGTGCGCTCGGCAACACCATTCTGCTGAGGGCTATATGGTACCGTAGTTTGATGAAGAATACCACAAGATCTAAGATAACTTGAGAATTCATTATTGACGAATTCCTTCCCATTATCCGTCCTTATTGTTTTGATTTGAACCCCAGTTTGTCTTTCAACCATAGACTGGAAGTGACAAAATCTATCCTTTACCTCTGTCTTAGAAGAAATAAAATATACAAATATAGTTCTCGAAAAATCGTCTATAAAAACTAAAAAGTATTTATTACCCTGAAAGGAGCTAACTGACATTGGTCCACAAAGGTCAGAGTGGACCAGTTCTAATATTGAAGTTGCTCTTTTATATGTAATCGCCTTAAACGGTTTTCGAGCTTGTTTCGCTTGAACACAAGCAACACATGGATTTTTATCCATATCCTTATAATCAATAACCTTATGACTATTTTTCAGCAGATTCATACCTACGCGACATAAATGTCCTAAACGCTTATGCCATACCTGATACTTCGAGATAGAATCAGAGTGCACATCATAGGCTCTAAATTGGGGAATATTCACCGCACAATCAAGTGTGTACAATCCACCATAGGGCGAGCCATGTAGAACCGCATCACCTGTAAAGGAGAAGGTTTTTGAATTAAAGAAATTACAACCAGACTTATCAAACAATACAGTAAACCCTTTTTCTACTGCTGTCTTCACAGATAGAAGATTTGTTTGCAAGTTAGGTACATACATCACATCATTAATTGTATTGACATTGTTTTCGGTATTTATA
This sequence comes from Orthosia incerta, assembly GCA_948252205.1. NCBI lineage: Eukaryota > Metazoa > Arthropoda > Insecta > Lepidoptera > Noctuidae > Orthosia > Orthosia incerta. The sequence continues at coordinate 28,070,960 of OX411755.1, read as the reverse complement.
GATATTTTACCGATGCCTTCAGCGTCAATCTTAGTCCCGTTTGCAATCGTTACCTTGTTATTATCAATAGGCTTTAAGTCTACAAACCGATCTCGTCTTGAAGTCATGTGTTTAGTAGAGCCTGAATCAATGTACCATTTGTCCATGTCACAATTCGTTGCTCCTAAAGCAGACACAGAGGTCGAGTCCTTATTAGTGGGCTTCTTCCTTTTCATGACTTTCTTTTTCTTAAGAGGGCAGTTTGGTCTCTTGTGACCTGGTTCTCCACAACCATAACAAACAATCGTTTTTGCCTTTGACTCAACAGAAGAGTCAACCATTGACTTCATACCTGTCTCCAGTTTTATCGAGCTTTCCTTGGCCATTACGTTCAGTAATCTGGACTTTACCAGTTCCGTGGTAACGTTAACATTACTATTTTCGAGAGCCATAATCAATGGGTCATATCTCGACGTTAGACCTCCCAATAAAATAGCAGCAATGGACGCATCATCTATTACTTTGTCTATATCCGCCAAATCTTGAGCAGTGGAAATAACAGCATTGATATACGACTCAATATTATTATCAAAGTCTTCAAGTCTCAATCTGTATAATTTCCGTTCTAAATGTAAACGCCGACCCATACCTTTGTCCTCATAAGCATTTTGTAGAGCTTTCCATGCTTCAGCTGCCGTGGTTGCACTACGCACATGCGTAATTGCAGACGATTCAAGGGTAAGACAAATTTTTGTTAGTGCCTTCTGATCGCTCCTCGTCTTTGTGACATTGGAAACGTTCATCCCTGTTGGATAACCACTGATCGCTTCCCACAACTCCTCATGAATAAGGTAATTACGCATTTTAAACTTCCACGTACTATACCCTTCTCTATTATGTAGGGTGAAAGTTGGAATTGAGGAACTACGCATACCTCGCTCATTTGTGTCTCCATTTGGGTTCGCCATCTCATATGAGTACACGAAAAAACTATTTTGTTTCACACCCAAAAAATAATACACAAATTTAACTTCAAGAAAACTACACAAAAACACGCACACATTATTTTCCTCCAATAAACAATTATTTAGAGCTTCGTGCTGATAACGATTTGTTGTATTATTTTATTAGAAAAGAAAAGACGTGTTTCATATGGTTTGTTATATAATGAAGTACAGGTAACCTAGTTACATGAAAAGAGAAGAATTTTGAATAAATCTATTTATGGACACTATGTAGCCAGTATTATTACAACAAAAACAAAGTACAATTATATGCCTTCAACAAACACTTTTTTCTTAATTGGCGTAGTGAAAGAAAATGTCAAGAACACGGTACAAAGTAAATCTCAGTAATTAACCGTGTCGGGTTAATTAAAACGCTAGTGAGGTAGTAAAAGGAGAGGTTATGGGTTCAGCACGCCGTGTTGTGCTAATCGGCAGTTAGATTTTTACTGTTTTTAGGACTTGAGGACCTCGACAAATCGAACAATAAACATGTTTTCTTTTCGCTGTGTTTTTTAATTTCATTCAAGTCGTAGGATAGGATAGAAAAGATGGACCCCTTTTCTAAACTTAGACTCGCATTTGGTCCAGTATGCGTGCAGGCCTCCGCTCTGTGAGAGGGAATGGGCTGTAACCACCACGCGGGCCCAGTGCATGTTGGTGGATGTCACATGTTTGCGAATTCATGGTTCTAAACATCCCGGTTTCCTCACGATGTTTTCCTTCACCGTTTTGAGAGCAGTAGTGATGAAATAATTTACACAAAGTAAAGCGCCTGCCTGCCTGCCTGCTCTGGCCCGGCCGTTACCAATGGGCCACTACTGCTTGAGAGCCGTATCTCAAGCATAAAAGTCAAATCATTTATTAAATTAGACCATTAAACGGCACTTTTGAAAGTCAGAATTAAAAGTTTGAAAATAAATAATTGATTCTGCTGTCCATCCGCAAAGGTGTTTTTTTATAGAGGGCCGAAAAAGAAACCCCACACTTACTCTTTAAAAAAAGTGTCATCAACCTATTAATGTCACATCATCAAATAAAACAATTATTTTATATGTTTAATATAAACTGTAGGTAGCAAAAATGTAGCGTTTTGTAACAAAATACGTCACGAATTTACATCGCTGTATAAGATAAACAAAGCGGAACGCGTTCAAAAATACGCCACTTTGAAATAATACGCCGCAATGAAACGCGACGATGCGATGGTAGGCACTTTCGGTACCGGGTGGCCGGCAACCATAAAATTGCATTATAATGGATGAACTTTGCATTTTTATGGTTGCTTCACAGCGACGAAAATTACAATATTTTTATTGTAAAAGCGGAATATTATAAAAGATTTACTCGTACGTAAGTAGAACATTCATGTTAGTTAAATAGTTTTCGTTATTAAACTTGACATAAAATTAGACTAAGCTTTGTGTAGTTGTGAGGCATCCAATGTGGTTTTTCGAACTGATTCAATGAATCTAACTTTTCTCAGCTTATTTTACAGGTTTCATATTATAACGCCGGTTTTTCTCTTTTTAACCGACTTCCCAAAAAGGAGGATGTTATCAATTCGGATGTAGCCATTTTGTTTCTTTTTTTTATTTATGTTCGCGCATAACTCCGTCATATTATATAGACGGATTTGCTAATTTCTTTTTTTGTTTGAAAGGGTATACTCTTGAGGTGGTCCCATTGGCACAAAATCAGAATCTGATGATCTCGAGGGATCTCATGGAAATTGCCAGAACTAGTGAAATGTTATAGGCTGAAATATAAGCGATTTTGGTATTTTCAATAACATGACAAGCATTTGCACTCAGAAAGTATCATTTGGTGAAGTGGAACTGATCAAGAAGACCACAGATGACCACTGGAACTCCTTAACAAGTATGTCGTAGGTATAAGATATCTCGAATAGTTAAGCGTCGATGATGAAGCAAATACACATTAAAAAAAAACATAGTCGACGTGTCTCATTAGATTAGCATCTAATGGCATTAGATGGATTTGATAGACGCTAGAGCTAGACTTTGTGACATTGCAACATCTCAGACAAGATATACTTCGTATAAAACTGACAATGTAAGAGTTTACTGTCACATTAGGTAACAAACTACCGTCCGGTAACTTTGTTATGGCCAATATAAACTTAAGTGGGATCCAGGTAGATGAAAGTCTCAACAGTAAAATGTTGGCAGGAAGATTTTATTTGTTAAAAATAATAAAATATTGTACATATTACTAAGTTTTAAGAGAAGTTTTTGTCCTAAAGCCTTGACTTTGTTTACACATTCACACACTACGCCATTTTGAAAAATAACGTATCTAACAGTTTTTGCGTATGTGTCAAGTTTTCTAACGAAATTAGATACGGTTTACTTAATAAATTGTCATAATTAAGAGCAATCAAATAGAAAATTAATAAATAGCATTTCTAAACTTCGAATAAACAGAGCATTCTGTACTTTACGAGACCCGATAAGATGACGATATCAAAGAATTCTGATGAAGGATATCTGAAGACAGTTCTATGACTTGAAGCACTTGGAGATGGTTCAGTAAACGTTTTATTGGTAACAATCTGGTGTAACTTACCTACAAATGTTAGTGTTGTCAGTGCTTCCGTTTTCCAGAAATAATATTTGCTACTCAGAAAAGAGAGTAGAGGCCGGTTTGGGTTATTAGGTTTTTGCATCTGGATAAATGATGAATGATTTTATTTCTGTAAGTTGGTTTGTTAAAACATTTTTACATGTCGATCTAATTTTTTTAAACTAGATGAGTTCGCCGTTTCCTATCTGACTACTCTGAAAAGAAAGGCCGAAACAAACTCAGAGGTCACAGTCTCTTTTAAAGTCCAGACATAACATGATCTTGGTTAGATCATGTGAAGACTATTTAGATTGGTATCTGAAATGGTCTTTTGAGGTAAGAATCAGCCAGTTTGAATGGACCTGTCCAGTCAGTGCATACATTTGACAGTAACCGTGCGGCTCAACTGAGAATTTAAGGAGCTCAACGATTCGACGTACAAAACCAAAGAAAGTATATAACAAAATAAATAACAAAAACAAAGAATGACCCACATAGTCTTCACATTCACAATAATTAAAATAATATAATACTTTAAAAAGTAAATATTCATGTCATTGCAACAATGGATGGATGTCTCAGTAGTAACCCGGAATCTGGATTTGTGATCTGGTTATCCAAAACCCAATAACTTTTTTCCCGACCCGATCTCTGAACTTTTTTAACTGAGTAGCAAATATAGACCGATAGCGAGGTTTTGAGGTTTCAAAAATATTAAAGTCGTTTGTGTTTCGCATACAGTTGCCGGACCATTTGCCCAACCTAATACATTAGTTTGTGTCATCCTAGGTATTTGCATAGGTAGATATTTAGGTATTTGTCTTTTCGACCTGTATTGGACAAAAAGAAAATTAGAGATGAAAATTTTACTTTCATGATAATAACGAAGTAGTAACTGATGTGCATGGGCATTTTGTGTCATCTTTTTCCACGAGAATCATACTTAACCAGTACCTAACGCGTCACCCAACTAGCTCTAAATAGTATATTATGCAACTAGTGAATAAAGGACGGTTTTAAAGCGAGGGCCATAGATGAATCACGAACATGTAAAGGATTCTATCAACTAAATCCTGAGCGACGCGAGTGAATCATGGCCCTCGATATAAATCCGTTTTATTCAAGCACAAGGAATAATAATAAATTAATTAAAAACTCAGGGTTTCACATTATTTGTAAATTGAAGCTGAGCTAGGTAACAGCATCTGTGTTTCGGGGGCCAGTGACCACCTCCGTTACGTTACATAATTATAATTAATAAACACCAATGCAATTAATATTAGAATTACAATCCAAATAAGTATTCACTAAACATCCCAGACTAAAATCAAAATCATGAAAATCATTATTGAAATCCTAAATATTAACAAACTGAAAATTAAATCGATGAAGATGTTTAAAAGTCGAATATTCTTTGAACAAGGAGTTTGTATCGAGTATTTTATGCGCAAGGAGGTTGTAAAGGATTGAGATGGACGTCGAATATATATTGATGTGTTCTAAATTCAAACACCAAAACAATGAGTAAAAGTGCTTTTTATTCGCTGTTTTCAGTGAATAAAATAAGCTTTTTAGAGGGGAAATGGTATAATAGTACATTATGGTACAAGTGCGTAATGTTGGTGATTACCGCTGAAACGCCATTGAGACCCGAGACTTTAGGTGAGGGTCTTAAGAGAGCCGAGGATGGTAATTATCAATACACACGTGTATCTTAAGACGTTTTTCAACACACTTGTGAAGAAAATAATACTAAAAATTCATTTTCAACATTGTAAACGAGTTGTGAAAAAAATTTCGCAATGGCGGGGTAAATTAATCAGTTTTCCTTTGCGCGCGCATCTAACAATGGCGATCGACCATAGACTAAAACAATGAGGTTACTTTTTTTTTGCTTTTCGCGGATAGCGTTTTAGCCACGTACAAAATCGGGCATTTCAAGTTTTCTTTATTTCAGAGAAACAAAAGTTATATTGAGGGCAAGTTTTATTTATTAAACACGTACGTTGCATGAAATGAGCAAGCAATATGTTAGGTACTAGCATTTTGCTGAATTGTTTGACTAGAAGCTATGCCACATTTTATGTATTTAATGGATATCATGGAAATAGTAATTACTACCCATATCATGTTATGGATATAGTAAGTACTACTTCCATGACAGGAATAGAAAGGGATTAATGTCGAATGGGACACTTTTAATTGATTAACAGTGTTACATTTTATTACATTGAAAATACTTCAATTTTAACTGGATTAGAATTAATGACTTATTTTATTAATTTTCATTGGATTGATTTGTGACACTATTAAAATTAGTTTAATTTAAAAGTATTTAAAATGAAGGCAGGAAACCATTTAAAAAAAACTATAACTCACTTGTGAATAATAGCAATGAAAAAGTCACAGTTTGATTACAGGTATCATTATATGCCTAATTGAAAAAAAATCCCATAACAGTGCAACATTTTCCTTCGATTTTCAAACAACTGTATCATAAAATAACTTTTTAATTTTTACAGCACACTTTTACTTTTTAATTTATGGCGTCTATGGGCTCTTTGACTTATTGTCGATTTTTTATTACAACAGCCTGTAAAATCCACAAAAGAAAATGCAAGTTATTAGAGTTTACGTGTTTTTGATTATTATGGTGTCATCATATCAGCCGAAAGACGTCCACTGCACGTGCACTGTATTATGGTTTAACAAAACACTATTCATAATTTCTGTTGTTTTTGTCCACGAAATCTTAGTATTTAAAAAAATATACTAGACTTCTTCGCATGAAGCGCGGCAGAAAAAAATAAGAAGAAGAGAAGGGCAGTGACAAGAGCAGGCGCGGGCGGCGGACCATTCGGTATTTGTAAGTTGCAACAAACATGTGCAAGCGTCATTTATTTACATGTATTTGATTAAGGGCCCACTTGCACGAAAAACTTAACTTAGAATTGCTAACACGAGGTTAAATTGACAATATTGTATAACAAACTGTCAATTTAACCTAGTGTCAGCAACTAACTCTGAGTTAAGATTTTTGCGCAAGTGGACCTTAGAAGTTAGTTATGAAGTTGTGAAAGACTAAAATGCAGGTTGAATGTAAAAAAAATATTTAATAGACATATTCAAGTGATCTGAGAAAGGAAATAGTTTTTTTGCGCTAATTTCACATACTGACCCTATGTCAGTTTGCACTAGGCAAATATGACACAAATTGGGTTTGCACACGCCGCAGATTATCCTAGATTATGTTTTTTTTTTTTTTGTATTTTTATGACCTGGTCACATGGACCTTTAAGTCAAGTCTTTTATTTTCTTTTAACATTCTTTAGTATGCATTAGAATACGGATGTAACAGATTCTAATGTTTTTTTGGAGTATTTGGCAGCAAATTGTATTGAGTCAGCCTTCCCAGTAAGCTTAGCGGAGGTAGTCAATACCACAATAAAATTCTCCGCTCCACTATCCTGAGATCGCTTCTGTCAATGATTTCACATATTGTCCAGTTGCGTAGACAGTTGAGACACAAAACTACATCAATTTTATATCACAATATCCACTAGGAATCAATTTGCAAATAATATTAACAGCCGCTGAACTTCACTCGAAAAAATCCCGCCAAATCTCCCTAGATTATGATACTAAAATTATTTATAAATTAATTTTGCCAGTTTTGATTTGCATAAATATCAACCACAAATCATCGAATTACTGAAAATGCAAGTAACAGATGTGACACAAAACGCAATAATAAACTTCATAGGTACGACTGTATCCACAAGCAAGAAATAAGCAACTTTAGAATTTATGACATCAAAATAGCCTAGCCATAGAGGCAGTAAGCTCGCCCCTATTACAAAGTAACTGGTGAATTATGGGTGTAGCTAGTATGGGTGCTCCTGCCCTTCGAGGGCATCAGGCGTGATGTTATGTTATTTAACAGAGAGTGAAGAGGAACTGAGGAGAGAAGACCATCATGATCAGCTAAACGTATTAAAAATAGTCGATCGTGAATGATTTACACAATCAACCACGTAACACAAGAGCACATAACGAACTAATGAACTTTCTTGAGGCCACGACGAAATCTAAATTAAGTCGATAGGCATTATCAGTTGGGTCTCGCTTGAAGACAATTTCAAGTGCACGTCGGTCGAATTATATCGCTTTGCGCCCATGCGAACGTACTTGCTGTTTTAATCGCTTAAGCGCCCTGTAAACGATCAAATTGTTTATCAAATTATTTGATTGTGTGCAGTTGTGTTTGACACGTTTGTCAAACAGTCTACGTGTTTGCCGTGTTTGACGAAAATCTTGATTGGTGACATGTTTGAATAACAAGTTGAATGGAACGGTGGTGTTTGTCAAATATGATCTACGGGTACGTGTACGGGTAAGTTATCAAATTTGTTTGATCTTTGGTTTGATCGTTTAAGCTATTGTTTGATGAAAACGTGGATTTTGTCCGACATATTTGTCAAGCAAATTTGATCGTTTACAGGGCGCTTTAGGCTGAAGCCTCATTTGTGCGTAGCATTGCGTCGTCATAACAGATTAACTCATTGTATGCCACACCTGCGCAAGAAGGCGACACGCGTCGTCGCAGCGCAACGTCTCAGTGTGGATGTCAGATTCGAAAATGGATTGGATGAAACACGTGCGTCGTTGCACCGGAGCTTCGACAGGCGCAGCATATCACCCCCACCCCGCTTCGTCTCTCGTCCGTCGATCTGTTGAAGCGTGCGATGACGCATAATGTGGCATGTCTCTAAAAATATATGTAAAACGACGCAGCGTTGACGCTGCGACCACGCACTAATGAGGCCTCTCTCTTATCAGTGTGATTTAAAACGATTCGTATCGAGCGATCAAGAAGGTAAGCAACCTTCTTCCACGTTGCCTGTCCGTGCATTATATATAATGCATTTTTGGCTGCTGCTGTGACGCCCGTGCTTTATCGATAATGCACGAGCCTATTCTTTTTGAATGGGGTTTTGTAGACTGGACGTGAGAGCTACGTCTATAATATTTTGCAGACGTATGAGCAGTGAATTGGGAATAATAAAACACCAATGTCCCGCCAATTTTTTTTTTATTGGTTGGTAGCATGAACTGGTTTATTGAAAAGCATTATTATTTGAATAAAGTCCACTGGCAATTAGTGAGTTTCGTTATAACATTGTAAGCAAAATGGTTTTTTACATGGAATGCACTCAGTTATAACTTGTGAAGTCTTCTTCCTTGCATCAGTAGCTGTGAATCCCGATTCTTTCAGCTTTTTGTAGCAACTGGCACAACGTTTTTGCCAAATTTTTCCATTAGCTTTCTTGGGTATTTTCGTTAACTTGTGACTTGTAGGACGCAAAGAACTCGCAGAACTGGAACTTGAACAGTTCTCAGTTTCAACCCTAAGTAATTTCCACAATGTTCTTGCTACTACGTCTGTGCATTATTTGTAATGCACGGTATTCTAGCTGTCACGTCCGTGCATTAAAAATAATGCAATGCTGAAATTCAGTAAATTCGAAAGTTTTATTGATAATCATTTGTAAATTCTTTGTAAGTACATAAAATGAAACAGTTTGGCCGAAAACAAAAATTGGACGTCACGACAACCGTACCCAAAGTACTCTGGACAGGCAACGTGTGATCAAATCTCATAAAGATAACCTTGAAAACTTTTAGTTTGAAAAAGACTCACAAACTTACTGTCAACAGACCCTCACAAAATGGATTGCGCAAAACCAATCAAAAGCTTATTCCAATTGATTCAATGAAGATGAAGTTTACTTAGTTGAAGTTAGTTACAAGTTTTGCGGCGGTAGGTACTTGCAAAGCTAACAACTGTACAATCGTAGATTAAGTTGTAACAAAGTCTCCGATCTTTGTCTGGAACGAGAAGAGATTTCTTGATTAGTATATAATTGGTTTTAAGTGTCTGATTGAATCTGTTACTCTTGATTCGGTAAATATCAAATTCTTAGTTGTAGTGGCCCAGTGGCAACAGGTACTCGTACTTTAATAATAACACCAGTCTAACTGGCCCAATGCAGGGCAAAGGCATCTTCTCATATCGAGTAGGCACGAGCACTGTTCATTGATGATTACCGGATAAAATTGAAAAAGATTTACCGCGGGCCATGGCTCAAGCAACTGAAGGAACACGGGTGGGTTTTAGTCAGTAAAAGTCTGACACCCTCCCGCTCTGAAGCCCTCCCGTTTCAACCAGAGCAGGAGAAGTCATTGGATCATTTCCAAAATAAAAAATAAAAAAACCCTCCAAAATTTGTATGAGGGATACTATTTTTTTTTTGAGAATCGTCTATGACTTCGTTCAATCCGGTACACCCCGCATATGTATGCTTGCAACTCCACAACGATGTTAACTACCAACATACATGTAGTTAATACGACTTTCAATGTTACTACGATAGTTTGACCCGGATATTATTTTTACACATCACATCACATCATTATCAGCCTATTAATGTTCCCACTGCTGGGACACAGGCCTCCTCTCTGTGTGAGGGAATGGACCGTAATCCACCACGCGGGCCCAGTGCGGGTTGGTGGATGTCACATGTCTTCGAATTTTTGGTTCTCGGACATGCCGGTTTCCTTCACCGTTTTAAGAGCAGATGATGAAATAATTTACACAAATTAAAGCGCCATTTTTACACATACGTACGAGTATATAATATAGTTCAACTCATCTGTGGCCGCGGCGCCATATGTGTGTGCGCTTGTAATTATAAATTATGTATTTGTGTGGCAGTAATGCGGCAGTCGTCGTCCGAGCAAATAACCACCCACACATGCTTACCCACACATAGCGCCGCGCGCAAAGATGTGTTGAACTATCTATACTAAGTGCATTCTATTTTAACACCTAACTAGACCAGGAGACCATATTAATCTCACCAAAAACATTTTCATGTAAAATGTTGCCAAGACGAGACCATAAGGCTCGCACTGTTAAAAAGTAATCAGGGGGGTGCCCTGATCACTTTTTAACAGTGCGAGCCTTATGGTCTCGTCTTGAATCTCGAATATCGAGTAAGTGACAGATGTATACAAGTCAGATACATCTGTCCCTTATTCGATCTCAAATTGATACCGCTCTAAGAGCTTATGGTCACCCCCCTGATCTCATGTAGTGCCACGTTTCTAACTCTGTACGCCCTAACTTCACAAACCTTACACCTTAGTCAAAATATGTGGCTTGGCCTTCACTACCGGCACATAGGCGTAAGGTGATCTGATAACTTTTTGACAATGCGAGCCTTATGGTTTCGCCTTAGCAACATTTTACATGAAAATGTTTTTGGAGGGATTTCACTTCGTTTTGTAAGATGCTTACAACAATATTTTTTTATTTTATTAATTTTATCTTTCTTTCATGAAATAAACGGGGTATCTAGCATCAACATTTGCGGGCGTCTCATACAAACTTTCATCCCCTAATTTAAGGGGTCGGGGGAAAAAAATGTTATTTGTGTACTAATAGTAGTTCACATACCAAATTTCAGCTTTGTAGGCCTTCAAGAAATACCTCAAGAATTTTGATGATCATCAGTGAGTGAGCAGTGACGAAGTCGGGATTTTTTAGATGCAGGGAATCTAAATTATACGAGCTATGCAATATAAACTTTATATCTTTAATAAGCCTACTATTGATATCATATCCCGATAATTTTATTTATCTGGTATAATCCAAACCCAAGTTATGAGAGTTCAAAAAAACGACGAAGCGATTCGGGAAAAGGTAGGCAATGCCCTTGCGCTTCGCTTGGCTTGTCTTGGCGGGGGCACTACCGATGCTTGGTAAAACAAAGTTAGTAGCATGTTGAGGACAGTGGAACTCTGGCTGCAATGAAACACTAGGGCCATTTAAAACCAGATTTATTAGCGTTTTATCCATAGGTTACTCTATTACAAGATACTGATCAATGCAGGCAAACAGGGCTTCAAACTATAAACTAAACTAAGAACACGCGGTTAGAAAATACGAAACGTGTGTACCTTGAAAGGGTTTGTGGCCGACTGCCACTAACAAAGAAAATGTGGGCGGAAGATAATACATATTTTAACTATTTCCGGTTCTGAAAACTTCTAGAACATTCTACTTGTAATCTACAGTGGTTCCCCTAGCGTCGAGGAGCGACAACTTAAGTATTCATTGACAAAAATACAGAAAACCCATTCATACTGTCTCTCTGGTGGCGAGCAGCGCAAGTAATATTAACTACTTCTCTATTCATAAGTGTCCGGCCATTCATAAACGCGGACGCCCTCTAGCAGCGAGGGGTGACAACAACACCATTATGCAAGTTGGCAATTTGGCGCCTATTGTGAACTAACCAATCAACTTATAGAGCGAACAGAACGCGGAGGCCAAGCTATTGGTCAGTCATCTTTGTGTCAAGCGTCATTGTTTGTGTCAAGCGGCCTAGCCGTGTTCCGGTTACGATGCTCGGTGTAGCCAACTAGAGGAATTAGGTCGAGATAGCTGTTCCACTGCTGGCAGACCAGTCTGACGCGCGCTGTTATGGACGTATCGGGAGACTAGTCGCGGATGGTAGCGGGATCCGAGGCACGGTGCGCCGCTGGCCGACCGCAGGTAGTTGGGGGCCCAAGTAGTGTGCTAGCCACTCATGAAAGGCTGCCCCGCCAACTGTCGAAAAATCCCGGAATGCACCATCGTGCTGGTTGGCGACCAGATGGGGAGGGCCCGATGGATATTCCGGGGGGGCTCTGGCGTCCCTGCAGTCTCCGGACTAGTGCCCCAATGATGTCGTCTTTTTCAGTGCGTGTCTGTAGGTTAGCAGCGTAGAACCTCGTCTCACTTCCTTCTCTTCACCTCCATTCACTCTACTACAATGATGCCAAGGAAAAAGAATATTAGACTAAATCAGCGGCTGCACCCCCTCCCCCACAAAGTGCACCTCACCAACATTCGAGGTCTGCACTCAAATCTCTCTGCAGTCCACTACCACCTGGAGGCTGAGAAACCAGCGCTGTTTTTCCTTACGGAGACGCAGATAGCGAGTCCGTCAGACGTGTCGTACTTATCTTACCCAGGGTTTACCCTGGAGTACAATTTTAAACCGCGAGCGGGTGTGTGTATGTACGCCCGTGACGATACTTGCTATCGGCGTCTCCGTAACCTTGAGGACTCCAGATTCTCAACGCTGTGGGCTTTAGTAGACACAGGTCTGGATAAAATTATCTACGCCTGTGTCTACCGTTCGCACAGCGGAGATCAGGAGACAACCAGGCTCACAGAGTACCTCAGTGAGGCTGCTGACGCGGCACAGCAGCGGTACCCTTCCGCCCAATTGGTGTTACTGGGGGACTTTAATGCCCACCACCAGGAGTGGCTCTTCCCATACCAGAGCACTGACCATGCTGGACGGGAGATGCGTAAAATTTCGCTTGCGCTAAACCTTACCCAGCTGGTCCAGGAAGCAACGAGGGTACCGGACGTTGACTCGCACACGACCAATTGCTTGGACCTTCTGCTGACAACAGATCCAGACCGATACTCTGTGTCGATAACTTCACCTTTGGGTAGTTCCGATCACTGTCTGGTGAAGTCTGTGTCTGTCTACTCCCCGCCCGATCCCAGCCCAAAAGGCACCCAGCGGGTTTGGCGGTACAGGTCAGTAGATTGGGATGGCATGCGATCTTTCTTCGCATGCTATCCTTGGCAGCCTACTTGTTTTTCTTCGGCTGATCCTTCGTCGGGCGCGGACGCCGTGACGGATGTGTTGCGTCAGGGAATGGAGTACTACGTTCCGTTCTCTGACGTATCAATTTCCAGCGTTGACCGGCCATGGTTTGGCGCCGAATGTCATCATGCCGACGCTCTTAAGCATGAGGTGTACCTGGCATGGGTCGACGCTCGATCACGCAAAGCAAGTGATGTGGATCAGAAGAAGAAAGCCTATAACAGGGCAGCCAAGTCCTGCAAGAAGGTGTTGCGTGGGGCTCGATTCGACCACATTGGCCGAATAGGGGCCAAACTTGCTTCTTACCCAGCAGGTAGTAAAGCGTTTTGGTCCCTGGCTAAGTCGGTCGAGTCGAACTTCTGCCGTCCCTCACTACCACCACTGCTGAAACCCGATGGGTCACTGGTTCACACCGCTGAGGAGAAGGCAAATTTATTTGCCTCTCTTTTCGCGGCATCTTCGCGTCTGAATCCTGGTGATTCGCGGCCCCCTCCTTCTCCTGATGGGTGCGAGACGAGTATGTCGGACATTCGCATCCATCAAAAGGACGTCAGTAGGGTGCTGCGCTACCTCGACGTGAACAAGGCTAGCGGCCCTGATGGAATACCAGCAATAGTTCTTAAAACCTGTGCGCCTGAACTGTCTCCGATCTTGACTCGCCTATTTCGCCTTTCGTATGAGACTGGAAAAGTGCCGAATGCATGGCAGCAAGCTAACGTACAGCCCGTGCCCAAGAAGGGTAGTCGAGCTGACCCAGCCAACTACAGACCCATTTCAGTAACGTCCATACTCTGTAAGACAAACGCGTAAGCGTGTACTTAACACAAAGCTCCTGGCATACCTAGAAACTAACGATATCCTTAGTGACCAATACGGCTTCCGCCGAAATCGGTCTACTGGGGATCTTCTAGCGTATGCCATTCACATACGGAGTGAGGCAATCGAGAGGAACGGGGAAGCGCTTGCCGTCTCCCTCGACATCTCGAAGGCTTTTGATAGGGTCTGGCACGAAAGCCTTATTGGTAAGCTTCCTTCATTAGGTCTGCCCGGTGGTCTATGTGATTGGATAGCAGACTTCCTGAGAGATCGGTCCATTCGAGTAGTTATCGATGGCTGCTCATCGGACCAATTGGTTATCAATGCCTGGGTCCCTCAGGGGTCGGTAATCTCAGTAACATTATTCTTGCTGCACATTAACGATCTGCTAAAACCCGGCACCTTTGGGTATGCAGACGACAGCACTGTTGCTGAGAGATGTTTTTTTTTATTATTACAAATACAGTCTTGAGTACAGTTTCACTTAAAAATATTGTACCATTAAACCTGCATAGGTTTGTGTTGGTACTCACATTCGCCTTAATTATTCATGACATGCTTAATATTAGCTAACTATTCACTCATCCCAAAAACCTACCAATCGCGCAATTGTTTAAGCCGTAAACATCCATCAGCAAAGGAAAAAAGTGTATTTGCGGGTGTGATTGTGGGTATGCGAGTATTTTGTTTGTGACGTTTCGTCCGAGTTGTGTACCATTGGGTCACTCATTAGTAAACCGGTTCTAAGCAAAATATACAGGTTGATCTTTTTTACTGGTTTTTTTATTTTATTTGATAGATAATTTTTAGTTACGCTAAGTTAATATGAAATCGTAAAAGTATTTTTATATTTTAGTTTATAGTTTTTACAATTTATGTCATTATTTATATTTGTCGGTATTTCATTTAATAAAGTGGGAATTAAGAATTTTATCGTCCGTCTTCCGTAAAAGTTTTTAGCCTGAGGTATTATTAAATGATTATTTGTGATACTTCTAGTGGTTATTTTATGAGATATGGGTATTTGAATGGTTTTATTATTAAATTGTTCAATTAAGAGGGCCATGTTAAGTCTAGTATGTACTGGCAGTATTTTACAGTATTTGAACAGTTCCGTGACGTTTTCTTTGTATTGATATTTTATTTTTGTGGGTACTATTAGCTTTAAAAGTCTAACTTGTAGTTTGCAAATTCTTTCAATATACGATTTAAATGTTCGCCCATAGCTCGTGATTCCGTATGATATAATTGACTCCGCCAAAGCAATGTACATGTTACGCAGGATTTTTAACGGAACTTTAGGTTTTAATATGTAGAATTTGGCCAATATGGCCCGCAATTTATCACAGACTGAATCTACGTGAAAAGACCAGTTGAAACGATTGTCAACGACTAAACCTAGGTACGTGTGGTGTATTACTTGATCTATTGCCTCACATTGACATGCATTTGATGAAGCAGAGTGAAGACAACTGTGAGTATGTGCGATTATTTTAAAAGAAGTAATTGGTTTTGTATGGCTAGAATGGACATGGATGATTTTGGTTTTATTTGCGTTAAGAACCAAGCCAGCATCGTGCGCCCATTTAGAAACTCTAGTAAAATCATCTTGCAGCCATTGAACAGCTACATTTACGTCTTTATGAGCAGCTACCAGGCATGTGTCATCTGCATATTGATAGACAGAACAGTGGTTGACCACATGTTCCATGTCGTTGACATATGTCAGGTAGTGTGAAGGTCCAAGCACTGAACCTTGGGCCGTTCCTTCAGTGATTTCAATGGCATCACTACTTACGCTATTGATCTTAACATTATATTTTCGATTATGAAGGTAGTCCTTGCACCATTCAAGTATTGGTCCTCGAACGCCGGAGTTTTCTAATTTTGTCAACAAGGTGTCATGTTTAAGCGTGTCGAACGCCTTGCTGAAGTCGATAAATAGCAAAATTACGTGATTTTTATCATTAAGAGATTCGTTGATCTCATCCGTGAATTTTGACAACAACTGTGAGGTTGATTTATTTGGTTGAAAACCGTATTGTGTGCTGGACAACACTTCATTTTTTACATAAAAGTCTTGTATCTGGTTGCAAACATATTTTTCTATTATTTTATCAACAACTGATAGAATAGTGATCGGTCTGTAGTTTGCATAGTCAGCAAAACTGCCTTTTTTATGTATTGGGCGCACTATACCAGTCTTAAGTTCTGCCGGATATTTACCTTGTTTAATACTAGTATTGATCAATTTAACGATAACTCCTGTCATCTTGTCGCAGATGGCTTTTATGTCAACACATCTAATATTATCTACCCCGGGCGCTTTATTAGTATTAAGATTTTTAATTAACTTATTTACACTGTCATTTGTAGCGTTTTTAAAGTACATTGATTTGTTATTAGGAAACACATATTCTGATTCATCTAGAAGACGCAGGTTACATTTTGGCAAAATCTTTAAAACACTGTTTCGAAATTCAACGGCAAAGTTGTCAGCTATCGTTTTTATATTTACATTATTATTTTTGAAAGCTCTTAAAATCGTTTCGTCAACCGATTTTTTGTTGCGACCAGACAAGTTATTTAGAATTTGCCATAGTTTCCTAGGGTTTGATTTATTATTTTTTATTTGTTCCATATAATATTTATTTCGATATTTTTCAATGGTTTTATGTGTCATGTTTCTTATTTTATTATATTCTATCGCAAGGTTTTATTAGTCGAATCGTTTTTCCATTTTGTAAATAACAGATCCTTTCTTTTACACATATTATCAATTTTATTATTTATCCAAGGTTGTTTGTTTCTTTTACTGTTTTGATTTATTTTTCTGATGTATTTTGATTCCTCGTAACATTTATGAAATTGTTTTTTTATGCAGTTGTAAATCATATTTAGACATTCTGTATCATCAATTTCACTCCAAGTTACGCTATTAAGTAAAGTTTTAATTTTAACATTGTCAGTTTGTTGTGTTATTTTTGTATCAGCCTGTATTTTTGTTGGGTCAAGTCCCACACACGACAGTATTACCATGCGGTGATCTGCCAATACAGTTCCGAGTGCGGCCGAGTAAAGATCTAACGAGTGCGTTCTGGTAAAGATGTGATCTATACAGCTACGTGTAGTGATATTTCCGCGTGTTTCAATCCTTGTGTAGTCAGATATCGCGCTCGATAGACCACACTCGGACATGCTACTGACGTAGTAATCTCGGATGTTATCGAATGTTTTTAGGTCTATGTTTACGTCTCCTAGCAGATAAGTGTCGTATGATTTAATAGAGGTGTTTGATAAGATACTACTTATTTCCCTTACGAATAGATGCTTACTTTCGCTTGGTGGTCTATAAATTGCACAAATATATGCGTGGTAGTTGTGTAGTTGTGAGGAGTAGTGATTTGTCCAAAAATGCATTCACAGTGTGACACAGAGTGATTTGTTGTTGTAAATGTGTGGCCATCTCTAACATACATTATTATTCCACCGCCTTTTCTGTTTTTGCGCAATTTACTGAACATCTTATAGCCATTAATGTTGTATATTTGGACAGTGATTTCATTTATATTTACTTCGGTTAGGATTAAGACATCTATATTTATGTTGGATGAACTAATTAATTGCGTTACATAACAAAAGTTTTTAACTATAGATCGAATATTTGTATGAACAATATTTAAACTAGTTTTATAATTAGAAGGTATATGCTTACTGAAATCATTGATGTTTAAACATTCGAATAATTCTTCGTGATCTGAAAAGAGGACCGGGATAACTTATTTAAAAACTATTACCGACAGAGATTCTGCCATCCTGCCGGCGTGGTTGTAGTCGAAAGCTTCTCGATGTCCGTTTCGCTCCTCACAACTGTAGGCTTATCTTTGTCCTGCTTACGTCGCAGCACCTTTCCATCCTGGAACCACACATACTTGTATGTTGGCCGCAATTTTTGTTGGGCTAGCCACAACAACGTTTTATTAGCTTTAGTCAGGGCGCGACGCAGGATCACTTTCGACTTTGCCATCTCTGCAGGCGCTTCCGATACGACATTTTCGAGCAGTACTTCGTCCTTTCTGGAAGCCTGTACCCATGAGCGTGCCTGCTGTGCTTGTTTCAGCTCCACCTGGATGTTCCCTTCACGATCGTTTCGTTCGTCCATACGTTTAACGTTAATTATTTGGGATTTGTCCACGTTAAGGGTTTCAGCCAGCTTGAGGGATATCGAAACAAGGTCTTCCTCTTGAACTTTCGGTATTCCTATTACTTCTATCACGCTATCCAGACGCTGCTGTTCTATTTGACGCAGATATTGTTTCATCGAGCTCATTTCCAACTCAAGATGAGTTTTTTCATTGCTAAGGTGGGTGTATTTTTTCTCCAGGTCCTGAATATGCTTATGTTGAGCTGCCACGGTTTTAGTTAGATCGTCTACTTTCTTTCCACAGAGGGTTACCGATAACTCGATAGGTTGCAGCTCCTTTTTTAGGACGTTTTTCAACTCGGCTGTGATATCCTTCAGAAACTTGTCACTGTCTATGTTGCAATTACCTACGTTTCTGCTGGAGGCGACTTCTTCTTCTTCATCTTCTTCATCCGGAATAAAGAAAGATGACTTCCTATTAGGCGAGTTGTGATTGCATTCCTCACAAATCCAATCCAGGCTGTCCGCATTGCGAAGTGCAGATAGTTGTTTCGCGGTCAGACCTGAGCAAGCTTTACTTGCATGGACAGTCTTGGCGCAGGACCTGCATTCTAGTCCAGGCGACCTGCTGGTTATTCCTCTGCTGCAGATATCGCATTTGGTCATTTTGGTTCGGGTAGTGGGTAGTTATCTCACAAATTACTAAGACGCTGACAGCAAACCGGTACGTATGATAGCGAGAGTGCGAAATGATACTTGTCCGACGCACGGGCTACCGGGCCGCAGATCCAGTCTCTTCGTGAGGCCATAGTGGAGCGTTTGAACCTGTCCTTGCAGGCAGTCTCCGAATGGGGCGATGCCAATCTGGTCAGGTTTAATGCTACTAAAACCCAGGCGTGTCTTTTTTCCGCGAAAAAGAGCCAATTTCACCCGGCTCCAACTTTCCGAGATCTGACCGTGCCAATAACGGACCATCTTGAGCTTCTTGGCGTTACTTTGACATCGACTCTCAATTTTGGCCCATACATTGAGGCAAAGGCTCAGCTGGCTGCCAAAAAGTTGGGGATCCTTGCGAAGGTGAGAAAGTACTTCACGCCGGAACAGCTGCTCAACTTGTATCAAACGCAAGTTCGATCATGCATGGAGTACTGTTCGCATCTCTGGGATGGATCTGCCAAATACCAGCTTGGTGCACTAGAGTCGATCGAAAAGCGGGCCAAGAGGCTAATCGGCGATGAAGCACTGGTCAAGACAAAGCTCCAGAGCCTTGAACATCGTCGTCGAGTTGCCAGTTTATCGGTTTTTTATCGGTTACACTTCGGCGAGTGTGCGATGGAATTGCATGATCTAATTCCACCTAGCCCGTTTCATCATCGGACTACCAGAAGTACGGCGATGCGTCATCGGTACATGGTGGACATCCCACCCATACGCACCAAACGTTTTGGGAACACTTTTATTGTGCGTACAGCTAAGGAGTGGAATTCCCTGCCGGAGTCTGTGTTTCCCGACAGCTACAATCTAGCGGTATTTAAGTCAAGAGTGAATAAGTTTTTTCTAGGCAAGCGTGATTCACCGTCGACCACATCATCGCTTACCATCAGGTGAGATAGTGGTCAAGCGCGAGCCTATAGGATATAACAAAAAATAAAAAAAATACTTTCTGTTACTGTTTTTGCTTTAACTTTCAAACTCAAGTCAAAGTCATTTCAGCCTTTAATACCCAATAACTTTTTGCCCGACCTCAAGACTTCCTGCTCAGCAGAAGCGTTTGCGACCGCTAGATCAAGGAGCAGTTAATATAGTAGATTCTCAAAAAGGTTCTCTCAGATTGAACGAGTGAATAGGTATCAAAGATTAGTCTTTAATCTTTACACGGTATCAACGCAGTCTCATAGGACACCGGCCTCCACGGGCAGTTTTCGATTCACTGCATATAAGGTGTGGAATAATATTCCACCACCATTAAGAGTGTTTGGTACGATCCATACGTTCAGATCATATAAATGCTCAACGGAACCAAGACATGGTAACACTTAAGGGTACACTAGTCGAGGGTGGTTAAAATGCATTTTATATCAACCGACAACACGTGCGGAAGAGATAGATGCTGTGATGAGCAGTAGGAAGCTAGTTTGCGTACGAATATACACTTTTGCAAATTTGTAGCGAAATGGATAATGATTTAGGACGAAACCGAGCGCGCGAAATTTTATAAACAGTCCTTTGGCAGTCTAGATATCATGGAAAAACGACTAAATCTATCTATTCAAAATAAAATTATTTGCATTGTTGAACTACTAATCTATCCCTGTATGGAGGCAGTTTTGCAATTTACCGTCTTCATATGGTATTTATTCGCGCCCAAAAATGCGTTAAAATTAGTGTCGAAATGTGGAACTTTCGACGCTAATAACTTTCAAATATTTTATTTTTTTACTTTTTTGCTTCCATACAGGGCTAGATAATGATGAGATAAATTGTTATCACTTTTTATTATGAACGTACATCGTCAAACAGTGGAATAATCTAGACTACGTTTGTATGGAAGAATTTTCGACAATGTTTCAATTCTTATAAAATGCCCACAGTACCTACTCCTTTCCGTCTGTGTCACACCAAATATAAACTGGTGATGCGGGTTGATGTCGCTCACATTACGATCCGTTTTATTTCTATTGTTGCCGCCTGTGTCCCCAGTCTGGAGGAACTGTTGTGTCATAATATTTTTTCTTATTTACCTGCCTTTAACTTCCTTACAATCGTACCTTCCTTTGCTTTAATATAATATTCACTTTATCCACTACTATACTACCTACACTAAACAGTATTACCCTTTGTTTTTATATCTAAACTTTTAAGCACTCATTTACCTATTTATGTTTAGTCATTTATTTATTTTTTATTCATAAATGGAACTGTTCGCTCCGTTACTTGCCCGTCAGGTTTCATTGGTTCGGAGTCACCCAGTCGACACCAGCTATCGCTGAAAACCAGTGCTGTGACGCTGTCTCGCACGAGATTCCCAGCATTATGCTGAGCGATGACCGTTTTGCGTGGTTGTGACGTATACTTTGTAATGATTGTAGTGAAGTTAAGTTGTTTGTTCTTTTTATGGTATACGTCTTGCCTGGCGCAAATAAACTTTTGCTTTCTTTCTTTATTCGATCTGCCTAGTCTTTTCCCAACAATGTTGGGGTCGGCTTCCCGTCTAACCTGATTTAGCTAAAGTACCAGTGGAGTTTACAAGGAGCGCCTGCCTATCTGACATCCACAACCCAGTAACTGGGTAACACGAAGCCCTTGCGGCGATAGCCTGGTGTCAGATCTCAGGCTTGACTACCCGTAACGACTGTCAAATATCTTCAAATGATAGCCGGGACCAACGGCTTAACGTGCTTTTCGAGGCACGGAACAAACTTGCTATGTAAACATCGTCACCCATCCACGGACCGACCTCGGCGAGCGTTGCTTAACTTTGAAGATTGACCCGTGCGGCTGTTAGTATTTAGCCACGAGCTCCTCTTTAATGCTATTGATAATATTCTATTAATTTTAACGTTAAATAAATTTTACTTTGTAAAATCAACTTCGTTTCATCTTTTCGGTAATTTGTAAAGTAATTAAAATTTGAATTAATTAACCTTTACCTTAAGTACCTGTTATAAAAAGGGACAAAGCAATTATAATGTTCAAAGAAACCTTGGTTACGGAATCATAGTTATTATGAATCTGGGTTCCACAAGATTCGTAATAATTATCAACCACGATTGCTTTGAAAAGTAAAAAAGATAATACTTATTAAAATTCATTTCTTAAATTTAGTCCTTACATACCATTTGTCTCAACTTCAGCCTCTTCACATATTTTTTTTATATTAAACTTTTTCTTTACTTTTTTCTTTTATCTATTATAGTCTCGCGCTTGACCACCATCTCACCTGATGGTAAGCGATGATGGGGTCGACGATGGAACACGCTTGCCTAGAAGTAACATATTTACTCTTGACTTAAAGACCCCCAGATTGTAGCTATCGGGAGACACAGACTCCAGCAGGGAATTCCACTGCTTAGCTGTACGCATACTAAAAGTTAAGTTATTTATCCTTTTAAATGTCAAATCTTATTTTTGCTCATCTCTACTGCAAAAGTTACAATATTTAAAGATACTGCAACCCGTCTCCAGGTTACTTGTGACTCTGAAATGCTTCCCCAAGGTTCTACAAAAAGCCTGCAATGAAAATTCTGTACGACTTTTTGACAACGTTTTAACCCTCGGCATACAAGGTGAATAAAACTGCTCACCCATACAACGTGGGGTTAAAATAACCCCCCAAGGCATTGTTTCTACTTTGTGCGTGCATTAAGCGAATCAAGTTTGAAAGCGTTTTTTATGTTAAGTACCATTACTACGCTAACGAATAAAACACAAAAATTCAATAATTTTAACTTTAATTATATAAAAAATCTCGTAATTAAGGTTACACTAGTCAACGGCACGAACTATTTTGGTTAAAATGCATTTTATATCAACCGACAACACGTGCGGAAGCGATAGATGAAAAGTAGCCTGTGTGCTATTCCAGACTATAATCTACATCTGTTACAAATTTCATCCAGATCCGTCCAGCCGTTTAAGCGTGAAGAAGTAACAAACATACAAACACAGTCACATACTTTCGCCTTTGTAATATTAGTGTGAAGATTTTTTTTTAAGTGTAAAAGTAAAAATGAAATCTATGCAATATTAAATTAACTCGATCCTTGTTTCGAAGCATTCATCATTATCATAATTGCAGCCACAACACGTGCACTGCTGAATATAGGCTTCCCAAGTGTCCCCAATGCAAAAATGCCCACCACATCGAACAGACACGTGCTTCTCGCAACCATTTCGAAGCATTAATAAATAATAGTTTTCAAGAGTGAATGTTGGCCACGGTGGCCAATCCCAGCAGAGGCCGTCGGAGCAGGATTTAATATAGTAAACATATGTGTGCACAAACACAAGTGCAAAATTTGTTCCCTGAACTCTCATAGTCCAATTGGAAAGCATTCCGATACGATCGGAGATAGATCAGGCGTAGGAACAACGACTTAACGAGGCACGGGGGCTTCACTAAAACAACTTACAAACTCCAGGCTGCCGCTGAAAAAAATCTATAAACCCAATAACACTTCGCTGGACCTAGGTATCGAATTTGACACCTCACGCTCAACAATTGCACTTGCGACCGCGAGACCAACGAGGCTGTTCGAAATGATCTAATCACGACCTAGAGTCCCAGAACACAACGTAACAATGTGAAACAAACAAGACAGACTGAATTAAATCATCCATCCAATTAACCTAACTACATTAGCCTTACCACTAATTCCACCACACACGCAGGTAGAGCAGTTAGAGCAGGTAGAGTAGGTAGAGGCAGGGTAGGCAGTGTAGGCAGGGTATGGAGGTTAGGCAGGGTAGGCTGGGTAGGCTGAGTAGGCTGGGTAGGCTGGGTAGGCTGGGTAGGCTGGATAAGCAGGGTAGCCAGTTGACGGGAGCGAAGCCCCGGAGGTCAGCTAGTTGACTTATAAATTTAAAACTCAACTGCAAAACTAATGATCGAGCTCGTAAACAAAAGTCACGACCGCGTAATAGAAAGATGCCTGTTAGAAATATTTAATTTTCGAATCATAATTATAGTCTCTGAAAGTACGCCATGTTTAACAACTGTATTGAAAATTGCTTTACTTTACTCAATTGAACATAAGAACATTAAAGTTAAATTCTATTGAACATTGAAAGAGTACATAAATTGATTGATAAAATTATCTATACGTCCATACTAATCCAAAAGTAACTCGGTCTGTGTATTTGGATGAATCTTGGCACGGAGATAGAAGAACCTGGACTAGTGAATAGGGTACTTTTCATCCCGGTATAATGTAACCGAGATAAAACAACATTTATCACGCGAGCGAAGTCACAGGCAGAAGCTAGTTCGTAATAAATGCGAAAGTCTCTCTGATTGTTTGTAACGGATGCTCACCTAAACTGCTGAATTAATTTTGATATGTTTTTTGTATAGCGATTGATTGACATTTCAGAAGGGCAAAGGATACTTTGTTATCCTGGGATAATTTCCCATGGAATTATTTTTGAGAAGCTACTACTTTTGTTTGTACCACCATCAAGTTTTGGAATATCGTCATCGATCGTAATTAAATCCATTGAGAAAGCCTGAGACATATATCAATGTTTCTCAAGTGTTGCTATAGTCTTTAATACAGAATTTCGGTCACAGGGAGGCCAATCTCACGGAGACTTACGCGTGGGATATTATAGTGTACATGACATGATAAACACTTTGTGTATGTACGAAAAGAAAAATGCATGTCTCTGTAAAATTTCGGTCACAGGGAGGCCAATCTCACGGAGACTTACGCGTGGGATATTATAGTGCAAATGACATGATAAACACTTTGTGTATGTACGAAAACAAAGATGCATGTCTCTGTAAAATTCCTAATGGAAAAACGTAATAATTCTGCACGACCTGCTAATCGAATCCAGGACCCTACGTTCAGCAGTCACACTTGATGTCTTCGTTACACAGAACCTAAATATGTGTGGCACATCCACATCGATCTTCAGAAATATACTGTTAGGATGAATAGCATAGAACAAAAAACATTTATTCGACACTGTGATGTATCTACACAAAATACAGAAAAGACATTCCAGAAAGCAATAAAAATAATTTTTCTAAAACGTGATATGTTTGGTCGGTTGGGTAAAGTAGGCTTATGTTTAATTCATGGGTATGTCTAATTTAAAAACCGGACAACTGCGAGTCAGACTCGCGCACGAAGGGTTCCGTACCACTATCGCAATAAACGGCAAAAAAATCACGTTTGTTATATGGGAGCCCCACTTAAATATTTATTTTATTCTGTTTTTAGTATTTGTTGTTATAGCGGCAACAGAAATACATCTTCCGTGAAAAAGTTTTGCTGTCTAGCTATCACGATTCATGAGATACAGCCTGGTGATAGACGGACAGACAGACAGACGGATCGTGGAGTCTTAGTAATAGGGTCCCGTTTTTACCCTTTGGGTACGGAACCCTAAAAAAAACACGTCACGATAATCAACAGATTTTGCATTAAATAATACAGTTGAAGTTAAATATGAACGTCTTTGTAAGAAACATATACTAAAAGTTGCTTCCAAATATCCATTCAGATATAATATTTTCTCAAAACCAGAAAATACAATCACTACACTCCATGTTTGTTTAAAAAAAAACAACAAGAAGAGCACTTTACATCAACATCGCTCCCTGGAGAACCCCTCCTAATAAAGTCAAGTTTGTTTGTTTAAATTATCATTTAGAACAAAATGAGGCTTGAGTTGCCAGGAGTAAGATTTACGAAGGTAAATATTTTTGAAGAGAAAGGAGGAATATGTTTATGAGGTAAACAAAGCTAAGCCAGAGTGACGTCTATTTTGACTTTATCATTTTCTTGACGAAGTGCCAGTTTACTTGGCATTAAAAACAAAAAAGCAATAACAATTGTAGATATGCCAATAAATCAGATAAGCTTGCATTTGATCTATTTCTGATCTTCGTGACGATCAAGCTTTCTAAGGACAATGAAGATATTTTTCTTTTCATCCTCTTTTTTTAACCGACTTCCCAAAAAGGACTCCTCCTTTTTGGGAAGTCGGTTAAATGTTCGACTATGTTCGGTTCTATGTTCGACATTATGTATGTTTTGTGTACACACATCAGCCTATTAATGTTCTCACTGCTGGGACACAGGCCTCCTCTCTGCGAGAGGGAATGGGCCGTAATCCACCACGCGGGCCCAGTGCGGGTTGGTGGATGTCACAAGTCTTCGAATTTTTGGTTCTAGGACATGCCGGTTTCCTCACGATGTTTTCCTTCACCGTTTTGAGAGCAGTGGTGATGAAATAATTTACACAAAGTAAAGCGCCTACCTGGGCTCGAACCCACGACCTACAACTTGTAAGTCGCGGCCGATACCACTGGGCCACCACTGCTCTCACTGTTTTGTGTATGTTCACCGATATCTCCGTCAATTGTGGACCGATTTCAAAAAATATTTTTTTGTTTGAAAGAGTATGTTCCGAAATTGGTCCAATTTTAATTTGGTGAAGGACTGACGAAGAAATTCGAAGATATACAACAGAACTCTTCAATAAACAACGGCAAATCTCTCGGAATTGCTGCAATTGCATGTCTGTTTGTTGTTATACCATTTCATAACATAACATCGCGCCAATACGCTCTTAAGGGGTACGCAGATCTCTCATTTCACCGGTTATGTTCAAGTTTCATGATATTTGGATAATATATTCTGGCGTTATACAAGTAGGTTGCTTACTAAACAACTTGCCTATTAGGTAGGTACAACTAAAAAGTGAAAAATAAAAAAACTTTTTACAAAAAAATACTACCGACTTCCAAATAAAACTACAAAGTGAAAAATAACTTTATTTTTGGAAGTCGGTGTCCATAACGCAATAAATTGGTACCTACGAAAGACACCGACTTCCAAAAATAAAGTTATTTTTCACTTTGTTGTTTTATTTGGAAGTCGGTAGGATTTTTTTGTAAAACTTTTTTTTATTGAATGTATTGCTTAATTTGGTTATTCTATAATATTCAATTTTAATTCTGGTTATCAAACAATTTCAAAAAGGAGGAGATTTATGTGTTTTGATCAATTGCGGACCAATTTTGAAAATTATTTTTGTGTTTGAATGGGTATACTTCCGAATTGGTTCCACTGTCACCAAGTCAGAATCTAATGATGGGATCCCATGAAAATCGAAGAATCTCCACAAATATTATAATATACATATAGCATTACAGCCATTGCCAAGGAGTCTTTTAGGCGTCTAGGATTCGTTTAACGAAACTGTCGTGATTGCCACAGAACCCATGTCATCAAGCTTGTTTTCAGTTCATTGGTCCATGCCAAGCTTGAATCGAGTGCGTGTGTTTGACATACTTTCAAAAAGCAATATACACTAGCTTTAGAATAAGTACAAAAAGCGTTCCTAAGGTGTATATATAAACGTCTTCATGGCTATTACCCTTTTCTGTATCCTACAAAATTCTGCTGGGTTACCTGGGTTTTAATTCACTAGAAGTTAGACGGTCGCGCGAGATGATTGTGGCATTCAAGATTATTGATGTTCCTGCTAGTCGATTCTGTAAAAAAAAAATCACCGTGAAAGCTTAGGTGAAGTTAGCTGTCAGTCAGTGGTACTAGGGATTGTACATTAACAATTTTTTCGACAATCGAATATATCGAATATGATTGAAGCTATTGAAAATTTTATAATTATTAAAAAAATCGTATTTATCTCTCGTCTAAACTATTACAGTCTTATTAATAAAAATGGCGTATTCCCAGCTTACTCCGAAGTTACTCTTGGACTAGCTAATCCCGGAGTAACTAAGGATTAACATAGATCTAGCAATGTTATTAATAAACATGGAATAACCTCGGACTAACTATTCATTTCTTAGTCTTGGATTTACGCGTAAGCTCTGGCAACCCAGTTGAATTTAAAAGTAAAAAGAATGAACTAGTGAATGAAAAATAAGCAAGTTGAAGACATTATGTAGAAAAAAAAACTAAAAATGACATCTGCCATAGAATTTTTTTTAATTTTTTTTTGTATTTGTTCCTGACGGAACAGGCTAAGGTCTGAGACCATGCTGCCTAGTCTTCAGTGCAATTTTAACATTCTTTAGTATGCATTAGAATACGGATGTAACAGATTCTAATGTTTTATGGAGTATTTGGCAGCAAATTGTATTGAGTCAGCCTTCCCAGTAAGCTTAGCGGAGGTAGTCAATACTACAATAAAATTCTCCGCTCCACTATCCTGAGATCGCTTCTGTTAATGATTTCACATATTGTCCAGTTGCGTAGACAGTTGAGACACAAAACTACACCAATTTTATATAACAATATCTACTAGGAATCAATTTGCAAATAATATTAACAGCCGCTGAACTTCACTCGAAAAAGCATGCCGAAAACTCCTCTGCCATAGAGATTTGACAGTAAAGGTGAAGGATCCTTTTCAAATTATCGTATTACCTTTAAACTTAAAAATTACATAAAATGATGATTAATTAATTAATTAATTTGTAATTTGGTTGACTAAAGCTAAACAGCTGCCAATGACCTTATTTTTTTTTAATGTTCCACATCTACGAAATCAAAAATCAGAGTCTATGTAATAATTGTGGTTTAGAGAGTTTTTGGCGGGCTTTTTTCGAGTGTAGTTCAGCGGCTGTTAATATTATTTGCAAATTGATTCCTAGTGGATATTGTGATATTAAATTGGTGTAGTTTTATGTCTCAACTGTCTACGCAACTGGTCAATCTGTGAAAGCATTGACAGAAGCGATCTCGGGATAGTGGAGCAGAGAATTTTATTGTAGTATTGACTACCTCCCGCAAAGCTTACTGGGAAGGCTGACTTGATACAATTTGCCAAATACTCTAAAAAACATTAGAATCTGTTGCATCCGCATTCTAATGCATACTAAAGAATTCAAGAAGGATATTATGCACTGAACACGAGGCGGTATGGTCTAAGACCTTAGCCTGCCCGAATATGGCGATGCAAAAAAATTAAAAAAATTGTGGTTGCCATAGTTACACTACTCTTATTCCGACCTTAAACTAGCTGGCACCATGGTTTAACTTTTAGTCCGAGACTAGTGTCAGATTAGTATAATCCCTCCTTATTCCGTGTTTATTAATACGGATTTTTGTTAGTACCAACCTAATGCTTGGAATAAAGTTATTCTTACCTTAGTCCACGTTTATTAATAAGACGGTTAGAATTTCTTGAGTATTTCATTTAGGTATCTATCATTGTAGTATTACAATATTGTAAAAAAAAAGTATTGTTACTAGATTCAAAAATGTATTCGATCAAATCTTTTATTACATAAGTTCTGAATAGCCCCTGGAGTCTCAAAAAGCCCCACTTTATTTGTATTTGATTTTTTTATTCTTGTTCCGTACGCAAAATACGCGCTTGGTCGTGGAGTTGCGAAAACTCAGCCCGTTTTAACCTAACACTTTTTTTTATTTGTTGGCATATGATTTTAGAATTTTGTTTTGTTTATCCATTTATTATTATTTTTGATTTTTTTATATTTCTTAAACTTTTCTGTTTTTAATAAAAAATATTTGAAATTTACATTATTTGGTTTTAATTTTTGTATACTTTTATTGACATTTCATTATTATTTTTTTGACATTTCTCAAATTAATTTTGACATTTTTAATGTTAATTATTTGAAATTTACATATGTATGTGTATTTTTGTTTATAGTATTTTTTTTGTTTAACTAACGCTATTTATTTTTAATTGTTTGTTAATTGTATTTTATTTTAAATTATTACTTATATTATTATTTATAACTCGTATTATGGTTTTGTTTGTAAGGGGCTATTATTGTTTAATTGGGTTAGTGTAATTGGCTCCAGACGTTCTATATCAACATCAATAAATAAATAAATAGCGATTTTGGTGTTTTCATAAACATGGCAAGCATTTGCACTCAAAAGGTATCATTTGGTGAAGTGGAAATGATGAAGAAGACCACGTATGGCCACTGGAACTCCTTAATGATAGGTATGATACGAATATAAGATATCTCGAATAGTTGACCGTGTATAATTATGATAAAGTATATACTTATAAATAAATGATACTGATGCAAATGGTACCATCGAACTGATCTGATAATAATGCCGGAAGGTAGGCA
The DNA here is from genome assembly GCA_948252205.1 of Orthosia incerta. NCBI lineage: Eukaryota > Metazoa > Arthropoda > Insecta > Lepidoptera > Noctuidae > Orthosia > Orthosia incerta. The sequence continues at coordinate 28,040,882 of OX411755.1, read as the reverse complement.
CTGGAACTCCGAAATGAAACATGTACATAGTCGTGTTAAGCTCTAACAATTGGAATTCTCATGAGATGTACTTTGGCTATAGATGATTTTTAGGGTTCCGTACCCAAAGGGTAAAAACGGGACCCTATTACTAAGACTCCACGATCCGTCTGTCTGTCTGTCTGTCTGTCACCAGACTGTATCTCATGAACCGTGATTGCTAGACAGTTGTTTGTTGCGATAATGGTCTGGAACCCTTCGTGCACGAGTCCGACTCGCACTTGGCCAGTTTTTATGTTAATTTTGTGGCACCAAAACTAAAAAGAAAAAAAAGAAAACTTTTTAACAAAAAAGTTAAACCGACTTCCAAAAGATACACTTATGTAAGATCAACTGGTACCAAAGACACCGACTTTGTATTGTTTTTCGGGTTCCATACCCAAAGGGTAAAAACGGGACCCTATTACTAAGACTCCGCGGTCCGTCTGACTGTCTGTCTGTCACCAGGCTGTATCTCATGAACCGTGATAGCTAGACAGTTGAAATTTTCACAGATAATGTATTTCTGAAGCCGCTATAACAACAACAGAATAAAATGCAAACAGAATAAAATAAATATTAAAGTGGGGCTCCCATACAGCAAACGTTTTTTTTTTGCCGTTTTTACGATAATGGTTCCCTTCGTGCGCGAGTCCAACTCAAACTTGGCCAGTTTTGTTTTTAAGTCGGTTGAATATTTTAGTTAAAAATCTTTTGAACTTCGACCTCATCTAGTTTTAAAAATATGATCGACATGTAAAAGTGTTTGTACAAACCAACTTACAGAAATAAAATCATTTATCATTATCATTTATTTGATTTAGTCGAAAGATGTCCAGTACTGGTCATCAATTGGTCCTATGCTTCTCGAATACAACGGGAATCTTTTTCGGTTTCTCGGTTTACATCTTTTGTAAATAATAGCTTAGTTTTAACAATTTTATAACCGACTTCAAAAAGGAGGAGGTTCTCACGCGACCGGATTTTTTATTTTTATTTTATTTGGGTTACCTCAGTACTTTTATTATGTGAACCGATTTTGACGATTCTTTTTTTATTTGAAAGCTGTCGCTTTTCATGCGGTCCCAATTTTGATCAAGATCTGATGAAGAAATTCGGAGATATACAACAGAAATCTTCAATAAATAAATGACAGAAAATCCCTCGGGATTTCTGCAATCGCATCTCCGTTTATTGTTTACACCATTTCATAATATAACATCACGCCGCCGTTGCGCTCTAAAAAGGAGTAGGCTGATGTGTACAGTTTACACTGGTACACTATCTAATTTCACCGTTTGTGATCAAGTTTCATGTTATTTGAGGCATCTATTCAGGAATAACTAAGGCATTATATAAACGTACCACAACTAAATACAGATAAATGAAAACTAGTATAAACAATAAGTGTGCAAAGTTTCAAATCAATCCCACGTTTTGAATGGGGTGAAAATCACGTTCAAAAATTCCGTTACATTGATACATAGATACCAAGCTAATAAAAGCGTGTTAAAAACAAGAACACCGACTTGAAGTTATTTTTAACCGACTTTCGAAAAAGGAGGAGGTTCTATGTTCGACTTCTTGTATGTTTTTTTATGTATATTCACCGATATCTCAGTCAATTGTGGCCCGATTTTGAAAATTCTTTTTTTGTTTGAAAGAGTATGTTCCGAAATTGGTCCCATTTTAATTTGGTGAAGATCTGATGAAGAGCTTCGAAGATATACAACAGAACTCTTCAATGAATAACGCAAAATCTCTCGGGACTGCTGCAATCGCTGTCTGTTTATTGTTTATACCATTTCATAACATAACATCACGACAGTACGCTCTTAAGGGGTAAGCAGATCTCTCATTTGATCGGTTTTGTTCAAGTTTCATGATATTCTGGTAATCTAATCTGGCGTTATAGGAAACTTACTAAACAACTTGCCTATTAAGTAAGTACAACTAAAAAGTGAAAAATAAAAAACGTTTTACAAAAAACTACTACCGACTTCCATATAAGAAAACTACAAAGTGAAAAATAACTTTATTTTTGGAAGTCGGTGTCCGTAACGCAAAAAAAATGGTACCTTTGAATGACACCGACTTCCAAAAATAAAGTTATTTTTCACTTTGTGGTTTTCTTATATGGAAGTCGGTAGTATTTTGTAAAAAGTTTTTTTTCATATTGTAGTGTTTTTATTTAAAATTCGGTTGTAAATTTTTATAAAAAGTGTTTTTGTATAAAATTTAATCATGATAGCAAAGATGAGAAATTCACAAGTTGAGAAGTACAGCACCATCTACGATTATTAGTTTGAGAAATTCTGAAACGTTTACATAATGAATTTACGATGTTGACCCATACAGCAATTTACCTGTTCTCACGTGGGACCACTTATCTAACTGCAAAAGCAATTAAAAGTTTAGAGACATGATTAAAACTCTGCACAAAAGACTAACAACTGGACTCGTAAATTAATTATACACACATCAACACGGTCTAGGGATATTTTAAAAAAAGCGAATTACTATAAATGTGTTAATTATTTATATGACATTTATATATTTAAAAGATACGTTATTTAATATTCTACCATTTTTTAATAATGGTTAAGGTACTTCGATTAAAATTTTAGGATTTTATGGAAAAAAATTAAGCATAGACGGAAACCGTATATGAATTAACTTTTAATTTATGAGTAAAAACTGAAAAAAATAGAAAAATCATTTAATTTGTGTTTATAAACTTGAAGTTAGTAGTCAAAGAAAGCGCCCATGATGTTCATAATACATCGGCAACGATTCGGCATGCTCAGAACATGGTTGTCAATGTCTTGCTGCGGAATATTGTCCCATGTCCTTCTGAGGTGCGCAAAAAGTTGATCTTCTGTAGCCAGATTTTCAAGAACTTCCTTCAGAGCTCTTCTTTACAGCATATCCCACGCATGCTCAATGGGATTTAGATCTGGTGATTGAGCAGGCCAGTCTAAGGCCCTAACATTGTGTGTATGTAACCAAGCTGCTACCGTTCACACCGTGTGTGCCCGGGCATTGTCGTGCATGAGCAGGAAATCTTGCCCCATTTGTGTTCTGTGGGGCAAGATTACGAGCCCAAGCACCTGTTGGACGTATCGTTCTGCCGTCATATTGCCCCGCACCCAAACGAGATCCGTCCGTCCTCCAAGACGAATTCCTGCCCAAACCATAATTGTTCCTCCTTGGTATGGGTGAACTTCCTGAGGGTTCTGAAGACGGCTCCATCGTCCAGGAACTCGCCAAACACGCGTCCTTCGTGAATCTGGATGGAAGCCGAACCTGGATTCATCCGTGAACAGCACATTGGACCATTGCTCACGGCCCCAGTCCACGTGGTTCCGAACCCATTCTAATCGTCGTCCACGATTGCCTCTCCGTAAAGGTGGGACCCGGAGTGGTCTATGAGAGCGTAGATTGCTTTCATGCAGTCGCCTTCTTACAGTTTGGTCACTCACAAGCACTTGGTGTTCCACAATCTTGAAATTACATTTTGGTGGGTCCCTATGGCCTCAGCAACATTGCGCTGAACAGACCCAGCTTCCAGCATTCCCACAGCTCGTAACATCTCCGCCCTCGTCAAATGTTGGCGTTGCATGGCTACAATACCTCAATTTTAACTTTATCTTTCTTTTAAAAATGAAAAAAAACTGTAACTAAACGTAATTCGTATTGTTTTCTAAATTTCGCACAAATGAAAATTCCCTCTCCGACACATCAAGACATTTTTATGCCACCGAAACAAAAGAATTTTCAAAAATTTGAATTTGGAATTAGTCTGAGATAAATTACAAACAAATCGGTGTATAAAAGATTCCAATGCGGCCAGTACTTTTCGAGTTATTTAATTGAGTATGAAATATACCGTGTTGATGTGTTTAGTTGTTAGGAAAGGAAAATGGGTAAAAGTAATGTATTCCATTTTTTTTAAATTTATTATATACTTTATTGTAAACCACAATGTTGCGGAGTCCTATTGTGTCAGCAGAATTTGAGACTTGGTTCAGGATACAACAGAGGCGTTGGAAATTAAAGTTGTGGTCTGGTTCCAAAATTAGAAACATTAGTGACTTATTTAATATTCAGTTGTTGCCAACCTCACTTTATGAGTGAGTGTTAAAAGAATAATATCCTATAACTACATTTTGATTTACATTTACTGCTTTAAAGATTGGTGATTATGTATCCGTATTGATGTATATATAACAAAAGGAATTCGTCTCCCCCATCTGAAATTGGAATAACGTTGGGAAACCACCAGATTTCGAGCCGTAGACAGGCTCCTCTTTCTTGCCAACACTTAACGGTAGCAAAACGGCCAAGCCACATATTTTTAATAAGGTGTAGAGTTTGTGAAGTTAGGGCTTGTAGATTTAGAAGCTTCAGCAGATCTGATAATTCTATGACAGTGCGAGCTATATGGTGTCGTCTTTGCAACATTTTACATGAAACTGTTTTTGGTGGAATCCCATCCCTTTTATGTAAGGCGCAGGCCACACAGAAATGGCGTCGGGCGTGGACATGGCACGGGCGGCTTCCTATTCCATTCGAATTTAATACAAAATGCATGGAAATAAAGCGCAATTTAGGACACATTTAGGGCGCGTCATAACCACGCTCGGACGTTGCTCGGACGTGGACGTATTTTGACATTTTGATGTTTGACTCGAATACGTAAGTACTCTGCAAGTCAACCGCTCCAGTGGCGTTGGAGTACAAAGTTGCAGCATGTCAAAATCACCCTAAAAACAGTGATTTGACAGATTTCATAGACGAAACTCCGTGAGATAGTTTTTCAGGTGATTCTAAACTAAAAAAAAAGTTGTCCGCTGCATTAAAGCCGGGGGTTGTACGTTCACGTTGCCTTTGTCTGCCGGTTTATTAGGACTTGAGCGCATCATATCCCTGTTGCACGATACCTGTGCGAATAGGCCACGCGCTTAGGCTACGCGAAAGAAACCGCAGGAAAAAGCTTGTAAGTGAAAAATAACTTCACTTTCGGAAGACGGTGTTCCTATTTTCGTTTTTTATTTTTTTGACACCGATTCCCGAAATTGAAGTTATTTTTCACTTTTAATTAGTAGTCGGTTTTAATATTTTGTAAAAAAAATTTTTTGCTCCAAAACCAAAGGGAGTTTAAAATAAAAAATAGCCAACAATAACTGACCTCAGTTATGTAAACTAACCGATAATGCCGTATATTGACAGTATGCTAATCTCTGTTCACACGTGCGCAAACTATTTTGATAATAATGCCTTTGTGATAAAGTTCGAAACCTGCTTGAATATTAATTGGGTTTTTACAAATTGTTGGAATTGGTTAACGCTTTACGCACTTCAACAAAATTGAATACTTATAAAACAGAGATTATGATTAGATTGGTCGGTCTTGTTTCGATCAGATTGCTGGCCACAAAGTTTATCAATAAACTTCGTGTTCAGACTTATTGGCATTGTCATGAGATGCGGTCTTACTATCAGATTTTCATAGTAAAACTAGGGATTTACCAAAAATAAAAAGTGAAAATCAAAAACGGACTTCCAAAGTCAAACAAAGATGAGATTTGCAAAGTGAAAAAAAGTTTTCATTTCAGAAGTCAGTGTTGGTAAAACGAAAAACAATAGGTAGATACCAAAGATACTTATTACGTAATGTTTTTTTTTTTAACATTAAACTACCCGAGAAATTCTTGTGAGCAAGCAAGTAAAGTCTTGTCTTAACTATCTACTGAGATGATGACACATAATTTATGAAGACATAAATTAGTACGAAAGAACCTGACGTATTGCCGAAAATGACCAACAACTTGCAACTATTTAGTATCCAACTACAGTCTTGTTTAACCAACAAGAAGAAATAAAGAAGAAGAAAGAAAAAGTATTTAATTGCCACAACACGACACACAAACATTACATTACAAGAACAAGAACAGTGGTAGTAGATTTTGCGAACTAAACCCTTAACGACAGTGTTAGTCGTTCTTTAATTATGTTAGAAAAGTGAGTATAAATTTAAATAAAAACATTTTAAAAACAAAATACGGCATTATTTTGTTGATAAAATGTTTTTTTTTTCACTTTTTAGTTGTACCTTTAATGCCAGAATAGATTACCCGAATACCATGAAACTTGAACATAAACGTTTAAATGAGAATGCACCAAGGTGAACTGTACACATCTGCGTAACCCTTTAGAGCGTACTGGCGTGATGTTATTTTATGAAATGGTATAGACAATACACAGAAATACGATTACAGGAATCCCGAGAGATTTGCCGTCATTTATTGAAGAGTTCTATTGTAGGTATATCTCCAAAGTTCTACATCAGATCTTCACCAAATTAAAATGGAAATCGGCCCATAATCTTTCAAACAATAAAGAATTTTCAAAATCGGTCCACAATTGACGGCGAAATCGGTGAATCATCATCATCTGCCTAGCCTTTTTCCCAACTATATTGGGGTCGGCTTCCAATCTTACCGGATTCAGCTAAGTAACAGTGTTTTACATGGAGCGACTGCCTATCTGATCTGTCACAAATCGGTGAATATAAAGAAAAAAACAAACATCAAATCGAACACAGAACCTCCTCCTTCTTGGAAAGTCGATTAAAAAGCAGATGCATGTCGTGGCGTGGTATCAACACATTATAACTATATCTATACTATATATATATATATATATTATATATTATATATATAATATTATAAAGCTGAAGAGTTTGTTTGTTTGTTTGCTTGTTTGTTTGTTTGAACGCGCTAATCTCAGGAACTACTGGTTGGAATTGAAAAATTCTTTTTGTGTTGGATAGTCCATTTATCGAGGAAGGTTATAGGCTATATAACATCACGCTACAACCAATAGGAGCCGAGCATAAATGAAAAATGTTGCAAAAACGGGCAAAAATATTCCTTTTTGAGAGCTTTTGTTGCGTGCGCTGCGTAAACGGTTTAAGTTACGCAAATATAATGTATGATGGAATTGTTCTTCTTTAAAAGTTCTAAAAGAAAGTCCGATACAGCATATGTCTATCTTTTAAGATTGACTCACAATAGCAGCTTTTATGTTCTAAATTTTAATTAGATCGCCACTAATGTATAAACAAAGTATAAAGTGTAAAAATATTAAAACTATATCAGTATTTAATGTGATCTCAACTTGTCGACGATATTAATATGCAATCGAAATGATAAGCCTTTAATCTTCAATACATACAAACATAACATCACGTCTTCATTATCCGTAGAATAAGACAGTGTGTACTTTTACAGAGTACAGGGTACATTAAGCCAGTTATGTTTAAGGCCGTACCCTGACCAAAAAATCAGCATGATATATGAGCATTCCTATTGGCCTAGCGGCACTGGTGGCGCATGAATTTTATTACGGTAGTGAATACGCCCAGATCACATCATCAGCCTATTAATGTTCCCACTGCTGGGACACAGGCCTCCTCTCTGTGAGAGGGAATGGGCCGTTATCCACCACGCGGGCCCATTGCGGGTTGGTGGATGTCACATGTCTTCGAATTATTGGTTCTAGGACATGCCGGTTTCCTCACGATGTTTTCCTTCACCGTTTTGAGAGCAGTGGTGATGAAATAATTTACACAAAGTAAAGCGCCCGCCTGGGCTCAAACCCACGACCTACAACTTGTAAGTCGCGGCCGATACCACTGGGCCACCACTGCTCTTACGATACGCCCAGATATTAGAATAAAATCTATATTAAATCGAATATTGGTCTTTTGAAATAAAACTGACAAAATGTTCGTTATCAAATTGTCTATCCATTAGTTTTAGTATAAATAATAAATAATTAACACTTTACGAGGAGATGTATGCTATCAATAATTATTTCACATTTTTATGGTTTTGTTGGAAGGAGATTAGTGACACATATACCTCTTTAAAAAATAAGTGTACTACCATTTTAGAATGAACATTATGTATAAATTTAATGTATTTTATTAATTGATATTTCTTTTTAAATAAAGAGTAGATAGCTCTTGAAAACTGCACAAAATTCGACAAGCGCGGCGTTTTGCTCGGGGAGGCGCCTTAAGTTCCATGGCCATCAACCGGCCAAGTATTCAGATAAAATGTCTGATACTGACATATTCCAGATGGAAAATATCCAATAATACTTTGACTGACTTGTGAATAGATCATCTTTAAGAAAAGTATCGTGTTTAATTTTAAATTTTCTTATTACTAAACTTGCAGATTTACTCTCGAAACCTCAGTAACTGAGCATATTTTCGGAGTTTAAATTTACCTTGGACTCTTGGCATCAGTGAAATAATTTTTAAATTAATATTCAGTACTGCCAGAGATGACCTCTCACAAATATAAAATCGGATCCAGATAATGATGATACTAGTTAAAGCCCCAGACACTAAAATCTGAAGCTAATTCCCAAGACAATAAGTAAGTAAGTAAGTAAACGTTTATTTGCATAGATTGTAGGTACAGTAAATAAGATGTGACAGTTAAAAACATGGGTGATCCTTGTACAATCTACCTTATATTAGGCATGCAAACATTATTTAATTAGATGCAACAATATTATGAGGTGCATTCACATAACAATATATTAATTTAAATGTCTTAGTATAATAGGAATATAATTAATAAATTGGAACAATGTCATAATTAGGTAAGAATGTCAATTATATAATAGCAAGTTATTGAGTACAAAATAATATGTCAGTGTCATTTAGAAATTTCATTTACAGCATAGTAACATTTTGCAATTAATAATTCTCTCAGTTTCCCTTTAAAGTTTCTCATTGTGTCATTTTTAATTATGTTAGGTATTTTATTAAATATTATTGGGCCCATACTAATAACACTTTTTTACTGTAAAGCAGTATTACAACTCTCAACATGGAGTAGGTATTTATACTGACTTTTTTGAGAAGTCAGTATAAATAAAAGGCCTCTTTCTATCTTTTGACACTGCAGTGAAAAGGTTAATGTAACATTTAACAAAAATAGCGACTTCTAAAATGTACATAGCCGGGAAAGTTAATAGTTAAAATAAATAATCCCAGATACTAAAATCTTTTTTTAGTAATCATGATTATTCAAAATTTTCATGTTTTTTTAGGGTTCCGTACCCAAAGGGTAAAAAAGGACCCTATTACTAAGACTCCACGATCCGTCTATCTGTCTGTCTGTCTGTACATCTGTCACCAGGCTGTATCCCATGAACCGTGATAGCTAGACAGTTGAAATTTTCATAGATGATGTATGTCTGTTGCCGCTGTAACAACAAATCAGCACATGGGTGCCAGACGTCCCCGTGTATGGGACCCTTGGTCCCCCTGTGACGGGTCGAGGTCAATGGCCCCGCCACCTACCATTTTGCGGCCGCAGGGATAGGGAGAGCGGCTTACGCTATATCGACACTCCTCTTCCCCTGCGACCCCACCGCGTCCGCCATCAGACGGTGGCGACCCCGTCTAGGCCAGGCGCACCGCAATACCGGCACTCCTCTCCCACCGCGGCTTCCAACCCTCAGCTGCGATATCGTATGGGACCTGGGACACTCCATAAGACTTCGCGGCCCGCCTCAGTTGCGAAGCCACCTGGCACCGCAATCTACTAGTTGGTCGCTACGTCGGCTTAATCGGCAAAAGCCCTGACGAGTGACCCCTCCTCGGGTTCCTCTTTGCTTCACCGTGGGTGACCAAGCCATGGTTACTGTGTCCCCCCGCCTTGACAATGCGGGAATCCACCGGGGAGGATGGTAAGGAACCCTTCTTGTGCGAGTCCGACTCATACTTGGCCGGTTTTTTTCTTTACTTTTATTCATTTAAGTGGAGACCGTACGAATTTTCTGAATGCGAGAAGCACAGGACTTGTCGATGTGGTAACGCTTGGGGTTGGCTTAAATCCAGCAGTGGACGTATTTTGACTGAAAACATCAATTCAGCCAAAGCAAAATCATGGTGAAGATGATTCAGCTTAGGATCTGTTTAGGTATATGGAGGTAAATTGCTTGTTAGACCCCTTTTGTCTCCTTCTCAAAAATCTCCCATTGATTCTTTGAAGAACCAAGAGGTAGAGCACTAGGATTCCTAAATAGTCCCTGCATGAAACCAAAAAAAAATATTATCCTGCAGTTTATTTTGTTTTGACCACAAAAACTGTTTTATTATTTTAGATATTCCTTGTCACAAAATAAATCCAACACAACAGACACGACCTTGTTAATTTTATTTTATATTCCAAGGAGAAACTCGTTCGTTACGCAAACGTTCACCTAAAAAGATAAAAAGAGTATAAGTAAGTAATTTAATTCACAAACATGATGAGGCAGAACATGGTGTAACAATGAATGTCGAAATACTATTCCAACAAAGTTTCGAAGAACTTCATTGTATTGTAGAGCAACTCAAAGATACTCGTAATGGTTAAGAAACTGTTCGTAGTGAATCATGTTTTGAAAAGTAATAATGTTAGTACTAAAAGTGATCTAGACAGTGTAGAAATTGAAGAGGCTCTCGATTTGACTGGTGAGTGAGAAGTGTGTGATTTTACGTCAATTGACGTCAATTTTTCTTGGGAATGCTAATAAATATTGCGAAATAATGTGTTTCGTTTTGAGAGAAATTAATTATTATCCGGTCGGTCTACAAGCTTTGGTTTGTAACAAAATTAGTCAGCATTTACTTTGTCTTAAAATATTACGGACTAGCTGTGCCCGCGGCTTCGCCCCCGTCATCTGTCTGCCAACCCTACTATACTTACCTTCCTGCCTACCTTACTTACCTACCTACCATGTTTGTTTCTATTGTCTTTTTCGCGGAGAATCTTAACACCGCCATTCAGAAAATGACTTCAAATGCACAACGCTATCTATCGAATATCGATTTCAACTATCCGAGTATCTGAATTGCGTGTGTTGTGATAATTTTACTTCTTGAACAGTTTAAATTCATCTAACTTTTGATAGAGTAAACCGATTGCGATGAAACAAAAACTAAGTAATTCTTCAAGTTACGCACAATTTTTATGTATAAAAGTTATTTACATTGGTTTCGTACATTTCACGTGATGCGTGCACAAATAAACAGACAAACAGACAAAAATTCCAAAACTTCCGGCAATTTGTTCTGTTGGTTATCCTTTAACACCCTGGCAATTTTTTTTGGAAATATTTTCGATGTACAAAAATTACTTTTCTACAGATTTATTATATGTATTGATTGATGAAGATTGATTGCTCTTTTTTTATTATTATTATCTATAGCCTTGCGCTTGACCACTATCTCACCTGATGGTAAGCGATGATGTGGTCGACGGTGAAGCACGCTTGCCTAGAAAAAACCCATTCACTCTTGACTTACAGACCCCTAGATTGTCAAAGTCAAAAGTCAAAGCACTTTATTTCAAGTAGGCCAGTTACAGGCACTTTTGAATTGTCAAAAGACAAAATAAAATATTACAAAATTATGGTGCTACAGTCCCAGTCACAAGACATAATAACTGTGAAAGTACCGTAGATGCCCATTCCAAGGCGTAGATCTCTATGGAGAAGAACGGGCAAGAAACTCCATGGACACTCTTTTTCAATTAGGTAATTATTACAAATCATTTGTTACATCATTCATGTTGAGATTACACATTATGTGAGAACGATGTAGCAAGTTAAAAGTGTCCATAGTAAATATAAAAAGACAATTCAGAAATAAAATTAGAATCAATTAAAATAAACCATGGCAGCTAAGAGATGACCAGTCCCAACCGACAGCGCCCGTTCACGAACATGACACATGTATCAGCACCATTCAGCTCAACCATTTTGAAGGGAGCTAAATGATCCGACACACGCGCCACCATCGGCGAGACATTTGAGTGGGCATGACATACTCTCAACCACCGGAGTCATTCAAGTCAATAGAAGACGTAGCTATAAATTGATTGTAGCTATAAATAAATCTTTATAATTACTGCATAAGCATTTTTCTAAGTTTATCGCAGAATTTCAATATTTTTGTTAATATGTTGATATACACGTTCGTAGCTTGTCGCATGCATTTTGACTTTCAAAGATTAGATACTACACCTTTTCTATTATAGATTTGTTTTCATACATTACCTACGAATATGTGAATAGGTACGATATTAATATGTTCTTTATCTATAATACTATTTCAAAACTTCATTACATTTCTGCATGAAATTAACACAATGTAGGTTTGTCATCAAAATGCCTGGAATCTGCAACCTGAAACTCGGAAAGCAATCGCTTCGTTGTTCCTTTGGGTCAATACGAGATTGAATGTTTGTTTGTGTGTGATTTATTTTTGTCCCTCTTCCCACGATGGTACAGAAAAACTGTGGGATCTATGAGATGCTTTCATTTTCATACTTCATTTGTCTTTCCTGTATTGCAAATTTTTCCTTTAACAGACTCGTAGATAAAAAGTAGTATTTTGTTTTCTTTAAACTATTTTAGCTTGTGATTTGGTAATGGTGTAATAAAAAAAAAAAAAAAAAAAAAAACAGGACTTCAACGAAAGATGTACACAAAAAACACAATGAATCATCAATATGAAGTAATGACAAGTGCACTCCCTCAACTATAGGAAGCCACAGCATGCATTTTAGATTATCGACTAAATAGAAACTAAAATATAAACTCATATTACAAGGCAAAAGAAAAAAAAACAAAGCATGACATACTTATAAAAAATACTCTCTTTATAAATAATTAACTCAGATAATTAACCTTAGGGTTTACCAACATTATGGCAAACCAGACGGCAAAAAATCTTTAAGAGTAACAAAATGTATACTTTTTACAAACACTATTAGGTACAATTTTAAAATAAAAACATAATGACATAATGGTAAACCGAAGAGAAAAAAAATTGTTACAGAGGGCACTTTTAAAATAAACTATAAAAAATATATACAATTAAATTAAAATCTCAAACATATGGCTATAGAATAACTTAAAAATAAAAACTCAAATTGAATTGAAGATGAATTCAGAAAGTTCATAAAGTTATTTTATAAATGAAAAGTCGCTCATACTTTGAATAATAGTTTCAATGACATTGATAGTAATATTATTCAAATTAAATTGTGGTTGATAAAAAAAATGATTTCATTTTCATTTTTGACTATTGTAACGGATGTGACGTCGGCCTACGTGCAACCGACCAATACCCGCCGAGCCCGCCGAAGCTAAGCTGCCATATTGAAGCCTCCCCTCCAGTCAAGCTATGTCAGCAAGAGGATTGTGTTAATATAAGCGATTGCCCATCATTTTATTTGTCTCTTTCCATGGTGAATACAAGATCTGAACAAAGCTCTGCCCGGTTTTTATTTATCCGTTTCACTCAGAAGTGGTATGAACAAAAATTAATCTGCGTTTAATAACACATCCACGCCACAACCGCAAGATCACCTGACACTGAAGAAAAATCAAAGAAGTTTGTGTTATTCACGAACGGAACGATACTACAAGCTTCACGGTGTGAGCTGCACTCTGCCATCGACCCAACTGCACGCCGAGCAAGACTGCATCAAGCCCTGTGCTGCGTGTGACTGCAAGGAGAGGTCCTAACAAGGGCCGACAGCTGCCAGGAGCCAGGAGCCACCGACAGTCTGCCAGGAGCCACTGCCAGTCTGCCAGGAGCAACAGCTAGTCTACCAGGAGCCACAGCCAGTTTGTCAGGTGCGTTGTCTTTCTCATTTCCATATTCGCAATATCGATAACTCAAATTCTATCCAGGCCATAGCCACTTGTTCTATTCGTCGCCATATTTTAAATAATGAGGATAAAACTAGTTCGCATAACCAGCATCCGTGTATGTGCGTGTATGACTGTTTTTACGTAAACGAAACAAGAGTTGAAAGGAGAGTTATAAGGATAGTAGCAAATGGCGTTCTGTAGTTTGTCTACCCGCAAGGAAAAAAAGGCGTGACTTCATGTATGTGCTTATCTACTGTTCCCTGATCTGAGGTGCTTATAATTAGCTCTTGTTCTAGCCAGGCCATAGCCACTTAGTCTAGCAGTGCGAATAAATAGATTAACCAAATACAAACATTGTTTAGCTTCGGGTGCACACTCATGATATTGTACTAATTACGCAGATCAAAATTAAGCTTGCCACTGATCAACCCGTAGGTATATAGACATTAGACATCCTTAGACCAGTTACGCTTATCCTGTGGTCTAAGTCAAAAAAATGAACGTCGATAATAAGCTCTGTCACAAAATAGAACGCCGCCGCTTACTAGGCTCTGTGTTGATTACCGCGCTTTAAATGTCCCTGTAAAATGAAAGATTTCCGTTACCTTTTATAGATGATAAAGTTTCTCGAGTTATCTGGCAAAGATTACAACTGTTACGTATCAGTATGGTCCAAAGTTAGCAATTAATCCAGATGATACTCATAAAACAGATTTTAGAACTAGCAAAGGTAGTAGGTAGTATAAGTATACCGGGGTTCCATTTAGTTTAGAAAAGAGACCTTCAGTGTGAGATTTATTAATAGTACCTAGCATAATCTGTCGGTAGATCTGTCGATACCCAAAACGAAGTAGGTATTGGCATTTTTTAGAAGGTTTACTTCTACCCTCAACTGATTTAAATTCTGGTGTTATTATTTTATAAAATTCATTACGACCAGTCTTGTTACAAGTGAGCATAGCATGGACCATTATTATGAGCTTCAAACTCTCGCTGTTGGACTCGTTACGTAGATTTCGCGTGTATGTTATAGGTAAATATGTCGTGTAAAGGTTGTTACCGATTGTGCAGCGGTCCAAGGTACGGTCACGCAGTATAGTGGTTTTTGATAAAATATTATAACGTTAGTGTTGAGTATAGGCTTGCCCATCGTATGAAACATGTAGGTGCACTCTGCAGAAATCCAGTCTATACAATGAATAGAAAAAAACCGTCTCTAAGTCACTGATACTGGTTCTATATGTTACAATGCCAGAACGACAAGATTTAGTTCACTAAGTAACCAACTAAAAACCAACACCGTCGATCTGGACATAATAAGCAATTACTTGATTATTGACGAGAAGCTTTATAGAAAAACCCTAAATGGCAGTAGACTGGTAGGAGCTTCGGAGCTTGGGTAGATAGATAAGATAGTGCAAATGCATCACGATGACTTTGGTCACCATGATTTCAATAAATTAGTATATTGGTTACCAAAAATGACTCGATTCATTAGAAAATACATGACCGCACGTCTTCATTGTGCATATGGCAAGGGCAGTTAGTGTATGAAAGAACGAACATTACATAAAAGGGGTATTTGTACAGTTGTCTCGTGGCTAAATAATAACAGCCGCACGGGTCGATCTTCAAGGTTAAGCAACGCTTGACGAGGTCGGTCCGTGGATGGGTGACCATTTCAGCATACCGAGATTCTTCCGTGCCTCGGAAAGCACACTAAGCCGTTGGTCCCGGCTGTCTTTTGAAGATCTTTGACAGTCGTTACGGGTAGTCAGAAGCTTGAGATCTAACGCCAGTCTTGTCTAAGGGGTATCGTGTTTGCCAGTTACTGGGTTGAGGAAGTCAGATAGGCTGTCGCTCCATGTAAAACACGGGTACTCAGCTGAATCCAGTAAAGTCAAAGTCAAATATATTTCTTACAATTAGGCCGGTGAGCAGCACTTTTGAACGTCATACATAAATGAATTAAAATTTACAAGTAATACAAGTTGATTCTACATTGCATTCGGAAAAGTAGCTTTTTATAGAGAAGAACGCACAAGAAACTCAGTGTGTACAGTTTGTAATGATTGTAGTGACTAAGTTTTCCAAATTTGTTATTGCCGAGTCGACACTTGCGTACTATCAATTCTATCGTAACGATTCGGACACTGAAAAATATATTATGCCTTTTTGGTTCTCTCAATCATTGTGTGAGGTACCATATTAAGGCCTTCACGAGCAAACATGGTTTGGTAAACAGTTGGGTACACATTAAATGATATTGCTTGTCCAAATGCTACTGGTTAGTTTAAACGTAAAAATCAGTCCATTTATAATGCTTTGCGGGCTATAATCACAATAGAAAAACCTTAACAAATAACTGGGCCAATGCCCTGTCTGATGTAATTTGGGGAATCAGTAGCACTACTAATGACACCAACTTCTTTGAAGCGCTATGATTTAATATTCGCTCGTACTGGTAGGCCATGTGACTTAATGATTTTCAGTAAAGTGACGCCTGGTGACGCCTTGCAATGCCATGAACGCCTTGCAATGCCATGAACGCCATGCAATGCCATGAACGCCATGCAATTCCATGAACGCCATGCAATGCCATGAACGCCATGCAATGCCATGAACGCCATGCAATGCCATGAACGCCATGCAAAGCCAGTCTGATCCTTTATTGCAATTGGGCCACTAGGCGGCACTTTGAATGTCAAATATTGAATGTAAAAAGAAAGCTTCAGATAACGCAAGTGATAATGTGTACAAAAGGGTTGTTTTTATGACTACAATGAGTGCAGCTAGAGTCAATACAAACTGGATGACTATTATTCAGTATATAAACTATAGTAACTAAAGTCAATGTCAGAGCCATTGCCATAACGTATTTATTATGGCCATAACTTATTTACATTGAATGCGGTACAATGGTTTGCAAGAATCTGTCAAGTCCATATTGAATTGAAAATGCATTATGTAAAGTAGTGGCAAATTATATGTACAGGAATAAGGACATAAAAGGTTTACGTGGTTCCAAAAGCTCACGGGTGCTTAGACTGTAAATGCGCTAAGGCCATATAGAAGTAAAGCACCTATATCAGACAGTAACAATAGTAGTGACACTGAATACCTAATCGATTTATATGAAAGCTAATGAATGTGTTTTGCTTCCATTGCGGGAGCAATGATTCCAGGATGGCCGAATGTAACGGATGTGACGTCGGCCTACGTGCAACCGACCAATACCCGCCGAGCCCGCCGAAGCTAAGCTGCCATATTGAAGCCTCCCCTCCAGTCAAGCTATGTCAGCAAGAGGATTGTGTTAATATAAGCGATTGCCCATCATTTTATTTGTCTCTTTCCATGGTGAATACAAGATCTGAACAAAGCTCTGCCCGGTTTTTATTTATCCGTTTCACTATGCAACGATTGGTGGAATGTTCAATATTTTCTCAGAAAAATATTTTGTCTGTTGCACTTTAATTATATCTACCCACTTACATACCTATATACATATTAACAATTTGATGGTCGTTTGTTGGTTGGAGCTGGCACCAATGCTGAGTCTGGTTAGTTGGGTTCGATTTGCAATATCAGTTAGATTTATGAAAGTCTAGATCTAGCCCAGGTTTATTCTACCAATGTTTGCGTGTTAAATTTGTGTGCCTAGGCTTCTTGTGTGTCTGTGATCAACACGGGTAAATCGGGCGACTTTGATGGTTATACTGGGATTTATTACTTAACAATAAAGCGTTTACAATATTTTAGTTGAATATTTAAATGAGAATGAGAGATTAGAATTCGTTAATAATAAAAGGTTATGTGTTAATTGTTTACGAGCTGGACATTTCACTTTAGATTGTTATTTTGGTCCGTGTAAACAGTGCAGTAGAAAACACAACAGTTTATTGCACAGTAACAATAATGATAAAGTAGAAAACGTATTAGTATCAGTCGTGGAGTGCCAACCGGATTCGAACCCCGTACCGCACTCGTCGGCAGTGTTACATACAGCCGAACCGACACGCAACGAGAATGCGAACAATAGTTTGTATACGCAGGCGTCAGAAACTGTTTTATTATCCACAGCTTTAGTGGAGATAGCAGGTAGTGACAATGTATATCATAAGGCTCGCGCTTTGTTAGATAGCGGCAGTCGTTTAATTACAGAAAAAATACGTAAAAAATTAAAAGTCGATTCGATACAGTCCACATATTATATCACAGGAATAGGGCATTCACACACTCAGTCAACAGAGTCGTGCGAAATTAAGCTCAGGTCATTAAACGGTGATTATAATACTCGCTTTAAATGTATAGTTTTGAAACATATAACTTCAAATTTACCATCAGTTCCATTACATTATAACTCTTTAGACATTCCAAATAATATTCAGTTAGCCGATTCGTTATTTTATATACCGTCACAAATTGATTTATTAATCGGAGCTGACGTGTTTTGGGAATTGTTGATAGAAGGTAAAATGCATTTACCGGCAGGTCCTTACCTACAAAACACCACGCTAGGTTGGATTATTTCAGGCATTGTTTATAATTCAAAATCAATAAATAACAAAATACAATGTCATCATTTGCAATCTATAGAACTAGATGAGCAGTTAGGTAAATTTTGGGAATTAGAAGAAAATTATAGACCTAAACAATATCTTACAGAGGAAGAACGCCATTGTGAACAGCTGTTTACTGAATCTACAAAACGTGCAATTGATGGTCGTTTTTCAGTTCTCATTCCAGTACGAAATACACTTGATGAATTAGGTGATAGTTATGATATTGCAAAAAATAGGGTTTTGTCATTGGAACGCAGGTTAGAACGGGCTCAAGGGTATAAAAAAATGTATTGTGATTTTATGCAAGAGTACTTAGACCTAGGGCACATGACACGTATTGAAAACTACACTGAGTTGACAAGCAACACAATTTGGCTGCATGTAAAATCGTCCAATAATCCAGCTGACCTAGTTTCCCGTGGAGTACTTTTAAATGAATTAAGTTCATCAACTTTATGGTGGGACGGACCCACCTTTTTATTTGAAAATAGCATAAAATGGTCACAAAATCAAAATAATGTTTTACAAAACTTAAATGATTTGCCCGAGTTAAAACTTCCCACTACAAACTTGTTGTGTAGTAGCGATTCCAATCTACCTATCATTAATTTCAGCCGATTTTCTAAACTAAATCGATTACAAAGAACTTGCGCTTATGTAATGCGTTTTATACATAATACACGAACAAAATCTATTGATGAGCGGTTACACGGGCCGTTATCAGTAGAAGAACTTGATAAATCCTTATTGTTTATAGTTAGACAGGCACAAATAGTATCGTTTCCTGAAGAATACAATGCGCTTCATAATAATCTTAATATAAATAAATCAAAACGTAATATTTCCAGTTTAAACATATTTTTAGATGCTGATAAAATCATTAGAGTCGGGGGTAGATTAGTTAATTCTGAATTTTCATATGACAAAAAGCACCCCATTTTATTGTGTAGTAAACATATCTTTACCTATTTATTATTTCAAAGTCAACATTTAAAATTATTACACGCTGGGCCTCAATTAATTTTATCTCATATCAGAGATAATTGGTGGCCACTAGGCGGTAGAAACTTAGCAAAAAAGGTCGTTAACCAGTGTGTCATATGTTGTCGTTTGAAAGGTAAAATAGTACAACCAATCATGGGTAACTTACCTACTGAACGAGTAACTGCAAATTTTCCTTCCATAAACTGTGGAGTAGACTATGCTGGACCTTTATTTATTTTAAATAAGAAGGGTAGGGGTTCCAGACTAGAAAAATGTTATTTATGTCTATTTATATGTTTTTCAACTCGAGCGATACACTTGGAACTAGTTACTAGTTTGTCTTCACAGAGTTATATTTTAGCACTGAAACGATTTATTTCCCGGAGAGGAAAACCTTATCAAATATTCTCCGATAATGGACGTAACTTTGTAGGAACAGCTCGTGAATTTTCAGATTTTTTAATCTTTCTTTCTTTTCTTTTTAAAAAACGTTGCCCCACACTAGGAATTTCTCCTGTATCGTGGGTGCGTTTACAAACATATAAACTCACATACACAAACACCCAGAGCCGGAACAACTATTTGTAGATCATACAAATATTTGTTCCGTGCGGGAATCGAACCCGCGACACGCAGCGCAGCAGTCAATCGCTCGACCACTGCGCCAACCGTGCGCCCAATTTAATGAATAATTCTCAGTCTATCATTGATTACGCTTCAGATAATCACATTAAATTTAAATTCATTCCCCCTTACGCGCCTCATTTTGGCGGTTTATGGGAAGCTGGGATCAAGTCCTGTAAGCACCATATGACACGTGTGGTAGGAAATGTTAACGTGACTTATGAGGAATTCAGCACGGTTTTGGTACAAATTGAAGCTGTCCTGAATGCCCGCCCTATGTGTCCTTTATCCTCAGACCCCAACGACTACT
Source organism: Orthosia incerta (assembly GCA_948252205.1). Lineage (NCBI taxonomy): Eukaryota > Metazoa > Arthropoda > Insecta > Lepidoptera > Noctuidae > Orthosia > Orthosia incerta. The sequence continues at coordinate 28,020,647 of OX411755.1, read as the reverse complement.
CTCCACTCACTCCTGCCCACTTCACGATTGGCCGGCCGCTGACTGCACCTGCAGAGAGTGATGTTACCGCTGCAACCACGCACACACTCAATCGTTACCAGCGAGTTGAACAGTTGAGGCAGACATTTTGGAGGAGATGGTCTACAGAGTACATATCAGAGCTTCAGAAACGTACTAAATGGCAACAGAAAACTGAAGACTTGCAAACTGGAACATTGGTTGTCATAAAGGACGATAACCTCCCGCCGCTGAAATGGCGGTTAGGTCGCATAATAACTCTGATTTCAGGCAGTGACGGCGTACCAAGGGTTGCTGTCATTCAGACGGCCACGGGCGTCATACACAGGGCATTCTCAAAGATATGCCCACTTCCAGTCGCTGAGGTGCCAGGTTCGATGCTCGGCGCGTGACACAACGTGAGCTGAGATGTTGAGAGGGATTCTCTCAAGGCCCGCCGGAATGTTAAGAGCCATCTATTGGAGCGCGTGATAAGCTCCAACCAAAGAGCAAGGGCAATACTATCGCCGAGCACCGCATCGATCACGTCACGTGATGTCAAGAAACCACAACAGATGGCGCTGAAGCACACCTATATAAACCACTGCACGGACGCCCAACGTCTCTCATTCTCATTTAAATATTCAACTAAAATATTGTAAACGCTTTATTGTTAAGTAATAAATCCCAGTATAACCATCAAAGTCGCCTGATTTACCCGTGTTGATCACAGACACACAAGAAGCCTAGGAACACAAATTGAACACGCAAACACAGTATTTAATGTAATCTCAACTTGTCGACCATATTAATATGCAATAGGAATGATAAAAACAAAAAAAAAATAGGCCTTTAATCTTCGATACATATACATAACATCACGTCTGTATTAGCCGTGGGATTAGGCAGCGTTTACCTTCACAGAGTCGAAAAGTCAGGTAGTTGTAGTACTGCTTTAAAGATTAAAGTGTTATTAGTATGGGCCCAATAATATATAATACAATACCTAACATAATTAAAAATGACATAATGAAAAACTTTAAAAAGAAACTGACAGAGTTATTAATTGCAAAATGCTAATATTCTGTAAATGAATTTCTAAATGACACTGACATATTATTTTTTACTCAATAGCTTGCTATTATGTAATTGAAATTCTTACCTAATTATGACATATTTTTGATTTATTAATTCTATTCTTATTATATTGTACTTAGAAATTTAAATTAATATATTGTTATGTGAATGCATCATGCCGACTATTGTTATATTATATAAAAATAATCTAACTATAATATCAATGCATTTTATTAAATAATGTTTGCATGCATATGGTCGTACAAGGATCACCCATGTTTCAACTGTCACGTCTTATTTACTACAGGATATATTAAGCCAGTTATGTTTAAGGCCCATGTTGTTGAGCGCGAGCCTGTTGCCATCAAGCGGGCAAGTATTTAGACTCCGGTCTGATACTGACATATTCCAGATGGAAAATGACTAACTCGGGAATCGGTCATCTTTAAAATTACAAATCAAATCAAATTAGATCTTTTTATTGTGGGCATAGGTTATACAGACAGATGTTAGGTAAATTACAGTTCCATTATGTCCTGCCTAGTAGGCATACAATAATTAAGTCAACATGCAAAATAATCATAGGCATCACATATAAAGCCAATCTTACAAAATAAGAATTAGGTGCATGTTGACAGATTGTAGTTGGTACTAATTATTAAGAAAATCTTGGATCGTATAGTAAGCTTTGTCAAAAAAAGAAAAAAAGTATCGTGTATAATTTTTTAATTATATTATTACTAAACTTGCAGATTTGCTTTCGTAGCCACAGGAATTGTGCATATTATTGGAATTTAATTTAGCCTGGGGCTCCTGGCAAAAATGTTGATCTTTATATGTGAAATATTTTTTTAAATTAATATTCAGTACTGCCAGAGATGCCTTCTTACAAAGATTACATTGGATCTAGATAATGATGAGACTAGTTAGTTAAAGTCCCAGATACTAAAATCTGAAACTAATTCCCAAAACAATAAATAAGCCCAGAGTATATATATTTTCTCCCCTTTATCAAGCCGTTTACAGTAATCGAGTGGTAATTACCACCCGACGCGTCACCAATTGTATCGTTTAAATTGAAAGTTACGACAAACAATACAATTGCTCTATAGTTAGGGAACGTACCCATATTACGCGACCCGTTCAGAGGGTCGAAAGGGGTCATTAAAAACCAAGCTTGGTCACAAGGGCGGGGGGAGGCTTAGGTTTTCGCCACGTAGTTAATATCGTCTAGAGAAATACTAATACTACAATATTTTATTAGATAAGTTTTTTCTTTTCTATAATATTTTTTCACTTGTAACAGGTATGCACGCACTCTTGGCGTCACGCAGCAAGCGCCGTATTGATAAAGACTAAAGTATTTTTTTTTTTAATCTTACTTTTGCTAAAAAACTATTTAAAACCATATTTATAAGTGAAAAATAGAGAGGGAGGGGGTCTCGGCAAATACTACAGGTGGTCACCGAGGGGCAGAGGACTTTTTTTAAATAAATTGGTCACGTAGTATGGGTACGTTCCCTTAGTAGCATCAATTAATTCATTGTTGCCTTGTGATATACAGGACTTAATAATCATGATCATTTAACCATTTTCATGTTTTTTTTCTCTACTTTTATTCAGCTAGGTGGAGACCGTACGAATTTGCTGAATGCGAGAAGCACAGGACTGGTCGATGTGGCAACGCTTGAGGTTGGCTTAAATCCAGCAGTGGAGGTCTTTTGGCTGAAATTATGTTTTCAATCAAAAAATCAAAATCATGATGATGATGATTTACCGTAGGATCTGTTTATGTATATGGAGGTAAATTGCTTTTTAGACCCCATTATTCTTCTCAAATATCCCCCATTGATTATTTGAAGAACCAAGAGGTCTCCATTTTTTCCGGGCACTAGGATTCCTAAATATCCCCTGGATAAAATAATTCTTATCCAACATTGCATTTTGTTTTGAGCACAAAAGCAGATTAATTAATTTCGATGTATAACTAATTCCTTCGAACAAAATAAATCCTAATCAACACGACCTTGATAATTTTATTTTATATTCCAAGGAGAAACACGTTCGTCATGCAACCAGTTTGCCTAAAAACATAAAAATAGTATAAGTATGTAATATAATTCACAATAAAGATGAGACAGAACATGCTGTATCAATGAATGTCGAAATACAAGTCCAACAAGGTTTTGATGAACTTCATTGTATTGTAGAATATCTCAAAGATAATGGTTAAGAAACTGTTCGTAGTGAATCGTGTTTTGAAAAGTAATAATGTTAGTACTAAAAGTGATCTAGACAGTGTAGAAATTGAAGAGGCTCTCGATTTGACTGGTGAGTGAGAAGTGTGTGATTTTACGTCGATTTTTTTCTAGGAATGCTAATAAATATTGCGAAATAATGCGTTTAGTTTTGAGAGTAATTAATTATTCGGTTGGCCTCCAAGCTTTGGTTTGTAACAGAATTTGTCAGCATTTACTGTGTCTTAAAATATTACAGATTGTTCTTTATAATTAGTACATAAACAGTTTTTTAAGGTTTTCGCTGATTTTTAATATGTTGAACGTTCGTAACTTGACGCATGCATTTTGACTTTCAAAGATTAGATACTACACCTTTTCTATTATATATTTGTTTTCATACAATATATACGAATATGTGAATAGGTACGATATTAATATGTTCTTTATCTATTTTAATCTTTTATACTTTGACATTCTAATTTAATTGTTACATTTTATAATTTGATATCTTACTCTTTGATAGTTTGGCGTTAAATGATACCTTGACATCCTATATAAATTGTGTGCGTTTGTGATGTTATTTTTGATTGACATACCTTAAATTCTAATGTGTTGAATGGTATTGTGTATTTTTTATTCGTAATTATGCAATTAATAATGTTAATACTAGCCTAATAATCTATGTCCTATAATATATAAATGTATGTACCTATATTTGAACACCACACTTGGCAGAATGTGATGATACTATCTACTAATCTTAAGACCATAATGTACCATATTCTGACAAATAAATGATTAAGTTTTTAAACTGTCATGGTCACTAACACTAACATTACTAATATCGGGAACTCGCAACAAACAGTAAACATGGTAAATATCCCGCTTTTAATGTTAATGTTAAATAAATGATTGATTGATTGATTAAAACTTTATTGCAGTTCTGCATTAAAATAACACAATGTAGGTTTGCCATCAAAATACCTGGAATCTGCAACCTGAAACTCGGAAAGCAATCGCTTCGTTGTTAATTTGGGTCAATATGATATTGAAGGTTTGTTTGTATGTGATTTCTTTTTGTCCCTGTTTCCACGATGGTACAGGAAAACTGTGGGCACTATGAGATGCATTTGTTTTCTCACTTCATTTGCCTTTCCCCCACTGCTTATTTTTCCTTGAACAGACTCGTAAATAGAAGTAATATTCTTTTTTCCAGCTTGCGTAGTTTTGCAACTATTTTACCATGTGATTTGCTAATAGTCTAAATCAAAAGTTTAACAAGTTCCCTATTTTATAAATGAAAATAATACTTTGAATAATAATTCTTATGGTATTTATCTTACTGATATTATAAATGTGAACATCAGGATGGATTTGTGAGGATAGAAAACGGCTGAACGGATCTGGATGAAGGTTGGCACAGAGATACATTATTTTGAAGTGCTTAGCCTGCGATTCCAGGTTCGATCTCGAGTGATGCAAAGATTCATGTCAAGTTTATGTTCTAAAACTGTTCCGTATGACATAAAGTTTAATCCCTACTTAAAGCCTAAAGTAGAGTTTGACAAATACTTTTTTCATAGCTTCGTCGTCATATAAGCGATGAACGATGTCCCGCAGAAACAGAGCACTTTTTCTAGAAAATAAATTTCTTTTTTAGAGCATTTATAACGTAGCTTTCCATCCGTGAAAGAATTTTTGTAATCATATAAGTACTTCCACAGACCACCACATACAAATAAACAATTGTTTATCTCTATAAGATTAAAATTTCGTTGCCATTCCAGGCCATGGCCGCTATGACCTCCTGCTTCTCTTCACCTGCTGCACCATCCACCTGGGAGCTGTCATGGACATGCTTGGGTACAGCTTGGTGGTGCCAGCCGCCAGCTGTGACCTACAGCTGAGTCTAGAAGATAGTGGCATGCTGACTTCAGTGTCCTTCGCAGGTACTGTATAGCTATCTTCTAGTTCATACTTATCTATCAGTATGATAAAAATTATAACCAAGTCATCACATCACATCAACAGCCTATTAATGTTTCCACTGCTGGGACACAGGCCTCCTCTCTGTGAGAGGGAATGGGCCATCATCCACCACGCGGGCCCAGTGCGGGTTGGTGGATGTCACATGTCTTCGAATGTTTGGTATGTTGGTGAAGGAAAACATCGTGAGGAAACCGGCATGTCCTAACTAAGTCATGCCTCCACTAAAATAAGCAATTATTTTGACTTGCGGAGCAAACTGCGACTTTCGAACGTACTTTCTTTTTTTTTGTAGCATTTTTATACACAGTAAAAGAAACTGTGTTTACAGATCACTATAGCCATTCGTTAAGGATTGTAATATTATACCTAGTACCTGGGCGATCGAGCTCTGCTCGGTTGAAAACAAAGAAAATGTTTTTTTCCAGATATGAGACCTAGCTATATCATTTTTCCGCCCCCGAAAGCTCTTTTATTGCAAATTTTATCGAAATCGTTAGAGCCGTTTTCGAGAACGTGATTACGAATATACATACAAATATTGCTCATTTAATTGTCTAGGATATGAGATAAAAGCAACAGAGACTGCACTTGTGTTTACATACGCACATACTTTTGCACTAGTAATATTTCTCGCTTAGATTCATACACTCATACACTCTTGCACACCGATTTTATTTTCAAATAAATAGCAATATTTTTCTTTATTCTTTCTTTATTTAGTAGTTATGAAGGAAACAAATTTGAAATTGACTAAAATGAAAACTTAAAATTTTGGATAGTACACTGTTTGCATGTACACTCTTGCACACCGATTTTATTTTCAAATAAATAATAATATTCTTCTCGAATCCATTTTGGTCACGCTAGCCTAGGAATATTCTATGTTTGGAGCATGTCATGGGCTAGTAATGCCTTTTTTGTGTTATTTTAATTGAAAACGAATTCAGAATATTTTTCTATTCCAGGATTCATGTTTGCTTTACCCTGGGGCTACACAGCTGACAAGTATGGCAGAAAGAAAGCTCTCCTCATCTCCTCGTCTGTCGGCTTCATCATCTCTAGTCTGACCAGTTTCTCCACCAGCTTCTATATGATGCTAGTGCTCAAGTTCTTGGCTGCGAGTTTGTGAGTTTAACCTTCTTACTCTTCTGTTTTTGTTTCATTCACGGGTGTGGTAACTACCCGTTTTAGTTTTAAAATATTAGTGTCAAATTAAGTGCCATCTATGTATTCTACTTATTGGAGACAAGTTTTCTGAGTACACAGTCAATAATAATTGATACCGGCTAAGAATTATTTAGTGACTACAGCTATGTAGAAAGAGAGTTTCAGAACCATCATATAGGATTCAGTAATGTTTCCTTCAAATATATTTGTTTTGTACATTTTATCACGACCACGTGGCCACAGGGCACTTGAAAACTAGTTTTGTTCTTGTAAATCTCTTAATCAACCAAAAATAACCATGAATTTTGCCAACATTATGGAAAATAAAATTCTTTCTTTCCTTCTTTACACGATTTCAGCTCAACGGCATCAATAACTCTAACGATCACATTCCTGGGAGAATGTACGTCCAAAAGACGTAGAAACATGTATGTGTTCATCCAGAACGCAGCCAATCTCGCCTCTGACTTAGTCTGCTTTGGTAAGGAATTTCAATTGATTTTCAACTCATCAGCATCAATAACTCTAACGATCACATTTCTGAGAGAGTGTACGTCCAAAAGACGTAAAAACAGATATCTGTTCACACAGACGTGTTCAGTCTAGCCGCTGACTTCTTTTGCTTTGTGGAACTTCAATTGTTTTGCATTTTAATCTTAGTATTTGTCTGGGTCTTACTGTTGAATGAATTAATTTTGTAGGAATTATTGATAGTGTCTGGTTGATTTTGTTAATGTTAGCCCGTAGATAAAATGAGTGGACTGTACATATAAGGCGTATGGTTTCTTTACAAATATAAACTGTGCCGGACAAACAAATGAGATTTTAGGAAGAGGTGTAGACTGTCACGGTGGAGTCCGTGGAAGCGAGTGTCTGTCGATTGTCGACCGGCGCCACAGAGGGGTATTAGACCCTAAAACGTGGCCAAAATTATTTAACAATATTTTGGTGCTTAAATAGCCTAATTTATTTAAAAATCATGATTCAAAACCCAGTTGATGGCAAAATATCAATTGGAAAGGAATCTAGGTGTTTGGAAAATTGAAAAAAAAAAATATGTCAAGTTCTTACATTTTTATTTTATTAAACATAAAAAAACAACTATAAAACGGTATGTTATATACTCCTAATCTTCTATTAATAAGGTGTGTTTGACAGAAACTTCGAGTCCAGCACTTGTTAATTTGGTTAATTTATTCTTTCGTTATTTCGGGCGTTTCTTTGATAAATCTTATCCTCATGGGCCTGCAAAATCTGTGTGAAGATGGAGAGTTGTTGCGGCAAATGACATTTGCATTTGTATTATCTGAGCTATGGTCATTATTGCGCTTGCAAACTATTTGAACAGGGACCAAACTTGACTGAAATATATTAGCATCTGTATTGCTTGAATTTTCAAACTTTTGCTTATATTCAGTTTGTTGTTATCCATCACATCCCCACTTATATATAAGTTCAAGTGTTGACAACTCCTCTACTGATAAAGTAGAAATAACTTCCTCTAAATATATTATCAATCGCTTAGCTATGTGGTCCAGCAATGCTTGCAGTTTTATTTCAGCACAGGTCTCAGATATGGTAATGCTTTCAGGATCTGAATAGCATTTTTTTTTCTTTTTGGAGGATGGTGTAGCAAGGATAGAACTTTTTATTTGTCTCACGCACTATATCGTACTGTCTCCTTGTTAAATTAGCTTCAACGAACATGGATAACGCTGCAGTCGGTGTTATTTGTGTTGCTGGTAATGATTGCGTGTCACGTTTGCGCAAGGCGATGCGGTACTCATGTCCACGGCCACTTGTCGATGTTTCTATAATTTCCTTTACAAAATTTGGTCCATCAGTATCTCCACGCTCTCGAAGTGCCATTTTTCCGGCATATAATAGCTCTCGAGCTTCGTGGCTTCCACGAAGATTCTTAGTTTTTCTGCGTTTGCTTCGTTCAGACAAATCGTCAAAGTTTTTTTTTGGGCGCCCTGCACTACCGCTAGAAAGTCTTTTCCGAGGTATTTCAAGAGTGCCTTAAAGCCATTGTTCGTTATTTTTTTTAAATTTCTGTTTAGTCCTGTTTGCTGCTTGCCATCTTGACTTAAAATCATGCTTAAATGTCGCAAATTTACGACGAAAAGCTTCTTTTTTTTCAACATCAAAAGAAGAGTCATTTGTTAACTCTCCTTCAAGTTCATCAAGTTTTTTAATCGTAAATCCATCAGAAGAATTATGGATCATGTTGTTAATATCCATTCGCGTCCAACACTCGAGCCCTTGACGTTCCTACAACAATTAAAATCAAAAAATTAAATCACAACCGCAAAACAAACTTTGTTTTATGGATATCTTAAAACATAAAAATAAGAGAAATCCATTTAAGAGGCAAAAAGTGGCAATTTTTCTTTCTATATAATATATCACAAATATATTTCCTACAAAACAATAAACTAGATATAATCCAATAACGCCCGATTATCTTACTTTAAGCTTTTTCTAAATTTGATTATGAAAATGATTAGTGAAAAATGACGCAGTTATACAAAAACACTATAACTCTACATAAAAACAACCTATTTTAGAAATAACAATTTATTTGAATAAAACATACCTGGTTCTGCATTATCCATATTGAAAATATTCGCTAGAAACTCAATTTATTAATTTTATCAATTGATGAAAACTCGAAACTTTGCAAATACTCACTACAAAAATAAACGTGCAACTAACAGCGCAGTTGAAACTCGTCTGAGTACATGTGTTCTGACAAGAATTCAGTAAAAATTATGGCCGCCCATTGTTCCTTTATCGCTTGGGAATCAGTAGATAAGGCTAATTACTAGGAAGCGGGACTTTTTTAAAATTGACTTATGGCCACGTTTTAGGGTCAAATACCCGTCTGGCGGCGCTGCGCTGCGTTTATGTCACTCCGCTCACCCACACACCTGTGACGCGTGGGTCGCGCAGCTGTGTGCGAAGTGCATACGGCGGGTGCTGGCTGCGAGTTTTGATTTCATTTCGTAATCAGTTAACAATATTATTCAAGTGTAAAAGATATAAATATTACAATTTGCATTTAAATAAGGTTTTGCTGCTTTATTTTAAACTTTTTTGTGTTTAGGTTCCCAAAGTCACAAAAAACATTTGTATCTCCTTTGGAGAGTGGTTTTGGCCTTTGTCCATCGCTGAAAGTCTTGCGGGTGAGTAAACCCTTATTTGGGCACAAGGAACCTTTATAAAGAAGTCGAAATTGCAAATATGAACAATACAACGAATCAATATAATCTTGGCATTAGTAGCTTAGTGCCAATATGGATTCCAGCCGTTGTCCTATTTAGACGACTATCACTTTTACGGGAATTTTGATGTATAACCTTATTATTTATGATTTCAGGTCTAGCCTACTTTATCCTTCCATTAGACTTCAACATGCCTCTTCCACTACTGACTACCTACAGACCATGGAGACTGATGACACTCCTCATGACTGTCCCTCTTGGAGTAGGGTCTTTGATGATGTGCCTGCTCTACGAGAGTCCTAAGTTCCTGGCTAATATGGGGGAGACTGATAAAGCCTTGGAAGTCTTGACGGCTATGTATAAGGATAATCATGGGAAAGGCAGTGTTTATCCTGTAAGTGTGTTTGTTCATCATTACTGTTGATTTATATTATGTCATCTAAATAAAAATCTTTTTCAACAACTATTAATAACAAATTATTTATGGTAGTCTCAGTATCAATCTGTTTACAAATATGATCAATATTTGTAAACATAACAGCTTCATCATATATTTCTTAAATGAAAACGATTTTACATAATTATATTTCTATGTTTTAGCGACAAAATTATCAATAAACCTTGTCCTATAAATCACCAGATTTAATTCGCCAAAAGAAAAACTTGCTGCAACCAACTTATTTACTCCGTTACGTTAATGTAAAAACCAATTCAAAATAAATGTGAGTAACCCATGTTTTAGGTGCGGTCTCTCATGAAAGTAGATAAACCCGATACTACCATTTCATTCTGGGACTCCGTTGTGAAACAAACACTGCCAGTATTCAAACCACCGCTACTTTGGAGGTCTCTGCAGCTATTTCTTCTCTTTGCTATCTGCTGCGCTACGTAAGTATAGATTGAAATAACATAATATCTTTACGCTTGTATTCTTCGAAGAGTTGGCAGAGGTGCACCTAAAGCACACCTACATTTCACCAGTTATGTTTATGTCCCATGAATTAGAAGGCGAACCTATTACGAGTATTACTATCAACCGAGTACAAAACCAACATCCATCATCATCGGCCATATAAGTCGTAAAACCGATGACCGTTGGGGTAAACGGGTTCTTGAGTGGAGACCGTGAACTGGTAAACGTAAGGTAGGACTTCCTCAGGCTAGGTGGTGCGATGACCTTCGTAGGGTGGCTGGCAGCAGCTGGATGACACTTGCCGAAAATCGAACCAAATAGCGTGCAATTGTAGAAGCATATGTTTAGCAGTGGACTGCTATAGGCTGATGACGATGATGATGATGGGCACAAATCCAAAGTAAAGAGTATTCCAATTCAATTACTGATGCATATGAAGTAATCATTATATTAAATTGCATTAATACAAATTGTTATGAGTAACAAATTAAACAGGAACAAATTTGAGTAATTTTTCAAAGGTAATGATGATTAAAAATGGCCATTAATAATCTTAAGCTACGCAGAATCTGCTATTCATTTTCCGTCCAGTCCAGTCTCCCCATTTTACAATAAATAAGATAGATTGAAGGGAACTAATCTGACAATAAAAATATTATACCTACCTAACGTCAGCAGCATCTTTTTCATCAGATAGTATATGATTATTATAGCGATTTGATTAAATGAAAAGACATTTAATCAACGCAAATCAAATCGCTTCATCTGAAAACCCTACTTGAAAGCAACGAAAATTAAATTCAATATCTTCAACAGGTACTTTGACTTTTCAATCTCCCTGACGCCAATTCAGACGTCATCGACTCAAGATATACTTACACTGAATACCATTTAGATACTGTAAACATTTTATACGCCCCTTTTAGCATAATACCGATACAAAATTGAGAGCAAAAGTGCTATTTGTGTTTGAAGAGCAAATAATACAGAATTGAATTGGAATTACCGATGCTGTAGGCAATAAGATTTAACAATAATGTAATAATTTATTATTATTGTCAGTAACAGAATTTCGAATCCTTTTATATTTTGGATTGTTCATTTTTATTACACCTTTTTTGTTCAGTTTGAATGTTTTTTTTATGTTGCTTTCGAAATAGTCATTGCATGCTCAGTTTAATAAGTGTCGTTTTTTTTGCAATATATATCAACACATACATTTTTTTCTTGTGTGTGTGAGGAATGCCATAACCGATAAGGGTGGTATGAAATTACTGGTTGACAGGCTGCCGCCGGAATAATAATAATAATAACACAGGACAAGGATAGTGTCTTGACGATGATTTCTATTGTAGCTGTAAACTCAGTGAAGAACAAAACTGACTAGACTGCTTAGGTTTAACTGTTACGTACATTTATCTATTTCAGAAACAACGTATTCTTCATGTGGTTTCCGACAATGGTGAACTCATTTTTCACAACCGTATCCGAAGATACCAGTTTTTGTGAGAAGATCGTCGCAAATATTACTCCTGTTCAACTAAATGTGAGGAAATTAACCATTATTTTATTTTATTTATTTTACTAGACGCAGAGTCCAATATAAACAATAGGTATTTAGATTTAATTGTCAGATTTAATAGTGTATTTTATTTTAAAGTTAATTACTGTATTTCTCGTTCTATATGTATTTTGATTGTGAAACACTATTGCAATGTTTACCTTCTTTGTCATTATTTGTACAAAATTGTCCAATTACGATTACTGTGGTTACCTCAGCGCCAGACATAGCTTCCAATACGCAAACATATTTAAAATCTCGACATTACTCGTATAATAATGTGGTTGTATTTTATCGTATGTGAAGTGTTTGAAAAATATAATATATATTGTACTTTACCATCCTGTCTTGATTAAACATAAAACAAGAATTTTACTCTTTAACATGAAAATTACTGAACGGATTTTGATAAAACTGCAGTAATTAAGCTTATACATTATAATAACACAAAGGCTAATTTGTAAACATACAATTTTTAATTCCATACGGGCGGATCCGTGGGTGGTAGCTAGTGTAAGTCATATTCGGCACTTGCTTTGAATCATTCCCTACATCATGCAAATATACTTTTTTTCTATTTCAGTATAATATGAATCATTTCTTTATATTATTTTAGGAAACCTGCATCGACAAAAACCCGATGAACACCATCTACTCCGGTTTAGTCTTCTCTCTCTTCTTCACAATCCTCAACCTCGTTATCGTCGTCGTCTCCAACTGGAGAAGGACCCTCATGATATGTACCTTCATTATCTCAGGAGTGTGCTGCATTCTGGTGGATATGGTGCAGCAGCCTGCTGCCAGCATGGTCATCTTTATTTCTATTCAGTTGACTGCCATCTGTGTTGGCAGCGTGGGATCTTATTATGATGATTTTTTTCCTACTTCTTATAGGTGAGTATTTAAACGTAATTTAATATATATTTTCTGTTGTCGGGTAGCCCAAAAACCAAAAATCGTCCCATTTGCTGGATAGTTGGCACCACTAACTATGGAAAGCGTGAAAGTGCTTTGCCATCTTAGAGATAAAATGCCACTTTTCATAGCTACAGAAAAGGTAGTGTTGTTTTTCCCATGACAAATTTCTTGAAAAAGAAAAAATAAAATAAATTAAAAATTTAACGAAACCCCGATGCTTGATAACCCGTGATTTTCAGACTACACTGTTGGTTGTCAATCGAAACACGTAATTATAACATGACATCTTGCGAAAATACCCCGATTCAAAGAGCAAAATGCGCATAACTATTGAACGGCTGAACCGATTTTTATTAATCATGGCTATGAACACCCTCGACAAAGTCATCTTTGGTGTGATAGCAGATTAAGCTTCCAGGAACATATTTTTATTTAGTACGTTCATCCACCTTAGGAATTTCCCCTGTATCGTGGGTGCGTTTACAAACATTTAAACTCACATACACAAACACCCAGAGCCAGCATAACTATCATACAAATACTTGTTCCGTGCGAAAATCGAATCCGCGACACGCAGCAAAGCAGTCAATCGCTCAACCACTGCGCCAACCATGCCCCATATTGTCATGTTGGCAGCAAGAACACGAAAATTAATCTACATCTTTAAAAACTTACGGCGCGTAGCTAACAAGGGTTCAATTAGAACAGTTTACCTTGCTCTTCCTCAGTCACAGCTTAGCAATTGATAAATGATTTATTTTCTGTAAGTTGGTTTGTACAAACACTTTAACATGTCGATCATATTTTTTAAAACTAGATGAGGTTGGCGTTTTCTATCTGAGTGCTCTGAGAAGAAAAGCCGAAACAAACTCAGAGGTCACAGTCTCTTTTAAAGTCCAGACAAAAACTTGGTTGGATCATGTGAAGACCATGTAGACTCATGTCTGAAATGGTCTTTTGAAGAAAGAACCAGCCAGATTGAGTGAACCTGTCCAGTCAGTGCACGCATTTGTCAATAACCGAGCAGCTCAACTCAGAATCTAAGGAGCTCAACGATTCGACGAACAATACCAAAGAAAGGACATTCGGGTAGGCCGCATAAACTACTCAAACTGCCAGGCCACGATTAAAAACTACGCTAAGTTAAAATTAAAAAGAAATAAAAATTTCCACATAGTCTTCATATTCACAATAATTAAAATAAAATAATATACCATAACCTTTAAAAAAATCAAAATTCACAGTGCATAAAAAAAAACAAAATTAATTGGAGCAGCTCAATCCCAAGCCTTTTTGTCCTCAACGTGAACCTTAATGGTATATAATGCTTTCTGGCACAACTTACGTTTAATGAATTATTTAAATTTATTAAGACAGATCTTGTACGTGGCTTGGAAGCTTATTATAACACATTGACATCTAAACGAGCCACCTATTTTCTTGAGCCTTGTTGTAGGTACTACAAATTCGTGTTCGTTCCAAGTATTTATGTTATGGATAACACTGTATTTTTTAAACAATTTTATATTTTATGGGCATATAAAAGTTTTTCATAAATATACTGAGAAGGCAATCATTACATTAATCTCCTTAAATTTCTCTCTGAGAGTGTCTGGATGTCGGCGGCATTTCCCCACAACAGAATACCGTACGATATTACACTGAAAATAGCTAAAGTATACTAAACAGGTTGTCTCTATGTCAGTTAAATTACGAATTTGCCTAACAGCATACGCTGCGGAGCTTAGCTTCTATGACAATTTATCTATATGTGGGCCCCACTGAAGCTTAGCATCCAAAGATTTTCAGGATTCAATTCTTCGCCCTTTATCAACACATCAATTGTCACCTACCTAACGTGAGGTAGGGTAAACTTAATGCATTTCTTTTTTTTTCATTAAGAAGTAAATTGTTAACATTGAACCAGTGAACTACTTTTGAGATCGCGCTATTTACATCGTCAGTAACCAGCTGCTGACGTTTAAGTTTAAACAAAAGTGAAGTATTATCCGCAAACAACACTATATCATGGTTATCCTTTATGGGGTAAGGCAAGTCATTAATGTAAATAAGAAACAAGACAGGACCTAGAATTGAGCCCTGCGGGACTCCCATTGTTACGATAGATCCGGGAGATCTTTTTCCATTAACTCAGAGCGTTGGTGTTCCATCCTATTACTCAAGTATGAAGTAAGAAGATCCAGAGCGTATATATTGTATTTATGCCTGGGGTGGATCAGCGAAGACTCACTTGTTGAAAATGGAATGGCTCAAAGAGTCCTTAAGGGCCTTCCACCGCTATAATACCGTAAAACGGTTAATTTCTAAAGCATACTCTTTAGTAACGGCTAGGTTAAAAGGTATGAAAAAAAATTGAGTCATGTACAGTCAAGGGTCAAAAGTGCAGCCATACTCTCCCAAAACTCTAGTGGCTAGTTTTTGCAGAAGTTAAATTATCCACATCTGATTTAATATTTTGTATAGAAATAAAAGTATAGATTATTCCTACTAATCGCGAAAAGCTGAAATTCTGATGCCTACAAAAAATTGCTTTTTCTGTTTTGGTAGAGTGAAAAATAATTAACAACAAATATTTTTTCGCTACTTTTGGATACTCCTCCAAAAAGACTTGGATTTAATTTCTTCATAACTGAAACTGACGGTAGCAAACGGCCAAGCCACATATTTTGACTAAGGTGTAGAGTTTGTGAAGCTAGGCCTCGTAGAGTTAGGGCGTGGGCGTGTAGAGTTAGAAGCTTGGCTCTACATGAGATCTGACAGTGCGACCCATATGGTCTCGTTTTGGCAACATTTTACATGAAAATGTTTTTAGTGGAATCAAAATTTCTTATAAGCACAACTTTGTAAAACTTGTAAAACTTTTATGTCTTCAGAAGTGTCTGGAAACTGCTTTCTTATCTTTTGGCTGGCCAAGGATTTAAGTTTGAGAATGTTAACTGTGATAAGCCCAGTTGGAACTATTTAATAATTGCACTTTATATGTCTTTCACTTGATTGTCTACGAGTCTACAAGATGGAGTGACGATTTGAGTAGGATGTCTCGTATCAGCCGGATGAATGTAGTCGAATTTCAAGTACCTATGCCTAAAAGTACCGCTCCACAGCAATCCTCATCTAAGCTAAGCACATGTCCTTAATTTCACTTTGAAAAAAAATTAAAGTGAATTCGTCAACTGCGTCGCGACTGTTATTATACTCAACACTACTTTTATGTCCATCAGGGGTCTTGCAACCAGCATCGGCATGATGTTTGCGAGATTTGTGTGTCTCGGTGGAGTCAACATCGTTGGCGCGACCATCATTGACCATTGTCGGATTACTTTCTACTGTTGGGCTGCGTTTGTTTTCAGTAAGTGTATTTTTTCTTATACTGTTGGTCAGTATCAAGTATTGCTATCATAACTCAACTAAAGTCCAGATGTATGTAGTTCATAGAGTGATACGTCGCTCACGGAAAGCTAAAATTTTCGGTGTGAAATGTACAATATTTAGGTACGCATGAATGTATGAATGTATCCATACGTTCTCATGTACTTATTACCCATGGGTACAAGATAGTCTAAAACGTTTCGGGTCCCATTCAGCTGGAAACAAAGGTATAGAGGATGTATTTTTCGAAGAGGTAGTAAGGTCCTGGTAATATTAAAATGAAGCCTTACCCTAGTTTTCTAATTACAGGTGGAATATTGGCAGCATTATTACTTCCATCAGAGGCAAAGGCAGATTCGCCAGAAAAAAAATAGGATGTGAAAATAATTTATTTTTTATACTATGTAATTTTTATACATTGTTATGAGCCAGAACTTTGTTTTTGTATGTTATCCCAAACTAGCTTCGAAGGCCTAGACAAAATTAACATTCAGTTAGGGATACCTATTGTCAAATGCCAAAATGAAGAAGATTGACATGTGCTACCGAAATGTCACGTGGTTATCCTTATATGGCTGGCTTTTTCTTTTTTTTTAATTGTAGAAAGGCTTGCGTTTGACCACTATCTCATCTGATGGTAAGTGATGATGTGGTCGAAGGTGTAGCACGCTTGCCTTGAAGTAACCTATTCACTCTTGACTTAAGACTGCGCAGAGCGAACGAGGCGCGCGGCAATTAGGTATTTTCTACAGCGCGCTAGTCGTGTGCGTCGTCACACACACAATCACAAGTTCGCTCGAGTCCGGCTTGCAGTTGCACGACAAAAGTTGGTAACTTAGGATTTTTAAAATTTGAGGCGTTGTGTTGAGTGACTTAAAAAGGCGAATATTGATTATTTAGATGTTTATGTAGGTAAATAAAGCCCATAATTAAATCTAATAATCTATATTACTATATAGAAAATAATGTTTGTTTGTACTATAGTAATACATTATCCGTTCCGTTACTATTCATCCGATTGCGATGAAATTTTGGCGTTGTGGATTGTACGCCCGGGAATTTTACTGGGTAAGTAGGTAGGCTAGGTGAGTTGATAAGTAAGTTAGATGGGTAGGTGTATTGTATAGTAAAACCAGTCTGTAATAAAAAAAAACTTTATTTACCTAATGTAATACCTTGCGTGTTTTTCCCACTTTACAAAATCATACACAAAACCCAGGGAAACGTGGTATATTTATTATACAGAGTGTAACAGAAACGTCATATTTTAAAAATTGCTTCTAATTCTGTAAATGAACAACTATCTCCAGGGAAGTCAAAGGCATTTCCTATAAACTAATGGAAATGGAAAAGAGACAAGAAGGGTAATATCAATCTCATTTAAAACATGATTGTTATTTTCAATCACTGGTGAACACATTATGGAAGAACGTGTTACGTGTTCATGCGATATATTGCATTTGTTTATAGAGGTATGCGAAATCCATTATTCTATTGCCATTTATTATGATCTCGGCTTTGTCATTAGTTTCTTCTTCTACCAAAATGTTTGAATATGAATCCGTATGTTTTGAAGAATCCTGAAATAAAATAAGATAATTGTAAGTAGTCCCTAAGCCACGGGCAGAAACTAGTACTAAGGCACATTTAAAAATGTATCTAAGAACAATTAACTTACATCGAGATTGTTGAATGGAATATCATCACTAACTAAAGGTTTTTCACCAACGTATGGGCAAGGATCTTTATTGGTCAGCATTTCCTAAAAACGTAATAAAATATAGTTATTGGAAGTTATTTAAGAAAATTGAGAGCAGCGGTGGCCCAGTGGTATCGGCCGCGACTTACACGTTGTAGGTCGTGGGTTCGAACCAAGACAGGCGCTTTACTTTGTGTAAATTATTTCATCACCACTGCTCTCAAAACGGTGAAGGAAAACATCGTGAGGAAACCGGCATGTCCTAGAACCAAAAATTCGAAGATATGTGACATCCACCAATCCGCACTGGGCCCGCGTGGTGGATTACGGCCCATTCCCTCTCACAAAGAGGAGGCCTGTGTCGCAGCAGTGGGAACGCCGCTGATGATGATTTAATAAAATTATTAAATTGACGTAGTTATCAGATGTGTTATCAACTTAACTCTTAAAATGTTGTGAACAGACTAAAAGAAATATAGTATACAAAATACATAAACATTTCCCCATGTAAAAGACTTGCCAGCAAACACTAGCAACAAAATAAGTATAATGAATTTAAAATTTCGTGGTGACCCCTTGGCCTCACTTCTCGTGCTTGAGGTCCTGGGTTCAAATCCAGGCAATGCGTCTTTTTCAAATTAATTTTTACTTTCCAAGTTTATATTGGACATCACTGACAATGGCGAAAAAAAAAATCTTCCATCGTGTATTCTAAAATGAATGTCAGAATAGCAATCGGCACCCCCAAATACCCATTACACGATACCCATATCGAATGTTTGAGAAAAAGATGCATCCACCATCTTGGATTTTAAAAATAATGTCAGATTTGTAATCGGCATCCCCAAAAACCCATTACACGATACCCATATCGAATGTTTGCGAAAAAGTTGCATCCGCCATCTTGGATTTTAAAAATAATGTCAGATTTGCAATCGGTATCCCCAAAAACCCATTACACGATACCCATATCGAATGTTTGAGAAAAAGTTGCATCCGCCATCTTCGATTTTAAAAATAATGTCAGATTTGTAATCGGCACCCCCAAATACCCATTACACGATACCCATATCGAATGTTTGAGAAAATTATGCATCCACCATCTTGGATTTTAAAAATAATGTCAGATTTGTAATCGGCATCCCCAAAAACCCATTACACGATACCCATATCGAATGTTTGCGAAAAAGTTGCATCCGCCATCTTGGATTTTAAAAACAATGTCAGATTTGCAATCGGCATCCCCAAAAACCCATTACACGATACCCATATCGAATGTTTGAGAAAAAGATGCATCCGCCATCTTGGATTTTAAAAATAATGTCAGATTTGTAATCGGCATCCGCAAAAACCCATTACACACTACCCATATCGAATGTTTGCGAAAAAGTTGCATCCGCCATCTTGGATTTTAAAAATAATGTCAGATTTGCAATCGGCATCCCCAAAAACCCATTACACGATACCCATATCGAATGTTTGAGAACCAATTGAAAAAAAAACGATTACATGCGCCATTATGTTAGATATTTTTTTTTTACAAAAAAATACAACCGACTTTCAAATAAAAATTGAAAATAAATTTAATTTCGGAAGTCGGTGTTCCTGTTTTTGATTCTTCGTTTTTTGTCACTGACTGGCGAAATTAAATTTATTTTACATAATATTGTAGTGTTTTGATTTGGAAGTTGGTTTTTTTTTGGCAAAAAAGTATTTATTTTACACGTTTTAGTTGTGTACACAATGGGCAAGTTCTATAGCCTGAATGAAATTAGAGTGTACTAGGGTTTACTGTATTCATCTGCGTAGAGCTTACCGGCGTGATGTAATGTTATGAAAATATGGTGTAAACAATAAACAGACATGCGATTCCAGCAATCCCGAGAGATCTGCCGTATTTTTTAGAGGAGTTCTGTTGCATATCCCCAAAATTCTTCATCAGATCTTCACCAAATTTAAATGGAACGTAATCTTTCAAACAAAAAAATAATTTCTAAAATCTGTCCACAATTGATGTAATCGGTGAACATACACAAAAAAAATCCTTCTTTTTGAAAGTCGGTTAATAAGGAAATAATGTCACAAAATAGAAATATGTACTTTTTTATGAGAACAGATTCTTTTTCGGAAATGAGCGCCAACTTTCTTCTTATAATATGTTTCCTTACGCTTTCCTATTATAACTAAAACAAACATTAAAAAAAAATGTTACAGAAATATGCATTGAATAGTGCATAAAAAGTCATACTCAAAAAACAAAATATATAACTTACCTTATTCAACTATTTGCAGCAAGGTATACGTACACAATAGATCGCGAATTATCGTTATCGGCGCGTCGCTCCACAATGAGACGTGACCACTCTCCGAGCTCTCGTGGGCGACTGAATTGCCGACCGGTTTACGTTTCGCATGATCCAAAACAGCGCAACAATTAAGAAAAAAAATAAAACTAAAATAACCGAGTGTTTTTTCGAAAATGTTAAAACTATAAATTGTGGTATGACAATTAGAGATTAATATGAATTAAAGTTAGTGAAAAAAATCAACAGTTTACTATAAATATTCAATAAAACACGAGCATGCTATTTTAATATTTTTGTCCAACTTTACGTATTTTTGTTATTTAAACTAAACAATATTTTTTGTTTTTGCCAACATAGAATCGTTAACATATTCATTGTGGTGTTCATTACATATTTTTTATGGTAATTATGGTAATAATATTGACTAAATCCCTATAACTGTGACGATCGTTTTGGATTATTTTGCTCGGCGCAGTCTTAAAAATCCCGAGATTGTATTTAACGGGAAAAAGACTCCGGCAGGGAATTCCACTCTTTAGCTGTACGCATAGTGAAAGTATTTCCAAAACGTTTAGTGCGTATGGGTGGGCTGTCCACCATGTACCGATGGCGCATCGCCGTACGTATTGTAGTCCGAGTCTGTTTAGACTGTAGAATCACGCTTCTAGTCGTCGGCGCTGTCGGTCGGCGCGTAGCTCATTCAGACAAGCTCAACGGCCGGCGTGATTCAAAACGCTTCATAAGAATACAACCATATTGACCTATCAGCGCCGACGATCAGCGTGACTCTAAAACCAGCCTAAGAATTAATTCATTCGACAGACATTTTCGATAATTTGTATGAAACCCAAGAACACAATGTATTTCACTCATGGGTCACGTTATACAGGTGCGCACATTCTTCTGACCAACCTTTCATAAGCCGTAAAATTTTAAAATTACTGCAAAAATATTCCTGAGAGAACTTATAACGTAAAATGCTGAAATTCAGACAAGTTATTGAAATACTATTTAGTTCCTAAAGTTTTTTTAAGTTACGAATGTAATTTGTGGACTTAATGAAAAAGTTTTTGAACTTAATGTGTGCCAAAAGAAGTTAGTAGCATTTAGAGGCAAACTTGCACTATTTTTTGGGTTCCTTACCTCAAAAGGTAAAAAAAGGAACCCTTATAATATCACTCTCTTGTCCATCTGTCTGTCCGTGTGCCTCCACCGATTTTCTCAGGAACGGGTGGACCTAGCAAGTAGAAATAGAAATATTTATACCAGATACTGAGGTCTATATTTCCTATTGGGTGTATAAAAATCAAGGTCCTGAGTCAACACGATAAAAAAATATGAGCAAATTTAGATTTTGGCGAAAACTTGTAAGTACCAAAATTTTCCAAAATTTTTAACATTTTTATTTTTCGGAATTTTCCCTTTTGTAAGACCTTGCTTTTAACCAAAATTAACAATTCTAGGTCAACCGGAAGTACCCTATAGGTTTTGGGTCGAAAACCTATATGGTAGTTCCCGTTGAACAGATTTTCGTCCTCGTTTTGGTACAAACTCTTTAAGGTTACACTAGTCCATAATTCTTCCATACAAACGTAGTCTAGGGATTACTTCACTGTTTGACGATGTAAGAAAGAAAGAAAGAAAGAAAAATTGTTTATTTGCGCCAGGCACGACGCATACCATAAAAAACAAAAAAAATACATAAATACAATTATTACAAAGTATGCGTCACAACTACGCAAAACGGTCATCGCTCAGCATAATGCTGGGACTCGTGTGCGAGACAGAGCCACAGCGCTGGTTTTCAGCGATAGCCGGTGTCGACTGGGTGACTCTGAACCAATAAAACCTTAGTAGCAAGTGACGGAGCGAACAGTTTTATTTATGAATAAAATATAAAATAAATGAGTAAACATAAATAGGCAAATGATCGTTTAAAAGTTCAGATATAGAGCAAAGGGTTATACTTTTTGTTTAGTGTAGGTAGTATAGTAGTAATTATAGTGAATAGTATATTCAAGCAAAGGAAAGGTATGAATATAAAGAAGTTTAAGGTAGGTTAATAAAACAAATATTATCACATAACAGAACCTCCGGACCGGGGACACGAATGGCAACAATAATAAATATTTTGTGTGATACAGATGAAAAGGATAAGTAGGTACTGTGGCCATTTTATAAAATTGATCTATTAATTGTTACCATGTCTTGTTTCCGTTGAGCATCTATCAGATACTGCCGCAAACGTGATCTGAACGTATGGATGGTACCAAGCACTCTCAATGGTGGTGGAATATTATTCCACACCTTGGATGCAGCGTATCGGAAACTGCCCGTGAAAGCAGCTGTCCTATGAGACTGTGTTGAGAGCTGCTGCGCACAAAGTCTGGGCGCACATTCCCGTTTACTAGCCATCCAACTGAGCTTGTCGTATATGTACCGCGGTTTCTTAGTCTTAATCACACCAAAAAGAAGACAAGCCAAGTGCAACTTACGCCTCGACTTCATTTTAAGAGTGAAGTGTTTTTTAGAAAGGGTGTGACATGACTTCTAGGGGGCACTGAGTAACAGAAACGAGCACATGAGTTTTGGACTCTCTGTATAATTCTATCAGTTCGAGCCAGCAAGCGTGGGCCGTAAACCGTATCAGCGTAATTCAATTTAGATAGAACAAGGGTTTCGACTAGCTGCTCGCGAAGCTTTTCAGACAGGAAGGGCCTCATTTTATAAAGCAGTTTTAAGCGATAAAAACAATTTTTCACTGAGTTAGCAACGTGCTGCTCAAATCTAAGGCTGCTGTCCATACACAACCCAAGGTTTCGCGCCTCATCAACTCGTTCAATAAGCTTCCCCATTAAAAATAAACCAAGGTTTGCAGGTAGCTGCCGCAACTGCTGCCTCGTACCAAACAGCATATATTTGGTTTTCAATGGGTTCAATGCCAAACAGTTCTCATCTGACCAGGCGGAGATTCTTTCTAGATCATTGTTTAGGTCTCTAATGGCCGATTCAAAATCATCTGGTCTGAAAGACAAATACAATTGTACATCGTCGGCATAGATGTGATAATTGCATTTCTGAAGGCACTTTATTATGTCTGCACAGTATAAAATAAAAAGAATCGGACCCAAAATTGATCCTTGAGGAACTCCTCTTTCTACAGAAGTGAGGGCTGAAGTCAAAGTGGTACCGTCCACCAAACGTAATTCCACGAGTTGCTTTCTGTCACTAAGATAACTGTGGAACCACTGGATAGCATTTTCGTCAAAACCGTAGTATTTTAACTTTGCCATTAACAATGAGACGTTGATACAATCAAATGCACGAGAAAAATCGAGTAATACCATAAGTGAACACATGCCCTTGTCTTGAGCAGCCAGAATGTTGTCCGTAATGTCAAGCAAAGCCGTAGAAGTGGCTCGGTGTTTCCTAAAACCGGATTGCAGGTCAGGCAACATCTCGTTATTTTCCAAAAACTTAGTTAGCTGTTGGCATACTACCCTCTCCATTACCTTTGATAGACAGGGCAGAATACTGATAGGCCGCAAATCTTTAACTTCTATAGGGTTTGAATTCTTGGGTAGGGGCCTAACTGTGGCAATTTTCCATTGGTAGGGAAACGTCGATGTCCATATGGAGCAATTTATGATATCTGTTATAGTTGGTAAAGTGAGTGGTAAAGTGAGTGTAAGCATATCCAACGTTATATTGTCGTAACCTTCAGCATTTGACTTTAGGTCAGAAATAATATGTGAGACATCGCTTTGGTCTACCGGAGTAAGTGTGTAAATTGCTTCACTATATCTTTGGGACTCATAGAAAGATATAAGCGACGCGCCAGCAACCGGATTGCCAGGAACATTCAAAAAAGTGTTGTTTATTACGTCCGGGTTTATAAAATGTGAGGGAAGGTCCTGTCTTTGCTTGGAAGGAGCAAAGATGTACGTTCAAAATAAAAAATTATATAAATTTGTCACATCATTATCTAGCCCTGTATGGAAACAAAAAAGTAAAAAATTTAAAGTTATGAGCATCGAAAGTTCCATATTTCAACACTAATTTTAACTCATCTTTGGGCGGCAATAAATACCATAAGAAGAAGGAAAATTGCAAAACGGCCACCATACCGGGATAGATTAGTAGTTCAATAATGCAAATCATTTTATTTTGAACAGATACGTTTTGTCGTTTCTTTATGATATCCAGACTCCCAAAGGTCTGTTTATAAAATTTCACGCGCTCGGTTTAGTCCTAATTCATTATCCATTTCGTTACAAATTTGCAAAAGTGTGTATTCGTACGTGAACTAGCTTCCTACTGCTCATCACAGCATCAATCTCTTCTGCACGTGTTGTCGGTTGATATAAAATGCATTTTAACCCCGCGCACAAAATAGTTCGTGCCGTTGACTAGTGTAACCTAACCTTTTTTTTTTTTTTTTTTTTTTTTTTTAGCTTGGAAAAATGCATTACGCATCATCCTCCCTCAGGGGGAAGGGAGGGGTATGTGGGACTCCCCGGTCTGTCTCCGGTATACCCACTAAAAAACCCAACGGCACTCCCGCATCGTCTTAGTGGAGGAGGACTGGGAAACCGGCAGAGCCTTTACTCCAGTCCCCCGCCGACGACTGCCCGCTGTCTCACAGCGGGCCCCTCATGCCCCTCTCAACGGAGGGGCCCGGGATTGACCGCGAGGCCATTCCCTCCCGCGGGTGGTGATGTGCAATGCGGGCGAAGGGGCCCCCGCACCTGTCGCCCGCGTATCACCACCTTCGCCTCCTTTTGCAATTTACCACCCTCGCAAAAAGGAGGCGACCGCTGCCCAGACCCGTCGCCTTCCAGCATGGCGCTACCCACGCCAGGAAGCGAGGGGTCCAGGCCCTCTGACGCGCCGCAGTCATGCAGGCACGCCGGAGCTCCCCCTGTGACGGGTCGGGTCTGTGGCCCCGTCACCTACCACCTTTCGGCCGCAGGGGACAGGGACAGCGGCAACGATACACCGACAGTCCTCTTCCCCTGCGGCCCCACCGCGTCCGCCATCTGACGGTGGCGGCCCCTTTGAGGCCGCGGAAGGTAAGGGAGAATGGCCGAAGCCACACCGACACTCCCCTCCCCGCCGCGGCCCCCCGCACTCCGCCGCAACTATTGGGCCACTCGTCGTCGGCTTATCGCCAAAAGCCTAGACGAGCGGCCCCCGCCTAGGTTCCTCTTGGCTTCACCGTGGGTTTCCGCCACCACGGCTACTGAGCCCCCCCGCCACGACAAGGCGAGAACCTATTCGGGGGAGAGGGGTGTAACCTAACCTTTTTTTTTTTTTTTTTTTTTTTTTTCCGGGGTGGAAAATCCTCATTGGATGTCCTCCACCCTGGGGTGGCGGAGGGGTCTGTCAGACTCCTACTGACTAAAAACCACCCCGGTGTTCCATCTCACACCTACGCTGGGGGTCGCGGGAACAACGATACTTCCGCAACCCCCGGCTAGTGCCGGCCCGCCTTTGCGGGCCTCGATCTCGGGTTGGGGGGGGAGTGAGGTGTTAGACTCCCCCCACGACGTCTTAGAGGGGCGCGCGTGGAACACAACGCGCCGCCACCTCAGGTCCTGATGTGTGGTGGGGCGACGGACGTCCCCGTCACCCGTGGACCCATTTAGGGGGGCTGGAAGAGGGCGTTGTCCGCCCTCCGCCAACGCCCAGCGCGTCTGCTGCGGATCGGGTTAGCGGATGATATCTCCCTCTCCCTCTCCGCAGCCTCCACCACCATACCACCGCGTCCCAGGACTCCTCGCTGCCGACCATAGACTCGACTACGGCTGGCAGCGACAGGTCACTGCCTACTTCTGAGATGAGGGCACGGCGTGGCTCCTCCCAAGCGGCACACTCTGCCAGCGTATGCCACGCCGTGTCCTCCCGGCAGTCGACGCAGTGGTGACACCGGGCGTCCGGCTCCCTGTTTATGCGACACAGGTACTTCCCGAAGCAACCATGCCCCGAGAGCACCTGCGTCACCCGAAACGACAGAGAGCCGTGCCTCCTCCCGAGCCAGCGCTCGAGCACTGGCCGAACCGCCTCGATGGTAATGAGGCCGGCGGTAGGGCGTGAAAGCCTGTCCCGCCATTCCGCCACCAGGACCTCGCGAAGCTGAGACTGACGCAACTCCATTTGTCGCTGCATCAGCCCTTCGCCCCGCGCCCGCGCTTCCTCGCGCCACCGAAACAGTGACGCGAGTACCTTCGCCTCCAGGTCCCAGGGCGGGGATCCGGCCAATGCACAAGCCGCCTCGTAGGAGATCGTGCGATACCCCCTGATGACTCTGACGGCCATCGCTCTCTGCGGCTTTCGAAGAACAGCGATGCTGCCGGCCGTCAGGTCAGCCGCCCAGATCGGGGCCCCATACAGGGCCATCGATCGCACGATCCCCACGTAGAGCCGCCTACAGGCGGCGCTCGGTCCCCCCAGAATGGGAAGCAGCGTTGACAGCGCCCCAGCCGCGCCCAACAACTTGGGCGCCAGCCGCCGGAAGTGGGGGCCGAAATCCCATCGGCTGTCGAGCACCAATCCTAGGTACTTCATGGTAGACTCGACAGTGATTCGAGCCCCCCCGACGACGATATGGGAATCGGGCGGTGGCGCCCGCCGGGGGCCATGAAAGACCATGGCCTCCGACTTGTTGAGGGCCACCTCCAGGCCAAGGCGCCGTATGCGGCTCACCACCTGTGAGACCGCAGCCGTCGCCAGCAACGCTGCCTCCCTGTACGAACTCCCCCGGGCGGTGACCAGCGTATCGTCCGCGTAACACGTCAGGTCTACGCCCGGTTGTAGTTCGCCCCTCAGCACCCAGTCGTACCCGATGTTCCACAGGGGCGGGCCCAAGACCGAGCCCTGTGGAACACCGCACGACATGCGGTGCTGGTTTTCGACGCCATCACGTCCCACATAGGTGACACACCTCTCCGCCAAATAAGCCCCGACGATGCGGCGGAGGTAGGGAGGCACTCGATGATACCGCAGTGCCTCCCGAACACAACTCCAGGGTAGGGTGTTGAAGGCGTTGGAGATGTCCAAGGACACCGCCAACATCACCCCACCCCGGGACACCGCTTCCTCCGCCAGGACTCTCACCTGCGATATCGCGTGGATGGTGGAGCGCCCATGCCGAAAGCCAAATTGGCTTTCGTCCAGGTCCGGCCCCTCTCTGTACAAGTGGCTGACGAGGCGGGAAGCGATTATCCGCTCGAACAGCTTGCCCACCTCGTCTAGCAGCACTATGGGCCGGTAAGCGGACGGCGAGTCCGCAGGACGCCCCGCCTTCCTGAGCAGGACCTAACCTAACCCAACCTAGCCACAATGAGTTGAGATTTAACAATAAATTTTCTGTTCCAACAGTGTAAATATTCAGATGCCAAGATTATTAAGGTTATGGTATACTTTATACATAGTACCCCTGTCCATGAAAGTTATGACCTACCAGCAATCCATATGTGAATGTTACCACATTATCCTTCTTTAATATCGTTTGAAGAGCTAATATATGTTTTTTTCTTATCTTTGATAGGCTTGCGCTTGACCACTATCTCACCTGATAGTAAGCGATGATGTGGTCGAAGGTGTAGCACGCTTGCCTAGAAGTAACCCTAGTCACTCTTGACTTAAAGACCCCTAGATTGTAGCTATCGAGAAAAACATACTCCGGAAAGAAATTCCACTCCTTAGCTGTACGCATTATGAAAGTATTTCCAAAACGTTTAGTGCGTTTGGGTGAGATGTCCACCATGTAACCCCGAAATGTAACCTATAAAAGACCGACAAGCTGGCAACTCGGCGACGATGTTCAAGGCTCTGGAGCTTTGACTCAACTCTTTGCTTGGCTAATCTAACTAGATTGGTTAGAATTTAGTGTTAGATAGTTCTTAGTTTAGTTCAAATGTTTGTAAGTAATTTAAGATTAAAATCTGTACTTGAATCGGTTCTACTTAACTCCTAAATTTTAGTTATAAAAGATCAATATCATCGATAAGACCGCCCCTAACAAAATGAAACTTACAACATGCTATGAAACTTTCACTGTCTAATTTCTAATTAAACTAGCTTTCGCCTTTGGTTTTTTGCCGTGGTTTATCCCAAAAAATAAATAACAGTGAATGTAGAGTGTCTACACATAATTTTATAAACATAAAATTTATTGAGATTATCTGCGGCAAACAATAATAATTACAGGAGGCAATCTTATCTCTAGAAATACTGATCCGATTACTTATAAAATGTCTTTTACTGATAGAACGATACAGTCTATCGCTATCATATTTTACCATAGACTATTTTTCTTTAAAATAGGTCATGGCTAAACCGCGGCACAAATAAAGCAGGTCCTATGTTTGATGCTAAATCGTTCCTAACATTCCGTTTTCAAATCGACTGAAAAAAATCCGTTTTGCAAATGAATCAAAAACGAACTTCCTTCGCAAATATGAAATATTTAGATACCAGATAACTTACCCGAAGCTACGATTTCCGACTAAACGCTATTCGTGCATTTTGCATCGAAGAATATTGACACTAGTACGTGGATCTGTTTGCAGCTTTAGTTTAGCATTGCAAAGGTAAGTAGAACTTGGATAAATATCGAACCGGAAGATATAAACGGAGATATCTTCTGATCGTTTGAGGATACTGCATTGGGAACGAGTAAGGTTTTATTTTTTCATCTGGAGTAAATATGTAGTTGCTGTTGTCTATGGAAATCTGTTTGTCTGCTTAGCGATTTTGTCAGAAAAAGGCGGGAAACGGTTGAAGTGGAAAGGCGCGCTTTTTTTAAATAATTATTTGGAAATTCAACTTCTTGGGTTTATTGTAATTTAAGTCTGTAAATATTCGTGCAAATAGGTCTTATTTGGTGTGTGTATATATATAAGTGTACTTGAAGACATTAAAATGGGGAAAAAGAGGCGGCGGAAGGATGAGCTAGAAATCCCTCCGGATCTGAAGCAGCATTCGCAGGAATCTTCGGACTCTGACACGGCGGAATCCACGGTGTCAGCATACTCGGTTGTAAAATTTAAAGACGCCACTGATAAGGAGCCTAAGGACAATAAATATGCCATATATAAAGTAAAGGGGTATACGCGTAAGTACAGTGAAGATACGAAGCAGGCAGAACTAATAGTTTTTCTCAGTCATATGGACGAGAATAAGTTTTTCAACGACAAAGATCGTATGGCCCTTTCCAAGGGCATACGAGAACATGGAGTGTCTGGTGTGATGCACTTGCGCACAATTAATAAATATAAGGTCGGTGTCACATTCGACTTACCAAATAACGCCAATATGTTCATTAAAAACAAAAAATTATTCGATCAGCTTTCTTTAAAAGCATCCATCCCTGCTGGTGACACAGAGGTTACTGGAGTCCTTACTTCAGTCCCAGTAGACATGTCTAATAAAGAGATATTTTCTTTAATCGGCAGTTCAAAAAATGTTATTCAGGTGAGGCGTTTCATGCGCAGGATCAGAGGTGATGAAGGTAGAATATCTTTTGCCCCTACCCAGACTGTTGCTGTGACATTTGCGTCCACTATTTTGCCAACTTATATTTACTTGGATTCATGGCGTCATGAGGTGAACAAATATGTCCCACCAGTGAAACAATGCCTTAAATGCTTGCGTTATGGGCATATAGCTAAATTTTGTCGTAATACTGAAGTTTGTTCAATATGTACTGAACATCACAACTTCAAAATGTGTGTTGTTGCCCCGAAGGACGCTAAGTGTGCAAATTGTAACGGCAATCATATTGCAATCTCTTCAGCATGTCCAATAAAAAAGCAAAAGGTAGAAGAAAATAAAATTAAAACTAAAAATGCTACTTATTCAGATCTTTTTAATGTAAATTCTTTCCCAGCATTAACATCACGCAATCTGGACACTCAGATTAGTAATCTCATGAAATCAGATAAATTTATAAATACTTTAGTCGAAACACTCACAAAAATAATAAGCAATAAAGACGAACCAATTAATTCACTTTCTATTAAAGAAGCCCTGAAAACAACGTTCAGTAATAAATTTTCTTCAACCTGATGATGGATTTTTCAGAATTAAATATCGTACAGTGGAATGCTCAAAGTTTGAACAGTAATAAACATTTATTTACTGATTTTCTTTATAGTCACAATATACATATAGCAATTATCAGTGAAACATGGCTTAAACCTCACCAAAATTTTAAAATAAAATATTATAATATTGAGAGAAATGATACAGGTAACAAACATAACGGAGTTGCAATAATTATTCACAATACTATTACCTACTCTAAAATTGATACCTTCTTTGATAACTCATTGCAAAACATTTGTATTAAAATAAAAGTAAATAATAAGGAGATAAGCATAGTCAGTTTTTATAGTCCTTTGAATTGTAATCCAGCATTCAGAAAAGAAAACCTTGATTTATTAATAAAATCTATTCCTGGACCATTTATATTTGCTGGTGACTTTAACGCTTATCACACATCTTGGGGCTGTGGCTCGGATTCTGTACGAGGTCGAAACATCTTGGACGTAATAGATGACAATGATTTGGTTCTGCTCAATAATGGTCATGCAACAACAGTTGGCTCTTTAACTTGGCGACCTAATGCGCTGGATTTGACGCTGGTCTCTTCGTCTTTAGCACTCAATTGTGAATGGAACGTACATGATTGTCCTCTTGGTGGTAGTTATCATATTCCTATAATAATTAAAGTAGTGATTAGTAATATTAACAATACTAGTACATACAGCAATTGTTCTAATGCTGAACATTTGCCCATTTATCCAAATTATAAATTGGTGGATTGGCAAAGGTATAGCAGTCTTGTTGATGAATTGTTGCTTGATTTCAAAGTCGATAATTTAAGTCTTTCTGGTACATATCTTCAATTTTGTAGCATTTTACATACAGCAGCTGTAAATTCTAATGAAAATAATAATCATTTGACTGGTAGGTCAAATTTTGTCAATCATTGTCCTGTAAATAATTTTAAAAGACCTTTACTTCCTTGGTGGAATCAAAAATGCACAGAAGCCGTATTAAATTTTAAAAATGCATACATATATTTTAAGAATAATCCATCAGAAGAAAGTTATCTACAATTCAAAAGGCTTCGAGCGGTTAAAAAACTTGTTCTAAAATTGGAAAGACAAAAAAGTTGGTTTGCTCTTTGTGAAACATTCAATAGGACTACGCCATTATCTGTCATATGGAAATTTATGCGGAAGTATAATAAAACATTCAATTTTAATGCTCTTGAAGATGATGGATGGGTTTTAGATTTTCTTAAGAAATACACACCAGATTTCGCATCACAAGACTCAAAATCTTCATTCACAACCAGTACTAATCCCAGCAATAATTTTCTCCTTAGTCCTTTTTCATTACAGGAATTAATATCGGCCATATCTTCCAGAAGAGATACCACCTATGGTCTTGATGGAATGCCATACATACTTTTTAAAAAACTCAGCATTACTAGTTTAAAAATATTTTTACAACTTTTGAATTTATTATGGAAAAATGATATTATACCTGATAACTGGAAGGTGGATTGTCTTGTACCTGTTTTAAAACCAGATAAGCCTAAAATGTGTCCTGATTCTTACCGTCCTATAGCTCTTACTTCTTGTGTTGGTAAATTATTTGAACAACTGTTAAAACAGCGTTTGGAGTTTTATATTGAAAAAAATAATATCTTACCATCAAATCAATTTGGTTTTCGTAGGAATCGTTCTGCTAGGGAAAGTGTTTGTCAATTACAGCTCAATATTCACAAATCTTTATTGGCTAATGAAAATTTGGTTGGAGTGTTTTTTGATATTGCAGGTGCATTTAACAGTGTGAATAAAGATATTCTATGTAATGAGTTATCACAGATAGGAATCCCTGGAAAAATAATAAATTGGTTAAAACAATTTCTTAGCAATAGGAAAGTCTTTGTAAAATTTAACAGACACCTTTATGGTCCTAGACTATCGTCTAAAGGAGTTTGCCAAGGGGGCATTTTATCACCTTTAATATTTATATTGTATATACGCAAATTAAATTTAATTTTAGGGTCTCAGGTTAAAAATTTACAGTTTGCAGATGATTTAGTGGTTTATGCATCTGGGAAAAATGTATCACAAGTAGTTGAAATAGTGAATGGTGCATTAATGTATCTATGTAAATATTTCTCTTACCTTGATCTTAGTGTCAACCCATTGAAGTCCAAAGTTGTTTTATTTGGTAAACATAATCATAATATGCCTGATGTGCTGTACAATAATTGTGTACTACCCAGTTCTTTGGATGTAAAATTTTTGGGAGTTATTTTTTCACATAATTTGTCCTGGAATAATTATATGAAACATATTATTAGCAAAGCAAATAAAGCTTATAATATTTTGAGATCTTTGAGTGGTACATATTGGGGTGCAGACCCTAAAATTTTGTTATTATTGTACAAATCCTTAGTTCGTAGTCACTTTGAATATGGTTTCTATTGCTTTGCTGCAGACTCTAAACATGTAAATAGTTTAAATATTTTGCAAAACAAGTGTTTGCGTGTTATAACTGGGGCGTTCAGAAGCACTCCTGTAAATGCAATGCAGATTGAATGTAATGTTCCACCGTTAGCCATTCGTTTTGATTACTTGTTAGAAAGGTTCTTTTTGAAGCTTTATAGCGTTTTGGGTAATAGTCTTTTAGTCAATATGTTACATTTAGCCATGCAAACAGCTACAAAATCTTTTTATATACTACAGCAACTTAGAAAATTCCAAAACTTTATTCAAAATATTAACATTTATCGATCTAAGCTTATCTTGCCTTGCTATGAGGGAACTTTCAGCAGTAAATTTCCAGCTATTAGTGTTATTATAAATAAGAAAAAGGATTTGCCTTCAAAAGAGGAAGTATATGTAATGTTGTCAGAGTGGTCAAATCATAAATTTGTGTATACTGATGGTTCTAAGAATGATAGAGCTGTGTCTTTTGCCATCTATGAGCCGTCTTCAAACGTAGGTATTGGTAGGAGAATTGACAGAAATGCTAGTATTTTTACAGCTGAAGCTGTTGCAATTCTGA
Organism: Orthosia incerta; assembly: GCA_948252205.1. Classification (NCBI taxonomy): domain Eukaryota; kingdom Metazoa; phylum Arthropoda; class Insecta; order Lepidoptera; family Noctuidae; genus Orthosia; species Orthosia incerta. The sequence goes on along the minus strand of OX411755.1, from coordinate 27,987,068 downwards.
GTGCTTTGAAACATATTAAAAATAGCAATTCTGAACATAGCAAATGGGTTGTAGTAAGTGACAGTATGAGTGTTCTGAAAAATTTAGCAAATAATAAACTACATGCCAACACTAATTACATTATTCATTTGATAAAACAATTGTGGGTTGATTTAGCTCACTCAAATATTGAAGTTCGTTTTGTGTGGGTACCATCACATATTGGTGTTAGAGGAAATGAAAAAGCAGATTTTCTTGCCAAAAAAATTGTTGAGTTGGAAGAATTAATACCTAGCACTGATATGAGTGTTCCCATACCATACACAGACGCAGTTAGTCTCTTAAGACGGCGCATGTGTGAGGCATGGGGGAAATATTCATACCACTGCACACATATTGAAAATAAAGGTTCTTGGTTTAACAGTCTTGATGTTCAAATTAACTCTGTTCCTTGGTTTTGCAAAAATAATTTATTTATAAGTAGAAAATTTTATTCAATTATTTGTCGTATGCGCTTTGGTCATTGTAGATTAAATTATCATCTTTGTCGTCTCAAAATGGTCAGCTCATCGAATTGTAATTACTGTCAATCAGAAAAAGTTCAATCGCTACATCATATCTTCTTTGAATGTTCATCTTTCAACATTCAGCGCCTTGTGTTGTCGGATGAGCTTCTAAAAATTTATAAAAATCCTGATAGGGTCCCGCTGTGCATACAGGAGTTGCTTAAGAACGCTTCAACTTATATATATTTGTATAGATACATATTGGAGACTGTAAATGAGATTTGAATGGTTTTGTTTCTTGTTTATATGCACCTATGTATATATAAATTATAGATATTACCGTTTTATTGTTATTTATGAAGTTTGTATATATAAAATCGTAGCATGATGTGTGGTATAAAAAATAAATAAACAATACTAAAAGATGACATGAAATGGAAATGACACATAACCTAAAATTGATTGGCATATTGAAAATGACATATAATGGAAATGACGCTTACCCTGGAGTTTGAATTGAAAATATTTAAACGGAATTGTATAAAAACAAGATTTTAACTACAATCAAAGACTAACTTATAATGACTACAACATGATATAAAAAAACGAAAGACATGATTTCTAAACATATTACGTAAAAAAAATACCTACGAAAGACTAGGCAGTATGGTTGAAAGACTATAGCCTGCCCGATGGGCGAAAAAAAGGAAAAAAAAAAAAAAATTGTCTGCTTAGCCTTTTTGAAGTAGACTGTCAAATGGCTTTTTAAATGACAAATTTATTGTCATTCTAAAAGCGATGGCAATTACAGTCGAAGTGCCAAAATAAAGGATTGATCACGTGTCTTTTTGATTGCGCTTGACAATTGTCAAGTCCATACATTCTTGTCAATTTCCAATCGTTATCTTCTACGTTACGTTTCTAGAGCCTTACGTCCTCTAATATGACATTTGTCTTTTAGTTAAAGGTTTGCTGGGAGAAAATTCAACTTTGAGTTAAGCTCGTCTTTGTTTGACTTTTCAAATCATCTTTGGTCGACAAAATAAAATAAAATATCTCGAGGATTGGCTACTCCATGTAGGTATAAACTAGACAACACTCAAAAAATAAAGATACGTTTCAACGTCATACGCAAATACGGACCTCAATAATGTCATTCCTCACCGAGGGTTACATACTGTAAATACCAAAAAATTCCAAGTATTTAAAGCGTTCAACTGCGGAACGTTTGATTTGCCAGCCGGACAGCTAATTTCCAGTTAAAATTTTGTAAATATGTATAGCAATAAGCTCGCTCCGTATCACAAGGGCTTTTATAAAGTTGGCAATATATATTTTGTATCTCTGCCGAAGCCCTCGGGAAATATAGGGTTGATTTAATATCATTTTAGTATAATGTTGTAATTAAAAAGATGAGTTGACAAGATATTTTATGAGAGGGATATTCCATTTACCGACAAAAAAGGCCTGTGTTCGCCTGGCGCATCCTGGACATGTCAGCCAACTAGCTGCTGACCACAGCACGCTTATTGCAATATGTACTAAATCACAGTTTCAATCACAACCTAAAATAGTTCCTAGTCCGTTGCTTCTTATGTTTAATAAATTGTATTTCTAAAAACTAAAAAACACGCTTTAATGGTAAATTGAACTAAAAAGTCGCAAATCCTGAAGATCTTGGTAAGGCTAATGGGACAAACAATTTGAACGCGCACGGTAGAATAAACTTTTATTACTGGTAATTTTTTATTTTTGTTTGACTTTCAAAAGTGTCGCTTATTGGCCTAGTTGACTAAATATATTTGCCTTTGACAAAATTATTGCATGGTCATCGGACCTTGATAGGTGTGCAAAGTTTCAAATCAAACCGACGTTTTCAAGGGGGTGAAAATCGTGTTCAAAGATTCCGTTACATTGATACATAGTTACATACATACCAAGCTAATAAAAGCGTGTTAAAGTCAAAGTCAAAGCACTTTATTTCAAGTAGGCCAGTTACAGGCACTTTTGAATTGTCAAAAGACAAAATAAAACATTACAAAATTATGGTGCTACAGTCCCAGTCACAAGACATAATAACTGTGAAAGTACCGTAGATGCCCATTCCAAGGCGTAGATCTCTATGGAGAAGAACGGGCAAGAAACTCCATGGACACTCTTTTTCAATTAGGTAATTATTACAAATCATTTGTTACATCATTCATGTTGAGATTACACATTATGTGAGAACGATGTAGCAAGTTAAAAGTGTCCATAGTAAATATAAAAAGACAATTCAGAAATAAAATTAGAATCAATTAAAATAAACCATGGCAGCTAAGAGATGACCAGTCCCAACCGACAGCGCCCGTTCACGAACATGACACATGTATCAGCACCATTCAGCTCAACCATTTTGAAGGGAGCTAAATGATCCGACACACGCGCCACCATCGGCAAGACATTTGAGTGGGCATGACATACTCTCAACCACCGGAGTCATTCAAGTCAATAGAAGACGTAGGTAACTAGACAATGATAGCTCTGAAGTACATGGTACTCACACAATGCTGGCTATGCTGCTATATAATACTAGAAAGATTAACTCTATATAATGCAAAGATAGTAGCAATCTTCATCAGCTCCGACAATAACAGTAAACGATACCTACGACAGTCTTACCAAAAAATAAAATTTAAAAAAATACACATAAAAACGAAATTAAAAAATAATAATATTTAACCTGACAGCAAGCTAATTTTGGTAAAAGAACACGAACATTGTCTTGAGTTCAACACAGCGACCAACTATGCTTATCATCTAAATAATCATTAATAGAATAGTATGCCTTAGAACAGAGATTAGCTTTTACCTTTGCTTTAAATGCGTTAAATGGCAAATCTAGAAAAGAAGACGGTAACTTGTTGTAAAAAGTTATACCAACCCCAACGAATGAACTATGCACCTTATGAAGTCGATGAAAGGGAGCTCGTAATTTGTCCTTATTTCTGGTGTTAAAGTTGTGAATATCACTATTGTTACTGTACAAATGAATGTTCTGCCTAATATATAAAATGTTGGCGAATATGTACTGTGAAGCCGTTGTGAGAATACCAATCTCTTTAAAAAAATCTCGTAGAGAAACACGCGCACCTAATTGGTAAATGGCACGAATAGCTCGTTTTTGAAGCACAAATATATTTTGAATATCAGCGGCTCTGCCCCACAGTAGAATACCGTAGGACATGATACTGTGAAAATAACTAAAGTAGACCAACCTTGCTGTATCAACGTCAGTGTATTGTCTAACCTTTCTGACGGCGTAGGCGGCCGAGCTAAGCCTACCCGCTAGGCTTGATATATGTGGCCCCCATTGAATTTTTGAGTCTACTGTTATACCCAGAAACACAGCTGAATCAACAGTTTCGAGCTTCTCATTGCCGAGCACAATGTTGGGACCCAGATTTCTAACATTGGGCAAAGCGAACTTTATGCATTTAGTCTTCTTGGCATTAAGAACAAGATTATTTGTTGTGAACCAATCTGTGACCATTGATAGTGCGTTATTCACGTCATCAAAAACTTGTCTATTCCTATCTACTTTAAAGATCAGAGAAGTATCATCTGCAAACCGTACAACGTCGCAAATATCCTTTAAATAGAATGGCAGATCGTTAATATAAACCAGGAATAAAAAAATTACTCGACAACGTAAAGCACGCAACTAATACTGTCGAATTGTCAAAATGAGAGAATTTGCGATCTCTTCCATTAATTTATATGTTACCTATTTGGTTAATACATACATACATGAACTCAAGCCTTTTGCCCATGGGGGAAGGCAAAAACCACAGAAAGCCACCTGCTACGATCCTTACATACTTTCTTTGCTTCACTCACGTTCATACATCTAGTCATACACACACGCCGGTTATGAGTACTGCGCAACTGGCCTTTCTAAAGAACATCACCTATAAGGATTATGTATGTCTTTTATTATTTTCTTCATATTATTTTATGGCGTTCCCTTGCGGCGTTTCTATTCACTTCTGCCTTTGGTTAATCACCTTTCATCCATCCTCTCAACATGGCCAAATCATCTTAGCATACTCTATTACTAAGACACCACTGTCAGTATGTCTGGCTGTATCTCATGAACCGTGATAGCTAGACAGTAGCAATTTTCACATATGATGTATTTCTGTATACTAAAAACAGAATAAAATAAATATTTAAGTGCTGTGATTATTTTGCCTGTTTTTGCGATAATTTTACGGAACCCTTCGTGCGCGAGTCTGACTCGCACTTGGCCGGTTTATCACTACATCTTCATTTTTGGTTAATATTGTCAAATAAGTCCTGTCAACAAGGCAGAACATCAAAAAATAAATCAAATAAATAAACAAACATCAATAAATAAACATCTCCCAGGACGGAATTAAACACGACATCGTCAACTTGTCTCAATTTGCCCCCATTCTAGCAGTTGTTCCACTTCGCTTCTACATTACAAGTCTCATCTCACTTCATGCAGTGGATCTTGATTGCCTGTCTCATAACTCTTATAACTAGTCTCGCCTTGCATGCCGACACATTTCCTTATTCGACTTAACTTCGACTTGATGGGAAAACTTTACACTTTGTTTTTTCTCGTGTAGAAAGTGGAATTGTAAGTTAGTGGCAATCTTGAGCTTTTGTAAGTGTGTAGTTGTGTTGCCTTTTTTTGCGATAATTTTACGGAACCCTTTCTTTGCCATTTATTTGATATTTTACACAGAAATGGCATATCATTTTATTTGACATTAGTTTGATATTTTTTACATAGTTTTGACATACATTTTTATTTGTCATTTTTTGATATTTTACATAGTTTTTGTATTATTTTTAATTGACATTTAGTAATAAATAAAATTATTGTGTTTAAATTAATTTTTGTAATTGCTCAAGATATTTGATATATTTTACAAAGATTTGACATACATTTTTATTTGTCATTTGATTGATATTTTGACATTATTATTATTAATTTAATTTTTATCTTATTGTTGACATTTTTGTAATTATTTTGTTTAAATCCATTTTGTGTTTTCATTTTCAAACTGTTTTCGATGATAACTTTTAAAATATTTGCATGACATATTAGGTGGCAGACATGTCCGAACCTTTTGTTTTTTTCAATGTTATCCTGCATGCACGTATTATTTATTCTTGCATGTATACACGTGTTTTAGCAAATAAATATATCTTTATGACATACACAAAAACATCTTGATTAATATTTTGCTACATTGTTTTACATTTAGAAGTTCGCGGATTTTTATGTTGTTATGAAAGACCTTGAAATCGCATGATGAAATGCTATAGAACAAGTCTGAGCCAAGCAGATTCCTATTCACTCTTACTTTGTAAGCTAACGCGTTGTAGGTAGTAGGAAAAAATACGCTGGTAGTTTCATATTATCGACTTTAGCGACATTTTTGCACGACACTATTTGGCACAATAAAGTTGACACATCATCATCATCAATCATATTCCAAGATGGAGGAATTAGGTTACATCTAGGCAAACGTGCTTCATTGAAATCATCAGTTGCCATCAGGCGATGGCAAGTTAGTCTAGGTAGGTAAAAAAGTGTCCTTAAAACTATTAGCAGAAAACACTCTACCAAATCTATTTAGCTTCGAATAAAATTATTCATAAAAAAATATTTTTTTTAAACAAGCTTTTTTCGTATTCTTCTCAGCAAACCCTTTCATTTAATACTCATATCATGGCAGTGCAGAGAAAATAACTAGTCCGCCATCTTAGGCCTTCCGCCATATTGGATTTAGCATGACGTTACCTAGCTAACCATGCATTGTCATCCAAACTAAACGTGTAAGCAAAATTTCATCTTAATCGGTGGAGGATAACTGCATTAAAATTCAGTTGCAAGATTTGACCCGAACACACTTACATACATACATTGCAAGTTAAATAAAAGCGTGTAAAACATAAAGACTCATAAAAACTGACTCCTACAGACGATTCAAGCAACAAAACAAACACAATATTTTCATATCAAAATGTAAAGGAGCCTTACCCAGCATGAAATATTGAAACGAATTTCAAATATTCAGTGCTTTAAAAGGTAAACACAGCCGATACTCCACTACAGGATTTCAGAAGCTATTCTATAAAATATATATTTCTCACGTTGTACGTCACGTCGAAGCGTAGATTCCTAAAAAGAAGAATGTGTAAAATATTTGTGGGGAAAAGGTTTGGCAGAAGTGTAAGTTGGAATTAATGTTTTCGAGAAGTTATGGTTTATCGAAAGTAATGTCATATAGAGGTGAAATTATTTGCGTGAGTGTTCGACTAGATGTATGGGACGATAGAGCATAAAGAGTAATGTATTGATCGTAGAAGGTGACGTTCTATAGATTATGCTTACCCCAATAGCATACAGGCTATTATATATTATAACAATTAATTACTTTCACTGATGAAAGGCTACTCTATTATAGCTGAGTGCCATAGCTTATTTTTTATCCAGGCAAATAGAGTCTGGCAAACGAAAGTAGACACTCGAATTATTTGCAAACTTTTTATATGACAATGCTATACTATTGTTAACCCCTAATTTCCGTATGACGCTACTAAGTTGATACTTTGTTTTAATTCGTAATCACTATTTATCTTTTTGTAAAAACATTTTCCATATTTAATCATTTTAAAAGTTTCGTTATTAATGTAGAAAACAATGATTCCTGTGACTCTTAAGAATCTTTTCACATGGAAGTCTTAGATTCAGATTTTGATTGATAGTGAATAAACCAAGTTTTTTATAGAGTACTGTTGCTTTTTTTTTATTCAGATTGATATATCTAAAGTATTACCTACCTAAGTTTACCTATGGTATTTTTATTCAGACGAAGTAATATAAATAATTCTAAAGTATCAAATTAGGTTATTCCAGGTATTGCATACTTGCAGTACCTGGAATAACCTAATTTGATACTTTAGAATACAAACAACCCCAAAAACTAGTAAGTTTTTGGGGTTGCCATGCTGATATTTTTTAAATTTGCCGCGCTTTTTCAGTCTCTACTTTTGTATGCCAGACTCTATACACGGTGCCTGTGAGAGGGCCTCAAAAGCGAAACTGAGAGAAAAACTAAAATGAAAATTCGTGATAGTTCAGTTAAAATTAGTAGGTATGATTTTTAAACCTTGTTCTAGAAAAAAAAACATTAAAATAATGCTGGCATTACGCAGCCAGAGACTGTTTATTTTATTTTATTCATTTTTATTCTTTTTATTTCTGTTTATATTTGAACTACTTTGTAATGAAAGCTTTGTGGGTGGATCCCTTGTCTCAGGTTTACCTATTTTCATAAACTCTCTCTCAAAATTTTGTCATATAACTCATGCCATTAACTTTTTAGTATCTAAGTTACCTTTTACCAAACTTTTTTTTTTTTTTTTTTATTATCTATAGGCTTGCGCTTGACCACTATCTCACCTGATGGTAAGCGATGATGTGGTCGACGATAGAGCACGCTTGCCTAGAAGAAACCTATTCACTCTTGACTTAAAGACCCCTAGATTGTAGCTAACGGGAAACACAGATTCCGGCAGGGAATTCCACTCTTTAGCTATACGCATAATAAAAATGTCCCCAAAACGTTTTGTGCGTATGGGTGGGATGTCCACCATGTACCGATGATGCATCGCCGTACGTCTGGTAGTCCGATGATGGAACGGGCTGGGCGGAATTAAATCATGTAATTCCATCGCACACTCGCCGAAGTGTAACCGATAAAATACCGACAAACTGGCAACTCGGCGATGATGTTCAAGGCTCTGGAGCTTTGACTTGACCAGTGCCTCATTACCGATGAGTTTCTTGGCCCGCTTTTCGATCGACTCTAGTGCATCAAGCTGGTATTTGGCAGATCCGTCCCAGAGATGAGAACAGTACTCCATGCACGATCGAACTTGCGCTTGATACAAGTTGAGCAGCTGTTCCGGCGTTAAGTACCTTCTCACCTTCGCAAGGATCCCCAACTTTTTGGCAACTCACGTTAAGCAGAAGTATACGACTTTGTCCATAATTCAGAATACATTTTAGCTTCCCCAAGAGTCAAGGGTTCTCAAGTAAGATACAAAAGTGAACTTTAACTAGCAATTATTAGGCCCAAACAACAATGTTTCTAACATAATATCTACTTGAAGTAACTTGGACCGGTCGTTCAAAACTTTCAAATTTCGGAAGTACTTAGATTGTTGTAATACCTTTGATGGTTTTGAAAACTCCTGTTTATGAATTGATTAATTAATTATCATTTTCATAACTTGGAGTGTTTAGAAAAGTATTCGAAATTAATTTCGGTGGCCCTCATCCTTTTACTTTTAAAAGATAATTACCAGTACACTGACCATGAACCAGGCCCAGGAATGCATCCAAGCAATATTTTTCTACTATTCCCTATTGAAGCCATCAATGGGTTGAAACCCAGGCAACAAATTTACTTTGCGTAATTGAGTTTATCACCACTCTGCCGTGCAGGCCCTAAAATGCAGTACGAGAAAAATGCAGTTTTGAAAAAACCGCAAAAAAATTTTGGACGTTGTATAATACTGACTATGCATGGTGGATTATTTATTGCTACGAGGACTAAGTGATAACAAATATTGCATTTCGAAAAAAAAATGTTATTTAGTGTAATAAAAAAAAACCTGACGGCATTCCAGCCAGAGTGCGGAGCCAGTGTGTGCCAGAACTGTCTCCTGTGTTGACTCGCTTGTTCCGCCTCTCTCTTGTAAAAAGGACGGTGCCAAAATCCTAAAAGCTTACAAATGTGCAACCAGTGCCCAAAAAAGGCAACCGAGCAGACCCTGCCAATTACCGTCCGATCGCCATTACCTCCATTTCGTCCAAAGTTATGGAAAGGGTACTGAACAGCATGTTGCTGACCTACCTTGAAGACAACAATCTCCTCAGTGACCGTCAATATGGCTTTCGCCATATGGGACGGTCAACTGGCGATCTTCTTGTGTATGTCACGCACTGCTGGGGCGAAGCCATCGCGAGACACGGCGAAGCAATTGCTGTTTCGCTTGATATCTCGAAGGCCTTTGACAGGGTCTGGCACGCGAGTCTACTCAGTAAGTTTCCTGCTTATGGCATCCCCGCTGGTTTTTGTAGCTGGATATCAGACTTCCTCAGTGAACGGTCGATCCGAGTAGTCATTGACGGCTGCTCCTCTGACTTCATGGCTATTGATGCCGGAGTTTCTCAGGGGTCTGTTCTCTCTGCAACTCTTTTCTTGCTGCACATCAATGACCTACTTCAGACTGTTATTGTTGGGTACGCAGATGACAGTTCTGTTTCAGAGAGATACTTGTCCAGCGCAAAAACCAGCGTGGACGAAGTTCTTTCCTTGAGAGAGGCTATGGTGGAGCGAACAGATTTGACCTTAAGCCTTGTCTCCCAGTGGAGTGATGACAATCTGGTCTCCTTTAACGCCATCAAAACACAGGCGTGTCTTTTTACCGCAAAAAGGAGTATTTTCGATCAAACTCCTACTTTTCGGGGTACGTCTGTTCCTGTGACTGATCAGCTCGAGCTCCTAGGCATGGAGTTGACATCCAGTCTCAACTTCGGTGCCTCCATTGAGTACAAAGCCCAAATTGCGGCCAAAAAACTAGGCATCCTAAATAGAGTGAAGCGATACTTTACGCCTGGACAGCTTTTAACCCTATACAAAGCGCAAGTCCGATCCTGCATGGAGTATTGCAGCCACCTTTGGGATGGCTCAGCTAAGTATCAGCTTGACGCGTTTGACTCGGTGGAATGCAAAGCCAAGAGGCTCATTGGCGACGTTGAGCTGGCGGATGCCAAGCTACACAGCTTGGCTCATCGCCGCAAGGTTGCCTGCTTGTCGGTCTTCTACAGACTGTACTTCGGTGAGTGTGCTTAAGAACTCCACGACCTCATCCCACCAGCCCCCTTCTACCATCAGAAATCTAGACGCACTGCAAGTTATCATCCTTACCTTGTTGCCATTCCATCAATTCGCACCAAGCGCTTCCAAACATCCTTCATAATGCGCACAGCGAATGAATGGAACTCACTACCTGCGTCTGTGTTTCCGAACGCATTCAACCCGAATCTCTTCAAAGTTAGAGTGAATAGTCTTCTTCTGGGTAAGCTTACTCCATCGTCGACTCTGTCTCTGTCACCTATGACCTAGACTAGAGTCAAGAGCAAACCCATCACAAATAAAAATAAAAAAATACTACTTTTTGGGATGCTCTTCATAGCGGTTCTATCAAACTACCCAATTAAAAAATACTGCTCGGATCTACTTTACCACCTGTCCCATATGTATTCGTAGCCAATGAGGCATTTGGGTAGCTTCAAAATATAATGAGACCTTATCGTGGTCAATTTTTGAGTGATTATTAAAGGGTATTTTATTATTGCCTATCTGGAGCACGGAGATACGTGGCAATGTGCATTTGGCATTTTGACAAACAAATGGCGAATAATAAATCGTGTTTGGGTGTATCAATAACTTTATTAATCGATATTATTTTATTTTATTTTATTTTATTTAGTTAAGCACACCAACAGTACAACTGCTTAAAACAATCCAAAAAATAATACATTTTAAATGAAAATTACATAGCAATCATACAGATTATAGGCATGCATGACATTTAAAAAATTCAAAATAAAGACTACAACTAAACTAGGCTAACATTTATCACAATATATCAGTTATGCGTAATGAGCATTAAGAGCTTGAGTCAAACTCTTATTGCTCATTACTCAATAGGGAGTGTCTGAACGTTATGAACTTCATTGAAAAGACATCAATAGGACTGTCCAAAGAGATTGACCTTTCATTGTACAGCCTTGCCATGCGTGTAAGGGGACTATTAAGTGAGATATTTAAAGTTGAAGATGGCAAGAAAATTATGATAGCAAGCTTCACAATTTTGGATGAAAACGAGACAGCCATAGGATTAGAGAAGAAGATTTCAGTCATAATCTTGAGAGTATACAAATAGCTCAATTAGTTTGCCGTGGAAGACAAGACAATAACTTTAGAGATGTTTATAACAATACTTTATGAGTGACAGTGGAGCCTTAAGCTGACAATTGTCGGAAATTTAACAAAGTAAATTATTGTAATTACCTAAATATGACCTAAAGAAAAGTATCTCAAATCACGGGAGAACTTGTAGATCTAGAGTTCTTGAGTGAGTTTGTGTATCTGGACTCCATGATCAGCGTTCAGGGGGGCTGCGATAGGCCAAAACTGCAATGAGCAAGATGTCGAGGACATGGTAAAATAGGAACAACTTTAATAAAACCAAAGAGAGACTCGTTAGAATCCTAATATTCTCGATTTTTCTCTACGGCTCCGAATCTTGTTCAATTCGCTCGCTGGATTGAAGAAAGACTAAGACGAAGTTTATTTATTAGTTTATTTATTTAAAAAAAAAACGTTGCCCCACACTAGGAATTTCTTCCTGTATCGTGGTGCGGGTCGGGCCATGCGCTGTAATAGGGTTCCGAAGTTGCATTATAATGCGGACTAAGAAGAGGGTTTTGTTGTTGTTACATGAACATTAAAACGGTTTCAGCGGCACACAACGTCTAAAAATGGGCCCACATAGGATGATGTTTTTTTTTAATATGCTCGCGTTTGATCACTATCTCGCCTGATGTAATGTAAGCGATGATGAGGTCTACGATGAAGCACGCTTGCCTAGAAGTAATCTATTCACTCTTGATTTAAACTAAAGAAGGACTAACTGGTAACTGAAGTTAGAAAATATTATTTATTTGAGTACCAACTGGATACCCGCGCGCTCGCTCCTTGTTTATTTCTCTTTCAGAATTTGAAAAATTTCGTTTGTAACCGTATTGTTGCGTATTGTTGTTCACCTCTAATCTGCGGGTATTCACTATTTTTTTCTGGAAAGTTTTATGCTACACAATTAGTGATGTAGTTCGGGTCGAATATTGACTTTTTAGATGGATTGAATCTTATTTGCCTTAAGATTACAAAACGTCGAAAATACTTCTGCACTAACACAAAATAGACTCCCCTGCGCGCATGCACTGTATGGACTACGGACCGGTACTGCCAACTACTCCGGCCACTCCAATGCGTTATTCAAGATAAAACAAAAAAAAACAAAAAAATCGTCACCCTAAAAAATCCCAATCACTACTGTCCATTTACAGTTTGAGTTGAGTTAAGTTCATCTGGAATACCAGTCTCTTAAAAGGAGAATATTATCGTGGTTCACCAAACCGTCTGCATAGCTGACGTACTAATCTTCAATATAACTATTTCTTTCCACAACTTTTTTAATAAATATACCAGATCAAACGTTGTTGAACTACTGAACGACCGCTCAGTATAAAGTTTATATATAAAGTTTGCATTACATTGCATTCATGAACGGAACGTCAATTCTCAACCAGCATTGTATAGTGACCATAACTTTTGTACAGACCTTGGATAGTCCACATTTTATTTAAATAGTTCGTTGAGAATAACTTATAAGTTTGTTTTGGAGCAGTGGTGGCCCAGTGGTATCAGCCGCGACTTACAAGTTGTAGATCGTGGGTTCGAGCCCAGGCAGGCGCTTTACATTGTGTAAATTATTTCATCACCACTGCTCTCAAAATGGTGAAGGAAAACATCGTGAGGAAACCGGCATGTCTTAGAACCAATAATTCGAAGACATGTGACATCCACCAACCCGCACTGGGCCCGCGTGGTGGTTATGGCCCATTCCCTCTCACAGAGAGGAGGCATGTGTCCCAGCAGTGAGAACATTAATAGGCTGATGATGTGATGTGATGTGAACTTATAAGTTTATGACTTTGTATCCCGGTAGTACATTTACTTGGCAAATAAAACACACTGGGATATTGGGATACTCAAGCAGGTGAAACTTAGGGCTAGGTAATTTATAGTTTAGGAGAAAACTAAGGGTAGAAAACACTTTGTTCAACAAAATTCATTACCTACATAATATTTTGACCGTTAACATTTTAATAAAGGATTGTGGTATAGCCTTCCCAATAACTTTAAAACTCAACTGGAGCGTTGGCTTACCTTTTTTAACCCCCGACGGAAAAAAAGAGGTGTGCTATAAGTTTGACGCGAGTTTCTGTTTATCTGTTTATCTATCTGTGGCATCATAGCTCCCAAACGGATGAAACGATTTTGATTTAGTATTATTTGTTTTTAGAAGCGTTTCATCTTTATGGGACAATCCCACCCCACTATTCCCAAACCACTGCAACTCCTAGAAGACAGAATCAACAGTGGCGACCACCAGAAAAGCGCCGACGCAATGAAGATCGACGAAGTCCCGGAGAATGAATTTAACTGTTTGGGATCCCAACGAAATTAATCATTCATCTGACCAACTGGATATCAACGCCAGGGTCCCTCAGGGGTCGGTACTCTCGGCAACATTGTTCTTATTGCATATAAATGATCTGCTTAAACCCGGTACCTTTGGGTATGCAGACGACAGCACTATTGCTGAGAGATACGTATCCGACGCGCTCGTTACTGGGCCTCAGATCCGGTCTCTCCGGGACGCCATGGTTCAACAATCTGTCCTTGAAGGCAGTCTCCGAGTGGGGCGATGTCAGGTTCAATGCTGCTAAGACCCAGGCGTGTCTTTTTCCACTAAAAGGAGCCAATTCCACCCGGCTCCTACTTTCCGTGGTGTGACCGTGCCGATAACGGACCATCTTGAGCTTCTTGGCGTTACGTTGACATCGACCCTCAATTTTGGTCCATTTATTGAGGCAAAAGCTCAACAGGCTGCCAAAAAGTTGGGGATCCTTGCAAAGGTAAGACGGTACTTAACGCCAGAACAGTTGCTCAAATTGTATCAAGCGCAAGTTTGGTAATGCATGGAGTACTGCTCTCATCTCTGGGACAGATCTGCCAAGTACTAGCTGGATGCATTAGAGACGATCGAAAAGCGGGCCAAGAGGCTCATCGGCAATGAGATACTGGTCGAGTCTAGGCTCCAGAGCCTTGAACATCGGCGCCAAGTTGCCAGTCTGTCGGTTTTTTATCGGTTTCATTTCGGGGAGTGTGCGTTGGAATTGCATGAACTAATCCCTCCTAGCCCTTTCCATCATCGGACTACAAGACGTACGGCGATGCGTTATCGGTACATGGTGCACATCCCACCCATACGCACCAAACGTTTTGGGAATACTTTCATTATGCTTGCAGCTAAGGAGTGGAATTCCCTGCCGGAGTCTGTATTTCCTGAGAGCCACAACCTGGGAGTCTTTAAGTCAAGAGTGAATAGGTTTCTTCTAGGTAAGCGTGCTACATCGTCGACCGCATCATCGCTTATATCCGGTGAGATAGTGGTCAAGCGAGAGCCTATAAAAAAAACGGAAAAGAATAATAACTTCTCCAGAGTAGGAAAAAATACAAATTAATTTCCACTTCTCTCCATATCAAGCAGGAGACAAAACAAACAAGGCCAATAGGCACAAAGGGTCGTTTACAACTAGGATAATATAAAGGTATATAAATGTTGTTTAAAAACGTTCGTCGGGGGACCGCTAAGTAAACAAAATAACCAAAATTATTAGTACATTAGTACAAGTGTGCAATGTTGGTGATTACCGCTGAGGCGCCATTGAGACCCGAGCCGTTAGGTGAGGGTCTTAAGAGAGCCGAGGACGGTAATCATCAATACACACGTGTATCATACGACGTTTTTCAACACACTTGTGAAGAAAATAATACAAAAAAATCATTTTCAACAGTAAAAACGAGTTGTGAAAATTTATTCACAATGGCGGGCAAAATTAATCAGTTTTCCTATGCGCGCGCATCTAACAATGGCGATCGGCCATAGACTAAAAGAATGAGGTTTCTTTTTTTTTTGGCTTTTCGTGGATAGTGTTTTAGCCACGTACAAAATAGGGAATTTCAATTTTTATTAAAAACAGAGCAAATCAAATTTATATTTGAGTGAAAGTTTTATTTATTAAGCACATACAAGTTGAAATTAATACAAAGTTGTATGAAATGAGCAAGCAATAGGAACATTAATTTATTTGCACTAATAAGCACGAACTTTTTTGTATTGAAACTTTTTTAAGAACAAAGCCACTCAACCAATAAATTAAAAAAAAAACTATAACTTACTTGTGAATAATAGCAATGAAAAAGTCACAGTTTGATAACAGGTATCATTATGCGCCTAATTGCGGTGAAATTAGAGCCGCTTAATTTTGGAGGCCCGTCGACAAAAGTACGAGGCTTATTTTGAGAGGTTTTCGATCGATGATTTTTTATATTCTTAATGTAATTTTTTGCTATTGCCTACCTACAATAATTAAAAACTCAACATTTTATAAAAAAGGATTCGCCAAAAAGCTTTTAAATGAGTAACAAATCTCTCAGTGCATTAATTTATGTTCCAGCGAAGTCAGTAATAAATGATATTAACGGTTTCAGTTTTCTGATGAAACAACTGATGTGTTTTAAAGTTTTATTTACATCTACTTTGGAATTCAGCATTAATTTTATAAAATACACTATTATGCTCGATGATCTCAGTAGAGCTTCCGAAAGAGTGGGTCTTAGGATGAACATGGACAAAATCAAGGTGATGTTGAATGCCCATGTTACACCCACTCCTATCAAGGTCGGAGACTCTACACTCGAAGTTGTGGGCGACTATGTTTACCTGGGGCAAACGATCCAAATGGGTAGGGCCAACTTCGAGAAAGATGTCAACCGTCGAATACGACTCGGCTGGGCAGCATTCGGGAAGTTGTGCGGTATCTTCTCGTCCAACTTACCACAGTGCCTCAAGATGAAAGTCTATGACCAGTGTGTGTTGCCAGTGATGACATATGGCTCTGAGACGTAGTCGCTTACAATGGGCCTTATCAGAAAGCTTAGTCACTCAAAGGGCAATGGAGAGGACTATGCTCGGAGTTTCCTTGCGTCATCGAATCAGAAATGTGGAGATCCGCAAGAGAACCAGGGTTACCGACGTAGCCCGAAGAATTGCCAAACTTAAGTGGCAGTGGGCAGCGCACATTGCTGCGAACCCCGAACCGGAAGGCATTGCGTTGGAAGGCCTCCCACCAGGTGGACCGATGACTTGGTGAAGGTTGCGGGGATCCGCTGGTTGCGATACGCACGGGACCGGTCAATGTGGAGACGCTTGGGGGAGGCATATGTCCAGCAGTGGACTTCTTTCGGCTGATATGATGATGACACTATTATTATAACGATATTTTTATTATTTTTCATAACTTGTAAAGGCTCCTACTTGTACGTGTTGTGTAATTTGTTCTCCATTCAAATTTGTAGTCGCAAGGCTACCTTATTTGCAGGAGCCTAGAATTGAGTGAATAGTCATCTGAATAGATTACAGTGGAGTAACGTTCATAATAACTGTATTGTTTGCAAAAAAACAGGATCGGGAGTAAACTTGTAGTGAAAATCTACAATAAGAAGTCTTAAGCGGAAACTGAAAACACAATTTCATTTGCAAAGCTATAAAGTTGTACAGGAAACGCTTTGAAAGTACAAGTTCAATAGAAGAACTCGAATAAGTTCAAGAAAATATCAGTGAAGTGTGAAATCAAAGGAAGCTTCATAGCTTTCCGAGACAAATCCCGGGAGATATTGGAAACCTGCACAAGAAGTGAAAAGATTTTTTATTGTACCATCCTTCTCCATCTTTTCAAAAGGAAGTAAAATATGTTAAACGGTATAAGAAAAGTTTGTTTTATTAATGAACCTCAAAGCCAAATCTTCTGTGCTAGACATTCATAAAATGTTGGGCATTCAGTTCAGCATAGGGACGTGTATAAGGTTATTTTATATGTAGTTCAGCGAAATGAACTCTCGGTAGACCACGAAAAAAGAGACCATGAAAGATTCTGAGGTTTTCTTTGGAAATTGGCAAACAGTATCGCAAAACTAAGACCAAAGAATAGCCTTTTTAACCGACTTTACAAAAAAAGGAGATTCTCAGTTTGACCCGTATGTTTGTATGTATGCATGTCTGCGATATTCTCACGTTTGGCTGAACCGATTTTGATGCGGTTTTCAGAAAAGTTTTTGTTACATTCCGGAGAAGATTTTGGTACATAAAAAATGGATACCCCGTGACGTCACCCGCATGGATCCGTTATATGTATGTATGATCATCATGATCATTGTTTTTTATTGGATTAAGTATCTCTCAACTTAGGCCATAGTGTAAATTTCATCAAAATAAATGAGACAGTTTCCAAGATATGGAGCGTACAACCGAACTCTTTAGCGACAAACAGCACGAATGTATAAATTGGGTTATTATGGGTATTTTGTCAATCCTTTAGGTAACTTACTGTGGAACTTGCTTATTTTGGTAGTGATGGTGAACCAAAACTAAACATAGACAAAACATTTTCGCAAAGAAATTAACCGACTTCAAAAACAAAACACAAACAGTGAAAAATAACTTTCATTTCGGAAGTCGCTGTCGCTGTCGATATAAACATGAGGTACCAAAGACACAGACTTCCGAAACGAAAGATTTTTTTGCACTTTTTATTGTATTGTTTTTGAAGGCGGGTAAGTTTTTGCGAAAAAGTTTTCTGATATGGGGGGTGACCATAAGCTCTTAGAGCGGTATCAATTTGATATCGAATAAGCGATATCAAATTGATACTGCTCTAAGAGCTTATGGTCACCCCCCAGGTCTAGTTAAGACAATTATACTACCGTTTTCTTTTCATGTAATATGTATGAAAGCTGTACATAATAGCCAATTCATTAATTAGTTATTCACTGACATAAATCTGAACGATACAAATCGATTATACGCACGCTCGCACGCACACTTTACTTTAATAATATTAAGTACTAGCACATTGCCTGCGGTTTCACTCATGTGGCCTTTCCCATGGACACCGCATTTTTTCCGGGATTAAAAATAGCCTTTAACGATTTTTTTTATTCGAATGAGGAGTTTTGGAGAAAACCTTCTATGTATATCCATTGTTGCTTCTTATTCTCTGTGTAATATTAGTTTAGCCTAGCTTTTACTGGCAGATTCATCAGTGTGGCTATCGTAAATTTTGCTGGCAGCTTCATCTGCGTGGCTATCGTAAATTGACCCTACGGATTTGTCAAAAGTATATGTTAACCTAATTCAAACCTAAAAGGATTTGAATGTGGAACACTGGTATGATCTAACAGTGTTCCAAATGACATCCAAATCCATGAGGCGTGAATCTTGATTGATTAACAAACATACAGATTTTTCATATTTATGGTATTAGTATGATTATTAATAGACAGCTAATGTGAGCCACCGTAACAATTTATAGAGAAAATTATAATTTACGTCAGAATCATAAATAATGAATGGTTATTTGGAATTAATAGGTGTAGTTTAGAGGTATTTTGGAACAGTTATTTTTAGGTGTGAACATGTAATAAGCAAAGGCATTAGGCTGGCTCTTATTACCGGTGCGTATATAATCTTAACTAGCGAAGTGCGTTTTTAATATAGGTACACTAAACACGTCTACACATAACAGAAAACTCTCAAACGTCGTGGTTTAAAAGAAGATGTAGTTACAAAAATTCAAAAGAGTATGATAAGATTATTTGACCATGTTGAGAGGATGAATGAAAGGCATTGAAAGGTATTTACAAGGCAGACGTGAGTGAAAACAACGGGAGGGGATGCATCAGAAAGACATACATAATTGGTGATTTTCTTCAGAGAGGCCAGGTGCGCTGTACTCATAACCGGCATGCGTGTATGATTAGATGTATGAGCGTGAGTGAAGCAAAAGAAGTATATAAGGGGTAGTAGGGGGCGTTTTGTAGTTTCTGCTTACCGCCGTGGGAAAAAGGCGTGGGTTTATACATGTTAGTAGAAAATCCTCATTCCTAATAAACATCAAGAGTCAAGGGTTCGAGCTAGAAATCAGCGTCTTACAACCCTAATTAATGCTTACACTTGAAATTTTTATATGTAGATATACCTACTTGCTGTAATACTAGAGGCAATACTATAAGAAAAGTTTGTTTTATTAATGAACCTCAAAGCCAAATCTTCTTGTTCATCTCATATCAGGTCTATGTTAAAATATGCATCAATCAACATTCATAAAATGTTGGGCATTCAGTTTAACATAGGGACGTGTATAAGGTTATTTTATATGTAGTTCAGCGAAATGAACTCTCAGTAGACCACGAAAAAAGAGACCATGAAAGATTCTGAGGTTTTCTATGGAAATTGGCAAACAGTATCGCAAAACTAAGACCAAAGAATAGCCTTTTTAACCGACTTTACAAAAAAAGGAGATTCTCAGTTTGACCCGTATGTTTGTATGTATGCATGTCTGCGATATTCTCACGTTTGGCTGAACCGATTTTGATGCGGTTTTCAGAAAAGTATTTGTTACATTCCGGAGAAGATTTTGGTACATAAAAAATGGATACCCCGTGACGTCACCCGCATGGATCCGTTATATGTATGTATGATCATCATGATCATTGTTTTTTATTGGATTAAGTATCTCTCA
Source organism: Orthosia incerta (assembly GCA_948252205.1). Lineage (NCBI taxonomy): Eukaryota > Metazoa > Arthropoda > Insecta > Lepidoptera > Noctuidae > Orthosia > Orthosia incerta. The sequence goes on along the minus strand of OX411755.1, from coordinate 27,966,992 downwards.
ACTTAGGCCATAGTGTAAATTTTATCAAAATAAATGAGACAGTTTCCAAGATATGGAGCGTACAACCGAACTCTTTAGCGACAAACAGCACGAATGTATAAATTGGGTTATTATGGGTATTTTGTCAATCCTTTAGGTAACTTACTGTGGAACTTGCTTATTTTGGTAGTGATGGTGAACCAAAACTAAACATAGACAAAACATTTTCGCAAAGAAATTAACCGACTTCAAAAACAAAACACAAACAGTGCAAAATAACTTTCATTTCGGAAGTCGCTGTCGCTGTCGATATAAACATGAGGTACCAAAGACACCGACTTCCGAAACGAAAGATTTTTTTGCACTTTGTATTGTATTGTTTTTGAAGGCGGGTAAGTTTTTGCGAAAAAGTTTTCTGATATGGGGGGTGACCATAAGCTCTTAGAGCGGTATCAATTTGATATCGAATAAGCGATAAACGTCGTGGTTTAAAAGAAGATGTAGTTACAAAAATTCAAAAGAGTATGATAAGATTATTTGACCATGTTGAGAGGATGAATGAAAGGCATTGAAAGGTATTTACAAGGCAGACGTGAGTGAAAACAGCGGGAGGGGATGCCTCAGAAAGACATACATAATTGGTGATTTTCTTCAGAGAGGCCAGGTGCGCTGTACTCATAACCGGCATGCGTGTATGATTAGATGTATGAGCGTGAGTGAAGCAAAAGAAGTATATAAGGGGTAGTAGGGGGCGTTTTGTAGTTTCTGCTTACCGCCGTGGGAAAAAGGCGTGGGTTTATACATGTAAGTAGAAAATCCTCATTCCTAATAAACATCAAGAGTCAACAGTTCGAGCTAGAAATCAGCGTCTTACAACCCTAATTAATGCTTACACTTGAAATTTTTATATGTAGATATACCTACTTGCTGTAATACTAGAGGCAATACACAATTATTATAAGTATTCGACTTCTACGAAAACATGGTCACCGCAAAATAAAGAACGTCGTCAAAATTGTTTCTCGTTGTAAAAATATCTACAAAATTACAACCCAGACGGCACTTAAATAATGCATAGTTTTGTAAACACGTTGTATTTTGTTTTTTTTTTAAGTTTTAGTAGACTGTGTTAACGTAAAATATTCCGAGACACGCTCTTGAAGTGAGAATGATTCTGGTACCGGGAAAATGTATTAAAATAAAATAGGTGAGTCCTAAGTATTTCATGCACTTATATCTTAAAGTTGGTTAACTACAATGTAAGTCATTCTTAATTCTGAGGTATTTACAATGGATTTGAAAAAAAGGGTTTTTCTAAGTATTTTATGCACTTATATCTTAAAGTTGGTTAACTACAATGTAAGTCATTCTTAATTCTGAAGTATTTACAATGGATTTGAAAAAAAAGGGTTTTTCGTATTTATTGTGTTTTATTCACTTATTTGTTTTATAAATTATACACAAACATACTGTAACTCACCTTCTGTGTTTGTACTATTTTGTTATTTGTTTTATTCTATTTTATTCCTAATATATTGTATGTTTCGTTTCCGTGAGTGTGTCCGTGGCATCAACAGTGGGCCCTATCAGAATATCAGCGCAGTGATATTTTCTTTTTAATATCGTTGCACATGCTGAGATAGGAGACTTTTTGATCTCGCATGGGGTTTTTTATATTTTATTATTGTTTGTGTTTTGCTTATCTCGTGTCTCCTGTGCGGGTCACAAATAAATACTTTTTCTTTCTTTATACAATCGAGAATTTCATAAACACAAAGAAAATAGGAACATGGGGTTCCTAGCTTTAATAATGTTTAGTCACGGCTTGAATAAGTTAGGCGATTATCACACTGCCACGCATCACGCTGCATGTTGCGTACGCACCTACGCGCGTACTTGCGTGCATTTTTTCTATACAAACGGAGACTTAAGCAACGTTAAAACACGCATTCACGCGCTACGCTGCGTGGTTCGTGGCAGTGTGTTAACCGCCTTAGTGATTAAATAAAGTTACCTTTAGAAAACCTCCGTATTTCATTTTGCACTTTAAAGTTTACAGCATAACTAAAGGACATCTTACGTCAAAGTAACAGTACGAGTATACTCGGCACTAATATGAACAATAAAGAGGCCATAAACCTAGGCCACGTCTAGCGCTAGAAGTACTAAGACTAGAACTATAAAGTTTCTATTAAAGTATAATGTAAGCTTGTTTCAGAAGAAAATTCTGTTTCCCTACTGCTCTAAATATACAAGAATTAAAAATTGCCAAATCCACGACACTTTTTTTATTTCATACTTTTTAAAATATTTAATTTATCTAGTAGTCGACACACTTCGATCAACAATCTATCGCACACGTAATGATTACACGATATCTTGCGAAAATACCCCGATTCAAACAGTAAATCTATACTTAATATTATTAATATTATAAAGCGGAAAGATTTTTTTGTTTGCTTGTTTGTACCGAATAGGCTCCGAAACTACTGGACCGATTTGAAAAATTCTTTCACCAATAGAAAGCTACATTATTCCTGAGTGACCTAGGCTATTTTTAATCCCGATAATGAGTCCTGTGGGGTGGTCCACGGGAGCGAACTCGCGGGCAACAGCTAGTAGTCAAAAAAATTTGAACGACTGAACCGATTTTCATCAAACATAGCTAAGAACACGCCCAATAATGTCACCTTTCAAACAAAAAACAATCAATCAAAATCGGTTCATCCCTCTAGGAGCTATGATGCCACAGACAGATAAACAAATACACAAACTTATAACACCCCTGTTTTCCGTCAGGAGTTAAAAAGCATTGGCAATGGTCAAAATGCCAAATTATTAGGATTGATCACCTGAAATTTCGATATCGTTTGACATTTCCGTACATTTTTGTCATTTTTCCAATCGCTATCGCAAAGCTTTCGTTAATAGAATGTCACTTGTCTAAATCCTCAGGTTAGAATTCAAAAGATGAGTATATACTAGAACATTTTCTCGAGCATTACAATGTAATGTAACGTTCTTACGAATGGTACAATACAGATAAATGCTCAGTTTCTCAAAGCATTACCATGTAATGTAAAGTTGTTGCGAATGTTCGACGCTGTGTTCGATCACGGCGAGTGAGCATTTACCTGTAAGCCTGTAACATTTCTTTGTACCTTGCGTTCATTATTGACCTCACTCCACGTCACCCGCACTCGTGCATTTGCTCGATTATATGTTGCACTAAACCGCTCGTTAGTTTTTATAATCAGGTTGTAACAAAGCATCGAGCTTCATGTTCGAAGTGTGATTCGAGTAAATTTAAAACAGCGAACGCTCCATGTTCTGTTACACTGTCATTAAATGCTATTTATTCACATTATACATACGAAGTTCTCGGAGGAGCTCGTTGCTAAATAATAACAGCCGCACGGGTCGATCATCAAGGTTAAGCAACGCTTGACGAGGTCGGTCCGTGGATGGGTGACCATTTCAACATACCGAGTTTCCTCCGTGCCTCGGCAAGCACGTTAAGCCGTTGGTCCCGGCTGTCATTTGAAGATCTTTGGCAGTCGTTACGGGTAGTCAGAAGCTTGAGATCTGACACCAGTCTTGCCAAGAGGTACCGTGTTACCCAGTTACTAGGTTGTGGAGGTCAGATAGGCAGTCGCTCCATGTAAAACACTGGTACTTAGCTGAATCCGGTAAGACTGGAAGCCAACCTCAATATAGTTGGGAAAAGGCTAGGCAGATGATGATACATACGAAGTTCTTTATTAAAATAATCATGTTACATTGCTTTCAATTCAATATAATTTAGTATTCCCTCTCGATTTCATGAATACAATATATTACAAGCTTCTCTTGTATTATTGGGTCCTCTTGTGTTCTACAGTTATTGGGTATCGCATAATATTATATCAAGTTTAATGTTATTGAACCAATTTTCTATTATTGGTCCCTGAATGTTTTCAATTTCAGTTCTAAGTTATCATAGAGTGTTTATTTTTGCTAGAAATTATTGAAATATTTTACTTCGCTTAACTACCCACATACATAAACTGACGCTGTTTTCCTGTGAGGTTGGCAGAAACTACAGAACGTGATCTGCTTTGATCTTTACACGCCTTTTTTGTTCGTGTGCTAATAAAAATTGCTTGAATTATTACAATTTGTATGAACCAGCTCATTGAACTATCTGTATGTTAAAGGTTGAAGTACTTTTGAAATATTTCTTTTAGAATTCTTACGAGGAGAAGTCTACCCAATAAGTTATTTGCTGATTCGATAACGTTTCTGCTATAACGAATAGCGAAACTTTTGGTAATAGGCGAGGTTACCTTTCTATCGCGTGTAACTAGTTTCCAAACTGGCCGTATGTTCCCCACACAACCTGATCTTCATGAGCATGTCGTTGGTTCCAAAGTGCCCAGTAAAGGCCCCAAGCAGGTAGCGGATTTGCCTCCTGCTCATGTTCCAAATGCATTCCCGGGCTTTGAACGTAGAGCCTAGGAATTTCTCGGAGTGTTGTAGACCGGAATTAGACAGCCAAGAAGTTCGTTGTCTGTGATCTGCAATATCCCTAAATGTGGCTTTTACGAGATACGTCGAAATGCCAACACATGGTTCCGGACCCACAAAATCATTTGCTGAGCCCTCTTTGCCAGTTCATCTGCCACTTCGTTACCATGGATTCCTTTGTGCCCAGGTCACACATCAGTCTTACCCTGTTCTGCTTCCCAAGCCTGTTTAGGTTTTGGATAGCATCCAGAATAAGTCTGCGAGTCCACTTTGTAGGATGATGGCTTTGATTGCAGCCTGACTGTCACTAAGAATATATATGGATTAGCGTTGTTTGCATGGTTGCCGGTATTAAATAATAATAATATTTTATTTAAACTAAAAGTAGCTGCCGCAAAATATTTTCAAACTATTTATTTCATTTGTAGCGGCACCAACGCCTCCACTTATGAACTAATGACATGATGTCACACAAATCCTGCATCGCGCAATCAAAGTATTCGATTTGAACACATATTACAGTCCGACAAACCGTTGGGCAGTTGTCCGGACCAGACACAATACCCGTCTGGTCGGAGGATCCTCCCTTTTTTATGGAGGTTGTCGAACTTTACACCCTGTTCCACCTACCTCCAAACTGGTGACCCCGACGTGATCATGTGTTAAATTTCATGTACAAAATGGGTACACAGATAGATGGACTTAATGCTAATGATATCTTCTAGAATGGGCAAAAGTTATTTTCTTCGACTTGTTACAGATTCTTGTACAAGTTAGTTCTGCTATTTGGCATTGTATCTTGTACGGGCCAAACATTCTGACTGACTAATACATATTTTCACAACAAGACCATCTTCAAAGTCAAAGTCAACGTTTTTTATTTCAATTAGGCCATCAAGCGGCAATTTTGAAAGTCTTAAAATTTTACTTAGAAGTAGTAATAATTGATTCTTCCGTCCATTCGAAAAAGTTGCTTGTTACGGAGAAGACCCAATAAGAAACTCCATACTAACTCTTTAAAAAAAAGTGTTTAACAACATTTACATATTTTAATTCATATACATGAGAACGATGTACACAGCAGACTAATACTAAAATACTACTATACGTATAATAGTATTAGTTTATACCTAATAAAGTATTACTAGCACTAACAAGTAAATTTATTCATTTGATAAATAGGAACATGGTTCTCACGTACTTACAAATATTGCAAACATAGGTAAATTACCTAATTCAACAACAACGGAACAGTGTGTGAGTCAATTCTCAATCTTGCTGTGCAGTCAGAGGATACATATTTGCGAGCTGGCTGACCAAAACCAGATGTATCCTCCGACTGTACAGCAAGATTTTTTTCTTGTTTACATCTTTTTAGTTCGCTTTTGAAGCAGTCGGGTCTTTTGATTTTATTAACTTTTTTTGTTTACTACTTTTTAGTTGTGGTATATATTTTCATAATCACCTCTGAAAACCCTTCATTTTGATACCCAACTCGATGGGTTTCGAAGAAAAAAAAAATGGAACCCCTACAATATGGCGCCCAAAATCCGCCATGTTTCTTTTTTTTCAACATCACTTATCTAAGAACACTTGGGCGGCCAAGACATATCTAACGATGTCTTAATTATTAACATCCGTCAAGTGGTTTGAAAGATACGAGGTAATTAAGACTATTACATACATACAAGATACGCGCGAAAAACATAACCCTTTCCTTGCAGCCGGGTAACAAAAAGAGAAGGGGAAAAAAAGTAAAACTATAATTATGAAAATTTAAATTAACCAGTTTGATTTTGTCTACAATAAAGATTGCCCCATGGAGCAGAACTATAATGTATGTTGCCAAACATTCTACAAATATTCTTAACTTGTCGCAATTAAGCTTTCCAAGAAAATTTCCAAAACCTAAATAACGCCAATTCCACTTGCACAAGTACTTTTCCATTTTAGGTAGCTTCTACCGCAAATACTTTTCCTCAGAGTCATTACTACAATACTCTGAGTTTGTCGCGTGCGTTACTTTTTATGACGCGCCGGCCATTTTGATCCACGGTCACGTACCGGACGGCTTCTGCGGCACTTTTAGTGTTCATACTATAGTGCGCTGAGAAAGGTTTATTTTCGTAGTTCTGTTCAGATTTATGGGTAGGCAAAAATATGGGGATGTGTGTGTATTGAGAAGAGGTCTATAACCTCAGGAGAGGTATTGTAGTGTGGACGAAAGATCGTTATATCAATTCATTAATTGTGCACTAATAGATACGAACTTAAATGTGTACAGCTGCTGTAATTGGTCCTGGTATCCGCTTGACGGCCAATAAGACTTGAAAGCGTATATAACATAACATGACATGTATAACATAACATGTATATAACACTGAAGATTGATACGAGAGAGCTAGATAAAAAATACTTCATTTGTATACCAAGATAGTTACACACAAAAAGAAAACTGAATTAAAGTGAGCTCTGAGCTGGTTTTGTGTTGGCAGCTTCATGACACTAAGTAAGAGACAGAAAAAGAATAGTACCGATAGTGATAGTTTCAATTAAAAGGAATAAGATAAGATAGAGGACTTATTCAAATATTTTCTTCCCCTACTTCAAAGAAATTAAGCATAAACACCATCTTTCTACCTACAGAGACCCACAATTAGATCGCAATGTCAAACCGAGTGCTTTCAACTTCAGGTCGTCTTTTTAGTACTGAACTGAAAATGCCTTTGTGCTGAAAGATCTTCCAGATTACACCCTATTGTGGCCGATGGCTAGGTCAATTCATTCAGGTGGCGGGCCAAATGATGCATTCTACGGTAGAATAAATTTACGGTAAAGCCTTTGTGAGAATATATTGAGATGAAATATGTTCGAGGAAAAAGGGGTTTTTGAATAACGTATGAAGGAAGAAAGAGTATTTTTCTTGAGGTTATGGTAAGTGAATTTGGTTTTCTGAGAAGTGGGCAGGTAATTGGGGATGTTATTGGTTTTTGAGCAACTATATAAGTTTTTTTTTGTGATTGAATGATTGTGTTCGTTAGTTTTGTTAGAAAGAGTTTCGTAGGTAATGGGAAAATGTAAGATCAAAATAAGGAAGTCGTTTTGAGGTTTTTTTATAACTCGTAAAGGAAAGTAGAAGCCTGTTAATATTTTTTTTATTCGTCATCACAGATTTTCACCCGACTTTTCCAGAGCGAAAGTGTGTTATTTTTTTGTAAAATGTTTTTTCATAAAACCTCTTGCGCTTGTAGGTGTACTATAACATATCGATCTCTGCCCAACCTTACGATGAATACAAGCGTGAAGCTATGTTATGTATTGCGCTTAGAAGCTCTAGTACAACGAAACAGACTAGTACCTAATTAAAAATATTTTAAACCTAAATACCGGTGGGTCTACCACCGAAAAGATAAATAACACTAGAGCAACGAAGCAGACAAATAAATAAAATAAAACCGGCTAAGTGCGAGTCGGACTCGCGCTCGTAGGGTTCCGTGCCATTATCGCAAAAACGGCAAAAAAAACACGTTTGTTGTATCGGAGCCCCACTGAAATATTTATTTTATTCAACTTAAATAAAAATGGAAAATTTCAACTAAAATAAAAATGGTGATAGACGGACAGACAGACAGACGTACCGCGGAGCCTTAGTAATAGAGTCCCGTTTTTTCCCTTTGGGTACGGAACCCTAAAAACAGGCCAGTGCGTGACGGACTTCGCACATTTAGGGTTCCGTACCATTTTATATATTGGTATTTGTTAGTAAAATTATAATAATAAACATTATCACCAAAGGAGATGTTTGATTTTGGGCCACCACTATGACCGCTACATAGATAAATAGAAAAGAAATTGGGGAATTCCATAAAAATACTCGCAAATTAATTTGAAAAAGCCGTACAAAAATGATTATTTCAAAGTTTTTATTATGATAACCCTATTTTTAGGGCAGCCATGACAGTTGTGCGTGACATGCCATTTGACGACTTTGATAGTTTTAAGAAGTGACGTCTTTGATTATTTCTTTGCTTTTTTGACTTTGAATTGGATGTTTTGGAGTTTTCAGTGATTGTTTTAGTTTTGCAACCCAGTTTACTACCACTCACATTGATTGATTGCTTCTCTGTTGCAATTGAAATCGTGTTGTTTTTTTTAACGCAGATATTACGATGACACGTCATTCAAATGTCATTGTCAAAATGACATTCTTCGCATACTGCTGATCTGATCTACCATGTTTAATTTTGTTGTGTTGCTCTACTTGACAAAGGTAATTTGAGGTTACCAAACGAAGTGAGATTAAAGAATATTAATAATAAAAAGCAGTTACTATATTTTATAGCGATTTTACATATAGAGTACATAGTGCTGGCCCAGGCTCCAATCATTTCTGGAACATCTCGTTTCAAGTTAATAGGTAAATGGGCGATTAAAAAAATATTCGGCACAAATGGTTTGACAGACGACGGACACGTGAATGACAGCAATAGGACCCCGTTTGAGCCATTCGGTTACGGCAACCAAATAAAAATTGTAGTTCTAAAAACTAAAAAACACGCTTTAATGGTAAATTGAACTAAAAAGTCGCTAATCCTGAAGATCTTGGTAAGGCTAATGAGACAAACTATTTAAACGCGCACGGTAGAATAAACTTGTATTATTTGTAAATTTTAATTTTTGTTTGACGTTCAAAAGTGCCGCTTATTGGCCTAGTTGAATAAATATATTTGACTTTGACTTTAACTAGATTATTGCATTGTCATCGGTCCTTGATAAGTGTGCAAAGTTTCAAATCAATCCCACGTTTTGAAGGGGGTGAAAATCACGTTCAAAGATTCCGTTACATTGATACATAGGTACATATATACGTACATACCAAGCTAATAAAAGCGTGTTGAAAAAAAAGACACAAACCCGGCTTCATTTACCTACTGCCCAGATCCAATCTTTGCCCACCCTAATTGGCAAATACGCAGAATAACTGTCCACCGTACCCTTTGCCCGGAGGCTGTCGGTTCAACACAAACAATTACGGAACCTTGCTTGCAGAGCTTAATTGTTGACTTTCAACCTAAATAAGGTTTTTGAATACAATCTTGGGCTTTTATTATGACGTCAAAAAGGTTTTTCAGTGTATTTTTCGGGTCTTTGTGCACTTGATAGGATTAGTTCTTCAAAGTATGTCTGGGATAGACGATTGTGATAGTGTCATAATACTATTTGGCTTTCGTATTGGCGTAATCTTCAAGATTAAACTAACTTCAAGTACAATAAGTACAGACAAGTATTTAAATTTTAAAGTAAGTATGGTTATCACCATAACAACCGATTGTATCCGCAAAAGCAAAGCACCCGGCTCGAAGGACGCCTCTGCTTGTTGGGTGCTACATGCGCTAACATGTTTTCAGTAATAAATTAATACTCTGTAGGTCAGTGAAAGTAAACAATCATTGAATCTAGCAATCCGTTTCCATCCAACCAACCTTATAAACAATAAATAAATAAAATGTTTATCCAGTTTATTAGAAATATTGACCCTTCGGCATATACTTGCGTTAACTATCAAGTATCGATTGTTGCGTGAAACATTGGTGATTGCAGCTCAAAGGCAGTAATTGGCCTGCAAAGACCCACTGCTTACTCTTAGTTCGATTCTCGGATCAAACAATTTTATTGCGTAATACGTCTTGAATATCTTAGAAGCCCGGAGTCTGAATTTGTGCCGGTTGATGACAAAAGGCTCATGAGACTTACTCATAACTGGCGAAATTTAGGTATTCTAAATATAAATACACCTTTCTTTTAATACAGGCGTAATTTTATATAATGTTTCTTAGCTTGATTTTTATTGGTAGCAGCAAATAAAACTAAATATCGACTAGACCAGGGCTCACCAAATGGCGGACCGCGGTCCGAATCCGGAACACAGACCTATTTTGTGTGGACCTTAAGTAAACAGTACAATATAATTTACTTGTTTTACTTGAGTGCGAAAATTGAGAATGTCGTCGAAATCCTCAGCAACAGTTACTTTCTGTATCCTGATGTTGAATGGAACAATGAAGCCGCAAATGTCTTCCCACCGGCCCCCTTCTACCATCGGACATCCAGACACACTGCAAGTTACCATCCTCACCTAGTTGCTATTCCACCAATTCGCACCAAGCGCTTCCAAACATCCTTCATAATGCGCACAGCAAAAGAGCGGAACTCACTGCCTGCATCTGTGTTTCCGAACGCATACAACCCGAATCTCTTCAAAGTTAGAGTGAACAGGCTTCTTCTGGGTAAGCTCACTCCATCGTCGACTTTGTCTCTGTCACCTCTGACCTAGACTAGAGTCAAGAGCAAACCCATCAAAAAAAAAAAAATAAAAAAAAAATGTTTTCGGGAGTAATAAAGCTACACTCCAGATGAAAATTATCGATTACCAGAAAAAACAGTTTCAAAACGCAAAGATACGGCAATTTCCTGTCAAGAGTTTTGGATAAAATGTGTATCCTATCACTTTATTTCATCATTGATATTAAAATCTATAATTACATATTTAAGTTTAGTATTTAAATTTTAATTAAGTACAGTGCGTTCCTCGAAAGATGAAACTTGACACACCACGTGGTTTGACTTGCGCAATAGACGATTATAGGTCTCTTTAGTGGTATGGAAAAACCCGGTCGTCATCGGGGCGGCGCGGCGGATAGAGCGCGGGAGGCGCGGTCAGGGGGGTGACCATAAGCTCTTAGAGCGGTATCAATTTGAGATCGAGTAAGTGACAGATTTATTCACGTCAGATACATCTGTCCCTTATTCGATCTCAAATTGATACCTTTCTAAGAGCTTATGGTCACCCCCCTGGTCTCTTCTTTCGTGGCACGCACTGTAAATACACGTGACGATGTAAAGGCCAGTAAATGTTGGTTGCCTTTAAACCTTATGGACCGCAACGGACATTTTATTTTTAAGAAACGGACTAGACTTTTGTATATTCTTCCTGCTACAAATTCCGATCTGCAGACTTTGCTCAAGAAATCTACCAATCACTTATTTAAATATCAATCCTCTGCCAACTTTCTGCACTTGAATATGTCTGACAATGCAAGTAATAAAAATATCACTGCCTCCAGTCCAGACTAGCTGTTCAAGATTTCAGTTAATTTTTAATTAAAATTAAATAAAGTCATTTTCAACACACTTGCTCATAAAGTGGCTCTAATTTCACCGCAATTAGGCATAATTATAATGATACCTGTAAACAAACTGTGACTTTTTCATTGCTATTATTCACAAGTGAGTTATAGTTTTTTTTTAATGGTTTCCTGCCTTCATTTTAAATACTTTTAAATTAAACTAATTTTAAAAGTGTCAAAAATCAATCCAATGAAAATTAATAAAATAAGTCATTAATTCTAATCCAGTTAAAATTGAAGTATTTTCAATATAATAAAATGTAACATTGTTAATCAATTAAAATTAATCCCTTTCTATTCCTGTCATGGAAGTAGTACTTACTATATCCATAACATGATATGGGTAGTAATTACTATTTCCATGATATCCATTAAATACATTAAATGTGGCATAGCTTCTAGTCAAACAATTCAGCAAACTGCTAGAACCTAACATATTGCTGGCTCATTTCATGCAACTTCGTATTCAACTAGATAATTTCAACTTGTACGTGTTTTTTTTTCTTTCTTTATTTAATTAGGGACTTTTATAAACGCCATGCGTATGACAGTCCCATCATACCCTAAATACACACTATGCACCTACTATTCATCAGATTTGGATCATGAACTTGAACAGACTCTTCGCTTCATCACCATTTGGTTGAGACATAAGTCTATGGAATGTGCCTACATCAAGTCGGTTCAACCTCAGGACTCTAAACAAATCGCTTCTTATAGACTCATACCGCACACAGTCCATCAATAAGTTCTGTAGGTCCTCGACAACTCCACACTCGACACAATTAGGCGAGTTAACTTTTTTCATTAGGAACGCTAACTTATTACATGGAATGTGTCCAGATCTGAGTCTACAAGCAGTAACAACTAATTTTCTACTTAAATTAGTATTGACAAACCAGGGCACATGAAAAGGCTGACCATGTATAGTTTTATACCAGATCCCTTTTTCTAAAGAACGCTTATCAAAGTACTCTTTCCAATCATCGTAACACTTACTTTTAAATTTAGTCAAAACTTCTGTATAATCCAGCGTTATATTAATGTTTTTTTCCATATTTAGCTGCATGTTTAGCAAGAATGTCAGCCTTTTCATTGCCCTGTAGTCCTCATTGTTTTAGTCTATGGCCGATCGCCATTGTCAGTTTTCCTATACTGATTAATTTACCCCGCCATTGCGAAAAATTTTTCACAACTCGTTTTCACTGTTACTGTAGAAAATGTTTTTTTTGTATTATTTTCTTCACAAGTGTGTTGAAAAACGTCGTATGATACACGTGTGTATTGATGATTACCGTCCTCGGCTCTCATAAGACCCTCACCTACAGGCCTCACTACCTCAATGGCGCCTCAGCGGTAATCACCAACATTACGCACTTGTACCATAATGTACTATTATTTCAGGCTTTAAGGCCGTAAAAGAGTAAAAACGTAATTATTATCAACACAAACATGGACATATCTAAATAAAATAACACATCGCAAACATTATATTATTGTGATATAATGCGTTTAGAACAATAATACCAACGTAGAGGTAGATATAGTCGCTTGTGACTGTAATTGACAATTATTGTTATGATTATTAATTACGTAATAAGTATACCTATTTTCTGTTCTTAGAGGCGGATCAGACGAATATGATTTGCAACTACTCACCTTTTCGAACTTAATCGCAAATAACAACAGTTGTAGAGAATGCTTTGTAAGGTACAAAGGTTTGTGCATGAAGTCTAAATAAATAAACATTTGTAACTCAACGATGATGAGCTTTAAACGTATTATCTGGGCAGGGTCTAATAGCTATCACAAAAAGCAAAAATAAAAAAAAAACCGTGTAAGGTTTGGCATTTAAATAAAATGCGAGTTGAATGCTAGGCTATTAATCTTAGGGTATGGTCACACTTGTGAGATAAGTCTTTATTTATACGAATACTTAAGGGTACACCAGTCGACGGCACAAACTATTTTGTGCGCGGGGTTAAAATACATTTTATATCAACCGACAACAAGTGCGGAAGAGATAGATGCTGTGATGAGCAGTAGGAAGCTAGTTCGCGTACGAATACACACTTTTGCAGATTTGTAGCGAAATGGATAATGATTTAGGAAGAAACCGAGCGCGCGAAATTTTATCAACAGACCTTTGGCAGTCTAGATATCATGAAAAAATTACTAAATCTATCTGTTCAAAATAAAATTATTTGCATTGTTGAACTACTAATCTATCCCTGTATGGAGGCCGTTTTGCAATTTTCCGTCTTCTTATGCTATTTATTTGCTCCAAAAATGCGTTGAAATTAGTGTCAAAATGTGGATCTTTCGACGCTCATAACTTTCAAATATTTTTTTTTACTTTTTTTGCTTCCATACAGGACTAGATAATGATGAGACAAATTGATATCACTTTTTTTTTAGCATACATCGTCAAACAGTGGAATAATCCCTAGACTGACATCGAAATTCGGGATACATAATATATTTTTCAATACAGTTGTTAAACATGGCGTACTTTCAGAGGCTATAATTATGATTCGAAAGTTAAATCTTACGCATAGGCATCTTTTCTTACGCGGTCGTGACTTTTGTTTACGAGCTCGATCATTATGTTTGCAGTTTAGTTTTAAATTTATAAGTCAATTTAAAAAAGTTTAGTAGCAAGGAGTTTTCAAACATAGAATAAAATGGGATCGATTTTATTCGAGGAAAAATGAATGATTCCGTACGTTTTAGCATTGAATTTTCAAAAGTCTTATAAATTGTTGTTTAATATATTTAATTACCAGTTTTAATTTAATTATTTTCACATCAACATTTGTCAAAAATCGAATAGACTGTATAGGCTGCTTTCTTTGTAAAAAAAAATATGACCAGTTGCAAAAACGCGCCCTTTTCTGAAAATTTTATTTTTGTGTATCAAATCTAATTATTTGATTTGTTTTTACTATTTCCCACAACTGTATTGAAAAACGTCGTGTGATACACGGGTGTGTAGGTTATTGCAAACTCGTGTCATTAAAAACCCTCGCCTTCGGCTCAGGCTTGTTAATGGAAGCTCGTTTGCAATAACCTACTTTCCACCCGTGTATCACAATGTACTTTACAATGCATGTCCTCGAAAAGAGCATTTTCCAAGCAGCCAAACTGTGCGGAAAGTGTCACAATTTTTACTAGTGCTTTTTACTTTCCTGTACTTTTTTAATTTTTTCTCCAACGTCAGCCCGCCGCATAGAGTTTTTATTATTTGAGAAAAGTTAAAAAAAAATGTTAAGTACAGATTATCATTCATATAAAAGGTAAAACAAAATTAATACTTCATTTAAGGCGTCTTTAATTACTCTAGATTTAGATTTTGATCAATAAATTAATTTAAAAAATTCATTAAATATGTTTGGCAGAATGAATATTTTGCTCGTGCATTTTTGCGTTACGACGTGACAGCTATTGGCACATACGCAGTAAAAGTTAATCTGTGGATATGCTGAGCGCCCTTGAATAAGTCCGCCATTTTATTAATTTCTTGCTTGGTTCAGATATTTTTTTTTATTTCCTCGCTAATGCATAGTAAAATATTGTACGATACACGTGCGTAAGATGATTTTCGACTCGTGTCGATTTATTCACTCACTCGCTTCGCTCGCGCGTGAATAAAATACCACTCATCGGAAATCACCTACCTTCCGCACTTGTAGGATAAATAACTAATTTAAACGACAGTGGCGAAGCTCATCGATAAGTTATTTTATTTTTAACCCCCGACAGAAAAGAGGGTTGTTATAAGTTTGACGTGTTTATCTGTGTGTTTGTGTATTTGGGCGTATTTAACTGTCTGTGGCATCATAGCTTCCAAACGTATGAAGCGATTTTGTTTTTTTTTTTTGATTGAAAGATGACTTGATCGAGAGTGTTCTTAGTTATATTTGAAGAAAATCAGTTCAGCCGTTCAAAAGCTAGGCGCTTTTTACTTTTTTAAGCGGGATAATCGCGCAAGATCACATCATCATCATCACATCATCAGCCTATTAATGTTCCCACTGCTGGGACAAAGGCCTCCTCTCTGTGAGAGGGAATGGGCCGTAATCCACCACGCGGGCCCAGTGTGGGTTGGTGGATGTCGCATGTCTTCGAATATTTGGTTCTAGGACATGCCGGTTTCCTCACGATGTTTTCCTTCACCGTTTTGAGAGCAGTGGTGATGAAATCATTTACACAAAGTAAAGCGCCTACCTGGGCTCGAACCCACGACCTACAACTTGTAAGTCGCGGCCGATACCACTGGGCCACCATGCTCCAATTAAAGATATCCTGTTATAATTAAGTGTCTCGATGGATTGTCGATAGAAGCATGTTTACTAACTGGATAAATTATGTAGTTTAAAGACGTATTTGTGTCGGGGGCTTTTAAATTTTACTTGTTTATATATCACTCTGCAGTTTAAAGAAATGACAACCGAAACAGTTTGCTTTTCTATTTTTTGTGTTCTAATTATTTTGGCTAACATAACATATAATCACGCCTGTGAGCCCCGAAGGGTTTAGTAGAGGTAGACCTATGGTACACCCACCTTTCGTCAGTTGTGTTTACATCCCATGCTAACTTTTCTTTAAAACGAAAAATTCACCAGCGAAGGCTTTTATAAAATTATAATTTAAGAGCTTAACGAAAACCATTTAACTATAAGTAACTACCATAGCACACACAAATTTCATGACGTACACATTTAATAAAATATGTAACTCCCTTCGTGTGAACGACGCAATTTTAAATTCTGCGGGTTCAGAATTGCCCAGAAAATGCATTTTATTAAAGTGTTCACTGGTCTACCGGTCCTTTTTTATCTCTTTCCGTAATTAAAATTCAAGCATCGCTTTGCTTCATCATACACCCAAAAATATTCAGGGCTGGTTAAATAAGATAACAAAAGAATATTCAATCGATTCAACCCAAATTTTTAGCTCAAGTCAGCAACAGCAATTTTTAAGTACATCTTAAGAATGAAATGGCCGGAGTATTTGTTTCCTAATATGTACAACCTCTGGTTTTTCTGGGAGTATTTCAGTTAAGAGTGAATAGGTTACTTCTAAGTAAGGAAGCTTCACCGTCGACCACATCATCGCTTACCATAAGGTGCGATGATTCAAACGCGAGCCCATTAATAATAAAAAATTATTTTGTCTCCCTAGACCGAAAACATTTTTTTCATTACTCATACTCTGAAAGTAGGTCTTAAGTTGCCTGAGGAGCGGGTTTAAAGTAATACTTTTCAGCCCTAGGGAGAATCGCTTTCAACTGACGGCTGTCAAATTATTTTAAAAAAAAACTAGTTCCTTTTCACATATCTATTGAACCATGTTCCAACTTTCTATACAACCACGAAGTAAAATTGAAATAACTTAAAGTTAAGTATTGATTAAAGAATATATATTTTTTAAATAACTTTAGTTTCAACAATTTCTTTAAAATAACTTAGATTTGGGCAAAATATTTACCATTTTTTCAATGATGAAAATAAAAAATAATGGCTGAATAGCAGGCCGGCCACAGAAATAAAAACAAACAAAATAGGCGGGAAAGCGGCAATCATTTTTTCTTTAGCTAATTCATGTTTTTATTTTTATTTCCTTGTATTTGTAATGAAAAGCACAGTGTTTACCTCGGGTTAAAGACTTATTTAGTCCCTCGAACTATTGGCGCCCTCACTTCGTTCCGGGCGCCAAACCCCGTCTCGGGACTAAATAAGTTACTTTCACCCCTAGGATAACAATGTACTATTTCATCACACCTATTCGAAAAACGACAATTGTCTATAGAGGATAGCGGAAGCCAAATCCAATTTTGCGCCCGTCGGAGTTTGAGCTTTCTCTCTTCTGAATGGTCCGCTTCGTGCTTTTGATAGATTTGCGTAGTTGGGTTGGAGGCGCTCGCGTGAAGGTTTTATGTAAAAAAAAATATCACTAACTAACATTCAATTCTCTATGGTGATTAGGTAAATAATATATACCTACACAATGGATAATTGGAAAAATCAAAAGCTACGAGTACACACTACACACTATTTACACACTACATACACACTATTTTTCAACACTACCTAAGAGAAAATAGCTTTTTAATT
This sequence comes from Orthosia incerta, assembly GCA_948252205.1. Lineage (NCBI taxonomy): Eukaryota > Metazoa > Arthropoda > Insecta > Lepidoptera > Noctuidae > Orthosia > Orthosia incerta. The sequence goes on along the minus strand of OX411755.1, from coordinate 27,949,204 downwards.
TTCTCTTAGGTAATGTTGAAAAATAGTGTGTAAAACTCGGGGACAAAATATTTCGTTCTCGGGCGGCGTATATTGAATTCCTCGCTAAGCTCAGGATTCTACGTTAGAATCCCACGCTACGCTCGTGATTCTACTATAGAATCCTTCGCTTAGCTCTGAATTCAAAATAACGCCCTGGATGAACAAAATATTACTTTGTCCCCTTGTAACACAAATAACTATATGATCACCGTTTGAAGTCATTTGCAGAGAGGAGGACTCTAATGCTTACATATTTGAAGCAATCCAATATACGAGGATAACCTACAGATGCCATTAAGGTATAAAGCCACGTACGTTGTAAAGACTGGATTACTTCGGTAACATACTTCCTGGACCATCAAGTATGGTAATAGAAACTCATAATGAAATTAAACTTAATAGTCCTCCAGATCGAATTAAGCCATTGGTGCGGCAGATATTATAGTAAATAGAGTAAATGATAAATGATTTTATTTCTGTAAGTTGGTTTGTACAAACACTTTTACATGTCGATCATATTTTTAAAACTAGATGAGGTCGGCGTTTCCTATCTGACTACTCTGAGAAGGAAGGACGAAACAAACTCAGAGGTCACAGTCTCTTTTAAAGTCCAGACAAAAATCTTGGTTAGATCATGTGAAGACCATGTAGATTGATGTCTGAAAAGGTCTTTTGAGGAAAGAACCAGCCAGATTGAGTGGACCTCTCCAGTCAGTGCACGCATTTGTCAATAACCGAGCAGCTCAACACAGAATTTAAGCTCAACGATTCGACGAACAATACCAAAGAAAGGACATTCAGGTAGGCCGCATAAACTACTCAAACTGCCAGACCACGATTAAAAACTAAGATAAATTAAAAAAAAAAAACAAAAAGAAATAAAGAATGGTCCACAATTGTCTTCACATTCACAATAATTAAAATAAAATAATATAATAATTTAAAAAGTAAATATTATTGTCATTGCAAGAAAACCAAAAAAAATACACGGTGGAAAATTTAAAAAATCTAAATATATTTTTTTTATTGGAGCAGCTCAATACCAAGCCTTTTTGTCCTCAACTTAATCTTTAATGGTATAAAATGCTTTCTGGCACAACTTACGTTTAATGATTGATTTGAATGTATTAAGACTTAGACCTTGTACGTGGCTTGGAAGCTTATTATAAAAGCGCACACATTGACATCTTAACGAGCCACCTATTTTCTTGAGCCTTGTTGTTGGTACTACAAATTTGTGTTTGTTCCTAGTTAAACTAAGTTTAGGTTCTTTTTTAATCCTCTGAATAAGCAAAGAATAAATATTACTTTAAATTACAATGTTGGTGTACAAAGAAAAATTTGGTTTTCATAAATCGATTTCTACGCATAAGATTATTATTATTATTCCATTCCATGCACACAGCCTTACCCAGGCAGAGCGCACTAACCGCGTTAGCTCACTTGTGTGCCTGATTGCGTTATCCAGATGTAATTATTCCGTGATACGATTGTCTCGGCTCCTAGCGCGTGCAGCTAACTTTAGCCCTACCCTACATATTAAGGGTACAGGCGTCCATTATAGTTATACGAGAAAATGCGAGGCAGAAATAGTCCAGTTCAGAAAGGGAACTCCTGTATGTTGGGTACAGCCGTCTAATAAAGCTACTGTTATACTGAGAAGTGCTTAGCAGAAATAGTTCAGAACTAAGGTGACATTTTTAGGGTTCCGTACCCAAAGGTTAAAACGGGACCCTATTACTAAGACTTCGCGGTCCGTCTGTCTGTCTGTCTGCCTGTCACCAGGCTGTATCTCACGAATCGTGATAGATAGACAGTTGACATTTTCACAGATTATGTATTTCTGTTGCCGCTATAATAACGAATACTAAAAACGGAATAAAATAAATATTTCAATGGCAATGTTATACGCGAGGCCGACTCGCACTTGGCGTTTTTAATAGTACCTAACTGTTATACTGTTTGGTAGAAATAGTCAAGTTCTGTGGTGGCATTTCATGTGATGCGGACAGTTAGAATTAATTAGAATATCTGGTAACATGGATTGCCTGACAGTCTTTTGCATTGTGCTGGTTAAGCTCTTATAGTACCTACGTCAAATTGAGGAAAAATAAAAAGATACATTGACAGTATCATAATGCATGCAGATAGAAAGGGCGCACTTTATTTATTTTGTCAATTACTAGGACGCTAGGATGCCTATCGACAGGATTTGTCCACAATTGCCATGAACCGGGAGGATTGGAAGGAAGCAAGGGAGGGAGGCCTTTGCCTTACAGTGGGACAGAATAGGGTGAAAATAATTAAATAAATAATAATAAGAGGACGCTGTTCATGTGAGGACTACTCCTATACTAATTGGTGGGGGAGTCATGGTGGATATTTCTTCTTATTCATCTACCTTTTACTCATTACGAGTATAACATGTTAAGCTTATGGTATGCCTCTGGTCGTATAAAATTATAGTCTCATCGGACCATGAGAGTTAGCGAACTATGACTGCAGGTGTTTTTACCGACTTCAAAAAAAGGAGGTAATCACAGGGTACCTTACTATAGAACTTGATAATTTTTAGTAATGGTGTACTAAAAAGAGAGAAATAAAAACTTTTCACAAATATATAAAACAACTTCAAAGCACAACACAAAAAATTGCAAAATAATTTTCGTTTTGGAAGTTGTTGTCGAAAAATGATAAAAACAAGAGGTACCAAATACACCTTAATCGCGGCCTGGACGGGGTCGCCACAGTCTGATGGAGGACGCGGTGGAGCCGCAGGAGAGGAGGAGTGTCGGTATAGCGTTGACCATGAGACCCTCCTTATTCCCTGCGGCCGAAAACTGGTATTTGGCAGGGCCACTGACATGACCCGTCACAGGGGGACAAAGGGTGCCATACAAGGGATCGTCTGGCACCCATGTGCTGATTTAGTCCCCCAGGTGGTCATGGCATACAATGTGTTCGGGTACCCCGGCGATGGGGGTTATCCCCAGAGGAGGGTCCCTCGACGGACAGCCACGGTGGGTACGCGGTGAGTGCTAACGCGTGCCCGTGAAGCAGTATAAGCAGCACAGGAGGACACTGTGGAGTTTTAGGGGGTTGGAGTCTCACATAACTGCACTATCACCCCGAGTGCAGTATGTATGAGCATTTCACCACGCAAAAAAAAATTGGCTGGTAGAATAGATGGGTAGGTAGGTAGGGTAGGGTAAGTAGGTTGATAGGTAAGGCAGGTGGTAGGTAGATAGATAGGTTTTATAGGGTAGGTAGGTACATATCCAGTTGACGGGAGCGAAGCCGCGGGGGACAGCTAGTAAAAATAAAGGAATGGGCCGTAATCCACATTGCGGGCACATTGCGGGATGGTGGATGTCACATGTATTCGAATTTTTGATTCTAGAACATATCGGTTTCCTCATCCTTGATCTGACGGATGTTTTCCTTCTCCGTTTTGAGAGCAGTGGTGATTAAATAATTTACACAAATTAAAGCGCCTGCCTGGGTTTGAACCCACGACCTACAACTTATAAGTCGCGCCATTGGGCCACCTCTGTAGTAATGGATAAACTCAAAAAGTATTTAACCAATTTTGAAAATTATTTCACCACTAGAAAGCTACATTATTCCTGAGTCCTGCCTAACATAGGCTATTTTATATCCCGAAACTGCACGCACTCGATGTGAATTTACCCATTTTTAGACTTGCCTGCTTTATCTAGTAGTTGCTAACGCTACTTTCAAGCACGAGAACCTGGGTTTGATGTCCGGATCGGGCTAAGTGTTATTGGGTTTTTCCATTTCTCGGTAGCAACTCGGAGTCTGGATTTGTGCCAGGTTGATGGCAATAGGCTCACCCATTAATAAATGAGACTTAATGTGCTTAAACATAACTGGTAAAATGCAGGTGTGCCACAGGTGCACCTCTGCCTAGCCCTTCGAGGAATACACGCGTGATGTTATGTACTAGATAGATAAATAAACAAAGTTATCTATATTTTCATTTTGAAGTAACTTCTTCTTAGTTGTTGCGCTCTTTTCAGAGCGGTCGTGGTCGTCATGAAGTATAGTTAGTATTTGCGGCAGATGTAATGCGTCTCACAATGTCTCGTCATCTTTCCCGATCTGAAGTCATCCGGTTACATTTGTGCACGGGACCGCCCTCAGCAGACTTGTTCTGGTCGGTCCAACGCATGGGTGACCTTCCACGCAGTCTAGCGCCTTCCCCTTTTTCTTGGATGAATAATCGCTCTATGGACTGACTGTCTCGCTTTGAAACGTGTCCGAAGAAAGTGAGTATTCGGGACTGTACTATTGCGGACAGACGCTGCTTGATGTGGAGTTCTTGGAGTATCGATCAAACATTTGTGCCAAACTCGGTTCATATGACACTCTGAGCATTTTTCTCCAGCACCAAATCTCCAGAGTGTCTATCTTTTTTCTTTCCACCTCCCGCAACGTCCACGTCCCAACGTCCCTTGAAGTAACTACAGTAAAACAATTTACTAACTTTTATCCTCCTCCTCCTGCTCGCATCGTGTCCCTAATTACTGAGGGTCGTAATTCCCCTGACGTCGTTGAAACAACTTTTTCTTCACTAATTTGCGCCATCTATGCCTGTCATTTGTGTCTTGGAGCGCATCGTGCAGTTTGGTGTTCAACGAACTGCGGCCAAGTCCGCACATCGTTGAACACCAAACTGCACGATCTGATCTTATTGGACTGCGAGGATGTTTCCCTTCAATCTTGCCAGCTGTTCTAGGTTGTGTCAATCCTTTCTGGCGATGTGACCAAAGAATGCCAATATCCTACGAAGGCAGATCGTGGACAGTCTGATCTTGAGATTCAGTTAGCGGAGGATGGAGTTATTTATGGATTTTTTTAGAAACATTTATCCTTAATTATAAATGCACATTACTTATCGTCGTTGCCAGCACGAGTGGGACGTCAATAATGTCAAAATAATAATAATTATTATGTTAACATTCGCTGTCACTAAAAATTAAGCGTGCAATCTAGTGCGGCAGCGTAAATAGTGTGGGCATGGTGGCTATAGAACTTTAGGATGTATTTTTTTTTAAAATTAAATGAAACTTATTTAATTTACTCGCTTTGAAAAAACGGACAAGAGAAGCATCGTGAAAACATGTCACAGAACCAAAAATTCGAAAACATGTGACTTTCACGAACCTGCACTAGGCTGACTTGATAGATTGTGCGCACTTCTAGCCACACAGAGCAGAACTAATTGGGTTGCTGAACAATATTTTTTTGTATTAAATGGAAAGATAGTTATTAAATGCTAGAAGTTGGTTAAAGTTGTTAATTAACCTCTGGTGCACTCAGTCCGCTAATAAACTCTCCTTCACAACACTTCCTACACTACCAGTATCGCATTTCATTACCTACAATGGATCTTTACTCGAAATTGTCAAGCTGTGTGGAGGAACTTACCTCAACATTTACATCAAGAATGGCGCAATATGAGGAGGACTTAAAGAATGCCAGCGGTGAGTCTCCGCATAAGACAATTGCCAGCCTATCCAAGGATTTTACCGACTTCAGGGGCCTAGTCTGGAAAACCTTAGCTTCAATTAAATCCCAGATGGAGCTGCTTGTGGTGGGGCTGGATAGACATGAGATGGCTTCCCGTGCAAAGGTCCTCTTATTGCATGGCTTGGCTGAAAACGAGGAAACCGATCACAGCAAAAGGTTTCTTGGCATATTGTCGGAGCATTTGAAAATGGAAGGCATCACACTGAGAGACATAACAGCCTGTCATCGCCTTGGAACCAACACCAGCAAGCCTCGTCCCCTCTTAGTGCGCTTTGAAAGCCGTATCGTGCGGAGTGAGGTGTGGCGCAATAAGACCAAACTGAAAGGGTCTGGTCTGACACTTTCGGAGTTTCTCACCAAGCCCAGACACGAGATATTCATGAACGCTCGCAAGTACTACGGTATACACAAGTGTTGGACCTCTGAGGGCAAAATAGTCATCCAAGTGGGTGAAAAGTTGCGTCGGAAAATTGAATCTGCAAGGGAGTATCGAGAGATTGTCGCGCAGTTCCCGGTAGCAGAGCCCTCAGCCGTAACATCGTCGCAGCATACCACGAAGCCTGTAATGCCTGAGAAGAGAACTCGCAAGCCAGCGAAATAATGGTAGTTTGTCACAATTCCTCCTTTTGTTTTCCCATTTATGTCGGTCACTCGATTTTTTTTTTTAGTTTTATTTGTTTTGTGTGCCCGTGTCAATGTCATTGTCATTAATGTCACTCTTGACATTGAATTAATTCTTGTTTCTTTCTTACGTTCGGAAACACATTAATTGTTTTTTGTTACGTTTGGCATACTGGCTTTTTATCCATATTTTTTATTTTTTTATTTTTTGTTATCCAGTTAATGTAACCGGCGAGTGCATCGAGGTGCTTTGATGAAGTTTTGTTTTTATTTTAGTTTAATTAGTCTTAAAATTTAAATTATATATTTATTTATAATATTTATTTCTTATTATGTCAGATGAAATTTTTTTTTCATGCTCATCCTCTTGTGCGTCAGATGAGAGCTATGTTTTGGGCGATGATGATTCTCAGAATCTTAAAGACCTCCTATATTCTACATTTGCAAACTGTCGCAAATTCTTTAATACTGTACACATAAATGCTCAAAGCATTCCTGCTCACTACTCTGATCTGCTGTCATCTTTTGACTCAGATCTTATTCACGCTGTCCTTGTATCTGAAACTTTCCTCAAGCCTGCACTCCCTTCCACGCAGTATTCTCTGCCTGGATTCAAAATGGTGCGCAATGATAGAACGGGCAAGGGATGTGGAGGGGTTGCCATTTATCTCCGTGGAGATATCAGCTACAAGATAGTTGACCAGTCTCCGAGTTTATACTCAAAGTTTGCTGAACATCTTTTTATTGAAATTGAGTTCCAGCATACTAAAGTTCTTTTGGGAGTTTATTATAGTCCGACTTGCCAAGTTGATTACTTTTCTTCCTTCGAAGATAATTTGGAAAATCTTTCCGCACTATATGAACATACGCTTATACTCGGAGACTTCAATACTTGTCTGCTGAAGGGAGATTCGCGCAGCCGTAAACTCCAATCACTTGTCTCTTCTGTCAATATGCACTTACTGCCACTAAATGCTACTCACAGGGCTCCTCATTGTACTCCTTCTCTTTTAGATCTTATTCTGGTTTCTGACCCTCACAAAGTAGCCGCACATGGACAGCTTCCCGCTCCTTTTTCCTATCATGACCTCATTTATCTCTCCTATAAGATTCGACCTCCTAAACGCAAGGCCAAATTTCTTTCTCTTCGTAGTTTTAAAAACGTTGATTTGGAGCGTTTGAGGGCTGATGCGGGTGGTATTGAATGGTCTCCTGTGTTCGCCTGCGAGGATATGGACACCATGGTGTCAGTCTTCAGCAAGAGTGTGTTGGATTTATATGAGGCACACGCCCCTCTAAAAAAAGTAAGGGTCAAGCATCTACCTGCGCCATGGCTATCCCCAGCAGTAAAAAATCAGATGGCTAAGCGAGATAAAGCCAAGCGTCTGTACAGAAAGCGGCCGACTGAGGAAAACTGGGATCTTTATAAGAAGATGCGAAATCGCTGCAGTCGTTTGTGTAGGAATGCAAAAAGGCGCCACATTCATAACTAAATTGAAAACTTCAACACAACACAAGTATGGCAATTTTTAAAGACTCTTGGTATTGGCAAAGCCTCTAGCAAGAGTTCTTCTGTTAAGATGGACCTTAATGCACTTAATGCACACTTTTCTAAGTCCCCAATTATCCTCGATGATCATGTTAAATCTTCCACACTCAACGATCTCTTTAATCTTCCTTTGCCAGCAAATACTTCTTTCTCTTTCCACCCTATTACTGAACTAGACATTAAGAAATGTATCCAATCCATCTCCACTAAGGCGGTAGGTGACGATGGCCTTCAACTCCAAATGTTCCTACCTATTCTGAGTGAAATAGTTCCCGTCATAACTCATATTGTTAATTACTCTCTTTTTAATAACTCCTTTCCTTCAGCTTGGAAGAAGGCATACGTCCTGCCGCTTCCCAAGGTTTCTAATCCCTCCTCACCATCCCAGTTCCGTCCAATATCTATCCTCCCAATCCTCTCCAAAGTCCTCGAGAGTATTGTTCAGAAGCAACTGTCATGTTACTTGTCCTCTAATGGCCTGCTGAGTCCTTACCAATCTGGTTTCAGACCTGGCCATAGCACTGTTACCACTCTAGTCAAAATAACTGATGACATAAGGATAGCTATGGATAATAAATGTCTTACCATATTGGTTTTATTGGACTTCAGGAGTGCCTTTAACTCGGTTGACTTTGACATTCTCCTAGGAATCCTTTCCTCCCTTAATGTCTCTGCTCCGGTGATTGAGTGGTTCAATTCTTATCTTCGGGGCCGCTCGCAGTCTGTTCGATCCGATGAGGATTCCTCTGAATGGTGTGACTTGGCTGCGGGCGTTCCTCAGGGTGGTGTCCTCTCTCCTCTTCTCTTCTCAATTTTTATAAATGCTATCACTAGGGTCCTAACTTCTAACTTTCATCTCTATGCAGACGACTTGCAGTTGTATCGCCATTTTACAGTGGGTGAACTCGCCGAGGCTGTGGCTGCCATCAATGATGACCTTGAAAATATCAACAAGTGGGCTAAGTCCTTTGGACTTCTCCTGAACCCAACTAAATCTCAAGCGCTCGTTATTGGTGGCAAATACATGCTCAATTTGGTAGATCCCCAGTCCCTCCCGCCAGTAATGTATAATTCTGTGCCCATATATTACTCCAAAAGCGCGAAAAACTTGGGCGTCCATATAGACACTAACCTCTCTTGGGAGGTTCATGATAACCAAAAGGACAGATAAGATCATGAGACGAAAGGAATCTAGAAATTTTACCATGAACGATATGCTCGAGAACTTTAGAGAGGAATGGAAGTATGGAAATGGGTCTGAAGTGAGATAGAGAAGAAGGATTGGTGATTTTGGGAAGTGGTATTATGTGTGCCTGCTTCCAGGCTGAAGGAAATGTACCAGAGAATAAAGAATAATTGACAATGTGAGTGATAATGGGCAGGAGTTGTGGGAGAAGAGGTATTATCATTCTCGAACACAGTCCATCATGGCCAACAGCAGAAGAGGAAATAGCAAGAAGAGATTTTTTGACATCGTCATCAGACACAGAATTTAAATTAAATGGTGGGCAAATCGGCAACGGCAATTCAGAGAGTTCAGACAAAGTGGATGTCTTCACACTAGGATCCAGCGAGACAGGTGGAAGCGAAAAGTGCCTATTAAGAGCCGACAAATCGACATCTTTACAGGCACTAGTGGGAGCTTTGCCGATACCGACAGACTTGAGAAATCGCCAGACGTCAGAGGACTTGCGATCGACTAGAGATTTGTGGAAGTAGCGTCTCTTAGCATCTCGACACAGACGATTGCAGTGATTTCGTAGCTTTTTGAAACTAGCAAGATTCTGATCCGTGGGTCTACGCCTGTACCTGCCCTTCGCCTTATCCTTACGAGCAATAGCGTCTTTAATTTGAGGGGTCAGCCACGGAGCAGGATCATGCCTAATTTTAATTTGTCGACGCGGTGCATGCTTGTCATAAAGGCTCAACAGTTTGACACTGAAATAATTTACCTTTTCATCGACACATGCGCTCTCAAAGACGGGAGACCAGTCGATATCATCGGCGTCACGCCTCAACGCCACGAGATCCATTCCATTGAAGTTGCGCAAATAACAGAGACGAGGTTTGCGTTTAGGAGGCCGGATACGATAAGAGAGATAGATAAGGTCATGGTAAGAGAAGGTTGCAGTGAGCTGCCCGAACTCAGCAACATTGTGAGGGTATGAAACAACCATTAGGTCAAGAAGAGAGGGCGTACTGTTTGGAAAGTTATGGGTCGCAGAAAGAGGTAGAATTTCCAGATTAAAAGAAGATAAGAGTGAACGAAGTTTTAATGAGCGAGAATCATTTTTAATGAGACATGTATTAAAGTCACCCATTAAAATAACATGCTCATACGATGGGCATAAATGATTAAGTGACGATTCTAAAGAGTCAAAATAGTTAATATGAAGATTAGGGGAGTAAAATACCGCAAGTAATATCTTAGCATGATTTAAAGTGATTTCTAGGAACAGGAATTCAGCCGACCCAGAGTATTGAGATGGAGACGCACTCACAATTTTGTGCGGTATATCAGCACGTATGTAAATCGCGACACCACCACCACCCTTGCCAGTCCTGTCATTTCTGACTAGAACAAAGCCAGGAAGTTCATAGTGCGTAGAAAGGAGAGAAGGCTTTAGAAAAGATTCAGATATGAGGAGTGCATCAAGATGAGCACTGCTAAAGGATGCCAGAAGATCGGAATAGTGGCCAGGAACACTTTGAGCATTAATATGGGCTACATGCAAATTGTTGGGATATTTAGAGAAAAGAGTGGATATGTTGTCATGCAAGGTATGAAGCGGAGACTCACCTCCCGCACTAACAAAACTGCAAGTCGAAGAATCACAGGAGAAAAAACTGTCATTTAAGTCGACAGAATCAGGATCAAACATAGATAAATACGTATATAATATATAAATAAGAAGAATATAATTATTTTATACAAAACTAAACAAAATAAAACTAAACTTAAAGGCTGGTTAATTTTAAAACAACCACCCTATCTCACTGGTGAGTTGGATTAAATTGTCCAAGACATCCACAAAAAAAAAAAAAAAAAATACTTGTAACAAACACATGATTACGTAAAACAGCGTAAAACGAAACACATTCATTAAACGAAAACTGACAGGACAATACAAAAAGATTGAACGTCAAGGCTGCTGTCAAAATGTCAGATTGACATTGACAGTTCATTCTAGTTGGATGGATCTTGGATGATTTGTCGTAAACTAAATTTATTACTAGAATTAAGATACCGACATCTTATAATATATAAATACAGTGATAGAATGAAGGTGATATGCGGAAGGCAACAAATATCAAAGTACCGGCAAAAAAACAACTAGTTATCGTACACACCGGCACAGTTGAAAAGTAGATTAACGAACGGACAAATCAACAATGTCAACATTAATTACGCCGGCGCGCCCTCCTTTGATCTCTTGAAGGTGTAGCAGCAGTCTCAGTCGCACCTACATTCCTTGAAGAAGAATGTTCCACAGTCTGCGCAGTGCCAGTAGATCCGGTAGAAGCCTTGGGGAACCGCGACACCAAAGCTTGAAGTTCCCCCGGAGTTTCAATCCTGTGGCGCTTGGTATCGGGTGTGATGATCACTATTCTGCCCTCCACCGACCAGCAGCTCTGCACCCCAAAATGCTTGCGCGCGTCCATAAAAGTGCGGTGTCTAGTGTGCGTCAGGAATTCTGAGATAGTGATACCTGTGCCTTTTAGGGACTTTTTATTCTCCCAGATCAGATGACGGTGCTCAGCGGTGTACAGTCTGACCAATATAGGCCGAGCTTTGGCCCGTGAAGAACCCAACCTATGGCAAACATGAATGTTGTCCTTCCCAATTTCAGACAATTTCATTTGGTCAGATAGCACTTTCTGAACTACTTCAGGCAACTTTTCCCCAGGATGCTCGGTGACACCATGGACCAGGAGTACCTTCTTCCGCATCAAGGTTTCATGTCTGTCCAATCCTTGAGACAACATTTCTATTTGGTTCTTAAATTTGGAGAGTGCCTGCCATACAAATAACTTAAAATCTGCAAACTCACTTGCTAGTACTGTTAACTCCACTGTAGGCCGAGATTCAGAGGACACATTCTTGAGCTTTTTCTCATAGTCTGCCATTCGGGAATTGAACAGCACCTCCAGATCTTCCAAACCTGTTGCCATCTTCGAATCCATGGTTTGGTTAAAGAAAAAGTAAGTAGAGATAGAAGTAAGTATAAGACTCAGAAAAACTTGGAAATAGTAAATAGTGAGCGTAGGGTGGTAAATAGGAATAAAATACAATTAAAACATTAAAAATTAAATTAATAATTAATTAAAATAGTTTAAAACTTGGAGCTGTCGAAAAGGCGTGTTTACCCTGTGTCTACCCACATAGGAATCCTTATTTACTAAGTTATATCAAATTGAAATTCTCGACCTGAGACGCGTAAGGTCGGATGTCGAGATTGAAGCAATAGAATTTCTATTGCTCCATCATCATCTTCCTGCCCTTGTACCATGTTACTTGGGTTCGGCGAAACACGTTTTCATCAAGAATTTATTTTGCTCCAATCTCGACATTCGATCTTATGCGTCCAAGGTCGAGAATTGTTTTTTTTTTTAAAGACTAGGACAGTTCCCGAACAAACCCGAGCGTGTGTGACGTTACGATGCTCATTACTCATTGTAGCACATAGCTGATAACTTTTAACCGATTAAATCTTGTTACTATCGTCAATATATTGATAATTATATAAAAACTAGTATTTGCTTGGTGCGCGAGCTGCAAGCAGCTCGCGTGTTGTTGTCCCTACACCTGCCCTACACCTACCCTACACCTACCCTACACCTACCCTACACCTACCCTACACCTACCCTACACCTACCCTACACCTACCCTACACCTACCCTACACCTACCCTACACCTACCCTACACCTACCCTACACCTACCCTACACCTACCCTACACCTACCCTACACCTACCCTACACCTACCCTACACCTACCCTACACCTACCCTACACCTACCCTACACCTACCCTACACCTACCCTACACCTACCCTACACCTACCCTACACCTACCCTACACCTACCCTACACCTACCCTACACCTACCCTACACCTACCCTACACCTACCCTACACCTACCCTACACCTACCCTACACCTACCCTACACCTACCCTACACCTACCCTACACCTACCCTACACCTACCCTACACCTACCCTACACCTACCCTACACCTACCCTACACCTACCCTACACCTACCCTACACCTACCCTACACCTACCCTACACCTACCCTACACCTACCCTACACCTACCCTACACCTACCCTACACCTACCCTACACCTACCCTACACCTACCCTACACCTACCCTACACCTACCCTACACCTACCCTACACCTACCCTACACCTACCCTACACCTACCCTACACCTACCCTACACCTACCCTACACCTACCCTACACCTACCCTACACCTACCCTACACCTACCCTACACCTACCCTACACCTACCCTACACCTACCCTACACCTACCCTACACCTACCCTACACCTACCCTACACCTACCCTTTTTGTTGCATTTGTTTGCATTCGTCGCCAGGCACTGAGTTTCGCTTCATCCACTCAAACTTCGTTACGCTACGGAGGTCGCCGGCTCGCTTCGCTCGCCACCTCCCCCCTGCGCTGCACTCGGTCTCGTAGGTTCGCTCCATTCGGGGTCCCTACGCTGCCTGGTCCACTCCCACCGGACAGGTTTCGACGACCGATATTAGGTAGGGGAGTTTGGGGAGAGGAGGGATGAATGGAGGGAGAGTGGAGAGTTTTTAAAAATAATTCCACCAAAAGCATTGCCCCTTTATATGAATCTGAAAAAAGAAATGTTCCAAGTCTCTCAACTTCCGAGATCCGCTTAAAGGGGGAGAGAAGGGGGGCGAGGGGGTCAACTTTGAAAAATGGTTTTTACTTTTCCGAGCCTCCTCTAAACGAATCCGTAGAAAAAACAAAAAAAAAAGATTCGCCAAAACGGGGGGGGGGAGAGGGGAGAAGGGGGGCAAGGGGGTCAACTTTGAAAAATGGTTTGTTTGTGACTATAGCATTGCCCCATTATATGAATCTGAAAAAAGAAATGTTCCAAGTCTCTCAGCTTCTGAGATCCGCTTAAAGGGGGGGGGAAGGGGGGCGAGGGGGTCAACTTTGAAAAATGGTTTTTACTTTTGCGAGCCTCCTCTAAACGAATCCGTAAAAAAACAAAAAGAAAAGATTTGCCAAAACGGGGGGGGCAGGGGGGAGAAGGGGGGCAAGGAGGTCAACTTTGAAAAATGGTTTGTTTGTGACTATAGCATTGCCCCTTTATATGAATCTGAAAAAAGAAATGTTCCAAGTCTCTCAACTTCCGAGATCCGCTTAAAGGAGGGGGGGAAGGGGGGCGAGGGGGTCAACTTTGAAAAATGGTATTTACTTTTGCGAGCCTCCTCTAAACGAATCCGTAAAAAAAACAGAATACGGGTACCTTAGTTTCCGAGATACGATCGAGGGGGGGAGGAGGGGGGGGGGGAAAGGGGAGGTTTGGCACTTTTCCCATACTCGCGAGAGTTACTTGTTTACGAATCTGTCAAAATATACCCACCTCCCCCTCCACCATCTGGGAGAACAATTATGTCAATGAGTCAGTGAGTCAGTCAGTCAGTGGTAATCCAGTTTTATTATATAAAAATGTCGATCCTTAAAACATATCGTCATTCCATTATGTGCGAATATAACAAAAAACCTCCCCAAAAATATGATTCGCGCAATAGCCAACCTAGCTATCTGTACCCAAGTTCATAAAAAAAAATTATGATCAACCAGATTCCATTTAGAATGTGTTAATTATGTTGTTATCTTGTTGTAATTTTGTATTAGATTCGTGTTAGTGTCTTAAGTTGATCATTAAAGACTGAGCAGCAGCCATCGACAGCTACTCGAATGGACCGATATATCAGTAAGTCTGCAATCCAATCACACAGACCACCGGGCAAACCGAATGAAGGAAGCTTACCAATAAGGCTTTCGTGCCAGACCCTATCAAAAGCCTTCGAGATGTCTAGGAAGACAGCAAGCGCTTCCCCGTGCCTCTCTATGGCCTCACTCCAGATGTGAATGGCATACGCAAGAAGATCACCAGTAGACCGATTTTGGCGGTAGCCGTATTGGCGGTCTTGAAGAAGAGTTCCACCATACCCCTGCAACAGGCCTGAGGCCCTTTTGCTCTCAAATACGACTGAATCAAACAGCTTTTGAAGAGCCTTGAGGATAGGTTTCCCACTCGCCTTCAGGAGTTCGGCCGGTGTTCCGTCATCACCCTTTTTTTTCTTTTTTTTTTGGGTGGGAAATCATCCAATGACTTCTCCAGCTCTGGGTGAAGCGGGAGGGCATGTCAGACTTTTACTGACTAAAACCCACCCGTGTTCCTTCAGTTGCTTGTGCCAGGGCCGCGGTAACTCTCTTTCAAATTTATCCGCGACCCAGACAGGCATCGGCACAGCGGACCCCGTCACTTTTGCTGACATCTCTTTAATGCGCGCGTGGAACACTACGCGCCGTAAACTCGGGCTTGGTCCTTATCGGACGGCGAGCTACCCATTACTCTCCGTCCGCAAGCCCGCGCCTACGGTGGCCGGGAATCGGCTCGCGACTCCCGATGCCCGGGGCGTCTCCTGCGGTGCCTAGGGCCATGAGGGCGTCTCCTTTGCGTCTACCTCACGCGTTCCGCCTCCTCCTTTGTGAGCATTACTGCTTCGCAGAAGGAGGAGACAGCTTCCAATGCCCTCTCGCTCCGTACCATGGCCTGGACCAGGGCCGGACGCGGGAGGTCGCCACTGCCGATCGCCTCCATGAGGACACGGCGGTGCTCCGCCCAAGCAGGGCAGATCTCCACCGTATGCTCCACCGTGTCCTCCGAGCGGTCCACACAATGGTGACACCCGGGCGTTTCCTCCCGCCTTATCTTGAACAGGAACCTCCCGAAACAGCCGTGTCCGGTGAGCACCTGTGTTAGGCGGAAGGTGAGGACGCCGTGACGCCTCTCAAGCCACTCCTCAAAGAGGGGCCTGACCGCCGCAATTGTGGCGTGCCCAGCGCTGGGTTGTGACAATCGCCCCCTCCATGTCGCCATGAGATCCTGCCGGAGCTCTGTCCGCCGAGCCGCGATTTGTCGCGGCAACGGTGTTTCGCCCCGGCATTTCCGTCATCACCCGGCGCCTTGTAGTTTTTAAGCTGTTTCAAGTACATCCTAATCTCGTACCGACTGCCGGGATGTCTTCGGTATAATTACAGCTTCTTCTTGAGATTTTAGACTTCAGATTTATAACCGACTAGATTAATATGTTAAACTGAAAATGGAATACTGGGAACGTGTTGTATTAGGTAAGACCTTATCAATCCCACCGAACTATTCCCAAACCACTGAAACTCCTAAAAGCCAGAATTAACAGTGGCGACCACCAGAAAAGCGCCGAGTCAATGAAGATCGACGAAGTCCCGGAGAACGAATTTAACTGTCTTAGGTCCTAAATTCCGTTAAAAAAAAAGAGAAGTAGGAAAAATAACATAATTTCCACTTCCCTCCATATCAAGCAGGAGACAGAACAAACCAGGCCAATAGGCACAAGGGTCATTTACAACTGGGATAAACCCAGTTGCCTAGCACAGCAGGTAAAAAACCTTGTACATTTTGTGGGAGCTCGTGGCTAAATAATAACAGCCACACGGGTCGATCATCAAGGTTAAGCAACGCTTGACGAGGTCGGTCAGTGGATGGGTGACCATTTCAACATACCGAGTTTCCTCCGTGCCTCGGAAAGCACGTTAAGCCGTTGGTCCCGGCTGTCATTTGAAGATCTTTGACAGTCGTTACAGGTAGTCAGAAGCTTGAGACCTGACACCAGTCTTGCCAAGGGGTACCGTATACCCAGTAACTGGGTTGTGGAGGTCAGATAGGCAGTCGTTCCATGTAAAACACTGGTACTTAGCTGAATCCGGTAAGACTGGTAGCCGACACCAATATAGTTGGGAAAAAGGCTAGGCAGATGATGGTCCTTACATTGTGAGCTTTTGTATTTTAAATTAAATTAAATTTATTGCCACACACACATGTTACATCAAATACATAATTACACAATGGAAAAAAAAACATAAATAAACAACACAATACAATGGAAATGGCCATGGGCCCAAACTAGGCATAGCCTGTATCTTGGTGGTCCAATTAAACAAAATTTAGAGCAGGCAGATTGGAAGTTATGTGTGGCACAGCACAGTGTTATCAATTATACAGTAATATAAATCAAATAATCAGAATTAAAAACAACAATCAAATTCAATAATTACATTAAAAATATTATAAAATTAAGAAAAGGTCAAAAAGAATAAATGTAATTAAAAAACAATAAAATTAAAATCACATTGTTACACATTTGATTCCAATAATAGATGATAATAGCAAAACATTGAACGCACGAAAATTGGTTTTAGTTTCCACAAAGTCCAAAAACATCTTATCAGTTAGATAAAATACATGTTACTTCAGAATTTACGATCCCACCATCTCCCTTTCACAAGCTGATAACCATACGTTCTGCAAGGTACCATGTGCGTTGGTTGATACTACCGCGTACTAACACTTTTATTAAGCGCACACTGGTTCCATCGTTGACCTCATATATCGCTTACAATTACGCAAGATCGATTCCCGTCATGACAAACAAAAATCTACAACAGTAGGTTAAAAATAACATTTATCCACCCTGTTACTGAAACTAGGGCTTCCTCTCTGCTAGAGGAAGCTTGGAAAGTTACTCTATACCTTGAAATATTTGCTAAGGCCATAGAAGAAGAAAGCATTTCAAAATAACAAAAATCGCTAGGGAAAGTAATGTTATGCAAGGTTCAGTACAAGGAAGTTCATAATGGAGGTCGCAATTACGGATCATTACGCAGTAAAAACTTGGCAAGAGTACCACTTAAGGATTTACCTGCTACCGTTCCCCTGCTGTAGTAATTGCTGGACCTTGAATATTTAATTAGGAAACATATTGACATGCAAACGTCAGATTAGTTATGCGTTTTTGTTAGGAAAAAAAACCGGCCAAGTACAAGTCCACGAAGGGTTTCGTATCATTATCGCAAAAAACGGCAAAAAAATCACTTTTGTTGTATGGGAGCGTCACTAAAATATTTATTATATTCTGTTTTTAGTATTTGTTGTTATAGCGGCAACAGAAATACATCATCTGTGAAAATTTTAACTGTCTAGCTATCACGGTTTATGAGATACAGCCTGGTGATAGACAGACAGACAGACGGACCGTGGAGTCTTAGTAATAGGGTCCCGTTTTTACCCTTTGTGTACGGAACCCTAAACAAGCAAGAATTCCCAGTAAATTGAAACTGCATGGAGGTTGAAAATATCTTAACTGTCTCATAGGCAAAAATATAGTAATTTTATGACGTACAAGCAACATTTCAGCTTAGTGCTGGACTATTCATTCATTAAGCGCCAAAGCCCAAACGATTGAAACAGATATGGGTACTAAATAGACTAACTGTCAAGTCTGATTTACAATTCCGACTAAAACTCAATCTTGATCCGCATCTGTCACACATATGTCAAAGTTGCCCAATTATTACCTCACGACCTACGCTTACGTACCCAGATACGTCTGTTAAATAATACTTAGCAAGGTCCCTTGAACGGGTATTTGAACCAATTACCCGTTATCTTCAAATGTAGACCCCTACGGAACCTTGATGAATAATCGACGGGACTGTCCCGCTGCGTCGGAAATCTGAGGCAACCTACGCATGCATTATTAAAGCAATTTCGTCGTGTAACGTTGGTAATCAAATATTTATTTTTAAAATGTAATAAAAGTTGTTTTTATTATGTTGAACTTTTAATTAAACTATGCTTCTTGGGTAGTTAACTTTCTTCCGGAACGTTATGTTAACTATCTTCAGCAATCGTTCTGCGTAGTTTCTGTTCTTCTTAATTTTAATTTCATCTTATAGATGAATGGACTGATGACCTGTTGAAAACCAATGGTAATCCACTGAATGCGAGAAGTATAAGTACGGCTGATGTGTCGACGCTTGGGAGTGCCTATGTCTAGCAATGGACATTTTACGGCTGAAATTATGATAATAATGAAGTATAATAATGTATTTATTTGGCAAAATAAACGATTACACACTACAGCACTACATAAAATTTGAGCACGATGAAAAACACATGTGGAACCAGGGACATTTTCCACATAATATAAAACATTTTACAAAAATATTGCGACGTGCGCTTCAATTTTTTTTTATTGTCTGTAGGCTTGCGCTTGACTACTATCTCACCTGATGGTAAGCGATGATGTGATCGACGGTGAAGCACGCTTGCCTAGAAAAAACCCATTCACTCTTGACTTCAATCAATCTGCCTAGCCTTTTCCCAACTATATTGGGGTCGGCTTCCAGTCTTACCGGATTCACCTGAATACAAGTGTTTTACATGGAGCGACTGCCTATCTGACCTCCACAGCCCAGCAACTGGGTAACACGGTACTCCTTGGCAAGACTGGTGTCAGATCTCTGGCTTCTGACTACCCGTAACGACTGTCAAAGATCTTCAAATGACAGCCGGGACCAACGGCTTACCGTGCTTTTCGAGGCACGAAGGCAACTCGGTATGTTGAAATGGTCACCCATCCACGGACCGACCTCGTCAAGCGTTGCTTAACCTTCATGATCAACCAGTGTGGCTGTTATTATTTAGCCACGAGCTCCTCAAATGCGACGTGCGCTTACAAAATTCCGGAGAAGGAAAACATTGTGAGAAAAACCGGCATGTCCTAGAAGTTCTAGGACACCCCAAAATTCGAATACTTGTGACATCCACCAACCCGAATTGGGCCTGCGTAGTTGTCGCACATTCACATTGATTGTGGCACATTCCCTCTCACAGAGCGGAGGCCTGTGTCCCAGCAGTGTGATCATTAAAAAGGCTGATGATGATGATGATGATCGAACAAAGGGTTTTACTGACTGGCCAAGCCAGTGATTCATGAAAAATATTGCTGTTCAAACGGACAATATTTTTCATCGAGCACTGGCATTTTAAACTTTGCATCCAACGAAAACATTGCCTTGAATCGTGTCAGTCTTCGTAAATTATATCTACTCCTAGACAAGTCCAGCTAAGATCTTTCGTGAAAACGTTTACAAAACTATTTTTTTGTTATTTTTCCACTGGAAAGAAAAACTCCATAAAGAATTTTTATTTTGATGCCGAAAGGAGCAAAATCAGCTTGTTTGCGGTATGTCGTAATCATATGGTCGCAATGCTACGCCAACTGTGGTAGCCTTGTTCTGCATTATCTGCTGGAGATATAAATATTTAACGAAGCTATGCGTCACTCGGGACTGCTAAAGGATTCAACAGTGCGAAAATGGGCAAGTGTATCCAAAGTGACAACTTTTTGAAAAGGATAGCAGGACACGCCTTTTCACAGTCTCAGCATGTTGTTGACTTAAAGCCATGCAAACTAACAATTTTTTTTGAATAGCTTATAATGGGTCCACATTATAAACTATAAAAAAAAAACATACCCATACAGCTAAAGGGGGCGTGAAAATAATTATTGTCCATGCCCATCGAGTGGGGTATCGTCGTTGTTTAGAGCTTGTTGAGTACATAAATGCTGTATATTTTTTTAATAGTACATTATGGTACAAGTGTGCAATGTTGGTGATTACCGCTGAGGCGCCATTGAGTTTTTTTTAGACATTTGTGAAGAAAATAATACAAAAAAAACATTTTCAACAGTAAAAACGAGTTGTGATTTTTTTTTCACAATGGCGGGCAAAATTAATCAGTTTTCCTATGCGCGCGCATTTAACAATGGTGATCGGCCATAGACTAAAAGAATGAGGTTTCTTTTTTTCTTTGGCTTTTCGTGGATAGTGTTTTAGCCACGTACAAAATAGGGAGTTTCAATTAATGTTTATTATTTATAATGTTTATTATTATGTATATTTTACTAACAATAAAAAAATAATATAAATCAGATTTTTCTTTGAAATACCCTAAATTTTCCTATTACAACCAACTTACAGTCAGGCCATTTTTAATAGGTAACATTTGACAATTCATCAAAATTCAACAACGTAACCTTGTAACGGCGGGCATAAAATAAGAACTGCACAATTGCTTAACTTTTTTCAATTACGATTACATATTCATTGTGACCAGATACGAGTAATTTTACGATTTTCTTTCACTAATAAATCATTCTAAAACTAAACTGACAGACGTCAAGTGTTACCTATTAAAATGGCCTGCTGGCAAGTTCTGTTGACAAACATTTTTTTCGACGACACGTTTGGCGCAGTGGCTGAGCGATCAGCTGCTGCACTGCGTGACGTGGGTTCGATGCCGGTACGGAAGAAATATTTGTATGGCCTACAGATAGTTGTTCCGGGTCTGGCTGACAACACAATAATACACAAAATAATATATCCAGAAGAAATTCACAGTGTGGGGCAATAAAAAACTACCACTGAATGAAAACGGGGAGAGGGCACATTACAACGCATTACTATTGGAGGGAAAGGTAGATAGTACTTTTGGTACACATTTTGTCTAAATAATAACAAGTATCGCCATCTATGCTTTTTTCTCAAACTTTGTTAATAATGCGAGAGTCACGGTCTACAGTCAAGTCTGCAAGAGTGTGAAATTTACGCGATACTACTGCCATCTAGTTAACTTTATAGGAACTTTGATTTCGTGGCATGTTGACAAGTTTGCTAGTGAAGATGGCGAGTTAAAAGTGTATTATGTTATCACTAGATGGCAGTAACTTGAATTATTCAATAAAATTATCACTACACTTTATGAAGAGGGTGAGTAGGTAACGAAATAGCAGGTGCACTCACCACTAGTTAGTTTACTCAGCACAGAGTAGTTTATTATCATAAAACGTTTGCAGAACTTTTCCTATACAGAATGTACGTATTAGAAAAGTAAAAACAGTACAACAATTTTCATAATGTCCCTTATCAATCTTCAAATTTCCGAATACTAACGAATGCTAATTTCTGTGTCCATCAATTATTAGATTTAACGTGTATTAAAAGATTACTTTATTGTTGTTTTGTTTTGATTTTCGTGTGAACTACACACACCGGCAAAATTAGCGGTGCAAAATAATACAGAAGATTTTTTTTAAAATACGGTTTAATATTTTTGAACTATATATGACAGGATTCCTTACTTTAAAATATACCTTTTGAAATATAAATACGATCGCGTTTAAACGAAAAAACGAAGTCACTTGGGTCTTCCGGGTGTTTACTTTAAGTCCCGTTACTGCCGCTGCCTGACGTAAATCGTTCAATTTCGCATGAATGTCAGCGGAAGTATGACTCAGAAGGCATAGGTCATCGGCGTAATCAAAGTCTTCTATGATGTTAGATAATCCCCACTCTTTACCACGGCGCTTGTTGTCGAAAATTCGAAACAAAATCCCGTCAAGAACGACTAGAAAGAGGAGTGGTAAATGGAGGCAACCTAGGCGTAGACCTGCGTGTACTATATCATCCGAGACGAGGCCGTCATGGGTTACTTTATAGGAATAACTCTTGTATATACTCTCCGGCATCCAGTCGGCATCTTAAACTGCCTAAAATCAGCCATCTAAAGTTATTACTAACTAAAATCATGTTAGCAACTGATCAAACAAGATTATTTTTACATCAAAGGAAAGGGAGGCCATTAAAAGTTCTGTAAAATCCGAATATTAGACTAATTAACGAACTTCGAAAGGAAACCCAGAAAATTAATTAGGGAAGAATTAAACTCGTAATTAATATTTTTTGTTTCTCCTACTCACTGTAATGGTGTAAGCGATCATTTCACCCAAGGTTTTTAAGTTTCTTACTTCTTAAAAGATTTTTATTGGAGTGGTTTTATGACATCCGTAGATAGGCGTTTTAGAGCCCCCGAAAGTCAGGTTCTTTATCAGTTTGGTCGGGCCTTTAATCAGAATGAGTAAGTATACATGTGCGCCCAATACAAATATTCGGTAACTAATGTAATTTTTAAATCGACCAAACTATCGATCGATAAAAAGTCTGAAAGTTTCATGGGTGGCTCTTACCTACTTGACGAGTTGTCGACTTGAAAAACTAAGGGGATTTCCCCAGTTTGAGAATTTACGGCTATGGAGACAAAACTTATAATTGTTGTGTGAATATATTGGTAGATACAGTACAACTATTTTCTTGATGTCGCTTGGCAAACTTGTTTCGTCAGTAGTCGAATTTCTAACAGTTGCCCTTTGCACTTGGTGCAGACCGGACGCTCTCAAACAACTTGAAAGTATATAGAGTTGTTAATACCCTTTTAACTTAATATAATTTATTTAAAAAAAGGGGAAACAGCTGCTAAAGGTAATATTTTACATCTATAGAGATGATATACACACACTGGCAAAATTAGCGGAACAAGAAAAAAATATCGTAAACCTTTTTTGTTTACCGTCACAGGCTGCTTTTTCTTTTGTTTTATAATAAAACCAAGCCTTGATAAAACAATTGAGCATCACCTTTCATGCAATTGTTTTAACTTTATTCGAACTAACATAGTTTTTAGAGAATTTCGCATATGTTTTAAAATTTCAAACGAGACAGTGGATACCATTATCCTCAACATGTCTAGGTGGGTGAAAACTTTATTAAAGAACGTGGAGAAAACACTCGATATTATGTGATATTAATTTTATTGTAAAAATGTTTTTTTAAGTAACTTTTTAACTTTCCGTAGTAACCTTAAAAAATCAACAATGTGCAGTTTTCACACAAAATCATGTTACTCACACAAAATGCATTTTGTGTGAGTAACATGATTTTGTGTAATAAAGTTTTCACCCACCTAGACATGTTGAGGATAATGGTATCCACTGTCTCGTTTGAAATTTTAAAACATATGCGAAATTCTCTAAAAACTATGTTAGTTCGAATAAAGTTAAAACAATTGCATGAAAGGTGATGCTCAATTGTTTTATCAAGGCTTGGTTTTATTATAAAACAAAAGAAAAAGCAGCCTGTGACGGTTACGATATTTTTTTCTTGTTCCGCTAATTTTGCCAGTGTGTGTATATCATCTCTATAGATGTAAAATATTACCTTTAGCAGCTGTTTCCCCTTTTTTTAAATAAATTACATTAAGTTAAAAGGGTATTAACAACTCTATATACTTTCAAGTTGTTTGAGAGCGTCCGGTCTGCACCAAGTGCAAAGGGCAACTGTTAGAAATTCGACTACTGACGAAACAAGTTTGCCAAGCGACATCAAGAAAATAGTTGTACTGTATCTACCAATATATTCACACAACATTATTATAAGTTTTATCTCCATAGCCGTAAATTCTCAAACTGGGGAAATCCCCTTAGTTTTTCAAGTCGACAACTCGTCAAGTAGGTAAGAGCCACTCATGAAACTTTCAGACTTTTTATCGATCGATAGTTTGGTCGATTTGAAAATTACATTAGTTACCGAATATTTGTATTGGGCGCACATGTATACTTACTCATTCTGATTAAAGGCCCGACCAAACTGATAAAGAACCTGACTTTCGGGGGCTCTAAAACGCCTATCTACGGATGTCATAAAACCACTCCAATAAAAATCTTTTAAGAAGTAAGAAACTTAAAAACCTTGGGTGAAATGATCGCTTACACCATTACAGTGAGTAGGAGAAACAAAAAATATTAATTACGAGTTTAATTCTTCCCTAATTAATTTTCTGGGTTTCCTTTCGAAGTTCGTTAATTAGTCTAATATTCGGATTTTACAGAACTTTTAATGGCCTCCCTTTCCTTTGATGTAAAAATAATCTTGTTTGATCAGTTGCTAACATGATTTTAGTTAGTAATAACTTTGGATGGCTGATTTTAGGCAGTTTAAGATGCCAACCGGATGCCGGAGAGTATATACAAGAGTTATTCCTATAAAGTAACCCATGACGGCCTCGTCTCGGATGATATAGTACACGCAGGTCTACACCTAGGTTGCCTCCATTTACCACTCCTCTTTCTAGTCGTTCTTGACGGGATTTTGTTTCGAATTTTCGACAACAAGCGCCGTGGTAAAGAGTGGGGATTATCCAACATCATAGAAGACTTTGATTACGCCGATGACCTATGCCTTCTGAGTCATACTTCCGCTGACATTCATGCGAAATTGAACGATTTACGTCAGGCAGCGGCAGTAACGGGACTTAAAGTAAACACCCGGAAGACCCAAGAGATGAGACCTAGTGGGTTTACCGTTGCTGATTGGCACAGAGGCAGTGGAACGCGTCCACAAGTTAAGATAAGTACCTAAACTTCGGGAGCGTCGTGTTAGAAACTAAAGGTAGTGAAGAAGAAATCACTTCACGGATCGCCAAAAAACGAGCTGCCTTCGCGCAGCTCAAACCTGTTTGGGCAATCGCGGCAACTGACCCGAAGGATTAAACTCAAAATCTTCGTGAATTTAATTTGATATAAATGTTTTTTATCCATTAAACAGATGGATGAAGGTTGCTAAGCGATACACGCTTCATAATGTTGCAGGTTTGTAAGTCTTTGATAATTCGTTGAAATATATTAGCAAAACGTTTTCTGTTAACGATTTCACATTTTTCTTAGCGCGCCATATTTGTTTTGTTTTAGGTGGTAAAAGGTTTTCCACTACTGCTTTAGCCTTTTCTCTTATGAAATCCGGAGTTTTATCCATATCGGAATCAGATGAACTCATTGTGTTATTACAAGTATCTGTTATACAGAAGTATATACAGAATTCTAGAACTTGAAAAAACTAATGAAGATCAGATTGCCGCTTTCTCGCCTATTTTGTTTTTAACCGACTTACCAAGAATCTATTCTAGGTTCTATGTTCGACTTCATGAATGTTTTTTTTTTGTTTGTGTATGTTTACCGATAACTCTGTCAATAGGGGACCGATTTTGAAAATTCTTTTTTTGTTTGAAAGAGTATGTTCCGATATTGGTCCCATTTTAATTTGGTGAAGATCTAAAGAAGAAGTTCGGAGATATACAACATAACTCTTCAATAAATAACTGTAAATCTCTCGGGATTGCTGCAATCGCATGTCTGTATATTGTTTATACCATTTCATAACATAACATCACACCAGTACGCTCTAAAGGGGTACGCAGATGTGTACAGTTCACCTTGGTACACTGGTTATGTTCAGTTTCATGACATTCGGGTAATCTATTCTGGCATTATAGGTACCTTACTTAGCTACTTGCCTATTAGGTAGGTACAACTAAAAAGTGAAAAAAAACTAAAACTTTTTTATAACGCAAAAAAATGTTACCTACCAAAGACACCGACTTCCAAAAATAAAGTTATTTTTCACTTTGTAGTTTTCTTATTTGGAAGTCGGTAGTATTTTTTTGCAAAAAAGTTTTTTTATTTTCTGTGGCCGGTCATTATTCAGCCATTATTTTTCATTTTCATCATTGAAAAATTGGTAAATATTTTGCCCAAATCTAAGTAATTTTAAAGAAATAGTTGAAAGTAAATTATACTAAAGTCATTTAATAACATATATTCTTTAACTAGCTGTGCCCGCGGTACTTCGCTCCCGTCAACTTAATACCCTACCCTACTTATCTTCCTGCCTACCCTACCAATTTTTTTCTAGGGTCATTCTTTCGCGAAGTTTTAACATTCAGAATATAAATTCAAATGCACAACGCCATCTATCGAATATGGAGTTCAACTGTCCGAGTATCCCACAGAACAAAAAAAAACTGTTCTCTGTTCTGTGGAGTATCCCAATCGCGTGTGTTGTGATAAATTTACTTCTTGAACACTTTAAATTCATCTAACTTTTGATAGAGTGAACCGATTACGATAAAACAAAACTAAGTAATACATCAAGTTACGCACAAATTTTATGTATATTTTTGGGGGCTGAGTCACCCACGTCCGTAGGAGTGTACCCCATTCCGATATCCTACACATGGTCCCCGGGTGGTGCAAATCAGGTGACACCAACTGGTGGTAGGCTTCGGCCGAAGGCTTGCGACCACCCACCGGGCAAAGACGTACCGCCAAGCGGCTTAGCCATGTTCCGGTACGATGCTCGGTGTAGCCACAAGAGGAGTTGGGTCGAGATAGCTGTTCCACTGCAGACTGACCAGCCTGACACGCGCTGGTATAGACGTATCGGGAGACTGGTCGCGGAGGGTAGCGGGATCCGAGGCACGGTGCGCCGCTGGCCGACCGCAGGTAGTTGGGAGCCCAAGTCCCAGCCACGCATGAAAGGCTGCCCCGCCAACTGTCGAAAAATCCCGGAATGCGCCATCGTGCTGGTTGGCGACCAGATGGGGAGGGCCCGATGGACATTCCGGGGGGGCTCGGGCGTCCCCGCAGTCTCCGGACTAGTGCCCCAATGATGCTGTCCTTTCAGTGCGGATCTGAAGGTTAGCAGCGTGGAACCTCGTCTCACTTCCAACTCCTCTCCTCCATTCACTCTTATATTACTCGTAATGCCAAGGAAAAGAAATAATAAATTTGAACAGCGGCTGCACTCCCTCCCCCTCAAAGTGCACCTCACCAACATTCGAGGTCTGCACTCAAATCTCTCTGCAGTCCACTAACACCTGGAGACTGAGAAACCAGCGCTGTTATTTCTTACGGAGACGCAGATAGCGAGTCCGTCGGACGCGTCGTACCTATCTTACCCCGGGTTTACCCTGGAGCACAATTATAAACCGCGCGCAGGTGTGTGTATGTGCGCCCGTGATGACACTTGCTATCGGCGTCTCCGTAACCTTGAGGACTCAAAATTTTCAACGCTGTGGGCTCTAGTGGACACAGGCCTGGATAAAATTATCGACGCCTGTGTCTACCGCTCGCACAGCGGAGATCAGGAGACATCCAGGCTCGCAGAGTACCTCAGTGAGGCGGCTGATGCGGCACAGCAACGGTACCCTTCCGCCCAATTAGTGTTACTGGGGGACTTTAACGCCCACCATCAGGAGTGGCTCTTCCCATACCAGTGCACTGACCATGCTGGACGGGAGATGCGTAAGCTTTCGCTAACGCTAAACCTCACCCAGCTGGTCCAGGGGGCAACGAGGGTACCGGATGTTGATTCGCACACAGCGAATTGCTTGGACCTTCTGCTGACAACAGATCCAGAAAGATACTCTGTGTCGATAAGTTCACCCCTGGGTAGTTCCAACCACTGTCTGGTGAAGTCTGTGTCCGTCTATTCCTCGCCCGATCCCAGCCCAAGAGGCACCCGGCGGGTTTGGCGGTACAGGTCAGCAGATTGGGATGGCATGCGTTCTTTCTTCGCTTGCTATCCTTGGCAGCCTACTTGCTTTTCTTCGGCTGATCCTTCGTCGTGCGCGGACGCCGTTACTGATGTGTTGCGTCAGAGAATGGAGTACTACATTCCGTTCTCTGACATAACGATTTCCAGCGTTGACCGGCCATGGTTTGGCGCCGAATGTCATCGCGCCGACGCGCTTAAACATGAGGCGTACCTGGCATGGGTCGACGCTCGATCACGTAAAGCGAGTGACTTGGGTCAGAAGAAGAAAGCCTACAACAGGGCTGCCAAGTCCTGCAAGAAGGTGTTGCGTGGGGCTCGATTCGACCACATTGGCGAATGGGGGCCAAACTTGCTTCTTACCCAGCAGGTAGTAAAGCGTTCTGGTCCCTGGCTAAGTCGGTCGAGTCTAACTTCTGCCGTCCCTCACTACCACCACTGCTGAAACCCGATGGGTCACTGGCTCACACCGCTGAGGAGAAGGCAAATTTGTTTGCCTCTCTTTTTGCGGAATCTTCGCGTCTGAATCCTGGTGATTCGCGGCTCCCTCCTTCTCCTGATGGGTGCGAGACGAGTATGTCGGACATTCGCATCCATCAAAAGGACGTCCGTAGGGTGCTGCGCAACCTCGACGTGAACAAGGCTAGCGGCCCTGACGGCATACCAGCTATAGTTCTTAAAACCTGTGCGCCTGAACTGTCTCCGATCTTGACACGCCTATTCCGCCATTGATATGAGACTGGAACAGTGCCGAATGCTTGGAAGCAAGCCAACGTACAGCCTGTGCCCAAGAAGGGCAGTAGAGCTGACCCGGCCAACTACAGACCCATCTCTGTAACATCCATACTCTGTAAGAGTATGGAGCGTGTACTTAACACTAAGCTCCTGGCATACCTAGAAACTAACGATATCCTTAGCGACCGCCAATACGGCTGTTCGCGCCACCTCTAGGCGCGCTTATTGTTTAGTTACCCACATTTCTCTTAATATTTTATCTACCCTTTCTTGTCAATTTTCGCTGCATTAAACTACATGTTCGACTTTCGAACAGTCTACGTTCGGCCCTTGTCGAGGGTAGCCTCACCGCTCGTGAAAGTCAACCGCCTGGCTACTCACCCTGGATTCCTCACCCGCTGTGAGATCCCACCGCTTTATTAAACCGCATCGTCTGCGATCGACTCTCGTCGTCGTCGGATTCGTGGTGATCACCTCTGATCATCACCTTGAGCCAGCGTCACGTGGCTCACCGTTCTACCGCGCCGCATACAGTCCACTCTCGCGTCAGCAAATTGTGCCAGTACCCAGGGAGCTTCAAACCAAGACGTCCAGTGGAACAGAGAAGGAGCGCTGCCAGAATTAACCAGAACGAGCACGAGGAAACCCGCCTCTGAGGTTAGTCGTAGCTTTGTTTAATGCAGCATCTCTCTCAGCATACCGACCCGTCTGTTTTCCCTAGGTCTAGCCTATCTACTTCTTGAACCTAGCGCACCGCGCGTGTTTGGCGTGCTCAGTGCTATTACTGCACTGCCGCGCCGATACATTTATTTCCGGTCTCTTCGAGCCGGATATTAGTTCTGGTTCCTAATCCTATACCTAGTCACTGACCTAGGCATATCTAAATATTCCCGCTTCACTCTAATATTAAATTATATTGCCTATTCCATATCGTACAATCGTACGTCTGCTTATCCTATAAGTGTATACTTACGCTTTTTAATAATGAGTAAGATTCTATTCCATTTCGTATGAGATAACTACGTAGTTAAATAACTTAACTAGTAAAATTATAAAACTTATTAATATTTTCTTAGTGAGGGTGTTAGTAAAATTCATCGTTCTGTGAACATTCTCGAACCGGTCACTTTATTGTATGTGCCGTGTATGTCACAGGTATTATCGCGAATTCAGTCTTTTATAATACAAGGTGTCTCAAAAGAAAGTTCACATTTAAATCTTTTTTTAAAAGAAAAGTCTTAGCTTTATTGAAAAAATGTTTATTTTATATTGAAGTACACTGTTTGGGAATTTATTTTTTAAAAATAACATCGTCCAAATGTAAACCGTTGCGCTCTCGGCATTCATTTAGTCGGGCACTAAAATTGCCTATGACAGCTCGGCAGGTAGTCTCCGTGATGGCTGCCATTTCATGACGGATATTTTCTTTTAATTGTGCCAGGGAAGTCGGTTTATTAGCGTAAACTTTTGATTTGACATAACCCCACAGGAAAAAATCCATAGGCGTTAAATCGGGACTCCGTGGAGGCCAATTTATGTCACCTCGCCTGGAGATTAATTTGTTCGGAAAAATTTCTCGAACTCGAGGCAGAGATCTGTTGGACGTGTGTGAAGTTGCTCCATCCTGCTGGAACCATGTTCTTTGGTTGTAACCAGGAAAGTTTTGCAGTTGGGGTACGAAAAACTCGTCTAACATCTCCACATAACGCTCTGAATTCACTGTGAGTGTGCGTCCCCTTCCATCTTCAAAAAAGTAAGGGCCGATAATTCCTCGCGCCGGCATCGCTGCCTGTTCTTGGTTGTTGAGGTTTTATTGTTTGTTTGTGGTATTAAGAAGAAAAGAATAAGTTCTGTCAGTGAGTAAAAAATCTTACTTGTCATAGTATGTACTGAAAAAATGATTTAAATAAATAACAAATTTTATTCAAGATTATGTGCCTTATTGAAAACCAAACTTCAAGATGGTAGCAGAGCGTTCAGTTGTAAAAGCTTGTTATCTGGATAAAAAATAAGAAGATACTGGGTTGCGATCCACGTACGTACATATACCTATTATATTTAAATAAAACGAAAAAATAAAATGACGAGCGCTGCGGTGTCGTCGTTACCGTGTTTAACTGAAAACATAAATTTTAGCACGTGGAAATTCCGTGTAAAACTAATCTTGGAAGAGAGACAAGTTGCATATGTTTTAACGTCAAAAGATGTCGAGAAACCACAATGGAAGAAAGATGACGCGAAAGCAAGGTCGATTATCGCACAAAGCCTGTCGGACAAATATATAGAATTGGTAAAGGATGGGGAAACTGCCACGGATATGATAAAGCTACTTGAAAGTATCTTTGAAAGAAAGAGTGTATACAATCGTTTCCACCTTAAGCGAAAATTGATATCCATGAAATGTGAAGAGCCGTTACAGTCATATTTAATTAAATTTAGTTCTATTGTCAGTCAACTGCAGGCTATAGATGTAAAAGTGGAAGATGAAGACCAGATTTGCTATCTGTTATCCTCACTACCTAAAGAGTATGATCATGTTATCACTTCGATTGAAACAATGGCTGCGGAGAAAAAGTTGACCTTCGATTTTGTTAAGGCAAGGTTGTTAGATGCTGAAACTAAGATAAAAATAGAAGGAACACAGTACAGCGAAGAGAATGCATTCAATATTTCCTGCTATAGATGTGGAAAGAATGGCCATAAGTCATACGAGTGTCAAATAAACAGTAGTTATGCAAATGACAGAGGAACATCAAAGGCAAGAGGCCAAGGACGAGTTTATAGTCAGAATCGACGAGGACGTGGTCGCGGAGTTCGTGGAAGAGGTTTTCAAGGACAAGGATATAGAGGACGAGGATTTCAGGGACAAGGAGTAACATCAATGATGACTGATGGCGAAATTGGATTTATTGCAAGTGAAAATGCTTTAAGCGTAAGGAGTGAAAAGGACAGATACTATGATATTTTTTTATAGTGGATTCTGGTTGTACTCAACACATTGTAAGTAATAAGTTTGAAAAATACATGACAGATGTAATTATATTAGACAAAAGTGTCAAAATACTAGTTGCTAATGGTCAATATCTCTTAACAAACAAAAAAGGTAATTTAAAAATAAAATGTGACAATTTAAAGATAAACATTGAGGCATTAATTGTTAAAGATATATCGTATAACTTACTATCAGTTCACAAAATTACTGAGGCTGGACATAATGTACAATTTAATAATCATAAAGTAACCATTAAAAGTAACAATTGTTATCTTGAGGGACCATCAGAGAGCAAGCTGTATAAACTGTATGCTAATATTTGTAATGAGACTTGTAATAGTAGTAAAATTCAATGTGATGATGATCTTTGGCACAAGAGGTTAGGACATTTAAATAGAAAATCTTTAGGAATGATGAATTTAAAAATGTCTAACAAAGTTTGCAGTGCATGCATGGAAGGGAAAGCTACAAGAGGACCCTTTAAACAGACACCAAGACCGAAATCAAGGCAAGTGGCAGAAATGTTACATACAGATATTGCTGGGCCAATTAAGGATTGTGGATTAAATGGTGAGAAGTATTTTATGACAATACTAGATGATTATTCTCATTTTTGTGTAGTATATCCACTAGTTAGTAAATCACAGGCAACAGAGAAGCTTATCAATTATATAGTACAACTTGAAAATGAAACTGGAAATAAAGTAAAAAGGATTCGCTGTGATAATGGCGCAGAGTATACCGCCAATAAAGTTAAAGATTTTTGCAGAAGGAAAGGGATACGTTTAGAGTATTCTTTACCTTATAGTCCTCAAGAAAATGGATGTGCAGAGAGATTAAACCGAACGTTGTGTGATAAAACGAGGACTCTATTCGCAGAAACTAAGCTCCCGAAGTTTTTGTGGTGTGAAGCTATTCAATGTGCAGCTTTTCAATTAAATAGATCTCCTTCATGGGCAATTAATTTCGAGACACCCTGCTATATGAGATATGGACAGACAGATTTGTCAAGATTGAGAATTTTTGGTTCCAAAGCATGGGCCACTATTATACCAAGACAGGATAAATTGAGCAACAGAGGCAGAGCAACAAGAATGGTTGGATATGGAGTAGTAGGTTACAGATTGTGGAATCCAGAAGACAATTCCATTATAAAATCTAGAGATGTGAGATTTGATGAGACTGATATACAATATAAAGAAGAAGTAGAAGAGAAAAGTAGTGAAATGAAATATATTGAAGAAGAAGAGGAAAATAAAGAAAGAAAACATACTGATATGGAAAAAGTAACAGAACCGAACACTGAAAATTTAAATGAAGAAGAAGAAACAGAGAGACACAATTGCGAAATTCAAGCCACTGAAGATATATTAGAACAAGAAAATCGGACTAGATCAGGAAGAAATGTCAAACGTCCCATATATCTCGATGCATATGAAACTTATAACACAGTTGTTTGCTTGACTGCAAATGTACCAAGCTCATTTGAAGAAGCTGCAAGTCAAACAGATTGGAAGGAAGCTATTGATAAAGAACTACAAGCACTTGAAAAATTAGAAACATGGGAAGAAAAAGAATTACCAAAAGGAAAAAAAGCGATCGATACTAAATGGATTTTTAAAGTAAAAGAGGAAGGAACAAAAAAAGCGAGATTAGTAGCTAGAGGATTTCAACAAAAGAAGGACGATTTCTTTGAAAACAATTATTCACCGGTTGCTAGACATTCAACAGTAAGAATGTTCTTATCCAAGGCAATTAACGAAGATATGAAAATAGCACAACTTGACATACCAACAGCATTTTTAAATGGAAAACTGAAATCTGAAGTATACATTAAAGCACCTAAAGGATATAAGATAAAGAATCCAAACACAGTTTTAAAGTTAAGAAGAGCACTATACGGATTAACAGAATCCCCTAGATGCTGGAATGAAACTATTGATATGTTTATTAAAAGTAAAGGATTTCAAAGATCGGAATATGATTTTTGCATGTATCACAAGCAAGATACTTGGATACTGGTATATGTCGATGACATTCTGATTATTGGTAATGGAGCAGATGATACTATCAAAGCACTAAAAAAGCAGTTTAATGCAAAGGATCTGGGAGAAATACAAAGATTTTTAGGTATGGAGATAGAAAGAAACGAAAATGGTTTTATTTTGAAACAAACTACATTGATAGAGAAAATACTGATGAAATTTAACATGAATGAATGTAAAGGAGCGAAAACGCCTATGGAAATTAACTATAATATAAAGATGAATGATGAGCAAATATTAGACGTGCCTTATCGAGAGTTAGTTGGAAGTTTGATTTATCTAACAATGACTTCGAGACCTGATTTGACGTTTGTTGTGTCTTACCTTAGTCGATATTTGGATAAGCCAAACGAACAACTCTGGAAAGCTGGTAAGAGGGTGATTCGCTATCTCAAAGAAACAAAAGATAAAGGACTTGTATTTAGAAAAACCAATGACTCTAACTTATATGGATATTCTGACGCAGATTGGGCTGGAGATAAAAATGATAGAAAAAGTGTGAGTGGAGGAATTATCTTACATGGAGTAAACCCTATATTCTGGTTCTCAAAGAAACAGTCTTGTGTGGCTTTGTCAACAGCTGAGTCAGAGTACATAGCAGCTGCTGCCACAGCACGCGAGCTAGTAAATATAAAAGGGTTATGCGAACATCTAAGAATTAACAGTGATACAATATTATTTGTTGATAATGTAAGTGCCATCTCCATGTCAAAGAGTTACGAAAATTCAAAACGAACTAAGCATATTGACATTAGAGCTCATTATTTAAAAGATCTTGTTGAAAAGAACATCATCAGTATTGAGTATGTAAACTCAAATGATAATTTGTCAGATTTGATGACAAAGAGTTTATGTAAAGAGAAATTTAACAATTTTGTTAATCAATTCTTGTGTTAGCTTGAATACTATTATAGTGATTCAGGAGGAGTTTTATTAATGTTATTATTTTTATTTTGTACTAAGGAATAATGTTTTTTGATAATCATTTTGAAGTCACTAAACATTGTTTTTGTTTATGCTACCTACTATTAATGAGAAGTTATAAGTAGCAAATTTCAATTTAGGTTTGATTCTTAAAGTTAAATTTGAGGAGGACTGTTGAGGTTTTATTGTTTGTTTGTGGTATTAAGAAGAAAAGAATAAGTTCTGTCAGTGAGTAAAAAATCTTACTTGTCATAGTATGTACTGAAAAAATGATTTAAATAAATAACAAATTTTATTCAAGATTATGTGCCTTATTGAAAACCAAACTTCAAGATTGGTCGCCCAGATTTTGGTTTCTCCAGAGTTGACCCAGTCTCTTCAAACTTCTCAACCCATTTTGCAATGAGACGAGTGCTAGGCGCATCATTTAAGTGACGAATATGTCGAATACTGCAGAATTTTCTACGCGCTACAGTCGCCGAATTACCGTTTTTGTAAAACTCACGTACGCACAACGCACGGTCCGCACCAGAGAAACGCTCCATAGCGACTAAATTCCCAAGAGCCAGACTACCGACTGACATACCCCCCGCGCCCCTCAGAATAGTTGCTTTCGCGTAATAAGATAAGCAAATGTGAACTTACTTTTGAGACACCTTGTATTTTGCGCTTGAGTTGATTGCCGCTCGTTTTGCAAAATGTCTACGTCTCGTACAAAGGCTAAAGAACATTTTGAAGATGCAACATCACTAGATGTTTTACAAATTAAACGTATTAAATTAACAGGTAAACGTGATGAAATCTTTGCCCGATTACAAATAGTTTACGATCAATCTTTAAAGGCGTTCGATGACGATATTTCTAAAGATTTGTTTTTATGTAGTATGACATCTTTAGAAAGTTTACGTTCTGAATATAAAGAAATTATTGATGATTTAGTTGATGTTGAATTAAATATTGACGCATCTTGTAAAGTAAATTATCAATCTATTAACGCCTTTGAAGACTTGTATTGTCGTTGTAAGTTTACTTTTGATAAATTGGTCAACTCGAAGAATGTCCAACACTCTCATGTTTTACCGCAACATAAGTCTATTCGTTTACCAGAACTCGACATAATGAGTTTCTGTGGCGATCCTATTAAGTGGCCTATATTTTTTGAATCGTATAAGCGGACTATTCACGAAAATCCTGGTCTAACAGATCACGATCGCGTTCAATATTTGATAAGTAAACTGTCGGGTAGGGCACTGTCAGTATGTTCGGGCATCCTGCCCAACGGTGACAATTACCATGTTATATGGCAGTCACTTCTCGATAAATATGATGATAAGCGTAGTTTAGCTTCTGCTTATTTAGATCAAATATTAGAATTTAAGCCATTTAATATCGCATCGTATAAAAACTTAGACACATTCATAGATATATTTGGTTCCGCAGTGTCAAGTTTAAACCAATTAAAATTAGATAATCTTTTGGATTTCGTTCTTCTGCACCTTGCATTAAAAAAGATCGATCCTAGTACCGCACGATCTTTCGAATTATATAAGCGTGGCACATCTATGCCTACCTATGATCAATTAATTATGTTCTTACGTGAACAAACTAAAATATTAGAACGTACTGCTTCTCCCGCGAATAGACGAAGTGTTATCGATTCCGCAAATAGTTATAACAACAATAAGTTAACTAAAGCCACTCATTCATTTGTAACCTCCTCTAACGTGAATAAAAACTGTACGCTTTGTAAACAAAACAATCACTTATCGATCTTACGATCTTCTAGCGTATGCCATTCACATATGGAGTGAGGCCATCGAGAGGCATGGGGAAGCGCTTGCCGTCTCCCTCGACATCTCGAAGGCTTTCGATAGGGTCTGGCACGAAAGCCTTATTGGTAAGCTTCCTTCATTCGGTTTGCCCGGTGGTCTGTGTGATTGGATTGCAGACTTCCTGAGAGATCGGTCCATTCGAGTGGTTATCGATGGCTGCTCGTCGGACCAATTAGATATTAATGCCGGGGTCCCTCAGGGGTCCGTACTCTCAGCAACATTGTTCTTGTTGCACATTAACGATCTGCTGAAGCCCGGCACCTTTGGGTATGCAGACGACAGCACTGTTGCTGAGAGATACTTGTCCAACGCGCGTGCTACCGAGCCTCAGGTCCGGTCTCTCCGGGAGGCCATGGTGGAGCGCTTGAACTTGTCCTTGCAGGCAGTTTTCGAATGGGGCGATGCCAATCTGGTCAGGTTTAATGCTGCTAAAACCCAGGCGTGTCTTTTTTCCGCTAAAAGGAGCCAATTCCACCCGGCTTCTACTTTCCGTGGTGTAACCGTGCCAATAACGGACCATCATGAGCTTCTTGGCGTTACGTTGACATCGACTCTCAATTTTGGGCCATACATTGAGGCAAAGGCTCAGCTGGCTGCCAAAAAGTTGGGGATCCTTGCGAAGGTGAGAAGGTACTTCACGCCGGAACAGCTGCTCAACTTGTATCAAGCACAAGTTCGATCGTGCATGGAGTACTGTTCTCATCTCTGGGATGGATCTGCCAAATACCAGCTTGATGCACTAGAGTCGATCGAAAAGCGGGCCAAGAAACTCATCGGTAATGAGGCACTGGTCAAGTCAAAGCTCCAGAGCCTTGAACATCGTCGCCGAGTTGCCAGTTTGTCGGTATTTTATCGGTTACATTTCGGGGAGTGTGCGATGGAATTACATGATTTAATTCCGCCCAGCCCATTCCATCATCGGACTACCAGACGTACGGCGATGCGTCATCGGTACATGGTGGACATCCCACTCATACGCACAAAACGTTTTAGGGACACTTTTATTATGCGTACAGCTAAAGAGTGGAATTCCCTGCCGGAATCTGTGTTTCCCGATAGCTACAATGTAGGGGTCTTTAAGTCAAGAGTGAATAGGTTTCTTCTAGGCAAGCGTGCTCTATCGTCGACCACATCATCGCTTACCATCAGGTGAGATAGTGGTCAAGCGCAAGCCTATAGATAATAAAAAAAAAAAAAAAAACAAGTTATCTGTATTGGTTTCGTACATTTTACTTGATGCGTGCACAAATAAACAGACAAACAGACAAAAATTCCAAAAATGCTGGAAATGGTTTCTGTTGGTTATCCTTTAACACCCGGGCCATTTTTTTTTGGAAATATTTTGGATGTACAAAAACGACTTTTTTACAGATTTATTACTGTTACAAGATAGGGCAACGCCATCTAGTAACGAGTAGAAGAATTAAGTAGTTACTAGTGGCGCCATCTAGTATCGAATAGCGGAACTAATCTTCTCGTGTCGAATGGAATTTGCCAGAATGTTCGAACCGAACTTTCTGGAAGTTTCTAGTCGCTTCGGGGACAGTGAGTTCGAAAGTGGATTGTTCTGGAAGTTTCTCGAAATATCTAGAACAGTGTGGAACGTTCTAGAAACATCTTCGCTGCTATTAAAGAGCGGTCGGGTTCGTCGTGGGTCAGTTTCGATTCGGAAGCGACACAGAGCGATCAGAAAAGGAAAATAGTGCGAAGTAATAGAATTGTTTAAGAAGTGTTTTTGTAATAAAGTGTGATTAATTGAAGTCTGCTGTTTAAATAATTTATCCCTGAGCCCCAGCTCGTAACAAATTGGTGTCAGAAGTGCGGGATAAATTATGCCGGTTCTACCAAAGGAAGAAACGGAAGGGGTGCGCACCAGGAGTCAGCGCCAGCAAGATGTAGACCAGAGGCGCTTTGGAGACGCTCCCTCACCGTCATCAGGTGGACATCGAGACTCCACGGCTGCAGCGGAACCCGCTCAATCGTCGGCGTCGCCTGACCTAGCCACCCTGATGGCATTCATGCAGGAGCAGGCTCGCCGTCA
The DNA here is from genome assembly GCA_948252205.1 of Orthosia incerta. Classification (NCBI taxonomy): domain Eukaryota; kingdom Metazoa; phylum Arthropoda; class Insecta; order Lepidoptera; family Noctuidae; genus Orthosia; species Orthosia incerta. Next base: position 27,910,507 of record OX411755.1, on the reverse strand, counting down.
GGAGGAGCAGGCTCGCCGTCAGGAGGAGCAGGCTCGCCGTCAGGAGGAGCAAGCTCGCCGCTTGGAAGAGCAGATGCAGCGCGACAAGGAGGAGCAGGCTCGCCGTCAAGAGGAGCAGGCTCGCCGCATAGAAGAGCAGCTGCAGCGCGACAAGGAGGAGCAGGCTCGCCGTCAAGAGGAACAGGCTCGCCGTCAGGAGGAGCAGGCTCGCCGTCAGGAGGAGCAGGCACGGCGCTTGGAGGAGCAGTTGCAGCGAGACAAGGAGGAGCAGGCTCGCCGTCAGGAGGAGCAGCTCTTGGTGATAAAGGACCTCCGCGGAGCCATCGGGAAGGAGATGAAAGAGGTAAAAGACCAGGTCCAGCAACATGAGACCCGCATTGTCGAGATGGAAAAGACAATACGTGGGTTCAAGTCTGGAGACGGGACCGTGGCAGCTGCGGTAGTGGCACCTTCGCCTCGTGGTTTTAAAGTGCCACCATTCGATGGCTCTTCGTCATGGTCCGCCTACAAGATTCAGTTTGAGGCCGTGATGAAATCGAATGGGTGGACCAACGAACAGGCATTGACTGCTCTAACTTTGGGCCTCCGCGACCAGGCCTTGTCTGTATTAGAAGCGCTTGGACACGACGTCACCTTTGAGAAGCTTCTAGAAGAATTAGAAGCTAGATACGGCGACGCACACCTGGAACATGTGTTTCGGGCCCAGCTGAAAGACCGATCGCAACGGAGTGGTGAAACTCTTCAGCAGTGGGCTCTTGATGTGGAAAAGCTGGTCCGAAAGGCCTACCAGTCATCACCGGTGCTGATCGACGGGAACCTCGTACAGGCGTTCACGGATGGGATCCGTGACTTGGAGGTTAGAGCTGCCGTAAGGCTAGGGCATTTCAAGAACCTTAAGGACGCCCTAGCCCACGCTTTGGAGGTGGAGGCAGTACGGCGGGACGAACGAAGTCACCGAATCAGGGAGATTGCGACTTCACCCCGGTGCTATGGCTGCGGAGAAAGAGGCCACATCCGATTGAGCTGCCCAAAGCGAAGGCCACCCCACGGCAATAAGCAGCCGCCAGCTAAAGAATCGCCAGACGTCCCTGCTGGGCAACAGCAGCAGGGAAACGAATAGAAGCCAGGACTAAGGGGCGGGTGCTGGCTGGTGATGGAAGAGCCCCAAGGATCTCGATCTCACAATACTGTGACGGGAACAGCCTGATCATCGAGGGCGAAATTAACAGAACACCTTGCAAGCTGACATTGGATACTGGAGCTTCTCGGACGGTTGTCAGTTTCCAATTAGCAAGACGGTTTCTTGGGGACTTCTTCGGGAGCCATGAAGGTGTACATCTGAGAACAGCCACCGGTCAGCACATACCCGTCCGAGGTGAGAAGGAGGTTGACATAAAGTTAGGGAATAAAGTTTATCGCCACAATGTTATCGTGGCCGACATAGTGGACGACTGCATTCTGGGTTTGGACTTCATGCGGAAACATCAGTGTGAGATTGACGTTCATCAAGGAGTGTTGAAGTGTGGCTCAGAGGAAGTCTTCATGGAAGGTGCATCATCGGGAAAAGTGTACTGCGTCAAGGAAGTTATTCTTCGTCCAAGGTCAGAAACAATCGTACCAGTTTGTCTACCAGGAAATTCTGGTCGGGAAAACCGATGTGTACTTATAGAAGGATTAGATAAGAATGCTTCATGGAAGATTGCACGCACCTTGGTAAGGGGAACTAGAGTTTCATCCGTACGTGCACTCAACACAAGTGATCAGGACCTAGTGCTCAAGAAAGGCACAATGTTAGGCACTTGTGAAGGAGTGGTTTGGATGCGTAGATGCCACGAAAACCCTACCAACGCCAAACTTCAAAGTGCAAGATACGACGTGACTTCGCTTTTGAAAGACTCCCAGAATAACTTATCGGAAGAAGAAAAGTACAAGGCTAAGAAGATGTTGCGGGACCATTTCCGGAAAGCCAAAGCGGGAACAAGTACTTCTTGGTCGTCATGGACTACTTCACAAAATGGCCGGAAGTGTTTGCAATCCCTAATCAAGAAGCCGTTACGGTGGCTGATAAGTTAGTTCACGAAGTGTTTTGTCGGTTTGGGGTACCCTTGGAAATCCACAGTGATCAAGGCCGGAACTTCGAGTCAGAAGTGTTCAAGGAGACGTGTCGTGTGATGGGTGCTCACAAAACCAGAACTACTGCTTATCATCCACAATCAGACGGGATGGTTGAACGATTCAACCAGTCACTGGAGAGATATCTTGCAAAGGTTGTGGAAAACAGACAGAAGGATTGGGACAAACACATTCAACCATATCTCATGGCATATCGCAGTGCTGTTCATGAAACCACAACAGTAACACCAGCTTTTGCTAATTTCGGCAGAGAACTACGGTTACCTGCAGATCTCATCACTGGCATCCCACCTGAGTCTCCACGCAGTATAACAGATTATGCAAACGAACTACGGAACAGGATGAATGATGTATATGAGCACATCAGAGAGACAGGTCAACAGATGTCTGAGAAGATGAAGACTCGCTACGATCGGAAGGCGAACAATAAGGGCTTCGATGAAGGATCACTGGTATGGTTACATAACCCGGTACGCAGCAAAGGAAAATCGCCTAAATTGCAAGCAAAATGGGATGGACCATATCGCGTAGTTACCCAGATTAATGACGTCACCTACCGAATTCAAAAGGGACCCCGAGGTGCATCAAAGGTCGTTCATGTGGATCGGTTGGCCCGTTATCATGGGTCTAACGATGCTCGGGACGAGCATGTCTAAGAGGGAGGCAATGTTACAAGATAGGGCAACGCCATCTAGTAACGAGTAGAAGAATTAAGTAGTTACTAGTGGCGCCATCTAGTATCGAATAGCGGAACTAATCTTCTCGTGTCGAATGGAATTTTCCAGAATGTTCGAACCGAACTTTCTGGAAGTTTCTAGTCGCTTCGGGGACAGTGAGTTCGAAAGTGGATTGTTCTGGAAGTTTCTCGAAATATCTAGAACAGTGTGGAACGTTCTAGAAACATCTTCGCTGCTATTAAAGAGCGGTCGGGTTCGTCGTGGGTCAGTTTCGATTCGGAAGCGACACAGAGCGATCAGAAAAGGAAAATAGTGCGAAGTAATAGAATTGTTTAAGAAGTGTTTTTGTAATAAAGTGTGATTAATTGAAGTCTGCTGTTTAAATAATTTATCCCTGAGCCCCAGCTCGTAACATTACGTTATGTATTAATGATATTGATTAATACTTAACTTCGTTATTTAAATTTTAAATCGCACTGTAATTGAGTAGCTGTATAGAAAGTTGAAACATGGTTCAATAGAAATGTGAAAATAGAAGTAGTTTTTTAATCATTTGACAACTGTCAGTTGAAAACGATTCTCCCTAGGGCTGAAAAGTATTACTTTCAACCCGCTCATCAGGCAACTTCAGATCTTCTTGCCGTGTATGAGTAATGAAATATCATAATACTGGTATTACTAAACTGTCTGTTCGTATCTAAATAATCTTAATGTCAATTCTATGATACTTTAACTATGTATATTTGTTGAGCACTGTAATTCAATATTTTAAGGTTCATGACCGGTGATTTATATGGGTCTCTTACTTATTGCCATGGCATATTCCACAGAACGAAAGAAATAAAACATGTTTATTTGGCACACAAAATGCCCATCGAACTATCGAGATTTATCACTCGACGGTGTAGAATAGGAATTGCAACTGGAAAAAACTTACCTTACCAGGTCGGTTTATTTATTTCATTAAAAGTGACAGCTACCAATTAAACTAAAAGTTTACAGAGATTTACAGAAAATGCAATGTTTATTCGTTCATTTGCATAACAAAAGTCGTCTACCTGTGTCAATTTTTATATAAACTAACCTTTAAAATAAATATTGTTTGCTAATGTACATTAATCACTAAAAAGTTTTGTGCCCTGTGCTAATTGCCTAGATGTTCAAGTTTTTAATGCCATCTTGTGTTTAAATATTAGAACTGACTGCTAATCAGTGAATCGATCACTGATTAGCAGTCAAAAAGCCGCAGCGTATGCTTCAAAAAATCGCAGCGTTTTAGTAGGTTAAATACCTTCCAATATGTTGTAATGTCATAGCAGAGACAGGCCATAGAAAAGATGGGAGAACTGTTTGAAGAGTGATATAAAAGAAAAGGTAGTCAGTGATAGCGTGACAGGGAGGTATGGAAGAACAAGGATAGGCAGATGATGATAATAGTTATCTATATCATAAGCGTAGCACAATGCTCTTAGTGTTCGGACTGAAAGTGGGTTAGCGTATGTCACTTATAAACCAAAGTTTTTTTTATTTTTTTAGTTTCTCTAGTTGGCAGTAAACTCAATTCCGACCTGATACTGGTGGATGAATGAACTTTGGGAGAGCAGTGGTGGCCCAGTGGTATGAGAGCAGTGGTGGCCCAGTGGTATCAGCCGCGACTTACAAGTTGCAGGTCGTGGGTTCGAGCCCAGGCAGGCGCTTTACTTTGTGTAAATAATTTCATCACCACTGCTCTCAAAACGGTGAAGGAAAACATCGTGAGGAAACCGGCATGTACTAGAACCAAAAATTCGAAGACATGTGACATCCACTTACGCGCACTGGGCCCGTATGGTGGATTACGGCCCATTCCCTCTCACAGAAAGGAGGTCTGTGTCCCAGCAGTGAGAACATTAATAGGCTGATGATGATGACTGGTGGATGATAATTTTTTGTTTTTGTTATCATTTTTGTCTGTATTCTGGTGCACTCACATGTGTTCGATCTCTGGTCTTGCTCCGTAAATCGATGGCTGGATATTACAGCCGCCTATATTTATTTATTTTTATTTGTTTATAACTTATTTTATTATTTGACACTTTATGTCACAGATATCAGTGCAGCCCTGGCTCTTATACTAGGAAGTCCTGTCAGATGTTGTCTCATTTCAATTCAAATGGGATCCTGCATAGTCAGCAGTTTGGTTTCACGAAAGGTAGGTCGACAACGGACGCGGGAGTAAAACTCATCAGCCACATCTTGGAATCATGGGAGAAATCCCAGGATGCCATTGGCATTTTCTGTGATCTGTCAAAAGCGTTCGACTGCGTCGACCACAACACACTGATCTGTAAATTACAACACTACGGAATTCGAGGACAAGCTGCTGATCTTGTGCTTTCCTATTTATCAAACAGACAGCAAAAAGTAAATGTTAATGGGGCGACGTCCTCCGGGTCTCTAGTCAAAATGGGCGTGCCCCAAGGTTCAATTCTCGGCCCTTTCCTTTTTCTTGTTTACATTAATGATCTCCCTTTTATGATGGCCAAATTATCGGATATAATTCTATTTGCTGATGATACTTCGCTAATTTTTAAAATAGATAGGAAAGATACGGATGTCTTACATGTCAATGAAAGTCTAATTGTTCTCTCGGAATGGTTCGCAGCTAACAATCTTTTACTGAATGCGAAAAAAACAAAATGTCTAAAGTTCTCTTTACCAAATGTACCTCAACGTGACCTAAATCTAAATCTTGACGGCAAAAATCTTGAAATAATAACGGAAACTGTATTCTTGGGGATTACTATCGATTCAAAATTGCAGTGGGGCGCGCACATTAGAACTCTTTCGGGAAGGTTAAGTTCGGCTGCCTATGCAGTAAGGAAGATAAGGCAGTTAACCGATGTAGCCACAGCTAGACTAGTATACTATGCTTATTTCCACAGTATTATGTCTTATGGCATTCTGCTGTGGGGGTCAGCAGCAGACGTTGACTCAATTTTTATCTTACAAAAGAGGGCAATCCGCGCGATCTATAAAATGGGTCCTCGCGAGTCCCTCAGAGAAAAATTCAAAGAGATCGATATACTGACTCTACCTTCACTTTATATTTTGGAATGTATTTTGTATGTCCGAAAAAATCGAGGGCTTTTCAAAACTAGAAGTGACTTCCATAATTTAAATACACGCAGTAAGCACGAAATTGTAATACCCAAATTCAGATTAACGAAAACTAGCAAGTCTTTTCTTATAAACAGTATACGCTTTTATAACAAGTTGCCTAAGTCAGTTATAGAACTGACCGATGGAAAGTTCAAAAACTACATCAAACGTGTCCTTATTAAAAAAGCATATTATAAAATCAAGGACTACGTTGAAGATAAAAAATTTGGCTTTGACACCCTCTGCGCATGCGGCTTCCCTGGTAACTCATAAACGGCACAAATATATGGATATCTCTAACTATTCTCAATCTCATTTTTTTTCTCTTTTAATTAGACTTTTTACAATATTTTTCAATCATCATTATAGCCCTTTGCTAAGAATAGTTACAGTACTGATTACAGTATTTGTGCCACATGTTAAATTTAGTGTTGTGTTTTTTTTTACCTTTGTATAGATTCTTTTACCTATTGTGAATGTGTGAACATTGTAGGCTTTCTAGATTTCTAGATGATTGTTAACATTTGTTAACTTTTTATTTCGTGCATTTTTTTTTTTTTTTTTTGTTTCAATTTCGTACGACTTATTGTCGGGCCTACGTTGTCCCCCCATATCCAAGTACTAATGCTGTAACATGGAAATATTGTAAACAAAAAAATTTAAAAGAGTAACCATGGAGTTTCTTGCCGGTTCTTCTCCATAGGAAACGACTAACCCGAACCGTGCACCTTTTGTCGACGTTTTATAAGTGCCCATGTAGGCCTATGTAAAATAAAAATATTTGATTTTGATGATTTTGATTCTGTATCACAAGAGCCAGACCTCTCCAAAAACAGGTAATATTATACAAAAGGAAGGAGCATGATAGACAGAAAATATAAAAAAAAACAATAATAATACAGTTATAGCATGCAAAAATTATTAGGTATACAAACTAAGATTCAAACGGGAAATTGATATCCTTGAAATTAAAACATAGTTAAAAATAAAAAAACTTTACTACAAAAATATACTACCGACTTCCAAATGAAAACTACAAAGTGAAAAATAACTTTATTTTTGGAAGTCGGTGTCTTTCGTAAGTACCATTTTTTGCGTTATGGACACCGACTTCCAAAAATAAAGTTATTTTTCACTTTGTAGTTTCTTATTTGGAAGTCGGTAGTATTTTTTTTGTAAAATAGTTTTTTTATTTTTCACTTTTTAGTTGTACCTACCTAATAGGCAAGTTGTTTAGTAAGTTTCCTATAACGCCAGAATAGATTACCCGAATATCATGAAACTTGAACAAAACCGATCAAATGAGAGATCTGCTCTTAAGGGAAGAGCGTACTGGCGTGATGTTATGTTATGAAATGGTATAAAAAATAAACAGACATGCGACTGCAGCAGTCCCGAGAGATTTGCCGTTATTTATTGAAGAGTTCTGTTGTATATCTTCGAAGTTCTTCATCAGATCTTCACCAAATTAAAATGGGACCAATTTCGGAACGTACTCTTTCAAACAAAAAAAGATTTTTCAAAATTATTCCACAATTGACGGAGATATCGGTGAACATACACAAATACAAAACATACAAGAAGTTGAACATAGAACCTCCTCCTTTTTCGAAAGTTGGTTAAAAGAGATAAACATTAAATAAATTAAAATTATTAGCCATTAATACACTACAATTTTTAACATTGCCCAGATAAGAATAATTAACATTGTATAAGTAACTTGTGGACTAATGGTAAACCCCACAAAGACACAGGTTACAGTGGTGGGCAGTTCTAGGATGGTTTCAAGAATCGACTGGACGACTCTTCCCAGGTTTTTTTCGATAACTCATTGATTCCGTTCTGTGAGAAAGTTAAAAACTTGGGGATATTCATTGATGGGAACTTCTCTTGGACTGCCCAACTGCAGGAGGTTAGTCGCAAGCTATTTGCATCTGCTGCATCTTTGAAGAGACTGCGTAATTTTCTTCAGATTGCCACCAGGATTGCGCTTGCACAATCTATTCTTCTACCCATCCTTGATTATGCTGATGCCAGCTATCTTGACCTTACTCAAGAACAACTTGATAAGCTTGAGCGGCTTCAAAATGTTTGTATAAGGTTCATATTTGGTTTGCGCAAATATGACCATGTTTCCGAATTCCGTGTGAAGCTCAAGTGGTTGCCCATTCGCCTTCGCCGGAATGCTCATATTCTTTCCCTTTTATACAATGTACTCCGGGTAGTTCCGACCACTGTTTGGTGAAGTCTGTGTCCGTCTATTCCCCGCCCGATCCCAGCCCAAGAGGCACCCGGCGGGTTTGGCGGTACAGGTCAGCAGATTGGGATGGCATGCGTTCTTTCTTCGCTTGCTATCCTTGGCAGCCTACTTGCTTTTCTTCGGCTGATCCTTCGTCGTGCGCGGACGCCGTAACTGATGTGTTGCGTCAGGGAATGGAGTACTACATTCCGTTCTCTGACATAACGATTTCCAGCGTTGACCGGCCATGGTTTGGCGCCGAATGTCGTCGCGCCGACGCGCTTAAACATGAGGCGTACCTGGCATGGGTCGACGCTCGATCGCGTAAAGCGAGTGACTTGGGTCAGAAGAAGAAAGCCTACAACAGGGCTGCCAAGTCCTGCAAGAAGGTGTTGCGTGGGGCTCGATTCGACCACATTGGCCGAATGGGGGCCAAACTTGCTTCTTACCCAGCAGGTAGTAAAGCGTTCTGGGTCCCTGGCTAAGTCGGTCGAGTCGAACTTCTGCCGTCCCTCACTACCACCACTGCTGAAACCCGATGGGTCACTGGCTCACACCGCTGAGGAGAAGGCAAATTTGTTTGCCTCTCTTTTTGCGGCATCTTCGCGTCTGAATCCTGGTGATTCCCTGCTCCTCCTTCTCCTGATGGGTGCGAGACGAGTATGTCGGACATTCGCATCCATCAAAAGGACGTCCGTAGGGTGCTGCGCAACCTCGACGTGAACAAGGCTAGCGGCCCTGACGGCATACCAGCTATAGTTCTTAGAACCTGTGCGCCTGAACTATCTCCGATCTTGACACGCCTATTCCGCCTTTCATATGAGACTGGAACAGTGCCGAATGCTTGGAAGCAAGCCAACGTACAGCCCGTGCCCAAGAAGGGCAGTAGAGCTGACCCGGCCAACTACAGACCCATCTCTGTAACGTCCATACTCTGTAAGAGTATGGAGCGTGTACTCAACACTAAGCTCCTGGCATACCTAGAAACTAACGATATCTAGCGACCGCCAATACGGCTTTCGCCGAAATCGGTCTACTGGGGATCTTCTAGCGTATGCCATTCACATATGGAGTGAGGCCATCGAGAGGCATGGGGAAGCGCTTGCCGTCTCCCTCGACATCTCGAAGGCTTTCGATAGGGTCTGGCACGAAAGCCTTATTGGTAAGCTTCCTTCATTCGGTTTGCCCGGTGGTCTGTGTGATTGGATTGCAGACTGCCTGAGAGATCGGTCCATTCGAGTGGTTATCGATGGCTGCTCGTCAGACCAATTGGATATTAATGCCGGGGTCCCTCAGGGGTCCGTACTCTCAGCAACATTGTTCTTGTTGCACATTAACGATCTGCTGAAGCCCGGCACCTTTGGGTATGCAGACGACAGCACTGTTGCTGAGAGATACTTGTCCAACGCACGTGCTACCGGGCCTCAGGTCCGGTCTCTCCGGGAGGCCATGGTGGAGCGCTTGAACTTGTCCTTGCAGGCAGTTTCCGAATGGGGCGATGCCAATCTGGTCAGGTTTAATGCTGCTAAAACCCAGGCGTGTCTTTTTTCCGCTAAAAGGAGCCAATTCCACCCGGCTCCTACTTTCCGTGATGTAACCGTGCCAATAACGGACCATCTTGAGCTTCTTGGCGTTACGTTGACATCGACTCTCAATTTTGGGCCATACATTGAGGCAAAGGCTCAGCTGGCTGCCAAAAAGTTGGGGATCCTTGCGAAGGTGAGAAGGTACTTCACGCCGGAACAGCTGCTCAACTTGTATCAAGCGCAAGTTCGATCGTGCATGGAGTACTGTTCTCATCTCTGGGATGGATCTGCCAAATACCAGCTTGATGCACTAGAGTCGATCGAAAAGCGGGCCAAGAAACTCATCGGTAATGAGGCACTGGTCAAGTCAAAGCTCCAGAGCCTTGAACATCGTCGCCGAGTTGCCAGTTTGTCGGTATTTTATCGGTTACATTTCGGGGAGTGTGCGATGGAATTACATGATTTAATTCCGCCCAGCCCGTTCCATCATCGGACTACCAGACGTACGGCGATGCGTCATCGGTACATGGTGGACATCCCACCCATACGCACAAAACGTTTTGGGGACACTTTTATAATGCGTACAGCTAAAGAGTGGAATTCCCTGCCGGAATCTGTGTTTCCCGATAGCTACAATCTAGGGGTCTTTAAGTCAAGAGTGAATAGGTTTCTTCTAGGCAAGCGTGTTCTATCTTCGACCACATCATCGCTTACCATCAGGTGAGATAGTGGTCAAGCGCAAGCCTATAGATAATAAAAAAAAAAAAAAAGTACTCTTTACTCCTTACACCCCTCTTTACCTCAAGAATCGTTTCCAGTTTCTCCGCGATTCCCACACGAGATTTCTTAGGTCATCAGAAAACTTACGACATCAAATGCCAACGCATTGCACGACTTTTTTGGATAAATTATTTACTGTACAGGCTACACGTCTATGGAATGCATTGCCAGATCCAATCAAACGTGCTCAATGATTGATTGTGTTCAAAAGACTTGTAAAGGAACATTATCTGTCGCTGTCTTCCTCTTAGCTTGTTAATTTCAAAGAGATACTGTGATTATCAATAGATTGTCGTCATTTTTTGTATTTCTTTTTATTTGCTAATATATTAAGTGGGTATGTATATATTTATGTATCTATTACATAGCTTATGTATTTATTTGTGTATCTATTGTAGTATATCATTTTAGCACTGTTTTTGTTACACCAATGACCGCCCTATTTCATGTCCAAGCAATTACTGTCCATACCAGGTTGCCTGGCAGAGATCGCGGGATGCGATAAGGGCGGCCTTTGTATGTGTATTAGAAGTAAGTTTATTTTTATTAATGTATTTTATGGTGTACAATAAAGCATATAATAAATAAATAAATATAAAAGTAGAAACATTGCATTTAAATTAACAGGGCAGAGTGTGCCACTCACCCCGAGTGTATGTGAGGGGTGTGGGTGTAGGGGGTGAAAAGGTGTGTAGTGTTTAATGTTAGTGATTGGAAATTCAAGTTACGCTTCCAATTAGGTTTTCTATTTCCTCATAACTGAAACCGTCCAGCCACTGTGTAACCCTTTTCTTGAATTGGAAATTGGTGAGGTATTTAAGGTGTTTCATACCCGATATGGGTATGAAACACCTTAAATACCTCACCGGTATACCTGCCGGTTTACCGATTTTGTTGTATAGTCTTGGTGCAAGATAGAAGTAGTGCCTGTCAGCGAAGACGCTCTCAGTCCTTTCAACTGAGCACCCGTCCGGGTTGAAATCTCGTCCGGGCGGAGGCCCGGACGAGATTGGCAACCCAAGAACGACGTATATGCCTGCAATTTCATTTTTTGCGAAGACTTTCCAGAGGTAAGGTTAATTTGTCCCATTAGCCTGTTATTTTCCTAGCCAGCTTTAAGCTCCTACACAAAAATGTTGGTTGGCTGCAGAAATAGACAAGGGAGTAGTAAATTATCTATGGAGGACGTCCTCAGCTGCCATTTCATCTGACCAGCTTATTAAACAAAGTTATCTTGCCATTTTCAGTCTTCTACAAAGAAAACCAGACCTTACCATGTTGCAAATAGAGCAGTCACTAGGCAGCAATATCTGCCGGTGTACTGAACACAGACCTATCATGGATGGTTTCAAGAAATTTGCTAAATATTGTCCAGAAAAACCAATACTGGATATCGAAGACTTGCAAATTTGTAAGAAATCATGCATAAGTAGTGATAAAAGTTACTGCGACGAGAAGGAGTGGTGTATGGTAGAGAAAGAAGTTGTTCTTGATTTTAATACAGTACAAATTAAATTGAACGATGACAAATTTTGGTTCAGAGTGGTAAAAATTAAAGATATATATGAAATACTTCAAGAGAAAGGAGATGCCTCGTATATGCTTGTAGCTGGTAATACAGCTAAAGATGAACAACACGTATGTACATTCATGGCTCAGAGTCCACACACAGTTATAAGAAATAATGTCGTTTCAAATACTACTTTACATAATAATAATGTTTTACATCGTCAGTATTTCTTCAATTTAAATTATGGATTTTGGTATTGTCTTGAGCAACAATAGAATACCCAAGGCACTATTATCGCTTCCATTTGTCCAAACAGTTTAATAGCTATTTGATAGGTTATCAAAAGTGAAAGTTTCACTCTATACATATAACATATTTTCAGGAGCCTATCCAATAGATGAATATCCTAGAATCCTAATTGATATAAATGCAGTCAATTAACTTAAGGGATGCAAAATGGATAAGAATTTGATCATAGGCCCTGCAACAACTTTGACTGAAGTATTGCAAATATTCAAAAGGATGGCAGAACAAGAGTACTTTGGATATTCGCAGAAGTTTTATCATCTGAAAAAGTTTGCTCATATTCCTGTCAGGAATGTAACTTAGCAAATTCTCATCTACCTGGCCTAGTTCTATCCTGCTCTTGGGGTCAGTGCAACACGGTGAAACACGTTTTCTTATATAACGTTCTGTCAACCATCCGTCACCTTGTCATTGATTCTCTTATCTTTCATAGCACTCGTCATTATATTCAATCCATCTTTTCTTTGTATTAATATGTTTGATCATTGTATTTTAAGTCACTACAATATATTTATATAACTAGCTGTGCCCGTGGCTTTGCTCTCGTCATCTGTCTGCCAACCCTACCCTACTATCCCTCCTGCCCACCCTATATACTTACCAACCTACCATTTTTTTTTCCATAATCATCATTCTTTCGCGAAGAATCTTAACACCGCCATTCAGAAAATGATTTCAAATGCACAATGCTATCTATCGAATATCGAGTTCAACTGACTGAGTATCTGAATTGCATGTGTTGTGATAATTTTACTTCTTGAACACTTTAAATTCATCTAACTTTTGATAGAGTGAACCGATTGTGATGAAACAAAAACTAAGTAATTCTTCAAGTAACGCAATTTTTAAATATAAAATTAATTTACATTGGTTTCGTACATTTCACGTGACGCGTGCACAAATAAACAGATAAACAGACAAAAATTCCAAAAATGCCGGTAATAGTTTCTGTTGGTTATCCTTTAACACCCTGGATATTTTTTTTGGAAATATTTTCGATGTACAAAAATTACTTTTCGACAGATTGTTTATATTGATTGATTGCTATATTGTTATATTTTTAGTACAATTCTTAACATATTACTGTTGAATCAATAATTTATACAGCATGTTTAAGTACTATTGAAAATGTTTGCCCTGTTATTTGGCTAGAGTCGTGAATGTGATCCCAATTAAAGTGCTTTCTCTTGTTAACTGTCACTGCGAGTGCCAAGTGCCAACACTGTAGGTACCTATGTGGAACTACGATTGTTGAGTGTTCGACGTCACTGTTGTATGCAATGCTGAGCACTTAATTGCAAATTATGCTTTAGGTCAAGAAGTAAATAAAATACGAGTACCTACTAGTTTTCGGTTTTCGGATTTGATCCTGTGGCCTCTCCCAGATAAATCTTTATTTTCGCCGGCATAAAAAGTAGTTTTCAATACAGTTGTTACACATAACGTACTTTCAGAGGCTATACATATGATTCGAAAATTAAATCTTTCGCACAGGCATCTTTCTATTACACGGTCGTGACTTTTGTTTACGAGTTCGATCATTAGTTTTGCAGTCTAGTTAATTTATAAGTCAACTAGATGACCCGCGGGGCTTCGCTCCCGTCAACTGGCTACCCTGCCTATCCAGTCTACCCTGCCTACCCAGCCTATCCAGGTATACCTACTCTACCTGCTCTACCTACTCTACCTACTCTACCTACTCTACCTACTCTACCTACTCTACCTACTCTACCTACTCTACCTACTCTACCTACTCTACCTACTCTACCTACTCTACCTACTCTACCTACTCTACCTACTCTACCTACTCTACCTACTCTACCTACTCTACCTACTCTACATATTCTACCTACTCTACCTACTCTACCTACTCTACCTACTCTATCTACTCTACCTACTCTATCTACTCTACCTATTCCTCCTACTCTACCTACTCTACCTACTCTATCTACTCTACCTACTCTATCTACTCTACCTATTCTACCTACTCTACCTATTCCTCCTACTCTACCTACTCTACTTACCCTACCTACTCTATCTACTCTACCTACTCTATCTACTCTACCTATTCTACCTACTCTACCTATTCCTCCTACTCTACCTACTCTACTTACCCTACCTACTCTACTTACTCTACCTACTCTTCCTACTCTACTTACTCTACCTACTCTACTTACTCTACCTACTCTACCTACTCTACCAACTCTTCCTACTCTACCTACTCTACCTACTCTACCTACTCTACCTACACTACCTACTCTACCTACTCTACCTACTCTACATATTCTACCTACTCTACCTTCTCTACCTACTCTACCTACTCTACCTACTCTATCTACTCTACCTATTCTACCTACTCTACCTATTCCTCCTACTCTACCTACTCTACCTACTCTACCTACTCTACCTACTCTACCTACTCTACCTACTCTATCTACTCTACCTATTCTACCTACTCTACCTATTCCTCTTACTCTACCTACTCTACTTACTCTACCTACTCTACTTACTCTACCTACTCTACTTACTCTACCTACTCTTCCTACTCTACCTACTCTACCTACTCTACCTACTCTACCTACTCTACCTACTCTACCTACTCTATCTACTCTACCTACTCTATCTACTCTACCTATTCTACCTACTCTACCTATTCCTCCTACTCTACCTACTCTACTTACTCTACCTACTCTACCTACTCTACCAACTCTTCCTACTCTACCTACTCTACCTACTCTACCTACTCTAACTACTCTACCTACTCTACCTACTCTACCTACTCTACCTACTCTACCTACTCTACCTACTCTACCTACTCTACCTACTCTACCTACTCTACCTACTCTACCTACTCTACCTACTCTACCTACTCTACCTACTCTACCTACTCTACCTACTCTACCTACTCTACCTGATCTACCAACTCTACCTACTCTACCTACCCTACCTACCTACCTAATAATTTTCTATCTATCATCAATAGTTTTCTCAGCGCACGCCAATGAATGAATTTTATAGGAAACATTTTGCTACCTTGTTTTCTTTGTAAAAAAAATATGTACAGTTGCAAAAACGCGCCATTTTCTGACAAAAATATTTTTTGTAATTAAACAAATGTAACTCTTTGATTTGTTTTTACTATTTCCCACAACTGTATTGAAAAACGTCGTGTGATACACGGGTGTGTAGGTTATTGCAAACTCGTGTCATTAAAAACCCTCGCCTTCGGCTCGAGCTTGTTAATAACAGCTCGTTTGCAATAACCTACTTTCCACCCTTGTATCACAATGTACTATTATGGCGCTCAGCAATAATTTACCATTTTATCTACACTCACAACTTGTTCCAAATATGAATTCAAAAAATAAACATGTACTTTACTAAAATTAAAAAAAAAAAAACTATTACAGTGCAACATTTTCCTTCGATTTTCAAACAACTGCATCATAATAGTACATTGTGATACAAGGGTGGGAAGTAGGTTATTGCAAACGAGCTGTCATTAACAAGCCCGAGCCGAAGGCGAGGGTTTTTAATGACACGAGTTTGCAATAACCTACACACCCGTGTATCACACGACGTTTTTCAATACAGTTGTGAGAAACAGTAAAAACAAATCAAAGAATTAGATATTCTTATTCACAAAAATAAAATTTTCAATATGGCGCGTTTTTGCAACTGGACATATTTTTTTACAAAGAAAACTGCCTATACAGCCTATTCGATTTTTGACAAACGTTAACGTGAAAATAATTAACTTAAAACTGTTAATTAAACATGTTAAACAACTTTAAAAAACAAATTGAGAATTCAATGCTAAAACGTACGGAATCATTAATTTTTCCTCGTATAAAATCGTATCCCATTTTATTCTATGTATGAAAACTCCTTGCTACAAAACTTTTTTAAATTGACTTATGGTGCGTTTTTGCAACTGGACTTATTTTTTTACAACGATATCAGCCTATACAGCTATACAGCCTATTCGATTTTTGACAAATGTTGATGTGAAAATAATTAAATTAAAACTGGTAATTAAATATATTAAACAACCATTTATAAGACTTTTGAGAATTCAATGCTAAAACGTACGGAATAATTCATTTTTCCTCTTAGAAAATCTATCCCATTTTATTCTATGTTTGAAAACTCCTTGCTCCTAAACTTTTTTAAATTGACTTATAAATTTAAAACTAAACTGCAAACATAATGATCGAGCTCGTAAACAAAAGTCACGACCGCGTAACAGAAAGATGCCTATGCGTAAGATTTAACTTTCGAATCATAATTATAGCCTCTGAAAGTACGCCATGTTTAACAACTGTATTGAAAAATAACTTTTTAATTTTTATAGCACACTTTTACTTTTTAATTTATTGGCGTTTATGGGCTCCTTGAGTTACTGTCGAAAAGTAGTGTCATGTCTATCGAGGTGCTGTCATGCGCAATGAGAATCTAAATTGCCCGCCATACCACATATTTTTTCCGTTACCACTTTTGTTTTATTTTAAATTTAAGAGTGAAAATAAAGTAGTGTATGCAACGGCATATAATTAGGTATTAAAACACTCGCGTGTTATTATTATCACATTTCGTGTTAGTATTACCACAAACCCACGCTCGTGTTTTAATAACCCTTATTATATGACCATTGCATAAACTACTATTATAGAACTGAAAGATTTTTTTAAATCGGATCTATACTTTTAGAAATTATTTCCTGCAAACACAATTTTACCCCTTTATTAATTAGTTCAGATTAAAATGCTTATTATAAATTTTCAGGTGGGAACCATAGCTGGGAATCTGATGATAAAACACACGCACAATTCGTTTCCTTCAGACGTTTTTCTGCTTCTAGAAACTGTTGTGTGAAAAATCTTTTTATTGTGATTTCTGACTGACAGAAGTAAAAGATTGACGAAACACCAAATAATTACTAAAATATGTTGTTTAATCATTTTGCGTGGGATCTTAATAAAAATAATATAATTATGTTTTCTTCCAACTATGCTTTAATTTCATCACAATCACACTAAAAACTCAGTACAAAGCGAGTCTTCATTGCTCTAGAGCAATAAAAATGTATGAAATTTCATTAATGCACAGTTTTTTTTTTATCGCACCAAAAGGTGCCAATCTCAATGGATTAGCTCTATTCAGCCAGCCGATATCAATATTTTTTTTACGTACGTATTATTCGTTTCTATCCAACTTGTTCCAAATTTAAAAAATGATTGCTGCTAACTCTGATTTAAAAATGAAAGAAATTTAAAAAAGTGATTTTCGACATCGCCGCGCCCGTGGCCGCGCCCATCTACTTCCCGTGATAACGACTTCATTGTAACAAATCAGCCAGGCCCATCTAACTCGTCTGATAATATTATTCAGTCCCAAGTTAAACAAACAAATATAAATTTGCCCAACAAAACTTAACCTTACGTTTAGTAATTGCTCAAGTATAACTTTTAATTTCAATAATTAAACTTCTATATTAACTGTTTGATATGAGTTTCTTTTATCTACTATTCCTATAGGTAATAGTTGAAAGAAAAGCAGATTATGCACCTCACCTTAAGTAATTTATATAGCCCTCGTGCCTGTTAGATTAGAGCCCTCGCTAACGCTCGGGCTCTAAATCAGGCACTCGGTGCAATAATAAATTACTTTGTGCTCGATGCAATAATCTACTATTATTTATCCGTCTGGCCTTCGTAAACCACTTAATTTATGCACACTGAATCAACAAATTAATCAAAAATTTTAACTGTTAAAGCAGTCTTCCACGATAAGAAAACGAAAAATGTGTCAATGCAAGAGTTCTTGACAACGAATATGAAAGTTTCAGTAATCGTGAACGAAATGCTACCTCCCCTGAATAAAAAACACCAAATCGAGACGTTCATGGTAAACTTTCAATTTTGTATCAAGTGTGAAATTAATACGTAAATGGAATATATAAAAAAATGTCTTCATGTAAAAGAGAAGCCATATCTATATATTTTAATCTAAACCTTTGTAAATCATTTCCTTGTCTTGTTGTGGTCATTTTCGATCCATTTGTAAACTCTATCAGTACCTTCTTATTTCTAGGTAATGCCAAGAAGTACAAGTGCTCACGCGATAGTAATTTTTTCCATCTTGGCAGGCTTTTTATACCAACCATCCACAAACTGCACTGTCCTGACCTCAAGGATAGTCTTAAAATAACTTTTGAAGTAGCACAATTATATAACAAAATACCCTCAAGTATAAAAAGGCTGCACTCATTCAATGCATTCAAAACTCAATTAGCTGCATTTTTTAATCACAAACAACACCCTTCCTATAAGCTGAATGCATTGGATGGCTACTGTGACGTCTGTGACGAACTTTATATAATTTACTGTAAACATTGTTCTCATGTATCTTTTTAAACCTATTGCGAGTTCGGCGAGTTCGTCCACGGCCATCCGTGGACGAACTCGTCGACTTATCATCTCAAATTAGTAGTCTTACCAAAAACTATCAAATAGTACAGAAAAATATCTTCATGAACAAACCTTTACTTCACGCGCCACAACAAAAAGTACAACTTGTACAAGCGATCTTGCAATATCGCACGTTTGCCTGTTATTTTTTTGCAGGCGCATAGTGGTGATTTTTCACTTTGTGAGTCTCATGCATCATCATCGTACGTTCCTGTGGTGAACTGTACCCTGTACACAGGTTTATTCATTATTCACGGCCTTTTTACATTTTCACGGTTCTTTGGTGCAAGCAGATTGTGAAAGGTAGATTAAGAAAAGGTGTAAAAAAATTAAAACACTGTCCAAATAATTTATTTGGAGCGAGAAAGTTGAGTTGTTTTTTGAAAAACAACTCGAGTAGGTACTAATAAAAAAGATAAGGAATATAAATTTATGGACAGTGAATACTTCTAAATATGGCTGGAAGCAGTTAAATTGTCACAATAAGAATAAGAATAAGAAGTTTTTATTTGTATAGAATGTAGGTATTACAATAAGATGTTAACAAAAGTTCAAGAGTCCTTGTACATTCTGCCTTTCGGCATACAAACATTTATGGGTAGACACCGGTTCATACATAAGACATTGCAGGTTATCAGCTCAGAAAAAAATACGAAAATATGTTCCTATATACTATCACAAATCATCATTCAAAAAATCTGATATAGAATAGTAACATTTTTGTAACAATAAGTCAGTTAGTCGTTTTTTGAATATTCTAAATGGTTGTTCTTTTATGACTTCAGGTAACTTATTGTATATCTTTGGCGCCATACACATAACGCTTTTCTTTAACAGTGTGGTGTTATAGCTCCCTGTGTGCAATAAATTTTTATACTGAGATCTCATACAATTTGTCCTCTTTCGTATCTCACATAACGATGGAAACAGATGCGGGTTGCTTTTCTCAAAAATGGCTATTTCTAGAATGTACAAACATGGGAAGGTTAGTAATTTATGTAATTTGAAAATAGGAAATACAACAATACACCGTGAAATTTAAGTGGTTGTTTTCCCGCGGCAGAACGACTTGCCTTTAGGAGTACTTTCGAAGCATAGAGTTAAAGTAAAAAAATAACGATGTTTTTGTTTTAAAATAATTTGAAAAATATTCATCAACTCGAAAAAGTGAGTAACAATAGTAACTTGTAGGTACTAGGTACTACTCGCGTCACCACCGTATTATTCACCGTAGTACCTAGTACCTACAAGTTACTATTGTTACTCACTTTTTCGAGTTTATGTTTTTTTTTTTAATTATTTTATAACAAAAACATCGTTATTTTTTATTTTAACTCTATGCTTCGAAAGTACTCCTTAAGGTTCACGGTGTATAATTATCTTCAGAATATTAAAATATGACCTAATAATGATTACCTACCGTTTGAATAATATCAGCCACGAGTATAAATTGCAAGCAATAATAATATTTTCTTTGAGCAATTATTTCATACTGCTTTGTGCATTAGCAGTATTTGTGATAATTTGAGAGTTGCTAACATATTCATAAAGGCGTTTATAGTGTACTAGCTGTTCCCCGCGGCTTCGCTCCCGTGGACCACCCCACAGGACCCGTTTTCGGGATTAAAAATAGCCTATGTCACTCAGGAATAATGTAGCTGTCTATTGGTGAAAGAATGTTTAAATTGGTCCTATAGTTTCGGAGCCTATTCGGTACAAACAAACAAACAAAAAATATTTCCTCTTTATAATATTATATAGTATAGATATCGTCTATCATCGACGCATGTATCCCGTCAGCAATTACCTACATACTCTAAATTGTTCATAGGATTAGGCCCAAATTACAATTCAGTTTGAAACGATCAATGCCATTCAATAATAAACTCGTAACTGTGAAATGAATTGAGGTGGAATTGTCTTGGAAGACATGACTTGGAATGTAGGGGTTAGTATTTGTACCTCTAGGTTTAAGGATTACTGAATACTGGACGTAACATAACATAACTTAATATCACACCCCAGGTGCGCCTATATTCCTTAATTTTTAACTCCCGCCGGAAGAAGAGGGGCGTTATAAGTTTGACGTGTGTTGCTGTGTATCTGTGTGGCTGCATCATAGCGCATAAACGGATGAACCGATTAAGATTTTTTTTGTTTGAAAGGTGACTTTGTCGAGAGTGTTCTTAGCTATGTTTGGTGAAAATCGGTTTAGCCGTCCAAAAGTTATGGGCTGTTTTCTGTTTGAAACGGAGTTTTTTCGCAAGATATCGTTTCATAATTACGTGTTCGATAGATTGTTAATCGAAGCGTTTCTACTAGTAGATAAATTATGTAGTAAAAAAATTGCCGGGTGTTTTGGCAATTTTTATTTTTTTCTTGTGCCAGATAGGTTTAAGTCCCATGTAATACTAGACATATTGGACACTAAAAAGACTAAAAAAGCAAACTCAAAAATTAAAAAAAAAAACCACTACGGTTAAAAGTAATTGAAAAAGGATAAAATAATTTAAAAACCCAAGAATATCGGTCGAGGGCTGCCATTAAATGAACTAGTTTTGCAGTTTTATAGTAACGTGAATAATTAGATATTTTTTAGCGCTATACTTACACCCTTAATGGGGAGGCCGTGCCCCAACAGTGTTTTTCCTTTAGAAGTTGATGATGATACTTATTTTTATTTACGATGCAATTTAAAATAGTGATGACAGCACCCGACGGATATTCTTGGGTTTTTAAATTATTTTTTCCTTTTTCAATTACTTTTTAACCGTCGTGGGCTTTTTCTAATTTTTTAATTATCGGAGCTCGTGGCTAAATAATAACAGCCGCACGGGTCGATCATCAAGGTTAAGCAACGCTTGACGAGGTTGGTCCGTGGATGGGTGACCATTCCAACATACCGAGTTTCCTCCGTGACTCGGAAAGCACGTTAAGCCGTTGGTCCCGGCTGTCATTTGAAGATCTTTGACAGTCGTTACGGGTAGTCAGAAGCTTGAGATCTGACACCAGTCTAGCCAAGGGGTACCGTGTTACCCAGTTACTGGGTTGTGGAGGTCAGATAGGCAGTCGCTCCATCATGTAAAACACTGGTACTTAGCTGAATCCGGTAAGACTGGAAGCCGACCCCAATATAGTTGGGAAAAGGCTAGGCAGATGATGCTTCTTTTGTAATCTTTTTAGAAAGCATAGATATTAAATCGGATTTATATGAAATCGGACTAGTGGTTTTTGAGAAAAATTGCAACATGGATTTGCACAAACAATGTTTACTGCAGCGCCCCCTGGTGAGTTGTCACCTATCTAAGAACATGCACCAATGAAACCCGAACCCATAACTGAAAACTGCATCAAAATCGGACTAGTAGTTTTGGAGAAAAATGGCAACATGGATTTGTACTAACATCCTCTAACCCAAAAAGCATATATCGTCTCCGTTCCGTCGTGGGTAAAAAATAAAACCTAAGTTTTTCTTTGGAGAAAAAAAGAAAAAGCTAAGAAAAACGTAAATCTTTGTTCTCCATTATTTGCCTAATTTGCTTAAGTAATGGTTTGTGGAGGTTAGCCAATTTTCTAGTGAAATACTAGAAAACTTTAAATGGTTTGAAATAACAACTTTATGGCACTATAAAATACAACCATAACATTATTCTGAAGTAAGATTTTACAGATAATTAGACTTGTAAAAATATCAAAGTTCATTTTGTAAAGTCGCATCGTCTTTGCAAGCGAGAAATAGATCACTATTTTTGTCAAGGTTATTTCCTCTAAAAGAAAGGAGGCCTGTATCCCAGCAGTGGGCACGTTAAAAGGCTGATAACTATGATAATAGTCATTATTTATTTAATTCTCATACATTAATTATAATTATATCTCAGTCCCAATTTCAATCTCGTATTTGACGTATTTCTATCCATGTGTTAAGGCTTCCGCATAAAGGCACGACGCGACAAAGCGACAACGTTGCGAAAACTTTTTATAATGGGAGTTACTTTATATATATTTCTAGTATTCGTTCAAAAGGGGTTACCACCAGGGATGTTAAGGAGCTCCGTAAAAGTAACCGAAACTTTCGGATGTCCGAAATAAAAAGTGCCGATAATTTTGGATAGGGGCTGCGTCTTAATAAGAGGTTTTCTGCCCGGCCGAGCTGACACACTAGCCGCACGCGTTACTTGCATTATTTTTTAATATTTCTATTGCTAAGTCATAACTAGTCTTTGAGTATTACGTTTAAAATTTCTTAAAAATCTAACATCTTTAACCGAAACTAGCGGATAATCCAAAATAATTTCATATCCGTATCCCTGAAGCGCAAGCTCATCGACATGTGCATCCTGCCCATCTCGACCTACGGTGCTCAAACTTGGTCTCTCACCTAGTCTCAGAAGTCTTAACTCTTGGTTTGTCAAAGAGCGATGGAACGTAATGTATTAGGTATACTCAGCGAACATCGACGCCGAGTTGCCAGCTTGTCGGTTTTTTATCGGTTACATTTCGGGGAGTGTGCGACGGAACTGCACAATTTGATTCCGCCTAGCCCTTTCCATCATCGGACTACAAGACGTACGGCCATGCGCCATCGGTACATGGTGGACATCCCTCCCATACGCACAAAGCGTTTTGTTAATACTTTCATTGTGCGCACAGCTAAGGAGTGGAATTCCCTTCCGGGTTCTTTGTTCCCTGATAGCTACAACCTTGGGGTCTTTAAATGAAGAGTGAATAGGTTTCTTCTAGGCAAGCGTGCTTCACCATAGACCACGTCATCGCTTAACATCAGGCGAGATAGTGGTCAAACGCGAGTCTACAGATTATAAAAAAAAAAAAAACAAATTAATAATACCGCAATACGCTCCAAAACAGGAATCGCCGATGTTCGCAAAAAGTCTGCTAGGCAGAAATGGGATTGGGTGGGCCATATATCATGCAGAATGCAAAATAACAGATGGGCCAGAGTCGTCATGAAGTGGGAGCCAGAAGACGGGCGTCGTCGCCGAGGAAAACCTAGGAAAAGCTGGCGTGACGAGTTAGAACCGTTTAACTGAGTCTATCTGAAACCTATATAATATTATTTTTAAATCCGTATCCGTATCCAGATCTGAATTTTCTTATACATAACATCCCTGGTTACCACATCCCTGTTGTATAGTCGTTTCCCTCTTATCTTTAGGGGAGCCTGTACACTTTTATAATTACCTAAGAATATTCTAATAAACCGCTGCCCGTTATCACTAGCCATTTGATATTAAATCCTATGGGAGACCTCAAAAAACTTACGCCATTCAAAGTTCCAAAAAGGGCAATATCGTTGCTGCCTACCCAAGTAACCACACCCCATTTAGCATCCAATACTTATTGAATAAAACATATATTTTTCACCACAAACATGCTCGTATTTCTGCATCTTTTTCATAATTCATGTATGGTAATGACTTTGACATACTGAGCGAGTTTTTAGGCTACACTGCTTAAGTTCAGAATGTTATGTGATGTGACCTTTGGAAAACATGCAGTTCATTCACTTTATGGATGTAGGAGTACCTCGCAGTTTACCAATTAATATAATCAGACTTTCAATAATTTAAACACATGTTGGACTGGGATTCCTTTTCAGGCAAAATTGTCTAAAATCGCCTCACAAAACTTCTTCTAATTTCGTGTCGATTAACTCAAATATAGTTTCAACCATTTAAATGTTGTCTTACCAGTAAGAAGTTATTTGGCAAGCTCTGTTATTCGCCACGTTCCTGAAAGATAAAGGTGGTCGGACGTGAAGGATAGACAAGGAGGTGGGCCATATTTTGCGAAGGGGCGCCTAATTGGCATCCAAAGTTGCCGTACGAGCTTTTGCCCGCATCTTTTCTCTCCGGTGGCCTATCCACTGGAACCGATAATGTCTTTAGTTCAGTGGACACTCAGATTGTGTGGCTTTCTGTCAAAGTATTTTCGTATCGATTAAAAATTTCATAGTTTATTTCGCACTTAAACAGCATTAGCACAGCATTTAGGCTTTACCTAATCCTTTTGACTAAGAAATGCTAATCTCATATTGCATTCTTAAGTTACAATGAAAAATTATTTGAATCGACAGACTTTGGGTTGGAATAAGATCTATTTCTCTAAAAGTAACTAGAGGATCAAACAAAATTAAATGTGCGTGACTAAGCCCACCCAAACATACTTCTCAATGACCATGACTAGCTACACAAAGAAATGTATAAAACACTGCATCATCGACAATTTAATGCCTTTTAAACCCATTTGATCCCAACAATAACGAAAGAGTCGCAATAAAAAGACCCCGATTAATTACTTTTTTCTAAAAACAATCGCTTTTTTATAAAACACTGCTACTTCCTACAAGTTTTGTGTTACCTTTTCAATAAAATGAACACCAAAGGAAACGGTTCTGCTCGTAATATTTGTTTTCTTATTATTCGTGTTGAAAATTAATTTTCTTTAGTTTTATGGAGGATTTTGAATTTCAGAATAAGATATAACTTTATTGCCTTGAAGGCGAATAATTGTAAAGTAGTAATAATTGGGAATTACCAGCGTTTACAATTTAGTTGTAGGCTTTTTCTCGCCTGTCTGTCTATTTACAAACACTCACTGTGCAACATATTTTGTTTGGTGGGCTTCTGATAAAGAAATATCGTCATCTTTTTAAATTTAATATTAACTATCAAACAATAGGTCATTTGCTTCTATTAGTAAAGCACGAAATTAGTACGATCTATACTTCTTCAGAAAATCAAAATAAAACCAATAAGTTGATTTTAACGAGTATTTTATTTAGATATTTACAAAGACTCTCAGGCAATATTTCGTTGTACAAAATTGCAGCAAGCAATAGCCTACCACATTGCATATTAAATCAGCAAACGATGGGTTTTATTTCCCCAAACAATCATAATTAAATATCACAAAAGAAAACATTCCACTATCGATCACAGATTAAAAAGGTTAAATACAAATTCTAAAACCCAAAGTCTATAGCTTTGAGTATTAAAAAAATTAAGTTGGATAAAAAATCAAAAATTTTGAACACAATATTTGGAACGCGAGGTTGGTTTAGTGATGGCCGTAGTATCCGAGACCGCCGTATCCGCCGACACCGTGACCACCGTATCCAAGTCCGTGTCCTCCATATCCGCCATATCCTCCGTATGCGACTTGATTAGCGTAGCTGACCGCGGGAGCACTGTAGTAGCCACCATGACCGTAGCCTGGAAAGAAAATATAATATTACGTTATTTATTACACTCTGTCATTAAATTGCTAGTGTAAATAGAACTTATAACCACATTCTACCTGTAATTTTAAAAGATTTTTTTTTAATAATAACTTAGGGTGTTGGTACGCTCAGAACAAATTTTTGATTGTACGTTTTTATTAATAATCTGTGTTACTTTGTGATTGTCGATGTTGTGTCAGGTCTGTGTCAAATTAATGTGTTCTATTCTATTCTTAAGATTAATTTTTCAATAGTAAGATAACTTATTTGAGGAATACATAAATTGCGAGGCAGCTTTTGTAAAGAAAACATGTCATCCTGCCATATTTATTCGTCTGCTAAAAGTTATCCGACTGTTTAAAAGTCAGCGCTAAACTTCAGCAGAAACTTAAACAAACTTCGCTAATAAGACAACAGGCTAATTAGCAATACATTGCTCTTCAAGAACAAACTTCTAACACATAGACATAGATTTAACTAGATGACCGCAATGTACGTAAAACATGGTCAAAGTAACTGTGCATTTTTCCCTAAGTCCTGTCTTCATTCGCGTGTCAAAAAAAGGAGTATCAGCGAGGACAATGCTCTAACTTTGAGGTGTTTCGTTCAGCGTTATCGGCACCGGATATTAACGGCAATCTAGAAAATGGCTAATTATGCTGTATTGAGCCAACGGCTAGTAGCCACTGAGGTTTGCTTTTAGAGACCCCAATTATGAATTAAGCTCAGTTTTGTACATAAGCTGTCCTATTGTATTTGTATCTGTCTGATTTGGGTTACCAATTTTGGATGAATATAGGCCGAAACAATAAAACATTATTTTTCACTGGTTAGTTAATTGTGTGTAAAAAAGTGACACGCTTGCTTTTCATACAAATGCTAGATGGAGGGACCTGTGTTATCTAGTAAGATATAAGTCTGTGGTTATAACATATTCTGTTTCAGAACGAACTCTCACGTTACAAACTTTGAACAACGGCTAACTAAAAACATGTTATAGATAGCTATTGGTATTATTGTTGTCTCGAACAATACTGGCATTGTACTTGAGATAAAAATCACTATTATCTGAAAACAATTTTACACTTGATTCGCGTTCCCACGGTTTTAGGGTTACGTTGTTAGATAATTAATGCAACAGTTAGATTTTTGTCGTTTTTTCTTTATCTTTTATCTGATGTAATGATTGAATCTACGCACTTGTGATTTTCTTATTGAAAATGAGACAACGATTTTTCATTTTTTTTTCTAATCCATTGAAAAAGTTATATCAAACTAGTGAACACATCGTGTCGCATTGTTTCAACGCACCTGTCTATGTGGGCCTTTATGTATATAGTATCATTAATCTTATCATCATCATCATCAGCCTATTAATGTTCCCACTGCTGGGACACAGGCCTCCTTCTCTGTGAGAGGGAATGGGCCGTAATCCACCACGCGGGCCCAGTGCGGGTTGGTATCATTAATCTTATACATTGAACTAAAAGAGAATATAAGTATTTGTTACTAACTAATGGACTGTAAATTATCTTAATTTTAAATAAATTATTACTTATATTAAAAATAGGACCTATTGGTTACACACACTATTAGTAAAAAAATATTCTTTCACTATTTTTTTATCTTTTATTATAGAATCAATTTGTATTGTAATCTCTGCATATCGAATACGGAACCAATACCACTCCGGAGTAAATTCTCAAACTTACCAAGACCGCCGCCGTATCCGCTAAGGCCGCTGTATCCGCCAAGGCCGCTGTATCCGCCATACCCGCCATATCCGCCGTAGCCTCCGTAGCCGCCGCCGTGCGCGGTGGTGTACGCAACCTTGCTGACTGCTACTGGTGCAGCTGGAGAGAAATAAAAGAGATGGTGTAGTGAAATAGTCGATTTTATGGAAAATACGTACGTTCATAAACTTATGCTTTTTTCCTATGGGGCAAGCCTTAAGAGAGATTTTGGGATAGAACCATTTACTAGAAATTCTATTATTAAACGAGGTTGAATTTTCAACACTATTCCTAATTAAGAAAAGTCCATAGTTACTTCAACAAAACAGTATTATTTAAGAATCTGAAACTTAATTTAAACAAAAGCAATTATCTCATCAAAGCATTGTCACCTCAAATGAGTACACAAACGAAAAACAAAACACGATCTACTAATTACCTTGCCCAACCCCTTACGTTACTGACCGTAACGTAAACGCGAAATTACACGTTAATACTCTATAGGTAGTACTACAGTATGCCAAGGACCGCAGTTTCTCACACACTTGTGACATTGTGACTAACAATAGCTTCTGATGACAATTGTGGACGTTTACTTTGTCTTAGCTTGGTTTTATTGAGGTGGGTTTGATAGAGGATCAATTAGGCGATAATTTTTTTAATTGCTGGTGTGTTTTTATGTAAATTAGCATTTTTTATTGAAGTTTTCAGGGGGTCAAGTCTGTTGATATGGTTGTGGTGTGCCAGTGTTCATACATCTCGGAATCTAATCTTTTTGAGCCTGTCATCAACTTTAAATGACCATCAAAGTAGGTGTGTAACATAATATTATGTAGATTTTTTCTCATTTTTTTTCCCTCCGTTTTACTACAGTTTTAATAAAATAAACTAGCTTGCAAACAGTGTAGTGTTAACTATAGTTTTACTGTGAGATTTTAAAATAAAATTTAACAACTCATTTTTATTTATGTGAGAACAAAATATAACTCCTCTTTAACCAGTCAAAACCCATTTTTTTGCTTATAAACTAATATTTTCAGCAGAAACCACAGCCAAACTATTCATCATTTTTACATCACATTAAAAATTCCTAAGCCGAACCATCAAACCTAATATGAGTCAGCCACATCCACAAGCATCCTACGGGACTACTGGGCGCCCCTACCATGATCTCTTAGAGCAACGTTATTTCCCTTGTGCGTATGACCCAGATGTATATGACTGGCATAAATCTGTTCCTTCATCATCATCGTCACAATGCTCCTGTCATACAGGTCCGCCAAGTTCGGGAGTTAGGCTTCAAAATTGCTGTAACCAAATATTATGTCAATAAAGATTATTTGATTTGATTTGAAAGACGTCCGCTGGACATATGCCTCTC
The DNA here is from genome assembly GCA_948252205.1 of Orthosia incerta. Classification (NCBI taxonomy): domain Eukaryota; kingdom Metazoa; phylum Arthropoda; class Insecta; order Lepidoptera; family Noctuidae; genus Orthosia; species Orthosia incerta. Next base: position 27,881,371 of record OX411755.1, on the reverse strand, counting down.
CCAAGCGTAGCCGCACTGATGAGTCCATTGTTTCTCGCATCCACCGGATTCCCGCGGCTTTAAACGGATCATCGGTCCACCTACAGGGATGCCTTCCAAAGTTGCATCGCCACTCCAGAACTTTTCGGCCCCATCAACCATCCGTTCTGCAAGTAATGTGCCCTGCCCACTGCCACTATAGTTAGGCAATTCTTCTGTCCCTCACGCCCAATCCAAGAGCTTATGGTAGGGCCCTGTACAGTGTACAAGTAGGTACTACGGTATTCTGTGGCAAAACGAACGTAATATTATGTTAGACAGTTTGCAAATCACATCTGCAGCAGTTTGATATACTGCGGCGAAGCTGGAACAATCTCTATGCAGTCAGGAGTTTGTTCAGGATCTAATGTGACAGTGGACGTGGTGGAAAGAAGTTTATAATAGGATGAGTGTGCATGTAGATACTTTAATATTAGAATTAATTGAGGGAGATATAGTTTGGCCGGTTTCTGGCAGTGATCGTTCTGATTGTAATGATCAGTTACTAGCTTCTGTTTTTCTGTTCTGTTCAAATTAGGAAATTATTCTCAGGGAACATCCCAGAATAAAAAGAATCCTTTGTCGTAATCCAGTAGCCGTTATCTACTTGTCTCTATAGTTTCATCCAAATCAGTTCAACCGTCAAGACATGAAAAGGTAACAAAGTGACTGATAGACAGAATTACTTTAGAATTTATAAGATTACTAGCTTCTGCCAGCGGTTTCGGCCGCGTTAATGTCGAAAATTGTCCCAAGGGATCCGGGGTAAAAAGTATGCTATGTGCTATTCCAGACTAAACTCTAATCTATGTGCCAGTATTCATCCAGATCCGTCCAGCCGTTTGATCGCGAAGAAGTAACAAACAAAAAACACACACACTCACAAACTTTCGCCTTTAGAATAGTGTGATTAGTATGGTTGTTGAAATCGAATTAAAATGTATGCAAGATGGTGTTGAAAAGTCCTGGAGCAAGGTTGTCTTTTACCAAATATAGTCAATTTACTTCTCTTTATTTATGTAAGGCGATCTGAAATTTGTCTCAAATGTGTCTGAATGTCAAAATTTCAGGACGGCACAAAGCTACTATCTGGTAAGTATGAAGGATTTTTTATGTATAAATTTTTGTGTCGCTTTACACCTGAATGAGCACAGCAAAAACTATCTGATTCATACAATCACAGTGGCCAGTCATGCGAAAAAGATAATTATTATAAAAGATTTATAAGTTACAAAAGTTTTTTTTACATAATTGACAATCTGTGGCCTTAACATTGAATCGGTTGACTGTCAACAAAAAAATCTTTGACAAAAACGTTTAACATCCTTGTCCGGATGTTGGGTGATTGATTTCTGGCTGATATTTTTTCTTATTTTATTATGATTGGGTATTCGTGCGTTATGAAAAAGACAGAGTAATGAGAGATACAAAAAAAACTGAGATTACAGGAACATTTTTTCAGAAGTTGGTCTTGTCTTTGTTCGAGTGAAATTGTTTTTTTGCCGACCTTAGTTAGTCATAAGACTGACCTGAATTATTAGTCACACATTAATAAGCAATCAATGGTTGTAGAATTATAGTTTTTTTTTTTTTTTTTATTTTTTTTTTTTTTTTTTTATTTTTTTTTTTTATTTTTTTTTTTTTTAATTATATTACACCTAAGCGCGTATAATGACAGTGTAATTTGTTAGAGCGAATTGATTGAGTGTCTAATGTTAGGCGTAGGCAATTTATTCCTACAAAGGCTTGGCAGTCGATCTTAACCTTAGGAATCATGTACTAACAAGCTAATTTCCTAAAATAGTTCCTACAAAATACATTGTAATTACATCAAAATAGGATTGAATTAGTCACGGATAGAATAATTTACTTTAGCACTTTGACTTTGAACTGTAAGATAATTCAAATAAGATTCGAAATCGTTTAAGATTAAATAACGAGTTCTAAAAGAGCACATATTCCTACTATTAATCTCTTAGGAACTATAGCGCTGTAGCGCTGCTTTATAGGTCGTCTAAGGGTCGTTAATTGAGTGCGCAATTTGCTCAGCGCTTCGCGCTTTAAAATATAAAGACATTTCTAATAAGGAACTAATCGATCCATTGGTTTTTATTATATTCTTCTTTAATAGCCTTTATTTGTATAGCTATAAAATTGAAGTATCATTTAAATAATCAATTCAGGAAAATTAGGCGTTCCCTGAGATTTTCGAAAGGCTTTCCAAATGTCATTGGGGCTTATTTTCAAGAACTGAAATGAAAATTGAGTCTTAAACTTTTTGGCGAAATGACATGAAAAATATCAACAAATTCTGATGAATCATCAAGATCCAAAAAGCCCAACGAATGCAATATCTTTTCCAATCTTAAATTCGTTCAAAAAAACAATGCATCTCTAAACACACAACAAAAATGTCTCCTCCTCTAACAGTATTATTAAAACGTTCTGAGACAGAACTACCAGCGCCAAGTACTTGGCACTCCCGTCACGTCTTCCAGATGTAAGGCTCTTGGCCAATTTAAACTTGGGCAGACAACTTGGCTGCGGCCGATTGTTTGAAATTTCCACTAAAGCCTGATATTAGGTATTTCTAGGCTTAGACGCGAGCAGTCAAGTAAGGTTTGGAGAGTAAGGCAAAGTGTATTAGATTTTAAGACCTGATGCTCTTGACACTGCACTGGAAAAATGTCAAAAAGGTATGGGATTGTAAAGCGGTACCGACATCATCATCATCCTTTAAATGTGCCCACTGCTGGGACACCAGGCCTCCTCTCTGTGAGAGAGAATGGGCCGTAATCCACCACGCGGGCCCATTGCCGGTTGGTAGATGTCATATGTCTTCGACCGGTACCGAAATATCTCAATTCAATTCCTTAAATTTTGGCATTACGAATGTCACTTGTCTAGAGCCTGTGAGGACATTCTACGAAGTCTTACGATTCCGTTGCGTAAAAGAGATGGTGCTATTCGTTTTGTATAGCTCCGTCTCTTTCTTGCTTTGAAAAAAAATCAATGCTTGAACTAGTATGAATGATTTCATAAAGGTCTCTGGGCTTTATAAAATGTATTGTGTCAAGAGTGTTTTAATAATTCTAGGTCTGGAAAACTCAAGTTATTGACCGGGCCTTTGTCTGAAAAACTAGTCATGCGTTTATTTGGCTAGACCATTGTGGTCGAATCAATGAGGAGACAACAACATTCGATTCTAAATTCGAGTGCTGAATGAATTGATTTGGGAGTTCAGAGCTCATTGTTTTATGACTCTGACTTGCCATTGAGCATTAATTTCCGTGAATCAGTCTGGCACCCAGAATTTGAGTAATCTACATTCCAAATCTTTCACTTTTTTATGTAAATAATTTCATCATCATTGCTCTAAAAACGGTGCAGTAAAATATCGCGAGGGAATCGGCATCTCCGAAACCAAAAATTCGAAGACTTGTGATATCCACCAATCCGAGGTGGATTAAGGCTCATTCTCTCTCTCACAGAAGATGCCTGTGTCCCAGCAGTGGAAACATTAAACAGCTGTTGATGATGATGAATCTACGTTCATAATAATTCACCATGACACTTACCGTATCCACCATATCCGAGTCCCCCGTATCCGAGGCCTCCGTACCCGAGTCCTCCGTCGTATCCAACGCCGCTGTATCCGAGGCCTCCATACCCGAGGCCGGATAGGCCTCGCTTCTCCGTCTTCTTCGCGACTTCCTCAGCGGAAACCGCCACCATGGCTACGGCGAGGACAATCTGGAGATAAAAGGAGAAATGGAGATAAGAGTAAAGTTGAAATAAAAGTGCAGTTGAGTCTAAATCTGACGACATTATGATAAGATAACGTCGGTTAAGGCAAAACATCGTGAGGAAACCTGAAAATCTAAAATCACATTCATTAAGCAAAGTTCGTGTCTTCCAATGTTCGTGTCTTCTTGAAAAGAAGCCTTATCCCAGTAGTAGGCCAGTAAATGACATGGTGTGTGCAGAATGCATTGTCAATAGATTCAACACCCCAATTCTTAAATGATCTCATTGGGGCCCAAATGCATCTAAGGTTTAATTTAGCCTTTACCTATTCAATAAAAGCACAAAAGTGCACGAATTTGGTTAAATCAATCTTCTTCAAAATCGTGACTTGTGATTGAATAAGTTTCTAGGAAAAGTTAACATTCCTTAGAAACTTATTCAATCAAATTTCAAAAAAGGAAACGCTAACATTCCTTTCCTTTTTCGAATCGACCACAATTTCTTCATTAAGGATCAAAGTAATTAAATAGAGATTTTGACGATGTCGTACTTTCATTTTTGATCATTGTGTTTAAGGGTACACTAGTCGACGGCACGAACTATTTTGTGCGCGGGGTTAAAATACATTTTATATCAACCGACAACACTTGCGGAAGAGATAGATGCTGTGTTGAGCAGTAGGAAGCTAGATCGCGTACGAATACACACTTTTGAAAATTTGCAGCGAAATGGATAATGATTTAGAACGAAACCGACCGCGCGAAATTTTATAAGCAGACCTTTGGCAGTCTACATATCATGAAAAAACGACTAAATCTATCTGTTCAAAATCAAATTATTTGCATTGTTGAACTACTAATCTATCCCTGTATTGAGGCCGTTGTACAATTTTCCGTCTTCATATGGTATTTATTTGCGTCCAAAAATGCGTTAAAATTAGTGTCGAAATGTGGAACTTTCGACGCTCATAACTTTCAAATATTTTCTTTTTTTACTTTTTTGCTTCCATACAGGTCATCCGTACATCGTCAAACAGTGGAATAATCCCTAGACTACGTTTGTATGGAAGAATTTTCGACTAGTGTAACCTTAAGTGAATGAGAAACCAACTATTTATGACAACTTTAACTACTATCATCAAACTAGTCGTATTTGTTAAACACGATACGATCCCTTAACCTAAGTTTATGCTTACAGCTCAAATGAATTGCCTTTTAGAGCATGTCTAAATTAAACATTAATGGGGCTGAAGCAATCCACATTGATACAATCCTTTTGTCTTTGCAGGAAATCCGAAGTTACGACACTTCGTTTATCGCTGGGACATAAGTGTGCTATTATCGGGTAACCATTGTCGTACTATCGCGATAATTATCGGCTTGGGTAAGCAGGGTGGGAGCCCCAATTGTGTCTTTATGGATAATAGTTCTTTATGCTACAAGTGCGGAAGGTAGGTGATTTGCGATGAGTGGTTTTTTTATTCACGAGTGAGCGAAGCAAGTGAGTGGATAAATCAACACGAGTCGGAAATCATCTTACGCACGAGTATCATACAACATTTTACTATGCATTGTGCGAGGAAATAAAAAAATATATCTGAACCGAGCAAGAAATTAATAAAATGACGGGCCTATTCAAGGGCGCTCAGCATATCCACAGATTACCTAATAGTTCCTCGAGCATATCTACTGCACATGTGCAAATAGCTGTCACGTCGTAACGCAAAAAGGCACGAGCAAAATATTCATTCTGCCAAACATATTTAATGAATATTTAAAATTAATTTATTGATCAAAATCTAAATCTAGAGTAATTAAAAACGCCTTAAATGAAGTATTAGTTTTGTTTTACCTTTTATATGAATGATAATCTGTACTTAACAATTTTTTTAAACTTTTCTCAAATAATAAAAACTCTATGCGGCGGGCTGACGTTGGAGTTAAAAATTAAAAAAAGTACAGGAAAGTAAAAAGCAATTGTAAAAAAAAGTGTCACTCTCCGCACAGTTTGGCTGCTTGGAAAACGCTCTTTTCGAGGACATGCATTGTAGAGATACTTTTGTAATGATTTCAATCTCTATTTTTAAAAAAGAACATGGTGGGATTGTCATTTGTTTTTCAGACAGACCTTTGTTGTCATTGATTTTAGTCGACATAAAAAAATATTAAAAAGACTTTTCACAAATGTTTGTTCATGTGTCTATGGGCGCCAGTTCATTGTACTACGTCTGGCAAAACTCCAAACCGTGGGAACCAGCTTAGAATTTCTACCCCAAAAATTCAATAACATTTTGGCTGACTGGACGAAACCGTTGATCACGATTGCCAAGGTATTTGATAAACCCTTTATAAAAATACTAATTAATTCTGGTCATCCCTTGACTTTTTGATTCTTTCCGACAGTAGATAATTTGTCCAAGAATTCGTTAATGAACACCGTACCTAATTGATTCGGGAAGCCAAATTAAAATTTTCGACCTCCGCCAAAAATTAGCATTTTAAAAGCAATTTGTGAACGGAAATATAAATTATAATTACTTACTGAATAAAATAACCTAAAAATATGCCTAAAAATAACATAGACTCCTTTAACTGCGCGTTTGATAAGAATTTATCATTTTTAAAAACCAATGAGGAAGTTAAAAGGTTAAAATATGTAGATGCTGAAACAAACCAAAACCAGAAATTATTTCAAATTACTAAGGAGTCTTAGAAACTGACAAGAAATATGCACATGTAACAGACAAATGGTAAACTATAGTACATGACTGTAATTGTCCCACTACAGAAAAAGACCTCTGCTCATACAAAAAAGGCACAAGTACTAATCACATCACATCACATCACATCATCAGCCTATTAATGTTCCTACAGCTGGGACACAGGCCTCCTCTCTGTGAGAAGGAATGGACCGTAATCCACCACGCGGGCCCAGTGCGGGTTGGTGGATGTCACATGTCTTCGATTTTTTGGTTCTAGGACATGCCGGTTTCCTCACGATGTTTTCCTTCACCGTTTTGAGAGCAGTGGTGATGAAATAATTTACACAAAGTAAAGCGCGCCTACCTGGGCTCGAACCCACGACCTACAACTTATAAGTCGCGGCCGATACCACTGGGCCACCACTGCTCTAATCACCACGCTTTGAAAGAAAATATTACGAAATTGCTACTGCCTACGCAAAAAAAAAACAGCAAAAAAAACAGAATTAGAAACAACGTAGATAATAGACCAAATCGGATGGTTATCAAAGCATTAATTTGAATAACGATGTCTAGCCACGCCCATCTTTGTTTCAAACTCATAATTATTCCGGTTATCATTAACACTTCGTTTAGTTACTCTACAATCAAGTTTATTAAGATTTTTTTTCATTGACACGTGGAATATAATTTGTTCATTTGCAAGATCATTAACTTGGTATTCAAGTAACGACTGTAATGCTACGACTTATAATATCTAGAACACAAAACTACAAGTTAGAGACCAAATTTTAACTTCTGTTTGTTCAGGGTCCTTAGCATGGACGCGGATAAATTTGAAAGATAGTTACCGCGGTCCTAGCACAAGCAATTGAAGGAATAGGGGTGGGTTTTAGTACTTTAGTAGTTTTAAAGAAGTCATTGGATGATATGCAAACCAAAATAAAACTGTCCGTACTATAACGCGTCAACGCCTTCATGATGCCGCTGTGAAAAACCGGCCAAGTGCGAGTTTGACTCGCGCACAAAGGGTTCCGTAAAATTATCGCAAAAAAACGGCGCAAACGGCTTTGTTGTATGGGAGTATAACAGAAATACATCATCTGTGAAAATTTCAACTGACTAGCTGTCACGGTTCATTAGATACAGCCTGGTGACAGACAGACAGACGGACCGCGGAGTCTTAGTAATAGGGTCCCGTTTTTACCCTTTGGGTACGGAACCCTGAAAAGGCATAGTGCTATTCACCCTGTGTAGCTCCAACTCTCTTTCGAAAAGGAATCATGATAGTTTTGGCACAACAGAGAAAAGCCTCAGTTCTAGGTAAGTTCGAGGAATACAGACATTATTTTGTTCAACCCAAAAGCTGTGAGTCAAATCTCTACATACTAAACATCAAAAGATTTCGATGAAATAGATGAAATCATATTATTTACATAGGACTTGAACAAAACGGTCAAAATGTGAAATGTGTGTGTGTGATGTGTGTGTGTGTGTGTTGCTTGGATACATCTTTGCCTAGTCCTTCTGCGAATAACGGCGTCATGGTATGTTATGAATAATGTACATGGAAAATCTAACATTGGTGCTGAATTTCAAACCTAAAAGCTATATTCATTAAGTCAAGCATTGAATTAACAAGTCGATCACTCAATCTACGCCAACCTTTACAATATAAAGTGCTCTTATTTACATTGCAATATCCCAAAGGTGAAGGCGTGCGTTGGCGATCGAAAGGTTGTGAGTTCGAAGTCAATCGATTGAACTTTTGTGTTTTTAGTACAAATCAAACTTTGGAAATGTTAGAAAATGTATTAAATTGTGCTATACATACAAGTGATAATTATGATTCAAAACTCAGAAATCCAACAACAGCTAATATTTGAGCTGAATCCTCGAATGGCTAGACAGAACACACATATCACCAGTTTTGTATATGACCTAAATAATAGACGAGTCTTTTCAAATCTAAACTAGACAGGCTACCACTAAGAAATTACTGATTGTAAAACACACACGTTGCCAGAACTGGGAATCAAACCCAAGACCGGAAAGTTGATACAGAATTTACAAATAGAGCACATGAACTTTAAGCAGAAATGAAAGTAAATTCAATCGCTAAAATTACTCACAGCTTATAAAAATCTACATCAAAGCAACTTAATACTACGCAAAAAATAATTTTACTCTAATACCCAAGCACAAACAACTATCAATACAAAATATCAACAACGTTAATGATAAGTAAATGCACTACAATGCTAAATATCAACAATCGTATGAATCATATCCTATGTATTGGACTGAGGTATAATTTTCTATGGGTTATCTAGGGCGAAGTGTGCAATATCCTATGGCAATGTAAGTACAATATGTTGAATTGGAACTGTGCTTGAAGTGAATTGGAGTTTGAAATTGGCATTCTTGTGTTCATGTACTATTGATTTTGATAGATATTATTTGGACTAATTCAATAGTTATATGGCTCCTGAAACACGGGTTAATCACCTAGCACAGGAGTCAGGGACTTCATGGAATTGTAATTTTTTTCATATGTATATAAAGCTATTTAATAGATATAAAGACTGTTTACCTTTAACTAAGTATCGATAAAATTCTGTCATTTTAATGGACACATATCACAAAATGGATAAAATTTTCATAAGAGTACGCTAGAGAAATGGCATTCTGTTAACAAAAGCATCGTGATAGTTATTTGTAAAATAACAAAAATGTACATGGGAATGCCGAGCACTATAGAAATGTCACGTGATCAGACCTTTACATTTTGGTATTTCGAGCATAACATCACAAAACCAATCAAATTTTCAGAAGACTGATTTTCAGAAAATATGTTATTGATTTTGTGAATATTTTCTGTGCAAATTATATCAGAAGTGAAAAGTATAGTTATATTGCAGGGATATTATTGGATTTAGAAAACAAATAAGTTGGTTATGTAAAGTTAGTTTACATCAAATTCATGCAGATAAGTTAAATAATTTTGCCTATTAAAGAATTATTTTTGCATTATTTTAAATTTCAAATTGGCTGTAATTTGTTTAGAATATTATTGGATCGTTAGAACAATATTAGATATTCTTGAAGAGAGTAAGCTTTTAATTTAAAGGTAGCTAAGGTTACACAAAGGTGCTGGAATAGTTGTTTAATTTTTATGTAAATTTTATTTATAAAATAATTTTAATAAATTGTTAAAACATTATTATTTTTAAGTATCATTTTTTGTATAAACAATTATAATAAATTATTATTTTTCACTTATAATTTAACACTTTATTTACAATATGAAGCCCCCCAAAATAATAAGAAAAGCTCCCTTACCAAGAATTTCATGTTGGTTAGAAGTTAACACTGCAACGACTGATGACCGACTCCCGCGCAGCCTGCTTATATACCACGCTGAGCCGAACCGAGTACAAACATACTTCAATTATTGACCATTTTTTCCACTACCAAGGATACGATACGTAAGGGTGAAGAATTATGAAATACTTCGCTTTGGTGAAGGTGAATGAGATACTTTGAACATAATTAGCTTTTGTTTAGAGGTTACATATGCTTGGGAATGATGAAGAGGTCAGCCTCTTTACCTTTATGAAGATCAGGCATTGGTCTGGTAAGGACAAATATTAGTCAGTCAGTAATTTGGTATCAGGGCTGACTGTTCAAGGTGCAGTGTCCCTGATTAAATTATGGTATGGGTCGACCTTCAAGGTTAAGCAAAGCTTGCGAGGTCAGTTCATGGATGGGTGACTATCCACTATAAATACCGAAACTTCTTCTTGTATCGGAAAATAAATTGGGCAGTATACTCATAATATGTAGATTTTTTTGAGTCGTAAAGGGTCGAATATAAACACTAACTTTGCCATTGCACCATTGCATGCACTTTTTAGTTCCATCCAGTTACAGTAGAAGCCAACCCCTAAATATTTGCGAAAAGACTGGACAGATTATGACGACAGTTATTGATTCCTGGTAAAACAGAAGCACCATGATCAAGTAATTATCCATATCACCTTGAAAAGGCTACACCAATTGGTCATGAAGACAGGATATGTCTACAATGGGTAATTCCAACTTTTCAAGGTGTACATTCTACTTCATTTCACAGCATGTCAACTTGAGTACAGTATGATGATTGATCAGTAATTTGAAACCTTTGGCTACATGAACTCTTTAATCATACACGTCATTCAGGTGAATGAAGTCTTAATATGAAGTAGATAATTAAGTAAATTGTAATGTTAATAAACTGTTAACTGTTGCTGTCTCGTAGGTCTGCCTACTGCTGAGCATGATGTGACGGTCATGTGGTTCGATTCCCGGGTCGGTCAAAGTGATCAAAATCAAAATCTTTTTTAGGTTTCCGTACCCAAAGGGTAAAAACGGGACCCTATTACTAAGACTCTGCGATCCGTCTGTCTGTCTGTCTGTCCGTCAGTCACCAGGCTGTATCTCATGAACCGTGATAGCTAGACAGTTGAAATTTTCAGAGATGATGTATTTCTGTTGCCGCTATAACAACAACTACTAAAAATAGAAGAAAATACATAGTTAAAGGGGGCTCCCATACTTGTTGTATGGGAGCCCCCCTTAAGGCCGTACCCTGACCAAAAAATAAGCATGAGATATGAGCATTCCTATTGGCTTAGCGGTACTGTTGGCGCATGAATTACGGTAGTGAATACGCCCAAATTTTAGAAGAAAATCTTTATAAAATCGAATATTGGTCTTTTGAAAAAAATAAAACTTACAAAATGTTCGTTATCAAATTGTCTATCCATTAGTGTTAGTATAAAAAATAATTAATGAACACTTTACGAGGAGATGCAGGCTATCAATAATTATTTCACATTTTTTATGGTTTTGTTGGAAGGAGATTAGTGAAACATACACCTCTTTAAAAAAAAAGTGTACTACAATTTTAGAATCAACATTATGTAGAAATTTAATGTATTTTTATTAATTGACATTTCTTTTTAAATAAAGAGTAGATAGCTCTTAAAAACTGCACAAAAACGACTAGCGCGGCGTTTTGCTCGGGGAGGCGCCTTAACTATGTATTTTCTATTCATATTCATTTTATAAGTGCCCATGTAGGCCTATGTGAAATAAAAAAATACCGGCCAAGTGTGAGTCGGACTCGCGCACGAAGGGTTCCGTACCATTATAACATAAAACGGCAAAAAAATCACGTTTGTTGTACACCTTAAACATTTATTTTATTCTGATTTTAATAATTTTTGTTAAAGCGGCAAAAAAAAATACATCATCTGTGAAAATTTCAACTATCTAGCTATCACGGTTTATGAGATACAGCCTGGTGACAGACGGACAGACAGATGGATTGCGGAGTCTTAGTAATAGAGTCCCGTTTTTTACCCTTTGAGTACGGAACCCTAAAAATAAAACGTAAAGACGAACATAGAACCTCTTCCTTTTTGGAAAGTCGGTTAAAATGTTTTTGTATGATCAATTCATGTTGATTGCTTGCAAAGCAAAATTGTCTTGCAGGTGGGACCACCAAGTAGATTGTTGCGATGTTTTGTTGTGACGTAGTGGTCATCTTGCCAGGACTTTTGTAAATGAAAAACTAAACGAATTAAAAGTTGTGGACGTGGTCTGAAGATTTGAAGAAAAACTAGTTTGATTTGTCAGTTTTGCGTCAGAGATAGTTATTGTTACCAAGGGCGGAGAATAATAGGGGGATGAGGAGGGTAATAATATTTGCTAGCACCTATCCCTTATTTCAACAGTACCCACTCAAGTTGTCAGCTAAATAATATTTAAGCTGCCAATGACATGATACAATAACAGATACCCAAACGTTCTCACATAAGATTTAATTAATAGCATCACACTTAAATTAAAAAGGCGAAAGTTTGTTAGTGTGTTTGTATGTGTGTTTGTATGTTTGTTACTTCTTCACGCTCAAACGGCTAGATGGATCTGGATGAAATTTGGCACAGATATAGATTATAGTCTGAAATAGCACACAGGATACTTTTTATACCGGGAATATGTTCCCTCGGGATAATTTTCGACATTCACGCGGGTGAAGCCGCTGGCAGAATCTAGTATCATTCTAAATTAAACCCCTTCACATTCTTAATTAGCAGTCATCTGTTAACAGCCAATAAGCTAGCAATTATTATAGACCTCATAGTAAATAGGTATAAAGTCAAGAGCTTGACAAATGATGCACAATATCGTACAGCCTCTGTTGGAGATAATTATGTAAATCGTATTAGTTCGTCTTGCTCGTTGGTCTATTTATCACAAACGTTATTGCTGAGAATAAAATCCTGGATTCGACCTCCAGATAGAGCATTGTAACTGGAATAATAGACTAGAAGAAATTATAAAGCATAGTAGCATGAATGTGCAAGAGTAAATTATGTTTTTCTTACCGTTCTGCTCATGTTTTCCGATTAATTTTGCGATGGGATTCAAGTGGTACAAAACAGTTGAAAATATTTCTCATCGAACTTCATTGTCTCGATAATTTTCTAGTAGTCGCCACAGTATAATTCTGTCTTTCAGGGGCCCTACGATGAGAAGAAGAGCTTATGGTAACCCCCAGGAGTTGCAAAGGTTGAGGATAGTGTGGCAACCCTGTATCAAACTAAGTACAATATAACTGTTACATACTGCTCAGTAACTGCTTGTCATTTGGAAATAACAGCTTAAAGGCTGCGGCGGTAACTAGCCTCCAAGAAGTCGAGACTTTAAACTTAGCCTGTCAAACTAAATAGCATATTGTAAGCTTGCGTTTGCAAACATATTGGTTTTGGGTAGCAGGTTATAAAGAATTTCTTGTGGGGAATTTAAATGATGAATTATTACAGTATACTATACTAATAATATAAACAAGTAAGTTCGGATGAATGTATGGATGATTTATTACTCAATCACCCCAGAACGGCACAACGGATCTGGATGAAATTTGGCGTAGAGATAGATTATAGTCTGGAATAGCAAATGCTTTGTATCGCAGTATAATGTTCCATCGCGAACACACGCGGTCGAAGCCGCAGGCAGATGCTAGTCTACTCTAATAATATTATAAAAAATTGATTGTTTGTAAGTTTATTTGTGAGGAGCTCGTGGGTAAATAATAACAGCCGCAGGGGTCGATCATCAAGGTTAAGTAACGCTTGACGAGGTCGGTCCGTGGATGGGTGACCATTTTAACATACCGAGTTTCCTCCGTGCCTCGGAAAGCACGTGAAGCCGTTGGTCCCGGCTGTCATTTGAAGATATTTGGCAGTCGTTACGGGTAGTCAGAAGCTTGAGATCTGACACCAGTCTTGCCAAGAGGTATCGTGTTACCCAGTTACTGGGTTGTGGAGGTCAGATAGGCAGTCGCTCCATGTAAAACACTGGTACTCAGCTGAATCCGGTTAGACTGGAAGCTGACTCCAATATAGTTGGGAAAAGGCTAGGCAGATTGATTGATTGTAAGTTTGTATGTAATAGATAACCTCAAAAACTACTTAACCGATTTTAAAAATTCTTTCACCTATTGAAACCTACATTATTATAGTCGAAAAAGCTGAATAGAAGTAGAACCAGTCTACAGAAAAAATATTTGGTCGATTAAAGTGATCATTAGCAAATAAGTTATAGTTACGAGCCCTCAGTCCATCAGCCCCACTGGATACATTGCCAACCATACATCTACTACGGTATTAGTTTGAGAGCAGCATGGCCTAGTGGTAACGGCTTGTCAATTTTATGTCATGGGTTCGAACCCAAACATGCACTTTACTTTGAGTAATTAATCCATCACAACTGCTTTCAAATCGATGAAGGAGAACATCGTGAGGTAACCCGCATTTCTTAGAACTAAAAAGCGAAGACATCTATCAATACTTAAACACAGTGCCCGCGTATTAGATAACAACCCACTCCCACGCATGGAGAAACGGCTGTGTCCCTGCAGTGGGGGTGGTATAGACTGATTAAAGATAATGCAATTAGTTTTGGGGCTCATACGTGTTACTTTAACCCTAAAATATTGTTTTGTTAAGACACAAATCTTTTCACTCTTTTCCATTTTTCCCCTTCACGGTACAGTTACGGTTTAACCACTTTTTTTAGTGAAACAAGCAATGTGAATTCTAACAAAAGAAACTATTTATAGAAGGAAGCTTTCATTGTTGTTTTTAAGTGACCTTGATGAAACGACTTGCATAATGAAATGACATTGACCTTCCTTCTTGAATGAGTTTGATTAAATCTTTACATTCTTTAACCGACTTACCAAAAAGGAGGAGGTTCTATGTTCGACTTCATGTTTTTTTTTTTTTTTTTTGTGTATGTTCACCGATAACTCTGTCAATTGTGGACCGATTTTGAAAATTCTGTTTTTGTTTGGAACAGTATGTTCCGAAATTGGTACCATTTTAATTTGGTGAAGATCTGATGAAGAACTTCGGAGATATACAACACAAATCTTCAATAAATAACGGTAATCTCGGGATTGCTGCAATCGCATGTCTGTCTGTGTTTATACCATTTCATAACATAACATCACGCCAGTACGCTCTTATGGGGGAAGCAGATCTCTCACTTGATCGGTTTTGTTCAAGTTTCATGATATTCGGGTAATCTATTCTGGCGTTATAGGAATCTTACTAAACAACTAGCTTATTAGGCTGGTACAACTAAAGAGTGAAAAACAAAAAAACTTTTTTACAAAAAAATACTACCGACTTCCAAATAAGAAAACTACAAAGTGAAAAATAACTTAATTTTTGGAAGTCGGTGTCCATATCGCAAAAAATGGTACCTACGAAAGACACCGACTTCCAAATATAAAGTTATTTTTCACTTTGTAGTTTTCTTATTTGGAAGTCGGTAGTATTTTTTTGTAAAAAAGTTTTTTTTATTTTTTACCAACTGCAAAGCTTCGATAACACGAGATATTTTCACAGAATTTTCTCACTAATCTTACCCAGTTTCCAGAGATTGCCGGGTGTAATCATTGTTCCTACCCTAAATTAATTATAGATTATCCACTGCGAGGCTTTCTTATTATAATGCTGAACGTCACAGGTTGAAAGCAATATGCTTTTCCTTTGTTGTTATCGGGACCTTGAAATAGGCCAAAAATTTTCAACTTTGCCAGTGGTGTCTCATCCCATACAAAGAAAGAAAAGAAAACCGTGCCGACGTTCTATACTGATTATTCTGATTATATTTTGTACATCTATCCCGTTCCGTTCTTTTCCACGAATATAGATGGTGATCTATCTATCGCTGTGGAACGGAACCGAACGCGATCGATTCACATTAAAATAATCGGTATAATCAGATGAAAAACGCTAGTTACGTCGGCACAGTTTCTATATATGGGATGGGGCATCTGTATGCTAGTATTATATTATCTGTGACTTTGCTAATCACTGCTATTAGTCGAAGAAACAATTGTAATATATTAGCGAATGTATGCAGAGAATGAATGCATTATAATATTATTCGATCTTATAAAGATTCTGTTGACAATCTTTCCCACAATAGATCAACAAAAAAAAATAAGGCTAGGAGACATCCCCTAGCCTTATTTTTTTTTGTACTGGGAAATCAACCAATGACTTCTCCCGCTCTGGGTGAAGCGGGAAGGCGTGTCCGACTTTTACTGACTAAAACCCACCCGTGATCCTGCAGTTGCTAGTGCTAGGACCGTGGTAAGTCTCTTTCAAATTTATAGCCTGGAAACGTAACTTGAACTTTAGAAAACCACGATTGTACAATCAGGAGAAGTCCGAGTTTGGTTCATTTCTATCACAGACTAAGAGGAATACATCTCTAAGGACCAAAACAAACATACCATGTCATAATATTCATAAATTCCCCATTGAAAACAGGTCACACATTACCTCACAATGCCACCCATGCTTCAGCCTTTCTCAATAACTTCACTATAGACTAGACGCTTCTTACCAGATGAATCAATGCTGACGTAATATTTGCAACAGACTCAGACTATAATTCTGGACGGTATCGGCTAATTGCATCTTCGGTTTTGTAATTAAAACAATGAATGCATTGTACACATGTGTGTTTACAGGGTGTTCTATACAAAAGATGGAGCTTAAGTTTTGGGTGCACCAATATCCATATCAAGCATCGTTCAATTGATGAATGTACTTAGGTATTCCTGCCGATAGATAGACCTTTGTAGAAAATTATCTTTGTTCTGTGTCCTTTCCTACAGGATAGGTATTTTCGTTCTCAAAAGTAGCTAAGATACTCTGTTTTCTATCAGTGAAATTATGCTCACCATCAATCTTGATATTAGTTTAGATTGTTTAAAAAAAACGGCCAAGTAAAAGTCGCACTCGTTCATGAAGGGTTCCGTACCATTATCGCAAAAACGGCAAAAAAAACACGTTTGTTGTATGGGAGTCCTACCTAAATATTTATTTCATTATGTTTGTAGTATTTGTTATTATAGCGGCAACAGAAATACGACATCATCTGGGAAAATTTCAACTAGCTAGCTATCCCGGTTCATGAGATACAGCCTGGTGACAGACGGACAGACAGACATACGGACCGCGAAATCATAGCAATAGGGTCCCGTTTTTATCCTTTGGGTACGGAACCATAAAAACTAAAGAAAACACGCTTTAATAGAAACCAAACTAAAAAGTGAACATAATTTTCAATCAATTCAAAATAAGAATAGTGTCATTAACAAAAAAAAAATTATTGCGTATAATATAAAGCATGTTTTATAGTTTTTTGGATCTATTATTTCTTTTTTACTTTTTAGTTCAATCGCTAATCCTGAAGCTCCTGGTAAGAATAATGGGAAAAACTATTTAAATTATTGTATTGTCAACGATCCTTGATAAGTGTGCAAAGTTTCAAATTAATCCGACGTTTTGAAAGGGGTGAAAATCACGTTCAAAGATTCCGTTACATACATACCAAGCTAATAAAAGCGTGTTAAAAAAGTCTATAGTCTGAAAAAAAACAGTGTTCTTGCATTTAGGTGCATCACACTTCTATTTTCCGTAAGGTGATTAATCGAATTAAGATCAAGAGTTATAACATATTCAAAACACAATCTCATGGGCGCATAAGTGAAAACTGTAACCGCAAAACCGAGGAAGTAAGCCATCTTAGTATCAACCAACTCTATCACTTCTAGCTACTGTCAGGGTCAAGAACCTCATAATAATGACATGATGATAGAATGTGACGCAAGTACTAATCCTACGCGCATCGAGATTCCTACATAAATCTCACAACTGTTCCCAAAACTCAATATCTGGGTATGCAAAACTAGGTGTGGGTGTGTGCGTGTAAGCAACCTTTCTGAAAAAATCAAATTCGCTTTCAGTGAAGTAGAACATGAGCGCTTAGTCACTGGGAAAAACGAGCATTCATGCTTTCTTTTCAAATTTCAATACAAACTTTTAAATAGCTTTTTACATTAATACAATTTAAGTCGCCCTGTATACAATGCTTCAATCCTACAAGTAAAATTTTAGTGCATCAATTCCTGCGTACATGGGATGATTTCAGTTTCGTAATGTGATCTAGATTATTATTAGTCCATTTTGTTCTGTATTTGGCTGTTTTAGGATTGGGCTTATTATACCCTATGGGGTGATTGTGCAATTATATTTATGGTGATATTCTGTTAGTGTCGAAAAAACTGGCGCGACAGTACTACGAAGGATATAACGACGATGAAAAATGGTTCCCTCTTCATTATTGTATTGTCGCTTCGCACTTGTCTTTGGGGGCCTTAAAATTGTAAGCTGATTTTTAGGGTTCCGTACCCAAAGGGTAAAAACGGGACCCTATTACTAAGACTCCGCGATCCGTCTGTTCGTCTGTCCGTCTGTCACCAGGCTGTATCTCATGAACCGTGATAGCTAGACAGTTGAATTTTTACAGATGATGTATTTCTGTTGTTGCTATAACAAAAATAAAAACCGGCCAAGTGCGAGTCGGACTCGCGCACGAAGGGTTCCGTACCATTATCGCAAAAAAACGGCAAAAAATCACGTTTGTTGTATGGGAGCCCCACTGTTGTTATAGCGGCAACAGAAATACATCATCTGTGAAAATTTCAACTGTCTAACTATCACGGTTCATGAGATACAGCCTGGTGATAGACGGACAGACAGACAGACAGACAGACGGATCGCGGAGTCTTAGTAATAGGGTCCCGTTTTTACCCTTTGGGTACGGAACCCTAAAAACATGATAAAATAAATATTCCAGTGGGGCTCCCATACAAAAAACGTGATTTTTTTGCCTTTTTTGTGATAATGGTACGGAACCCTTCATGCGCGAGTCCGACTCGTACTTGGCCGGTTTTTAATTGATTGCTTGTTTAAAGAAAAATAAGTACTCAATTTCCCAAGGAGTCGGCCCAACAGGACATCCGCAACTGCAAATTCTGAGTAATTATTTCGAAATTGAACAATTTTCTATTGCCACATCTAGACATATTACAAATAACATTACTCATGAAGTATGTAGAGTAGTTTTTGGGTCATAACTCAGTAAATACTTGACGGTTTGTTGCCAAATTTTGCAGTTACCCACTTATTCGTAACGTTCTATGATCTAGTGTGAATTACGTGGTATAGGTATTTTAGTTTTCGTAACGAATCGTTTGGTTTATGGAGCGAGGCTCTTTGATATTGAAAAGAAAAATTACATAAAATCAATATAAATAAGATATTTTCAAAATGACTCTACTTTTAACAATATCTGTCAATAAAATATTATAACAATTGAACATCAAGCACCCCACGCTTTTTAAAATAAAATATTTATTTTTCTTAATCACTATTCTTAATTTAAATTTATTGAAAATTATTAAAGCGTGTTTTATTATTTATTTTAACTATTATTTATTGTTGGCCGCAAATCTACGGCTTGAGATCCTGTGTTCGATGCCAGGGACAAGCAAAATATTATTACAATCCCACGCTTCTTCACGCTCAAACGGCTGAACGGAGCTAGATGAAATTTGGCACAGAGATAGATTGTAGTCAGGAATAGCACACAGGATAATTTTTATCCCGGGAATATGTAATTTTCGACATTCACGCGGGCGAAGCCGCTGGCAGAAACTAGTGTCCATATAAATATTTAAAATTTTGATAACATAAACTTCTCCAAACCTATAGAACAGGAATCACCTATTATTTTCATTTGGAGTCCGTTTCTGTAAAATAATATGCCCGTTGCGGTCCGTAGGGCCAACTACCCTCCCACTCCCGGCCTTATAAATATTTTATCAAATTAGAATCAAATGTAATAAAAAAAAGTTAATATTAGCGTGAAAATATTAGCGCGTTTTGCTTTGAACTATCTGTCCTAAGTCGGCTATTGTCATTAAATCTCGGCGATCATCGGAAAGTTCATGTTGGTAAATATCTGGGTGCGACACGCACGGGATCGGACAATGTGCGACACTTTTGGGAGTCCTACGTACAGCAGTTTACGTCTTTTGGCTGAAATTTTGATGATGGAATTTATCTTGGATATGTCCGCACAAAATAGGTCAGCGGTCCGGGTCCGGACCACGATCCACCATTTGGTGACCCCTGCTATAGAAGAAAACAAAAGCAAAGGCTTACGTTCATACCGTGTACAGTCGAGGAATGACAAAGTTATGCACTATTACGTCACTTAAGTGGCAACCTAGTACTGGTTTGTTTAAAATTGCCCGAGACCCCGAAATACGACAAGATTGCTCAACACAGTTCTTCACACAGTATTTTCGTACGCCTTTGTCACATGAAATCGTTCACCGTATGTGTATCATGCAATGTCGTGTGACCGTGTGACATTTCTTATTTTGTAGGACTAGTCTTGTAGGTTATCTGTCAGAAAATCAAAGGCCGAGTTTGTTTTTGGGGCTGCAGTAAAGTGGTCGGCTGATAAATAACGGTCTTAAAGTCAAGAGTGAAATGGTCTTGGTCATCTAGGCAAGTGAATTTCACAGTTGGCTTCATCATTTATTTATTTATTTATTGAAATTGAATTAGAACAGCCGGAGCTAATTACACTAATGCAACACTTTACAAACACAATATGTATAAATCATCACTGTGATCAGTGTGTGTGTGTGTGTGTGTGAAACAGTGGTCATACGCGTGCCTATCTTCAATAGAAAAACTTGTAGTCGAAGTAGGTATCAAAACCCAAAAACAATAGGTACCGAAGACATCAACTTCCGAAAAGAAAGTTTATTTTTCGACCCTTTCTAGTGTTTTGCTGTGGAAGTCGTTTAATTTTATCAGCCAAAAGACGTCCACTGCTGGAAATAGGCGGGGAGGCCAAGCGTCGCCACATTGACCGGTCCCGTGCGTCTCGCAACCAGCGGATCCCCACAACCTTCACCAGGTCATTGGTCCATCTGGTGGGAGGCCTTCCAACGCAACGTCTTCCGGTTCGCGGTTTTCCGTTTCGCAACGGGTTTACTGGTTGACGTGTACAAATGCCCATAGAATCTCTCGATCTCCCTCAGAAGCTCCGGTTTGGCGGATACGATCCTGATATCATCGGTCTGCAGTTTCGTGAGCTGGCTCTGCCCAATAGACAGATCTCTTGCAAAGACCTTGGAGCCCTTATTCCGCTCAATCGCAACTTTAATAAAATAAATAAAAATCTTTTATTTCAGACAAAGTCCATAGGATTTACACCTATAACAACAATTTAACCCTAACAACCTAAAAATTTACATTAAAAACTAGTGTTAGTAGGTACAGATATAAAAGATCGTCATCAGAGAGGCACATCTCTTTACTTTCGGTATAAAAGCGGCGGAGTTCGCTTTTCAAGGACTTTGAGATCCGTCTATTTCATCATATCAGCCAAAAGACGTCCACTGCTGGACATAGGCCTCCCCCAAGCGTCGCCACATTGACCGGTCCCGTGAGACCCGCAACCAGCGGATCCCCGCAACCTTCACCAGGTCATCGTTCCACCTGGTGGGAGGCCTTCCATCGCAACGTCTTCCGGTTCGCGGTCGCCACTCCAGAACCTTTCTGCCCCATCGGCCATCCGTTCTGCGAGCAATGTGCCCTGCCCACTGCCACTTAAGTTTGACAATTCTTCGGGCTATGTCGGTAACCCTGGTTCTCTTGCGGATCTCTACATTTCTAATTCGATCACGCCAGGAAACTCCGAGCATAGCCCTCTCCATAGCCCTTTGAGTGACGTGTGATCACTGGCAACACACACTGGTCTTGAGACACTGTGGTAAGTTGGACGAGAAGATACCGCGCAACTTCCCGAACGCTGCCCAGCCGAGTCGGATTCGACGGTTGACCTCTTTCTCGAAGTTGGCCCTACCCAACTGGATCGTTTGTCCCAGATAGACAAAGTCGCCCACAACTTCGAGTTTAGAGTCTCCGACCTTTATAGGAGTGGGTGTAACATGGGCATTCAACATCACCTTGGTTTTGTCCATGTTCATTCTAAGACCCACTCTTTCGGAAGCACTACTGAGGTCATCGAGCATTGTACTGAGGTCCTCCATGGTCGCAGCCATAACCACTATATCGTGATTTACTCACCATTGACGTTGATGCCTAGCCCTCTCCAGTCCAGAACCTTGAAGGCATCCTCCAGTGCAGCGGTAAACAGCTTCGGAGATATGACGTCTCCCTGTCTCACAACTCGCTGCAGTAGGACTGGTTCCGAGTTCTGATCCTGAAGTCGAACTGACATGGTGGCATTTTTGTACAAACACTTCAACACTTCGATGTACCGGTAGTCAATTTGGCACCGTTGGAGAGACTGCAGTACAGCCCAAGTATCGATCGAATCGATGGCTTTCTCATAGTCCACAAACGCTAAACAGAGAGGCAGGTTGTACTCTTCGGTCTTCTGTATAACCTGCCGCAGCGTATGACCACATAGGTCTACTGTGCTGAAGCCTTTACGAAATACGGCTTGTTTGGGAGGCTGGAAATCGTCAAACCTGCGCGCGAGACGATCCGTCTATTTAACTGCCGGTATTTCACCGTATCGTCTGAAGACTGCAGGATCATCTCACGCATCCAATAAGCCCATAGAAGATTAGGATAGGTACATTGTTTTATTACGGAGTTGCAGAGCTTACCTTCCAGCTTCATCAACAGATCAGTTCGATGGTACCATTTTAATTAATACCATTTATTTATATCTATTTGATTTATCAAAGTCACTTAACTATTATGCCCGACAGACATTTTATACCCGTGACAAATGTATCATTAAAGAAGTGTTAAGTCAAGAGTGAATAAGTAACATCTAGGCGAGCGTGCTTCACCGTCAATCACATGATGATGAGTTTTTGCTATCGGTAGCTAACCGTCAGATGAGATCAAGTGTGAGCTATGCTATCTATATTTAAAAAAAAAATACAATAAGAGTTCCAGTGGCCATCTGTGGTCTTCTTCATCAGTTCCACTTCACCAAATGATACTATCTGATTGCAAATGCTTGCCATGTTGATGAAAATTCCAAAATCGCTATATGTAAGCCATCGACCATACAGCCTCTAGACGCCTAACAACAGGCGAGCGATGTCTGTCAACACATATGACTAAAATAATCATATACTGGTAATATAGGTCGTCACTCGACAATTTCGAATTAGTAGCTACCACTTCCGTGAGCCGTAAATACTGCCGCGTCAGGCAATTACAAATTGATAAAATAAATATTATAATGGCCCCTTGTACCGTACGTTGGTGTGGTAACAACAGCCAGAACTCGAGTTTCCCGAAAAATGGCATAACATTTCATCGGTAAGTTAATAGTTACATAATCATAACCAGATTTATTTTCTGATATTATTTATCGGAGTTAATTTTGTACTGGTCATTATTGTAGGTGTAAACTGCAACAGCACAAATTTTGTCGCGCTCGTTGATGTCTTTTGTGTTTTCGTCTCTTTCTTTTTAATGTACTTTTTTATCTATCTCTTTTCCTCTATAATTTGGTACGCAAAACTAGTGATGCACCATATTCTATGACCAAATCTGTTATGGATAAAACTAGAAACCTACATACAATTATACAAAAAGAGACATTAAATTAAATAGTTTATTATTTGTTAAATTAATTGTGAAACGAATATTGATTTGAATAGTGGTTGAAAATGATTAGTATAGTGGTGATTTTTATTGCACAAAAAATAGGTGAATTCTCTTAGAAAATTTTCTCTTACGGAGAAAAGGCCTCTGTTCCAGCAGTGGAAATATTGTAGACTGATTTTTGTATTTTATAGATAATTATTTTGATTTTAGAATTTAGGTATTTTTTCTATTTTTTTTTTTATGAAACGTATTTAATTTAAACTAACAAGCTCTATATATACAATTGAATAATTCTAATCTTATGCCTATTAACAAAACAAACTTACATACAAAGGGGAGAGGAAAAGGGGCTCATTGCGCATCAAAAAATTCATCCACATCGATGTCAATGGGAAACGTGCCCAGAACGCTGGCAGCATTGCCACGTTGAATGGCAATGCTGATTCTCTGGCTGAAGAAAAGGCCAGCCCTCTGGTCACGCGAACAGTCGACTAACCGTTTACTAATGTCTCGAAACACTCGATGAGCACTCGGACCCCATGGACCTAATGTCTCAACCCCAAACGGCTCAAACATATAACTGCCAATAAGGTTGTTATATTTGCGCCGTTTGAGGTTTTCTGCACCAGCAGCAGCTGCCCCAGCACAGCCCGCTGTGCTAAGAAGATGGGATGGCGCAAGGGTATCGACACATGTTGCATCCCACACCAAAGGCCTACCCAACTTCCAAGGCATTATGGTCATCCCGTCCGGTCTCTTCCCATCGTCGCGTGCCAACCCATTGGGTTCTAAAACAGCTGGCACCCCGGCGGTGACAAGAGCTCGACGTATGATGTCATTAATGCTGGCGTGCCGTGCTATCCGACCAGCGCTCCTACTGCAGGATAGGCCATGGTGTCCGAGGCGGTCGACTGCTTCACCACATTGACAACGGTGTGGAGCTCCGCTGGCAGTACCAAGGCGCAGACATGTAGCGATCCGGAAGGTAGTGTCACTCAACATTGTACCTATGTTGGGTGACGGTAATGCCTGTAGCCAGAGGCCCGACTCCCACTCACCCACAGCCAGTAGGCGAGCACGATCAGCAGTATTGGTGGACGTATTTATGAGTTTATTCCGTTCCAATCTGCAGAGCGGCTCATCCCACTGTCTTTGAGAAGATGGGTTTTCGGGCAACGCCGTATTCGGGCAAGCCACTTTCCAGGCGCACACTGCGTCGGTCGAACACGGCACTTCACTGTTAACCACTGACAGGGATAAAATATTAGTGGTTAACGTTTCAGTGCTGTGGACCGAAGACAGGAACGCCGGTAGGCTTATACTAGAAATTTTGCGGATGCCGAGCCCACCGAAGCGAATGGGTAGCGTGGCTTGCGTCCAGGCTCGGTCATCTAAGGCCACATTTAAGATAGATGTCAGAGTGCATCGAATAATTTCGTCAATTTTTTCCAGGAGAGGTGGCTGCTTCCATAAAGGGGAAGAGCGGAGAAAATACATAAAATTTGGTCCAAAACAGCAATACCTAATAAGAGTAAAAGCCGAATGAAGGTTAATTTTGGAGAGTCTATCCGAAATATCATTAAAATGGTTAATTTTGCTATCAATGAATGAAGAAAAACTGTCTTCCAAAATTGGGGAACCTAGGAGGTGCAGTGAACTTTTATCTAAAATTTTGATCTCTGGGGCTATTGCATAGAATTTCTGTAGCGTCGGTTGTCTGTCGGTACTGTCACAAAGAAAAATTTTTTTTTTTTTTTTTTTCTATTGATTGTTTTTTTTACTAATATTTAATATTATGAAACAACCGCCGAAAATGTATGTTATCTTTAGAATTTTGTTTTTAGTTTTTGCATTTTACGTTATTACTGTATAATTAATAATAAAAGTAGCTAACATTAATAAATAAAAATATTAAGTACACTAACAATTTTAAAAAAATATTGATACCCTCGTGGTTTTATTTAAACCTCTCCCATCCCTAGTTCGGCGAAATGACGTTGGTAAGGACCAATCAGAGCGCAGTCGTCCCGTGCCTCATACCTCAGCTAGTTGACAGAATTATTTTGATGTATTCGATCAAGCATAGGCGTCTAGAGGCTGTATGGTCGATGATGTAAGCCTATAATATATGAGTTTATTTGCCATCCAATCATCGACCGATGGGATCCCTTTATTAGATTCTGACTTGGTGACCACTTTTCAAACATAACTTTATTTCTTTAAATCTATTTAAAATTGACGGTGAAATCGGTGATCAATATAAATACATAAACAAAATACATACAGACAAACATAGAACCTCCTCCCTTTGGAAAGTCGGATAAAAAAGAAAGAGTATGTAAAAATTAACCATAATATTATGATGCGTTTTAAAACGTCACCCACAAAGTGAATCTTCTGCCAATAATAATAGGATCAGTACCAACCTACAGCTCTTATAAGGAAGATGTCGTAAATCATGTGATAATATATAAGGAATACGTCAACATTTTACATAAAACAATAAAGAATATCGAGTACGTAAATTTTATGGTAGTCTTGAAGTAAAATTATGAGCAGTTTATCATACCTCACAAGTTGTCTGTGAGGAAGGGAGAGGGAGTAAATTTAATTGTAAATTGTTCATTTTCAAGTGGGTAATTTCACAGGTAATGTACAAGAGAGTACTACTCTTGCATGTCACAATAAATAAATAATATTTTAATAATAATTTGGTGTGTTTGTGACTTGTAGCATCATATTGGAGAAATCAGTAAAGATGTTATAATTGGTGATTGTAAATAAATAAATAATAAATAAATGTTATTAGAAACTGACAAAATAAGAAATAAGACAGTAAGAAATCGCACGAAAGTAGACGATGTCATAACCAGGATTCGTAAACTCAAGTGGAAATGGACAGGTCACATAGTAAGAGGTACTGAAAAATGGAGTAAATCTTTAGTTTTTTGGTATCCTTGGAACGGAAAAAGGAAACGCGGAAGACAGTTTCGAAGATGGGACGATGACATAGCAGCAACAGCAGGGAAAGCGTGGACCAGGATGTCATTGGATAGAAGATAATGGAAAGAATTGGAGAAGGCCTTTGCCAAATATGGGCAAACAGACCAAGTTGTCGATGTCGAATCACCAGAGTCATAAATTAATTAAAACAATTGTGTCAAAATGTAAATGTGTCTGAATAGGCTTATATTATTATTAAATAAATGTTATTAATACGTCATCGGTCTTAGTTCGTGGCCTCCCTACGCTCCTGGGGTCAGCACAGAGCACCAAAAGCATGAGTAGAAGTTTCTTACGAAACATTCAAGATTTACGCGTTCATGCAATAAAAAATCCTATTCAAGATCATTACTAAGCTAAATGACTACAAAATCTAGTTCTTTAAATAATAAAATGTACCATTATGTGACTAAGCATTTAAGTAATGTCTTAACAAAATATTTTAAGTGCAATTAACAAGTAGGCGACGTCCGTTTCCTTTGTTTTTTTAAAGATTTATTTTAATGTTCCAATGACACATTTGAGTCGTTTATGAGGAAGTTTTGTAAGTAAAGTTAAACACATAATACGTAGCTGTGTGATGCATATATTGACCACGTACTTGTATCTGCTGGGAGGCTCGATATTTTAAAATTGACTTAAATAAAGGTTGCCACAGACTGACGCTGTGTGACATGCGACAACGATGCGACATTTTAATTAAAATTTTCCTATTTTTTTTTATAAAATTGTTTTGTCGCATCGGTGTCGAATTGTCGCGTAGGTCTGCCTTTTCTGCCTTAACACCGAAATGAATTTTATAAACACATTAAAAAAATCGTAAGTTGTTTTGTTATTTATTCAATGTAGTTGCTTAATGCTTAACGCATTTCTGTGAATTACATACTTACTTAATTATAATATTTAACGTTCATGAATATTGTTCGCAATTTTATCAAGGAGTCTTTTTACAAGTATAATAATTTCGCTAACAAGGTCGTGCGCATAACTAGTGCAGATATAAACTGTGCAACAAATGTCTAGAAGTAATTATGCTATATTAAATTGTTTGCGTGGTAAGTCAATGTTAAAATTGTTGGTAGGTTTATCCGATCACAAACTTCATGGCTATAGTATATAATTATTATGGGCGTTGGCACAATGTTGGCAAAACCACAGTGCAACGAAACTACCCGAAACGCCTCGACAGCAGTGAAAAAAAAATAAACACTCGGCTGCCACTGATAGAGACGGTATTGTCAAATATTTTTATACCAAATAAACTTGTCAGTGAGTGCCACCGGTTACTCCGCAAAAATACTGACGATACCTTTAACTGTCAATACTTGTGCATAACGTATATCGAGCGGGTCTTCAAATTCCGTATTGTGACCAAACAGACTGTTGCCCAATACTCTTTTGGCATAACCTGGATTTGATTGAGAAAAATAAAACAAAAAATGCACTGTTATTTTCCCGCAACAATTTAAAATACCAAGGTTATAATAATCAAAGTCAAAGTCAGAAAGTCAGAGTCAAATGTATTTATTTCAACTACGCCATTAAACACTAGCACTTTTAGCACTTTTGAACGTTAACAATTAAATTTTACAAGTAATAAAAAATGATTCTACCGTGCATTCGAAACAGTAGCTTGTTATGGAGAAGAACGTAAAAGAAACTCCATACTAATAATTCAAAAAATAAAAAATACAATATTTACATAAGTACATACATTAATAAATTCATATACGTGAGGACGAAGAGCAGTGGTGGCCCAGTGGTATCGGCCGCGACTTACAAGTTGTAGGTCGTGGGTTCGAGCCCAGGCAGGCGCTTTACTTTGTGTAAATTATATCATCACCACTGCTCTCAAAACGGTGAAGGAAAACATCGTGAGGAAACCGGCAGGTCCTAGAACCAAAAATTCGAAAGACATGTGACATCCACCAACCCGCACTGGGCTCGCGTGGTGGATTACGGCCCATTCCCTCTCACAGAGAGGAGGCCCGTGTCCCAGCAGTGGGAACATTAATAGGCTGATGATGTGATGTGAGGACGATGCACCCAGCACTACATATAACAGGTAAATTCCTTCACTTGATAAATCTTCTTCTTTTCGTGTGAGGTGTGGCCACCTCTGGTGTCAGAGTTAATTAAACTTGATAAATAGGAACATTGTTCTCACATATTTTACAAATTCTTATTTTATTGCATACGACTTACCTACTATGACAGTGATGTGCATGCCTGTAAGTGACTTGCTTACACAGTATCTCTTCTGAATGTTATTTTGTGATATTAATTTGTAAATGAGTCGTTGGTGTGTGCCTTGTTCAATAAATGAATATTTACAAATATTGCAAACATAGGTAAATTACATAATTCAACAACAAAGGAACAGTGTGCGAGTCATTTTTTTTTTAAACAAAAAGAGAAAAAAATAAATAAAAATAAAGCGTTACTATGTATGAATATAATACAAATTAACCAGTTTGATTTGGTCTAAACTAAATATTGCCCTATGGAGCAGGACCAGCATGTTACCAAGCATTCTTATCTTGAATATAATTATCTAATTGTAATATGCTTGTTTATAAAGTGTGCTTTTAATCGAAACGTAAATTCACTTTTAGGAGTACCAAAAATTATGCATTATTTAAAACCGATTTGTTTAATTATCTATAGCTTTTAAATCACCCACGGCTCCCTAGTGAATAAACAAGACCTAAAGGTTAATGATTAAAGTAAAATTTATAAAGTTCATACACTATTCTGTGCTTTCGACCGAAACTAACCGATTTTTATTCCCTCTTGAGATGCGGTTGACGCATCGAATCAAGCATCAAAGAAAAATGGTTTACAAAATTCATGTTGCTTTAATCTATTATTGACTTAATAGTTATTACATGGCGGTAAGCTATATAAATACACACATCAACACGGTCTAGGGATATTTTTAAAAAAGCGAATTACTATCAATGTGTTAATTATTTATATGACATGTATATATTTAAAAGATACGTTATTTAATATTCTACCATTGTTTAATAATGGTTTAGGTACTTCGATTAAAATTTCAGGATTTTATGGTAAAAAAATGAAGCATAGACGGAAACCGTATATGAATTAACTTTTAATTTATGAGTAAAAACTGAAAAAAAATAGAAAAATCATTTAATTTGTGTTTATAAACTTGAAGTTAGTAGTCTGAGAAAGCGCCCATGATGTTCATAACACATCGGCAACGAATCGGGATGCTCAGAACAAGGTTGTCAATGTCTTGCTGCGGAATATTGTCCCATGTCCTTCTGAGGTGCGCAAAAAGTTGATCTTCTGTAGCCAGATTTTCAGGAACTTCCTTCAGAGCTCTTCTTTGCAGCATATCCCACGCATGCTCAATGGGATTTAGATCTGGCGATTGAGCAGGCCAGTCTAAGAACCTAACATTGTGTGTATGTAACCAAGCTGCTACCGTTCTCGCCGTGTGTGCCCGGGCATTGTCGTGCATGAGCAGGAAATCTTGCCCCATTTGTGTTGTGGGGCAAGATTACGGGCCCCAGCATCTGTTGGACGTATCGTTCTGCCGTCATATTGCCCCGCACCCAAACGAGATCCGTCCGTCCTCCAAGACGAATTCCTGCCCAAACCATAATTGTTCCTCCTTGGTATGGGTGAACTTCCTTAGGGTTCTGAAGACGGCTCCATCGTCCAGGAACTCGCCAAACACGCGTCCTTCGTGAATCTGGATGGAAGCCGAACCTGGATTCATCCGTGAACAGCACATTGGACCATTGCTCACGGCCCCAGTCCACGTGGTTCCGAACCCATTCTCTAATCGTCGTCCACGATTGCCTCTCCATAAAGGTGGGACCCGGAGTGGTCTACGAGAGCGTAGATTGCTTTCATGCAGTCGCCTTCTTACAGTTTGGTCACTCACAAGCACTTGGTGTTCCACTCGCAGTCTTTGGACCAATTGAGTCGCCGTTGCATTTGGTTGAGCTCGCGCAGTAATTTGCAAAAATCGGTCTTGTCTGGGGGTAGTGATGCGACTTGGCCCCCGGTGCCTCTCCGCTACTTCACCTGTGGCACGATAGCGTGTCCACAATCTTGAAATTACATTTTGGTGGGTCCCTATGGCCTCAGCAACATTACGCTCAACAGACCCAGCTTCCAGCATTCCCACAGCTCGTAACATCTCCGCCCTCGTCAAATGTTGGCGTTGCATGGCTACAATACCTCAATTTTAACTTTATCTTTCGTTTAAAAATGAAAAAAAATCTGTAACTTAACGTAATTCGTATTGTTTTCTAAATTTCGCACAAATGAAAATGCCCTCTCCTACACATCAAGACATTTTTATGCCACCGAAACAAAAGAATTTTCAAACATTTGAATTTGTAATTACTCTGAGATAAATTACAAACAAATCGGTGTATAAAAGATTCCAATGCGGCCAGTACTTTTCGAGTTATTTAATTGAGTATGAAATATTCCTAGACCGTGTTGATGTGTTTATATATCGAAAATTATACTTGTTCGAATTATAACTCTTGTAGTCCGCTCTTAAGTAGAAAGTTAAGACTAGGTTATCCCCAGGCTGCTAATCCCCACAGAAACTAATATACACGGATCATAGTTATACTTACCTATCCACCTACAACATATCGATATATTACATACGAGTATAATGCTGTGGGTATGTCTTCAGTCAGTCAAAAACCTATATAAAAAATCTAAACATAAACTCTGCCGTCTTATAATTAGTGTCACTATCTGACATTCCCTTAACAAGCACAAAAAACATCGATCATTCTAAGCAGTATTTTTCAGAATCAGGATAAAAAAACGCCCAAATTAAAAACGTATATTTTATTGATTTTTAACTAGCAATTTGTCTATTCGAATGTACGCAATTAAATCTATTTATTGACACTTAATCATTGACTTTTAGTTTTTATACAGAATCGATTTTTATTATTTCGCGATTTTTTTGTTTTTCGTCTATAACTCACAATATGATTTTGTCAGATAACGACACTAGCTATAGGACGGCAGAACTGAAAAAAGTGGGTTAACTATATTAGGTGCACCTCTGCTAACCCTTTGAGGAATATAGGCGTGCTTATGTAAAAGTTGCCCGAGTAACCGTTCCCAAAAACTAATCACCATAAATATACGCCGTAAACAAAATGTTAAGTTTATTTTAACTAGAAAGAAAACATATTTATTTGTGACCCGTAATGGAGACATGAGATAAGCAAAACCACAAAAAAACAATAATCATCATCTGCCTCATCATCTGCCTAGCCTTTTCCCAACTATATTGGGGTCGGCTTCCAGTCTTACCGGATTCAGCTAAGTACCAGTGTTTTACATGGAGCGACTGCCTATCTGACCTCCACAACCCTGTAACTGGGTAACACGGTACCCCTTGGCAAGACTGGTGTCAGATCTCAAGCTTCTGACTACCCGTAACGACTGTCAAAGATCTTCAAATGACAGCCGGGACCAACGGCTTAACGTGCTTTCCGAGGCACGGAGGAAACTCGGTATGTTGAAATGGTCACCCATCCACGGACCGACGTCGTCAAGCGTTGCTTAACCTTGATGATCGACCCGTGCGGCTGTTATTATTTAGCCACAAGCTCCTCCGAATAATAAAAAATATAAAACCCCGTGCGAGACCAAAAAGACAACAACAACAAGAACTAGAAGAGAGAAATTTTAGATGCTTCAGAATAATGTCATGGGCATCTACAATCCACATACACATGTGACAATAGGAGTCTACATCAAAGCAGCATCAAGTTCCCATCAAAACATGGGCGTCAATAAACACTAGGAACACAGTTCGACATACCACGGCCGAACTAACGACACACCGCGACAATGTCACACATGCATTCACCATCTTTCCCAGATAATTACGATATAATTCTGAAACAAACCATTGTTGAAAGAAAAAAATTAATTAGTCACGACAACACAGCTGTCCATACCTTTGTTGGAGGTTTTCCCACAAAAAAGTATCGCTTCGTCCTCTGAGGTCGCTCCAATTACGACCAAGTACGTTACATGTTTGTTTTTGTGCGCTTAACTGCTGAACTGCTGCAAGGTTTTGAGTGAAACTTTGTGTAACTACAGCGGGCTGTGTTGTTTTTTTTCTGCTTGCTTGAGGTTTATAAATTAGGTTAGTGTCTCTAGGTATTTTAGCTGCTCTATTTTCTTGCTGTTTCTGGGGTTTGGAAATTGATTGAAAATCAGTATGTATTTCTAAATCTCTTGATAGAAGGGTGAAGGATGTAATTTATCTTTGGCAATCTAAAATTTGTAATTGAACTTCGGATTTACCAAAAAGGAAATTCTTTTTCAACATATTTTACCAGTCGCATACAATTTCTCGCTCAAAGCTAGCATATGTAATTCGTTAAAATCTCTTTATTACATCACGGAGATATATGGGGAGGACGTAACCATAAAAAACGGGCTCATTCGTTCTCAGGTGACGGGTCCAGAAACGGTACAGTCCGACCCGTTTTGATGCGAATTGATCCGTGGTTTAGAGATCTGATAAATTGGAGGGGCTTTCATAGGTGTACGACGAACGTACAGTCGGATAAATAAACGTGGTGCAACATTTTTTAAAATCTCAACCAAATGATAGGCTTCCTAATATCAACTTATATCTAACTATTATTGTAATATTTAACTAATATTATCAATGAGATTATGAGAGACCCGCGACATTCTAGCATCGAAATCGTGGCGATAGCCATTGTCAGGCAAAATTGTATGAGATTGACAAGCGAGATCTATAAATCACGTGATCAATCCCTTACAATTTGACTGCAGCCTTCGCTGACATCGAATGCCACTTGTCTAGAGCGCGCCGCCGCTACATACTTTGTGTATAAAGCCTCTGGATGTTTATAAATCAATCGCGCCTTCACACGTGGGATACTGTTAGACAAAGACAATGATTTTTTTTATGTTTCTTTTCTTTCATTCCGTTAGTAGTATTACTATAGTAGTATAATTATAATATAAACGTAAAATTTTGTGAGGATGGATGGATAAATGAATTTTTGTTACTCTTCCACGCCAATACTACTGAAAGGATTTTGATAAAACTTTACAGAAATGTATACTTCAGAATAATATATAAAGATATTGGGCGAAGTACTAATACTGCACGAGCGGAGCTGCGGATGGCAGCTAGTTATTTCGTATTTTTCTCGTACGTCAGTTATGTTTTATTTTCCTATACGGGCTTTAACGTTTTTTTTTCATTTTATTTAAGTTAGTGGCATAGGCCTTTTCCTTCTTTCTTTGATCGTATTTCTATTAGCCATATGAAAATGTTGTCATATTTTAAATCGTCAACACAATTTATCAGCATTTAATCTAGCTTCCATCTTGAAATTAAATCATGGTTCATTGTCCTCAGCTGCGGTAATCTTGAAAACTGATGTATACCGTACGTGGGCTTTATGAACTTGAAAATTGCCTACTGGGCCGTATAAACTTTTGAACTTTATAATCAAAACATGAATCATTTTCTTACAAGCTGATCTTAAATTACGGGAGTATGTTTTGTTGTTAGGCAAGAACGGTACTTGTTGAGGAAATGTCGTAAATAAAGATGTTGAGAGCTGAGGAGCACGTTCACCACCGCAGTTTCGGCTTGCTGCCCGTTTCCACCGGCCAGCCTCAGCCGCGGCGGCGACCGTTATTAAACCATCTGCGAGCCGGAGCCCCGTAGCGCCGGAGCCGTGACAGAAACCATGCCTACTGCATGCTCACTTGAAAGAAAAAGAAAGAAAAAGTGTCTTGCTTGCATGTAGCAAGCTTGCTGCATGCTCACTTGCATGCTGCATGCATGGTGTATGCTTGTTTGAATGCTGCATGCTTGCTTGCTTCATAGAGCGGAATAAAAATAAAACACAGAAAAAAATGTGTTCAAACAATCTTTTACTATGGTAAAAAATACAAAATTACTCTAACTTTGAATTATCTGTAATGAGATAGATTAGTATTTCAATTAATATA
Source organism: Orthosia incerta (assembly GCA_948252205.1). NCBI lineage: Eukaryota > Metazoa > Arthropoda > Insecta > Lepidoptera > Noctuidae > Orthosia > Orthosia incerta. The sequence continues at coordinate 27,846,775 of OX411755.1, read as the reverse complement.
GGTATGAAATGTATGCCAAAAGACGATTCTGACTGTGAACTTTCAGCGATATGATGGTTCTGCCTTTTAATGGCTATTGATATGCAATTTATGCCTAAAGGTGAATCTGACATATACGAAGTTCATATATTTGGAAGCATAGCTTCACATTCATTGCATGCATTGCATTGCATATTACAAACATACAGTTATACGTCGGTATATACGTTATATTTTTGAGCTTGTATGTCAATACAAGCTCAAAAATAACTTAATTGTTTTCGTTTAAAACTAGTATTTTGCTACCCAGCTGAGAACAGCTGGGTCTTACACATGGAAAAACCTATTCTGCCAGCTAATACCACCAACAGATCCTCATAAAAAGCTGGCCGTAAACTAGGCTTTAATCGTTTTTTGATTAAACTCTCACATGCGCAAGTTGCTGGTAAGCCCTGATTTATACCGTGAGCCGCCGATGCATCGATAATTCTGTGCAAGGGCTTTTCTAGCAGAGCGAGGAAGTATTATGTTTTTTAGTTTAGGTTCAAGGCAAAAATAATTTCCTTTTTTAATACTTTTTAATATATCAGTGTTTAACTTTGCATGAAATCTGGTAGATTTAATTTGATTTTTATGGTAACAGAGGTGTAGGTACAATTGCAGACACATTTTATACTTGCGATGCATCTGGTGTTGCAAATATAGAATTTGTACAAAAGCCAAAGTTGACAGTTTCAAGTGGACCACCTGCTTGATTCCCAAACAGGAACTTTAAAATAATGTCATTGAAACAATACAACCTTTTTAAAATATCGTCCAGTAGTTTCGTAAAGATCACCCTCAAAATGTCATTGATTACTTTAATTACATAAACGAATAAAGTAAAGAGCATTTAAACCTGATGCAGTGATAATTTAATAAACACCAATATTGCAAGCAATTACATAAGGCATTTACAAAATCAGTGCGACATCACATTGGCATAATTAAAATCGTTTCTTCATTATGTCACTAACATCATTCATTTGTCACCTCGCGTGGTTTTTGACAAACTGTTTGGGTTTTCTGAAATGGGTACTAATTATGTAGGATGTCCTCATTTACGGGCATATCACCTTTACGAATTGTAATTTTATTTTAATCCCCAAAGGAAAAAGAGCGGTGTTATAAGTTTCACGTGTGTGTCTGTGTATCTGTGTGTCTATGTGTCTGTGTATCTTTGTGTCTGTTCATCTGTGTGTCTGTCTGTGGCATCATAGCTCCTAAACGGATGAACCGATTTTCATTTAGTTTTTTTGCTTGAGAGATGACTTTATTTAGAGTGTTCTTAGCTATGTTTGAATAAAATCGATTCAGCCGTTCAAAAGTTATCCGCATTTTATTCTTTTAATCTGGTTCTTTTCGCAAGATATCGTGTCATTATTGTTATATATATATATTATTTGTTTCGACAGTTTGTCGATTGAAGGGTGTCTACTACTAGATATTATTATATGTAGTTTAAAAAGCATGAAATAAAAATTTAATTACAAATTTAAAAAACCCCTGACACAAAAAACTCTAATACGCAAAAAAAAACCTCGTACTCGCGTCGAGGAACCGATAAGTAAAGAAAATAAACTGCTCTAAACGTTGGAGGTTGCCCGACGCGAAAATGAGGTTTATATTTTGCTTTTAAGAGGTTTTTGTATCGGAGGTTTTTTAAATTTGTAATTTAATTTTTACATAACAAGTTTCTGCCCATGGCTTGTGTGGTGTTTAATGTTATCCTAAAGGAACCTACTTACTATCGGGATAAAAAGTATTCTATGTACTAATTCGAGTCATGGTCCACCAAGTTTACCATGTGGTTTTTGGTTTTATAAGACTCCGTTCAGCCGATGCTAACAGCATATTTAATCTGGGGTAACAGACAGAAAAACAGACAGCTAGAGTAACTTTCGCATTAATAAATGTAAGTATGTTTGATGAAACGAATTCGGCAAAATAATATAATAAGTCCCGTATTCCTTAAGATTTATGTAGCTAAACAGCCTTTAGGATTCTTAACTTTTCCATTCCTCAACTGTAAATATCACCTAGAATAAAACTATCTTCACCAGTATTTACAGCAATATCCACTAAGATCCACTCACAAAGCATTCCTTCCCTTCCCTGAATGCATGTGACTGTACAATAGCACGTTAAGCCGCTGATATACCGCGATCGCGGCGAGCTTGCGATACTATCGCGGATCGCAGCCGCTGATACCTGAGCCAGAGCGTACTATTTGTTGCACTGAAGACGTTGACGGTTGTATCGAGGCATTGTAGAAGAGCTATGTAGTAGAGCATATGTGATAGACAGACTAAAAAAATCCTTTTTTCGTCACCTTAGGATCTACACAAAGTGAGCGCCTGGCCATTGTATAGTTATATTTTTGAAATGTTACCAATCGCTGTCGCAAGGTCGCAACGCTTTCGTTTATTGAATGTTTTCTAGGGCCTCAGGACGTTAAAAATCCAAAACTAAATAAATTAAGTGCGGTTTACCTTCCAGCTACAACATGCACTTTAATGATAGTTACAATTCTTATTCACTTAGATAAGTGTTTTAAAAGTATCTAACAAGAGGCACTTGCAACCAATACATTTAAAAAAAACTTTAGTTCCAAAAATATTTGCAACCCGATCAAATCAAATCAAAAATCATTTATTTGCGTCAATAAGGTAGGTACAGAACACAGATATAAATTTAACTAGATCACGCGATTTTATGTACTTCGCGTGCCAAAAACGGTGTAAAAGTACGATCAATGATCGTAATCTGAGTTTTTCATTTAGCAATATCGGCAACGGAAATCCACCGAAATCTATAAAAATGCCCTTTTATGGCATAGAAAAAGACTTTATAGAAAAAGTTGGCCGAGGCATTGCAAATGTTTTCATTCATTGGTAAGTATTTTTTTTTTATTGTGTGTGAGTAACCCTTTTCTTGCAGCCGGGTAAAAAGTGGCACGCTTGGTTTTCATACAGGTAGAGGGACTTGCGTTATCTAGTTAAGATTTATGTCTGTGGTACAGAAAGTTCTTAAGCAATAATAACTGCCTGCAGCAGTTTCGACACCACTCATCATGCCTAAAAAGATTTTTATATTTTGAATAGCTTCTGCCAGTGACTTTGCCCGCATAAAAGACGAAAATTATCCCAACAGAACAACAGTCCGACAACAACCATTGGGCAGTTGCCCGGACCAGACACAACACCCGTCTGGTCGGAGGATCCTCCTAGTCGCATACCCCCCGGAGCCAGCAGCACTGTCCTGACTCACTGGGGCATCATCACCGCTCCGAACTACTGGAGCCAGCAACACTATCCCGACTCACTGGGATATCATCATCCCGACTCACCGGGGCACAACCGCATACAGTTCCGACTCACCGCGAACTCTGCGAATTTCGGTTCCGACTCACGGGAACCAACCTTCTACTGGCCAGGCACGCATCACACGACGACTCAACCTGCTATCGACCTCCGGTCTCCGGCGGGGAGTGATGTAGCGAGACGCACGGGACCGGTCAATGTGGCGACGCTTGGAGGAGGTTTACTTCCAGCAGTGGACGTCTTTCGGCTGAAATGATGATGATGATGACATTACCTATGTCCTGATCCAGTTTCATTTAAATAAATTAAAATGTTAAGGCAGAATTACTTTCGCATCTATATTCGTTTGTTCGTTTCGTTTTCGTGGTAAGGGTTGTATCTACTACAGAACCGTTACTCCATTTCACTAGTGCGCTTTGTATTCGATCTCGAACAACATTCGATACGCTATACATTTTTAACATTCACGTTTTCGATGGCAGAAGCGGAAGGAAAATATAGGACTGTTTTTTTTTTGTTTATAGTGCAGTTTGAATATGGCAGAATAAATTCGAAGTTTGGATGTTAGGCTTTAGAGAATTGTCGTCTATAGAAAGGTATTTTTTCTAGTCATCAATCATTTGCTTTATTATTTGCTTGTTCAAGTGATGTTTAAAATGTTATTTGTTTGTCACGTGAGCAGGTTTTAAAAAGGAGAATTTCTGATTAATTGAAATAATTCCAATATTTATTTTAGGGGTAAGTTTCATTCGGGCATTGGTCTAAATTCCTTTTTCAGTTCGTAAAATTGGTTAAAGGCTTCATCAGCTGATATTTCAATAAACAAGACCAAAATCAACAACTCGCTCGATCGTTTTTGACGATATTTCAAGACAAGCGTATCTCTCTCGCTCATTTTTCCAACATTTCATAATGCATGCCATTGATGCCAAAAGTAGTCGCTATATACATAATAATATAAACCTTTTATGAATTATGTTATTTACCTGTGTTCTATTTGACTAGGGTATGCATCATCATCATCAGCCTATTAATGTTCCCACTGCTGGGACACAGGCCTCCTCTCTGTGAGGGAAATGGGCCGTAATCCACCACGCGCGCCCAGTGCACCAACCCGCACTCATGATGTCACATGTCTTCGAATTTTTGGTTCTAGGACATGCCGGTTTCCTCACGATGTTTTCCTTCACCGTTTTGAGAGCAGTGGTGATGTAATATTTTACACAAAGTAAAGCGCCTGCCTGGGCACGAACCCACGATCTACAACTTGTAAGTCGCGACCGATACCACTGGGCCACCACTACTAGGGTATGCAAAAGTAATAAAATATATTCTTTTGTAACGATCTTTAGATAGTATTTTCTTGATTTGTCGCCCTAACTTCATCCAGGAAGGTATTCAAATTTGATTTTTCCTTAACTAATTACTTGTTTGCTAATTCAATTTTGAATAACAAAGTAACGTCAGAAGTAAAGGGTACATGGTAATGAATGCCACATGTCAAATTTAGTGTTGTTAGACATTATTTTCATTTTGCATTTTTTTTTTTACTTTTATATAGATTATTTTACCGATTGTTTTGTGAATGTGTGAACATTGTAGGCCTTCTAGATTTCTAGATGATTGTGAACATTTTTTAACATTTTATTTCGTTTTGACTTATTGTCGGGCCTACGTTGTTCCCCCATATCCAAGTACTAATGCTGTAACATGGAAATATTGTAAACACAAACAAATTTTTAAACGAGTAACCATGGAGTTTCTTGCCGGTTCTTCTCCATAGGAAACGACTAACCCGTACCGTGCACCTTTTGTCGACGTTTTATAAGTGCCCATGTAAGCCTATGTAAAATAAAAAAAAAATATTTTTGTTTTGTTTTTTTTATTTTTGAATGAGATATTGTTTTCAATCTTGTTTTTGAGAAAACAAGCCTAAATAAAAATTTGACCCTGTAAAACTAAAATTTAGCAACAGGTTCCTACACGTTTAATGCGTGCATTTTTTGTTAATATTTGAAACGTTTTCGAGTTTAGATCGAACATAATATTTCGATAGATAAGTTAACTACAGTTCATAACTAATTTACTCAAGGTGTTCATTGTAATATAAAGTTTTAACCAGTAAATAAAGAACCTTATTAATTAATCTAGACTATCACAATTTAATACATTATAATTATGATACTAAATTGTTTTAAGGTGAGGAAACAAGGGAAAAGATCGGCTAATTTGTTGTCTGATTACGTATTTTGGATAACACATCACACAACACATCATCAGCCTATTAATGTTCCCACTGCTGGGACACAGGCCTCTTCTCTGTAAGAGGGAATGGGCCGTAATCCACCACGCGGGCCCAGTGCGGGTTTGGGGATGTCACATGTATTCGAATTTTTGGTTCTAGGACGATGTTTTCCTTCACCGTTTTGAGAGCAGTGGTGATGAAGTAATTATACGCAAAGTAAAGCGCCTGCCTGGGCTCAAACCCACGACCTACAACTTGTAAGTCGCGGCCTATACCACTGGGCCACGGATAGCGGTTAAACTAAAATCCGACCTCAACCTAAACTAATTTCAACGGAGATTAGCCAAGTACGCAGAATCTATCAATATATATAAAAAAAACTCTTTTACAAAACAATACCTTTATTTTTGGCAGTCGGTGTCTTTCATAGGTACAATTTTTTTGCGTTATAGACACCTTCCAAAAATAAAGTTATTTTTCACTTTGTAGTTTTCTTATTTGGAAGTCGGTAGTATTTTTTTGTAAAAAAGGTTTTTTTATTTTTCACTTTTTAGTTGTACCTACCTAATACACAAGTTGTTTAGTAAGTTTTCTATAACGCCAGAATAGATTACCCGAATATCATGAAACTTGAACAAAACCGATCAAATGAGAGATCTGCTTACCCCTTAAGAGCGTACTAGCGTGATGTTATGTTATGAAATGGTATAAACAATAAACAGACTTGCGATTGCAGCAGTCCCGAGAGATTTGCCCTTATTTATTGTTGAGTTCTGTTGTATATCTTCGAAGTTCTTTATCAGATCTTCACCAAATTAAAATGCGACCAATTTCGGCACATACTCTTTCAAACAAAAAAATAATTTTTAAAATCGGTCCACAATTGACGGAGATATCGGTGAACATAAATAAAAAAAACATACAAGATGTCGAACATAGAACCTCCTCCTTTTTCGAAAGTTGGTTATAAAGAGAAAGTATGTATGTATGTTCCTTATAGACTCCGAAACTCTTGGACCAATTTTAATGAAATTGTCAGAAAATCTTTAGATTGACCCAGCGGATAATCCTGTAAAGTTTACGGAGCATTTTTTTTTAACTTTTTCAAACTCCAGGCCTATACTAAGACAATCCTAATGGAAAAACACAGTAATATGTTTGTCCGACCACAATTTTTGTTTTTTAGCGTGGAGAAGTGCTCATGCATACTGCGCTACCACGGGGAGATAGCGCAATTATGTGGGACTCGAACCTACTAAAACTCGTGGAGTTTCCATCGCCGGACCCTCCTCGGGGGAGTACCCCCATCATCGGCGCACCAGAACAAAGTGTACGCCGTGACCGACCCAGGGACCAAACCAGCACATGGGTGCCAGATGTGTGTGGCCAGTGGCCTCGCCAACTATCACTTTTCAGCCTCAGGGGATAGGGACCTCCCCTGCGGCCCCACCGCGTCCACCATCAGACGGTGGCGACCCCGTCCAGGCTGCGGAGGGTAGGAGAGCGGCGCACCGTAATACCGCCACTCCTCTCCCGCCGCAGCCTCCAACCCTCAGCTGCAATATCGTATGGGACCTGGGATGCTCCATACGACAACGCGGCCCACCTCAGTTGCGATGTCACCTCTGCTACCAAGTGGCACCGCAACCTACTTGTTGGCCGATACTTCGTCGGCTTAATCGGCAAAAGCCCTGACGAGCGGCCCCTCCTCGGGTTCCTCTTCGCTTCACCGTGGGTGACCAAGCCACGGCTACTGAGCCCTCCCGCCTCGACAATGCGGAAAGGATGTTTGTCCAACCTAGAAATCAAATTCAGGACCCTAACCACGACAGTCGCGCTTACGACCACCATGCCTTATAAAATATACAACAAATTGAGAAGGCGGAAGGAGGTGTTTAAAATAAGATCGGATACAGATATTATGCATATTTGATAATTATGTAGAACCTTATCGTAATAATTATAATTCTGTAAGCAAACAATTAAGATTACATCTTCAAATTATCTAATTAAATATGTATCTCTTCAAGCCTTTTATACATAAGACCTTGAAAAATTATAAAATCCCTTTGACTTTGACAAAGTAACATAAATTGAATAAAAAAAAAAGATTAATGATGGCTCTATCAAAAAAGATATCGTATAACAACGTAGGAAACCTGTAATTAAGACAATTAAAATTAAATAATTGTAAGTTTTTGGTCATAAACCAGTCGTAGACTTCTTTTTTTCTGAAGTCAAAGTAATAAACAGAGTCAAAGAACCATCAATTTGCTCTTAGGTGTGAAGAATTGAATTATTTAATACTGTATTTTCTTAAAGACCCTCGAAAATTTTTGCTTGAATTTATTCAACCTCACTGATATCAGTCATTATCATCATCTTTTCTATCTTTGTCCTTATATATTTCGGGTCGTCGCAATACGTCTTTTTACGCGACTGCCGTGTTTATCAGTCTAATTTTGTTTAAATGTATGTTTGTTCCTTTGTGGCGTTCCAGAGACCAAACGCGTTGGCCGATTTTAATGATTCTTTAGTCAAACGATTTGTCTTAACCCTGCGAGTGTCACTGGCTACATTAAACAAGAAAATAGAAAAATGGCCGATTTTGGGCGCCATATATTGTGGGGGCCCAAATTATTTTTTTCTTCCATCCCCATCGTATCAAAATAAAGAGTTTCAAGAGGTGATTTCAAAAACATTCAATATATGTTTAAATATAACAAATTAAAAAAAAAACAACTGAAAGTTATAAATTCCAAAAATCAAAAAAACCTGACTGCTTAAAAAGCGAACTAAAAAGACGTAAACAAGAAGAAAATCATGCTGTGCAATCGGTTAGTTCGCTTTTTAAGCAGTCGGGTTGTTTTTTTATTTAACTTTTTTCTCTTATACTGAAACTATTTTGCATCATATCAATGCCTTTAACTCCTTTCTAGTTATGTCATTTTTCACACAATACATCCCCTTGTTTAGTTGGCCTTCCTCCTCTTATAACCATCTACATTAATACTTAAAACTTACCTCATTCATTTTATTTCGTTTATCCTCGCTTGGGTGAGGCCTATGTCCAGCAGTGGACGTCTTTCGGCTGAAATGATGATGATGCTGATCCTCGAATTGGAACGCCTTGCAGCAATAGCACCAATGGAGCACATATTTTCAGCGATATCCAAGATTAACTTAGAAAGAAAATAGTCACATTTGTACTTGCCCGGATTTGTTCCTACAACTTCAAGCACGTGAGGCAAGGTCTTATTATTATTATCTTACCCACTAGGCCACCACGACAGTTCATGAAATGAACAATGACAACCGAAATTATGACATGTTCTTCATTTCTCTTTATCACATTCCATGACAACTGAGGAGCTCGTGGCTAAATAATAACAGCCGCACTGGTCGATCATCAAGGTTAAGCATACCGAGTTTCCTCCGTGCCTCGGAAAGCACGTTAAGGTTACACTAGTCGAAAATTCTTCCATACAAACGTAGTTTAGGGATTACTCCACTGTTTGACGATGTACGTTCAAAATAAAAAGTGCTATCAATTTGTCTCATCATTATCTAGCCCTGTATGGAAACAAAAAAGTAAAAAAAGAAAATATTTGAAAGTTATGAGCGTCGAAAGTTCCACATTTCGACACTAATTTTAACGCATTTTTGGGCGCGAATAAATACCATAAGAAGACAAAATATTGCAAAACGGCCTCCATACAGGCATAGGTTAGTAGTTCAACAATGCAAATAATTTTATTGTGAACAGATAGATTTAGTCGTTTTTTCATGATATCCAAACTCCCAAAGGTCTGTTTAAAAATTTTTGCGCGCTCGGTTTCGTCCTAAATCATCATCCATTTCGCACAAATTTGCAAAAGTATGTATTCGTACGCAAACTAGCTTCCTGCTGCTCATCACAGCATCAATCTCTTCCGCACGTGTTGTCGGTTGATATAAAATGCATTTTAACCCCGCGCACAAAATAGTTCGTGCCGTTGACTAGTGTACCCTTAAGCCGTTGGTCCCGGCTGTCATTTGAAGATCTTTGACAGTCGTTATGAGTCAGAAGCTTGAGATCTAACACCAGTCTTGCCAAGGGGTACCGCGTTTTCCAGTTACTGGGTTGTGGAGGTCAGATAGGCAGTCGCTCCATGTAAAACACTGGTACTCAGCTAAATATGCCGACCCCAATGTAATTGGGAAAAGGCTAGGCAGATTGACGTACCAAGACAACTGATTTCCACATGTTTTTTTTTTTCGTTACACCGGTATCGAACCCTTTCCTTTTTCTTGCCAATATTAACTACATCGTCTGTATAAAATCTCACGGCCCTGAAGCTTGTTCAAATGCTCATATCCTCTACTAGACCAATTTATTATTGCCTGTCTAATTTATTCACAATCTTAATACTGCTAGGTATTACAAAGGAAGGAAACATTAAATCGGTAAGGGTTGCGCATGCACAATGTATGAACATAATTATCATTATATTTTAGGCAAAATTGTCTGCTAACATCGGCAATTCTTCTAGGCTGCCATTATTTTACAATGATCGGTACTGCGCTTTCACAATTTTCTCCAGATTTCCGATCCAAATTGTTCCGGCCTACCTAACAGATATACACAATGTCGGGTCTTTGGTTTTCGTATTCAGCTGATTCCCACAACATTCACCAGATCCTATGATCATTAAGTGGTACACCTACCCACGCAGAGCCTTTCAGTATACACTCAGCCCCATCGGCAATCGGTTCTGCGAGCCATATGCCACGCAAATTGCAAATTAGGCAACCATTCTTTAGACTTTGCCGATTACCTTGGTTATTCTGCGAATATCCTCCATTTCGAACCTAAAACAACGCCTAAATTCATTAACTGTATTCCCACCGGAAATTATCACCAATTATCGCCAATTAATACCAGAAATCAAAGCTCACTGAGCGTAAATCGAATCTTCATGGCAACTATGTCAAGGGTAAGCAGTGGCCATCAACAATAGCTAGGAACAAAGCCTTTGTGTCATTTAAGTGGAATAGTAACAATGTGAAGGATGTGTGAAGTCTTTGCAATTTTTAGATAGGTTGATAAACAGACCGAAATCATTAAAAGAAAGTTGTTCTTGTTAATACACCTGTAACTGAAAAAGGATTGTCAATACACATTAGTCATAGTCGGTCGTACGAAGAAGAAGACAAAAAAAAAGTAACACAATGCTGGACAGTCATAACAGTCAATAAACTTTGGCGGCCGATATCGTCTTCATCATCAAGTAATAATTGTCAACTGGTGAACATAACTCATTTTTAGGGTTCCGTACCCAAAGGGTAAAAACGGGACCCTATTACTAAGTCTCCGTATCGTCTGTCTGTCTGTCTGTCCGTCTGTCACCAAGCTGTATCTCATGAACCGTGATAGCTAGACAGCTGAAATTTTCACAGTTGATGTATTTCTATTGTCGCTATAACAACAAATACTAAAAACTGAATAAAATAAATATTTAAGTGGGGCTGCCATACAACAAACGTGATTTTTTTGCCATTTTTTGCGATAGTGGTACGGAAACCTTCGTGCGCGAGTCCGACTCGCACTTGGCCGGTTTTTTGGTACTATCATCCAACTGCTGTAAGTCGGTGAAGATCGTCATTCCATCTAGCTTGAGGGCGTCATACCAAACGTCAATAGGGTTTCTTCTCCAGAATATGTCTTCGGACATTACTTCTACAGCGAACAGGCCACTGCTACTGCCCTTAAATTTTCCCATCGGTGTAGACAAAACCTACAGAACCACCTGCTAATAACGTTACACACTGTCATCATATTTGTTTAATTCAAAAAGACATAAACATCAATCCACCTCGACTTGCACCATTTTGTTATTTTCACATACGCCATTCTGCACAATATCATACACTAAGCATATCCTGCAAACAAACCAGTTTCCTAGACAAATATACACCCAAACCCACAAACTGCTAAGTCATAAAACGTAACATGTATCATGGCAACCATTACGAATACGTTTCACACATAAATAACTGAGCACAACGCACGTATCATAATACGTGCGTTGTGTTGTGGTGTAATGGTTAAGGTAACTGCACATTGTGGTGTACCATGGCATTAATTTTTTTGTGTATGTATAACGATTTCGCCGTCAATTCCGGACAAATTCTTGAATTTCGAAGTCGGTGTCCATAACGAAAAAAATTGGTACCTACTGTAACGGATGTGACGTCGGCCTACGTGCAACCGACCAATACCCGCCGAGCCCGCCGAAGCTAAGCTGCCATATTGAAGCCTCCCCTCCAGTCAAGCTATGTCAGCAAGAGGATTGTGTTAATATAAGCGATTGCCCATCATTTTATTTGTCTCTTTCGATTGTGAATACAAGATCTGAACAAAGCTCTGCCCGGTTTTTATTTATCCGTTTCACTCAGAAGTGGTATGAACAAAAATTAATCTGCGTTTAATAACACATCCACGCCACAACCGCAAGATCACCTGACTCTGAAGAAAAATCGAAGAAGTTTGTGTTATTCACGAACGGAACGACACTACAAGCTTCATGACGTGAGCTGCACTCTGCCATCGACCCAACTGCAGGCCGAGCAAGACTGCATCAAGCCCTGTGCTGCGTGTGACTGCAAGGAGAGGTCCTAACAAGGGCCGAGAGCTGCCAGGAGCCAGGAGCCACCGACAGTCTGCCAGGAGCCACTGCCAGTCTGCCAGGAGCAACAGCTAGTCTACCAGGAGCCACAGCCAGTTTGTCAGGTGCGTTGTCTTTCTCATTTCCATATTCGCAATATCGATAACTCAAATTCTATCCAGGCCATAGCCACTTGTTCTATTCGTCGCCATATTTTAAATAATGAGGATAAAACTAGTTCGCATAACCAGCATCCGTGTATGTGCGTGTATGACTATGTTTTTACGTACACGAAACAAGAGTTGAAAGGAGAGTTATAAGGATAGTAGCAGATGGCGTTCTGTAGTTTGTCTACCCGCAAGGAAAAAAAGGCGTGACTTCATGTATGTGCTTATCTACTGTTCCCTGATCTGAGGTGCTTATAATTAGCTCTTGTTCTAGCCAGGCCATAGCCACTTAGTCTAGCAGTGCGAATAAATAGATTAACCAAATACAAACATTGTTTAGCTTCGGGTGCACACTCATGATATTGTACTAATTACGCAGATCAAAATTAAGCTTGCCACTGATCAACCCGTAGGTATATAGACATTAGACATCCTTAGACCAGTTACGCTTATCCTGTGGTCTAAGTCAAAAAATGAACGTCGATAATAAGCTCTGTCACAAAATAGAACGCCGCCGCTTACTAGGCTCTGTGTTGATTACCGCGCTTTAAATGTCCCTGTAAAATGAAAGATTTCCGTTACCTTATATAGATGATAAAGTTTCTCGAGTTATCTGGCAAAGATTACAACTGTTACGTATCAGTATGGTCCAAAGTTAGCAATTAATCCAGATGATACTCATAAAACAGATTTTAGAACTAGCAAAGGTAGTAGGTAGTATAAGTATACCGGGGTTCCATTTAGTTTAGAAAAGAGACCTTCAGTGTGAGATTTATTAATAGTACCTAGCATAATCTGTCGGTAGATCTGTCGATACCCAAAACGAAGTAGGTATTGGCATTTTTTAGAAGGTTTACTTCTACCCTCAACTGATTTAAATTCTGGTGTTATTATTTTATAAAATGTCTAACAAAAAAGGACTTAATACCGAAAGTTAAATATGAATACTCGTTAAAACACTAGTTTTGAAAAAAACAAATCGCTTTAATGGTCAGGTCAAATTGCCACCAGTGGCAGACAGCCGTGTTGGCAGTTTCAAGTTTCATTTGCCTAGTAATGTGTGTCATGTGGGTACGTCAATTTATCGGATTGTGCAGTTATTTTAAGAAGTTTATTCCAAATTTCGCGCTGATTGTGTACCCCTTAATGGATTAGTTTTGAACGATTGCAAAATATTTCGGGTTCTAAGCCTGTTTTCGCTTTGTATGACCCCGCGCTTCCTACAGAAGTACATACGGATGCGAGTAAGTTAAGTGTCGCCGGTATATTGATGCAAAAACAAACTGCAAATAAAATTCATTACGACCAGTCGTGTTACAAGTGAGCATAGCATGGACCATTATTATGAGCTTCAAACTCTCGCTGTTGGACTCGTTACGTAGATTTCGCGTGTATGTTATAGGTAAATATGTCATGTAAAGGTTGTTACCGATTGTGCAGCGGTCCAAGGTACGGTCACGCAGTATAGTGGTTTTTGATAAAATATTATAACGTTAGTGTTGAGTATAGGCTTGCCCATCGTATGAAACATGTAGGTGCACTCTGCAGAAATCCAGTCTATACAATGAATAGAAAAAAACCGTCTCTAAGTCACTGATACTGGTTCTATATGTTACAATGCCAGAACGACAAGATTTAGTTCACTAATTAACCAACTAAAAACCAACACCGTCGATCTGGACATAATAAGCAATTACTTGATTATTGACGAGAAGCTTTATAGAAAAACCCTAAATGGCAGTAGACTGGTAGGAGCTTCGGAGCTTGGGTAGATAGATAAGATAGTGCAAATGCATCACGATGACTTTGGTCACCATGATTTCAATAAATTAGTATATTGGTTACCAAAAATAACTCGATTCATTAGAAAATACATGACCGCACGTCTTCATTGTGCATATGGCAAGGGCAGTTAGTGTATGAAAGAACGAACATTACATAAAAGGGGTATTTGTACAGTTGTCTCGTGGCTAAATAATAACAGCCGCACGGGTCGATCTTCAAGGTTAAGCAACGCTTGACGAGGTCGGTCCGTGGATGGGTGACCATTTCAGTATACCGAGATTCTTCCGTGCCTCGGAAAGCACACTAAGCCGTTGGTCCCGGCTGTCTTTTGAAGATCTTTGACAGTCGTTACGGGTAGTCAGAAGCTTGAGATCTAACGCCAGTCTTGTCTAAGGGGTATCGTGTTTGCCAGTTACTGGGTTGAGGAAGTCAGATAGGCTGTCGCTCCATGTAAAACACGGGTACTCAGCTGAATCCAGTAAAGTCAAAGTCAAATATATTTCTTACAATTAGGCCGGTGAGCAGCACTTTTGAACGTCATACATAAATGAATTAAAATTTACAAGTAATACAAGTTGATTCTACATTGCATTCGGAAAAGTAGCTTTTTATAGAGAAGAACGCACAAGAAACTCAGTGTGTACAGTTTGTAATGATTGTAGTGACTAAGTTTTCCAAATTTGTTATTGCCGAGTCTACACTTGCGTACTATCAATTCTATCGTAACGATTCGAACACTGAAAAATATATTTTGCCTTTTTGGTTCTCTCAATCATGGTGTGAGGTACCATATTAAGGCCTTCACGAGCAAACATGGTTTGGTAAACAGTTGGGTACACATTAAATGATATTGCTTGTCCAAATGCTACTGGTTAGTTTAAACGTAAAAATCAGTCCATTTATAATGCTTTGCGGGCTATAATCACTATAGAAAAACCTTAACAAATAACTGGGCCAATGCCCTGTCTGATGTAATTTGGGGAATCAGTAGCACTACTAATGACACCAACTTCTTTGAAGCGCTATGATTTAATATTCGCTCGTACTGGTAGGCCATGTGACTTAATGATTTTCAGTAAAGTGACGCCTGGTGACGCCTTGCAATGCCATGAACGCCTTGCAATGCCATGAACGCCATGCAATGCCATGAACGCCATGCAATGCCATGAACGCCATGCAATGCCATGAACGCCATGCAATGCCATGAACGCCATGCAAAGCCAAAGTCCGATCCTTTATTGCAATTGGGCCACTAGGCGGCACTTTGAATGTCAAATATTGAATGTAAAAAGAAAGCTTCAGATAACGCAAGTGATAATGTGTACAAAAGGGTTGTTTTTATGACTAGAATGAGTGCAGCTAGAGTCAATACAAACTGGATGACTATTATTCAGTATATAAACTATAGTAACTAAAGTCAATGTCAGAGCCATTGCCATAACGTATTTATTATGGCCATAACTTATTTACATTGAATGCGGTACAATGGTTTGCAAGAATCCGTCAAGTCCATATTGAATTGAAAATGAATTATGTAAAGTAGTGGCAAATTATATGTACAGGAATAAGGACATAAAAGGTTTACGTGGTTCCAAAAGCTCACGGGTGCTTAGACTGTAAATGCGCTAAGGCCATATAGAAGTAAAGCACCTATATCAGACAGTAACAATAGTAGTGACACTGAATACCTAATTGATTTATATGAAAGCTAATGAATGTGTTTTGCTTCCATTGCGGGAGCAATGATTCCAGGATGGCCGAATGTAACGGATGTGACGTCGGCCTACGTGCAACCGACCAATACCCGCCGAGCCCGCCGAAGCTAAGCTGCCATATTGAAGCCTCCCCTCCAGTCAAGCTATGTCAGCAAGAGGATTGTGTTAATATAAGCGATTGCCCATCATTTTATTTGTCTCTTTCGATTGTGAATACAAGATCTGAACAAAGCTCTGCCCGGTTTTTATTTATCCGTTTCACTACCAAAAACACCGACTTCGAAAAAGAAAGTTATTTTTCACTTTGTAGTGTTTTTAGTTGGAAGTCAGTAGTATTTTTTTGTATAAAAAAAATTGTTACTACACAAAAAAAATATGTTTAAAATTGTGTTGTTTGTAATTTATTGCAAAATGCTTGTGTTTTTGTATAGTCATCATCATATCAGCCGAAAGATGTCCACTGCTGGACATAGGCCTCCGCCGCCAAGCGTCGCTACATTGACCGGATCCGTGCGTCCCGCATCCAGTGTGTCCCTGCAACCTTCACCTGGTCATCGATCCACCTGGTGGGACATAGACCGAAGAATTGCCAAACTTAAGTGACAGTGAGCATTGGACATGGCTCTCAGAACGGATGGCCGATAAGGCAGAAATGTTCTGGTGTGGCGACCGCGAATCGGAAGAAGTTGCGTTTGTATAGTAATATTAAGAAAAATATCATTTAATAATAGTACTATTGTAACTGACCAACAGCGTTGCAAATACCTCTTCTCATAAAATGGAGTCACGAGCATTAGTCAACACTTTGCTTAAGACAGTGCGACCGAGTTCTTATTAATTCTATTAAACATTACTTGTTATTTAAATCGCCATGAAAACTTCATGATTCTTTTATGAATATTTTTTCTAACATACTTACAGAAAACTATAACGATATTTCAATCCCTTTACCTAAAGCTTATCGCGGTAAAATCCCTCGTATATGGGCACTCTAGTCTCTAAGATTTATTTTACGATATCGCCTGCGATAAATCATAAACGGGCTTAGTATTTGCATAGATAGCTATTCACCTCGGCAAAAGCTATTTTTTTTTGTTGTGGTATTCATGAGACTTGGACTTATCTGAACCAAAGTTCATATAAAACTAAACGATGTTTGTTTATATGTTGCGAAACGGGAATTCAGAAAGGATTTCAAAAATTATTTCACTGATTATTAAACTACACTTTTGCCGACTGTCATAGGTTATTTACATTCAGGAAAAAACAAATGATTTCTGTGAGATAGCGGTTTTACCCGAGAAGCCGCGGGAAGTAACTAGTGTTTCGATATAATTCGGCTATAACCAGAATGCAGCACAAAGGCGTAATATAAAGGCTTGTTTTCTGGTATATACAACGTAGGAAGACCTTTTTTTAACATGGTGGACATCCCACCCATACGCACTAAACGTTTTGAGAATACTTTTATTATGCGTACAGTTAAGGAGTGGAATTCCCTGCCGGAGTCTGTGTTTCCCGATAGCTACAACCTAGGGGTCTTTAAGTCAAGAGTGAATAGATTACTTCTAGGCAAGCGTGCTCCATCATCGACCACATCATCGCTTACCATCAGGTGACATGGTGGTCAAGCGCGAGCCTATATAAGATTTAAAAAAAAATGGTTTCATGATCCTGTAACTTTAAAAAATATATTGTAATAATCTCTAGAGTTTCCTGCAGTTTTATACAAGAAAACAGGCAAACCAAACTCAGTACACATTCCGTTACACCTCAGTATACGCACACCTCTAAATAACTCGGTAAACTCACGCCCTACTTTGTAGTGAGTCACTTTGTCACTACTGTTATAGCAGGTACCCACTTTGTCTCGCACTTGTAGCACCGAAGGTGACGATTATTTACCTAGTTATTACTTCTGGTCATTAGACAGAAGGGCCTGGGAAAATCTGATGGACAAGGAAAAATATTATGTAATGAAATAAAAAATAAGATTGGTGTTGATACTGGTAGTTTTGTCGTATGGGCTGTTATTATAATTATGTTCTGTATACAGAATTTTTTTATCAATATTGGATATACTCAATATTACAAACAGGTATTTTTTTTGTTATTTACCCGAAGAATTGCCAAACTTAATTGGCAGTGGGCAGGGCACGGATGGCCGATGGGGCGGAAAAGTTTTGGAGTGGCGACCGCGAACCTGAAGACGTTGCGTTGGAAGGCCTACCACCAGGTGGACCGATGACCTGGTGAAGGTTGCGGGGGATCCGCTGGTTGCGAGACGCACAGGACCGGTCAATGTGGCGACGTTTGGGAGAGGCCTATGTCCAGCAGTGGACGTCCTTCGGCTGATATGATGATGTTTTTTTTTGTTTGAGAAACAATTGTTTAAAATTTGTTATAGATAAAATTTGTTTGTAAACTAATTAACATTAAATTAGTTTAGATATTTAATATGTAATTAGATTACTTAGGATAAGCGCATTTATCGTATTGGGTGTAATCCTGTAAAGATTAATGTGATAAGGTTAAAATAAATAAATAAATAAATAAAAACTATTGCATAATATTGTAATAGTCCTCTTTTAACATAAAGAGGACTTTTTCGTGGGAAACACCCGACCTGCAAACTCTAAACCACTTTTCTTCCATTGTGCTGCATGCGTTTACAAACAAATTGCCCAATTGCATTTTCAGTTGTGTGCGTAAAAAGCGAACTTTCCAAACAAAGGGTTACAAATCTTTTTCGTCGCATTGATGACTCCAAAATTAAATGTATATTGACCAGAATTCAGCCACGCCAACAACGTTGTCGTTTGCCTCACAAAGGTATTTTAAGGTGCAGGTGTTGTTGCACAGAGAGCACTAAGGGTGAGGCATTATTTGGGACGTAGCTTTGCAATCGCACTGTGGCTCATTGGAATACACCCATCTAACTAGGTTTGTGCCTGCAGTGACCCACCTGGCTTCGTAGTCGGTTTAGAGATTTCCAGGTGGGCCAAGGCAGTTGGTGGCCCGTAGGGAGCTTTTCTGCAGGCTCAATATAGTCAGCTGGAGGGAGGTGTCTGAAGAGCCATAGATTTTTCTTTGTTTCGCTTAACGCAACACAAATTTACAATGACTTCGCTCCGAGTTTCCTTGCGTCATCAAATCAGAAATGAAGATATCCGCAGGAGAGTCAGGGTTACCGACGTAGCCCGAAGAATTACCAAACTTAAGTGACAGTGGGCAGGGTATATTGCTCGCAGAACGGATGGTCGATGGGGCCGAAAAGACGTAGCGTTGAAAGGCCTCCCTCTAAGAGCCAAAGTCTATACTCGGATTCCCACAGGCCTAACCAGGTCAAAGGTCCACCTAGGTAGACCAATGACCTGGCCTGGACTTAAGGCTGTGGGAATCCGCTGGATGCGAGATCGTTGTGTGCGGTGATCTTATGTCCAGCAGTGGACGTCTTTCGACGGAAATGATGATGATGATGATGGTGAATGAAGGAATGAACTCTAAACTCTAATTAAACAGAAATAATATTTAATCTGCAAAGCTTATTACCTATAAGAAAATACTGCTAATCATTCCATTTTCAGGTATCTTTTTGGTAACAACTAATGTTCGTTATTTAATACTCCATTTAAGACGCTTGCGTTACAATAGGCGTAAAAACAAATAAGTTAGACAATTGACTAGTATTCAAGTCTTAACTAGTAAAACAAAACAGTGTTGTATGCCACAAAAGCCGATGTAGGTCGGCTAAACAAGCCACATTGTGTGTTTGTTCGACACAAACGGATAGTTTTCACGGGTATTCGTCACCTTGGTTGTGATAATAGTTGGGACTTGGGACATTTTGTATCAAGCCCCAATAATTATTTTTTATTATTAAATCTATTAATTATTTACATCGCTTTAGTTGGTTTTAAATACGAACATTATAATAATTATGGAAACATGATGATAATGAACATCATCATCATCAGCCTATTAATGTTCCCACTACTGGGACACAGGCCTCCTCTCTGTGAGAGGGAATGGGCCGTTATCCACCACGCCGGCCCAGTGCGGATTGGTGGATGTCACAATATGTCTTCGAATTATTGGTTCTAGGACATGCCGGTTTCCTCACGATGTTTTCCTTCACCGTTTTGAGAGCAGTGGTGATTAAATTATTTACACAAAGTAAAGCGCGCCTGCCTGGGCCACCAAGTCGCGACCGAAACCACGAATGCGAGTTGTAAGTCGCGGCCGATACCACTGGGCCACCACTGCTCTCATAATGAACATTTGAAAATATTTTGTCTGTAAGCAACTAGTGTATATTTAATTTTAATGAAAACGACCCTACCAAATATTATAGACTGGAATAATTTTCCTTTATTCGTAAATCATTTCACAAACTACTTACCGGACCCTGTTCGGTGCACCAATTCGTGGTCACTGATGGTAATAGATAGAATTAAATCCTTACGGTTAGGAAAGTATTCTTGATAGTAGTTTCTGTCTAGAAGAAATATGTGCCTGCAAAATAATACCACTAAACTACAGAAATATTTACACCCAAACTTGCTAAAAAAAGAGTTTTAATAAATGTCCAAAGTCCGCAGTATCACTAAGTACTGACTGCACCACCTACAAATCCACACAGCCTGACATACCAGATCATGCAATATGACAAAATTAGTTTTGCTATTGGGAATACGTGCGTTGTTAGATTATTATTATGACGTGATAAGGAAATACTAGGTATTGAGAAACCTTGGTTGCTGATGCGTTACCGTAGGTTTTTACTATAAGGTAGACGTGATAAGAGAATTGAAATTGATATTTTTTGGCATAACCTTGACTGAAGTATCTCCTTGGTTGAAAGGTAATTGGGGTTATTATTTTATATTATTATCGTTATTTGGCTTTATAAGTGTGTTAGTGGTTCATCTATTATATCATGTAATAACAGTCTGCTTACAAAACTATAATTTTTATAGTATTATCAGTTTATCAAAGGATGAGCAAAAATATTGGTGGGTACAGACTGTAGCCAATCCCAAAGTTAATTGAGAATCCGAAATCAAAACCGGCCAAGTGCGAGACGGACTCGTGCACGAAGGGTTCCGTACCATTATCACAAAAATCACGTTTTTTTTTTTTTAGAACATTTCCCCACACTAGGATTTTGATGATGATGATGATTTCTCCTGTATCGTGGGTGCGTTTACAAACATATAAACTCACATACACAAACACACAGAGCCGGAACAACTATTTGTAGATCATACAAATATTTGTTCCGTGCGGGAATCGAACCCGCGACACGCAGCGCAGCAGTCAATCGCTCAACCACTGCGCCAACCGTGCGCCAAGGTGGGGCTCCCATACAACGTGGGCGCACACGTTGTATGGGAGCCTCACTATATATTTATTTTATTCTGTTTCAAATAAAGTCAAATTTATTTATTTCAATTAGGCCAGTAAGCGGCACTTTTGAACGTCATACATATATGAATTAAAATTTACAAGTAATAAAAATTGATTCTACCGTTTTTAGTGTTTGTTGTTATAGCGTCAATAGAAAAACATCATCTGTGAAAAATTCAACTGTCTAGGTATCACGGTTCATGTTCACAGCCTAGTGACAGACAGACAGACAGACGGACCGCGGAGTCTTAGTTATAGGGTACCGTTTTTACCCTTTGGATACGTAAATCTACAAAACGCTCTGCAATCACCAGATGCTAGTAATTAAAAATATTATGAGTAATTTTATAGCATCTATCAATAAGCCTGAAAAAGGTCAACAAAGAAGCTGCTACAGCTACGCTGGCATTCCTAGGCCCTTCGACCCCTATTCGCAACGGCTACCAGTCTAGATAGGTGCAAATAAATACCAATATTTAACATGTAGTGACTGCCTATTTGAACTCCGCTGTCCAGTTACTGGGTGCGAGATGATCCGGCAGAGAACCATATTTGTCGACATAGCTGTCAGAATAAGCAAGCTGAAGTGGCAATGGGCCGGCCTAAGTCGTAGTACCGATGACCGTTGGGGTAAACGTGTTCTGGAGTGGAGACCGCGAATTGATTAACGTAAGGTAGGACACCCTCAGGATAGGTGGAGCGTCGATCTTCGAAGTCTATGATAGATGGCTGGTAGCAGCTGGATGACAGTTGCAAAAAATTGAACCAAATAGCGTGCAATTGGAGATGCTAGTCCAGCAGTGGATTCCTACAAGCTGATTACGATCCGGTTACTGGGTATAAGGGACCCTAATCTATACTAATATTATAAAGCTGAAGAGTTTGTTTGTTTGTTTGTTTGAACGCGCTATATAACATCTCGTTACAACCAATAGGAGCGGAGCATAAATGAAAAACTGAGCAAAAACGGGAACAAATATTCCTTCTTGAGAGCTTCCGTTGCGTGCGCTGCATAAACGGTTTAAGTTACGCAACAATCATGTATGTAGGGTAGATAGGGTAGGGTAGGTAGGGTTGATGGGTAGGTAGGTAGCCAGTTGACGGGAGCGAAGCCGCGTGGGACAGCTAGTAAGGTAATTTAACTTAATATAAGGGGTATATTTGTGATGAGACTTTCGGCATTTTCACTTCGCCTAACAGCTGACCAGGTACCATCTTCAAACAAGGTCACCGAATCATTGTTGAAGATTGCATTTTTTTTTATCGACGATTAACCGTCACTATGGTACTTACGTCATCATCGGTCGGCTGCCAGTCTTACCGGATTCAGCTAAGTACCAGTGTTTTACATGGAGTGACTGCCTCCACAACCCAGTCACTGGGTAACACGGTACCCCTTGGCAAGACTGGTGTCAGATCTCAAGCTTCTGACTACTTGTAACGACTGTCAAAGATCTTCAAAAGACAGCCGAGACCAACGGCTTAACGTGCTTGCCGAGGCACGGAGGAAACTCGGTATATTGAAATGGTCACCCATCCACTTACCGACCTCGTCAAGCATTGCTTAACCTTGATGATCGACCCGTGCGGCTGTTATTATTTAGCCACGAGCTCCTCTCCGTCACTATGGTGAGTCTTGAAAAGAACAATGAAGTACCCTTATTCAATGCCTACTCAATGACTGTTATGCATCGTATTGTATAAAGGTAACAACAAAAAGTTTGCCAGTGAACTTGACAATAAACGGTTGAAGGCCGCCGTGCCGCCTGACTACACACGATGCTCTGATTCACCTTTATAACACGTTCGCTGTCAGTGGGAGGACTTTTAAAATAAAAAATAAATAAAAAATCCCGACTGCTTAACACTTTCACAGCCGATCACGTGCAGAGTTGAGTCCCAGGTTGATGATGACGCTGATCACGTTCTCAGTACGTGACTGACTTTCTTAGTGTTTGTTTTAAAACGACGTCCGTAGTCCGTGTTTGGCGTGCATTGTAGTGTAGTGCTTTAGCTACGCACACATGTAAGAATAACCGTGGTGGGGCGCTTGGTGTGAGCGGAACAAGCTATCGAGTGTCGCGCTGCGCCAGTGTTCCCGCGCCGCTATTGCGAGTGCACGTACACGACTTTTTTTTTTCCCATAAAACCTCTTTTTTATTCTACATTTTTAAATAAAAAAAAACTAATTTACGTCTGTTTTTTATTTTTATCCTAGAAATAAACAAGTCAATAGTATAAATAAAAAAATAATTATAGATTTATCATTGATAGTTCTCATTTTATAAATGTTGCAATATCGGCGAAAATCGCCGGCGAACCATGGAATCCGCGTTTTAAAATCTTCGGCTGTCAAAGTGTTAAAAGGCGAACTAAAAAAACGTAAAAAGAAGAAAATCATGCTGCGCAGTCGGAGGATACATATTCGCGAGCTGGCTGACCAAAACCAGACTCCACAGCATGATTTTCTTCTTGTTTACGTATTTTTAGTTCGCCTTTAAGCAGTCGGGTTTTTTTGATTATTTACATTAACTTTTTTTATTTATAACTTTTTCGTTATGTTTTTTTTCGGATTAGGTACATATAAACATATAAGTGTTATTTTTTTTTCAAATCACCTATTAAAACCCTTTAATTTGATAACCCACACGACGGACAAATAAAATTTGGGATCCCACTATATGGCGCCTAAAATCAGCCATTTTTATATTCTCCAATTTTAATGTAGCCAGTGACACTCGCAGGGCTAAGACAAATCGATTCACGTAAGAACCATTAAAATCGGCCAACGCGTTTGGTCTCTAGAACGCCACGTAGGAACAAACAAACATACATACATACATACATACACTGATAAACGCATTACCCTCCTTCGGCAGTCGGGTAAAAAATTATTATTTATCTTCATGAAAGTAGAAATCCTTCACTATTACTAAAAATTTACTTAAATAAAAAAAAACTTTTATTTAACTAATCCCTCTCTGTCACCTCTGACCTAGACTAGAGTCAAGAGCAAACCCATCTCGAATAAAAAAAGTAAAATAAAAAAAATCCTTAAAATAATCTAAAATGTGCCGATGAAAATTTCCTTTGCATCCATTTGGATCGCTGTCAATTGGTAATGTACCCAAAATAGTTTATTCTATAATTAATCATAGGCTCGCGTTAGACCACCAATGTGGTCGACGGTGAAGCACGCTTGCCTAGATAGAAGTAACCTATTCACTCTTTACTTAAAGACCCCCAGACCGGCGGTATTGTCATTGAAATAATATTATAATCACTCAGCTGTAAGACGGCCACAGTAGAACATGGCCTTACAATGGCCGGTTTTGCTTATGCTTCCCGTCCGTATCTGGCGAGATTCCCGTGACCTTCACTCGGTCGTCGCCCCTTGTGAGTATTTTCGGCTTGTTGAATAATAAAAAAGATGTTACGCCTGTGGTTGACATGACAGAAAGACATTTATACTCTATCTCTTTCTATTAGCATATATTAAAAAGAGATAGAGTACAACAGCTGTCCCTTTCATTCGAGATTACGGTATCACGACATCGGTATTAGATAGTGTGCGAAACGGGTCAAGGTGATTTCAATTCCGGAATATAAACGTTAATATAAAACGCGCACCCTAAATAGTAGAATCTATTTTAGCGATTACGTGTAGCTAGATTTTTTTGTTTAAACTTAATGCAGTTCAATTTTATTGAATCGATTGATTCAGTGGTAAGTGGTAAGTGGAGCTCGTGGCTAAATAATAACAGCCGCACGGGTCGATCATCAAGTTTAAGCAACGCTTGACGAGGTCGGTCAGTGGATGGGTGACCATTTCAACATAACGAGTTTCCTCCGTGCCTCGGAAAGCACGTTAAGCCGTTGGTCCCGGCTGTCATTTGAAGATCTTTGACAGTCGTTACAGGTAGTCAGAAGCTTGAGATCTGACACCAGTCTTGCCAAGGGGTACCGTGTTACCCAGTTACTGGGTTGTGGAGGTCAGAGGCAGTCGCTCCATGTAAAACACTGGTACCTAGCTGAATCCGGTAAGACTGGAAGCCGACCCCAATATAGTTGGGAAAAAGGCTAGGCAGATGATGATTGATTCAGTGGTAAATTGTGTAGTTATTTTTTGTAAGGGTATGTGCAGCATGGTTTTTGAACTCTTGTGCAAAACGAACACATAAAACACGTACCTACTTATTTCTTTTTAACCTAGCAGCATAAATTGAAACTGAACTGAAATGTGCTGAATGTTATGTTGCTATTAAAATTATTGTCACTGTTGATAGATATAATATATATATTATTACGCTCAAATCTAACTGTGTTTCTGTTCTAAACGTTAATAGTCTTTATTTTAAGCCACACACAATTATAATTGCGGCTTTTGTTTTGTAACTAATCAGAGTAAAAATTTACTGTATTTAGTATTATTAATATTATTTTATTATTCATTAGAGTTTTTAAAGGGGCCAAAAACAGCGTCAGTTATTCGACTCAATTCTCTGCGATAGTTGAGAAAAGAGCGAGCGAATTATAATCACTAGGATCATTTCCAATATCATCACCCGCTGTTCAGTCGAGTCAGTTAAGACCCTCCTGATGGCAATTTGACCAGAGCGCACCCGCCGTGGTCGTGTTTCCGCGGTAACACAACCATATCGAGATCTAACTCGATCCCAACGCCATCTATCGAGCTATGGATCAGTTTTTTGCACGACTTTAGATAACACGTTTGCCGCTGGTATATTATTATTTTGTGTTATTTATTATTATGATTATAAAAGGTACAGAAATTTTGTGTAACTACTTTTTCTTTTAAGAATCCTCAGTTTCTAGTAATATTAAAGTTAAATGACAAAACTAAACCAGGCCTTTAATAACGATATTGTATTACTGAATATTTTTTTTAAGCGAATGTCATCTAAAACGAGCTTATGTGCTCGTTTTAGATGACTTTCGCTTAAAAAAAATTATAAGCTTCGCTTTAAAAGTTAATAATTATAAATATTTCATCAATAATAAGAAAATAACGCCTCTTCACACCGCAAACTAGCGCCATCTATGAGTATGTGTGTGTACTAAAACTTTTGTCATATCAAAAATTAAAATTAAATACCTATTTCCTGTCTTAGTAAGTACGAAACCACAGAACAAAAAAACGTACGAAACGATGAAATCACTGACAATTACTATTTTTGTTCTTAATTTAATCTTAGTAGAATTCGCTGTTGATTACTGCTTTTCTGAACGACGGCAGGAAACGCTGAAACAACGCAGAAACGGAATATGGTTTTTAACCAAAGTGCTACTTGAAAATACAATTAAAACTTGGCAAAATTGCACTTTTCTTATGCATTAGCAGTAATGCACGTTGCCAAAACAATTTATATCATAATGAAGACACTAAATAAATATCCCAAATATTGTGCAAATAACTGCATACTCACAATAGAAAAAAAACGTTAATTTAAAAATCAAAAACCTGCCTGCTTAAAAAGCGAACTAAAAAGCGGGTTTTTGATTTTTAAATTAACGTTTTTTATTTACAACTTTTCAGTTATAATTTTTTTTTCGAATGACTTTTTAACATATAAGTAGTTTATATTTCTGTAATCTCCTCTGTAAAGCCTTCATTTTGATAACCCATTCGACGGGTTTCGAAGAAAAATAAATTACTACCACTACAATATGGCGCGCAAAATCCGCCATGTTTCTTTTTTTTCGATAGCACTTATCTAAGAACACTTGGGCGGCCAAGACCTATCTAAAGATGTCATAATTATACAAAGCCGTCAAGTGGTTTGAAAGATACGAGGTAATAAAGAATATTACATATGTACAAACATACATACTTACAAACATACAAGATACGCGCAAAAAACATAACCCTTTCCTTGCAACCGTGTAAAAAGGTGTAGGATATTAAAGACATCCTGATTTTTTCCTTCACAAAATATTCTTGGATAAAAAACTATCTTACAGTCATGTATTTCCGCACAATTGTTTTTTATTAAAGATATGTTATAGTGCAATTCAATAAAAATTCCTTCAAAATCCCAAAGAACCCTCGGTATTTTACTCAACAATTAATCTATACAAAAGATAAATATAAATAATAGGAATAAAAATGTAATACAAAATATAATATTTTTCTAATTGAGTTCAATATCTCTCTGTGATTGGATTGTATGGGCTCGGATTTGTTTAAGCCAAGACATCAGTATAAGGATTCAATGGATTTCGGTGAAATGTAATATTTCTCCCTTTTTAATAGAGGTCTATCACTACTTGGAGTAAATCTGTTTCTAGATGGGAAATTACATGTTTGGTGCATTATGGTATTAGCTGAGACAGGTATAAAAACCTAAAAGGCAAAACTGATTTTGATATACGAATTTAATAAAATAGCAGTTGCTTATTATTATAATTATTTTGTATAATTTTCACTCAGCAGCACGAGGGTTAACTTGAAAAAAAAAATTCAAATATTATTATTTCAGTGTATGTATTTTGAGTTTTCAAAAGTAAATGATAGTAAGACAGTAGAAATTCATGAGATGAATGTTATTCACACAATCCGCAAGCCTGAGAATATAAAAACTGTAAAGATTTTTTTACATGTTTTTTTTATAAAAAATTATAATATTTTTATAAAGCTTGTCTAATTCAACATAAATCACATCCATGATTATTTTTTTACTATGATTTCTGAATTAGCGACCATTCACCTCATTTTATAACATCATCATACAAGGCTGCTTCTATATTAATGTCAACGTCTTCCTTACATACTAAGTCGTCAATGGACACTATCCATCGCAAAGTTGTAGTGAATATATTAGTTAAGGTTTCAGAGATATATTTTCATGGTATCGGTAAAACCGGACGTGAGCGCAAATTGGTATCAAAAACCGGAAATAGCGTACATCATACGCTTTGTTTTGCGGCGCTCCCGGCTAGTTTTATTTTGCGCTTATTTTAATCCACTTTACATTCATCTAGTATTTTGAATTGTTTGGCCAATTGCAAGTAATCGGACTCGTTTGTTTTTTATTCATTTGGTTTATTTTCTTTTTTGTTGGTAGTTTTGAGTGATCAATTGATATACCTAGTGTTATTTTTTATACACATATAGAAACAAATATTAAACCTAATATAAAATAATAGTAGCTTTAGTTTTATAAGCACCTAGCTTCTGCCCGCGGCTTTACTCACGAATAGTGTTTTACTATCCCAAGGGATAAAATAGTACATTATGGTACAAGTGCGTAATGTTGGTGATTACCGCTGAGGCGCCATTGAGACCCGAGCCTTTAGGTGAGGGTCTTAAGAGAGCCGAGGATGGTAATCATCAATACACACGTGTATCATACGACGTTTTTCAACACACTTGTGAAGAAAATAATACTTAAAAAATCATTTTCAACAGTGAAAACGTGTTGTGAAAAATTTGTCGCAATGGCGGGGTAAATTAATCAGTTTTCCTATGCGCGCGCATCTATCAATGGCGATCGGCCGTAGACTAAAACGATAAGGTTACTTTTTTTTTAGCTTTTCGCGGATAGCGTTTTAGCCACGTTAAAAATCGGGCATTTCAAGTTTTCTTTATTTCAGAGAAACAAAAGTTATATTTGAGGTCAAGTTTTATTTGTTAAACACATACGTGGCATGAAATGAGCAAGCAATATGTTAGGTTCTAGCATTTTGCTGAATTGTTTGACTAGAAGCTATGCCACATTTTATGTATTCAATGGATATCATGGAAATAGTACTTACTACCCATATCATGTTATGGATATAGTAAGTACTACTTCCATGACAGGAAAAGAAAGGGATTAATGTCGAATGGGACACTTTTAATTGATTAACAGTGTTACATTTTATTATATTGAAAATACTTCAATTTTAACTGGATTAGAATTAATGACTTATTTTATTAATTTTCATTGGATTGATTTGTGACACTTTTAAAATTAGTTTAATTTAAAAGTATTTAAAATGAAGGCAGGAAACCATTTAAAAAAAAACTATAATTCACTTGTGAATAATAGCAATGAAAAAGTCACAGTTTGATTACAGGTATCATTATATGCCTAATTGCGGTGAAATTAGAGCCACTTTATGAGCAAGTGTGTTGAAATAGTACATTGTGATACAAGGGTGGAAAGTAGGTTATTGCAAACGAGCTGTCATTAACAAGCCCGAGCCGAAGGCGAGGGTTTTTAATGACACGAGTTTGCAATAACCTACACACCCGTGTATCACACGACGTTTTTCAATACAGTTGTGAGAAACAGTAAAAACAAATCAAAGAATTAGATTTGTTTATTCACAAAAAATAAAATTTTCAATATGGCGCGTTTTTGCAACTGGACATATTTTTTTACAAAGAAAACAGCCTATACAGCCTATTCGATTTTTACAAACGTTGATGTCAAAATAATTAACTTAAAACTGGTAATTAAACATATTAAACAACTATTTTTAAAAAAAATGAGAATTCAATGCTAAAACGTACGGAATCATTAATTTTTCCTCGTATAAAATCATATCCCATTTTATTCTATGTATTTAAACTCCTTGCTACTAAACTTTTTTAAATTGACTTATGGCGCGTTTTTGCAACTGGACATATTTTTTTTCAACGAAATAGCCTATACAGCCTATTCGATTTTTGACTAATGTTGATGTGAAAATAATTAAATTAAAACTGGTAATTAAATATGATAAACAACCATTTATAAGACTTTTGAGAATTCAATGCTAAAACGTACGGAATCATTCATTTTTCCTCTTTTGAGAATTCAATGCTAAAACGTACGGAATCATTCATTTTTCCTCGTAGAAAATCTATCCCATTTTATTCTGTTTGAAAACTCCTTGCTATTAAACTTTTTTAAATTGACTTATAAATTTAAAACTAAACTGCAAACATAATGATCGAGCTCGTAAACAAAAGTCACGACCGCGTAACAGAAAGATGCCTATGCGTAAGATTTAACTTTCGAATCATAATTATAGCCTCTGAAAGTACGCCATGTTTAACAACTGTATTGAAATAGTACATTGTGATACAAGGGTGGAATGTAGTGGAAACTCGTGTCATTAAAAACCCTCGCCTTCGGCTCGGGCTTGTTAATGGCAGCTCGTTTGCAATAACCTACACACCCGTGTATCACACGACGTTTTTCAATACAGTTGTGAGAAACAGTAAAAACAAATCAAAGAATTAGATTTATTTATTCACAAAAAATAAAATTTTCAATATGACGGACATTGCAACTGGACATATTTTTTTACAAAGAAAACAGCCTATACAGCCTATTCGATTTTTGACAAAGGTTGTGTGAAAATAATTAACTTAAAACTTATTAAATATATTAAACAACTATTTAAAAAAAAATGAGAATTCAATGCTAAAACGTACGGAATCATTAATTTTTCCTCGTATAAAATCGTATCCCATTTTATTCTATGTATGAAAACTCCTTGCAACTAAACTTTTTTAAATTGACTTATGGCGCGTTTTTGCAACTGGACATTTCTTTTTTCAACGAAAACAGCCTATTCGATTTTTGACAAATGTTGATGTGAAAATAGTTAAATTAAAACTGGTAATTAAATATATTAAACAACCATTTAAAAGACTTTTAAGAATTCAATGCTAAAACGTACGGAATCATTCATTTTTCCTCGTAGAAAATCTATCCCATTTTATTCTATGTTTGAAAACTCCTTGCTACTAAACTTTTTTAAATTGACTTATAAATTTAAAACTAAACTGCAAACATAATGATTGAGCTCGTAAACAAAAGTCACGACCGCGTAACAGAAAGATGCCTATGCGTAAGATTTAACTTTCGAATCATAATTATAGCCTCTGAAAGTACGCCATGTTTAACAACTGTATTGAAAAAGTATTTTATGTCCTAATCCAGAACTTGATCTACCCGTATGCGGAGTTTCACCCAATTCCGTTCAAGAAAACAGACAGACATACAGACATAATTACTTTCGCATTTATAATATTACTAGCTTCTGCCAGCGGCTTCGCCCGCGTGAAAATTGAAAATTATGGCGAGGGAACATTATATTCCCGAGATAAAAAGTACCCTACGTGCTAATCTATGTCTGTGCCAAATTTCACCTAGATCCGTCCTGCCGTTTGAGCGTGAAGAAGTAACAAACATACAAACACTCACACACACTAACAAACTTTCGACTTTATAGAATGACATTTTTTTTTTATTTTGTATTGTTTGGTCACATTAACATTTCACCACAATTGTATTCCTCGATGACTTAGGCAAAGTTGTACTTAAAACTACCCACATATCGATAGTTATGTTTTAATCATAATTATTTAATAGAGGGGAGCCTACTGCCATCACCAGTCACATATTCATAGTCCAGGCTGCTACTGTCGAAATCCAGATGGAAAAAATCAATACCACTTTGCCGGTCTTAGGTACAGAATCAAGGATCATTATGACCACCAGATCAACGAGGAAGCCTGACTAGTTTGGTTCTAGGGTTCCGTAGTCAACAAGGAACCCTTGTAGTTTCACCATGTCCGCTTAGCTCAGAGACTAGAAAGCTATCATTTGGCATGGATATACATATTAATCACGTCGACAAAGTGGTATAATAAAATGATGGGAAAAAAATGATTACGTTACCTCTAGTACACTTAAAGTGGGGATGTATTTTTTTGTCGTCCATGGTGTGGGGTATCGGCCATTCAAAAATATTACGGGGCTGTCAAAACCATTTTTCAATTCAAGGACCCGTTTGCGTAAAATTAAGCAAAAAGTATATATAATAATAACAAATTTTTGTTCGAGTCAAGGGTGTGGCCACCCTCCCAGCATGGATGCTTTTGGATATGAGAAAAAATCATGGCAGTAGTATATATAACGGAATTAGAAGGAAAACTATCACAGCTCAGTAGGTTTTACAAGTTTACGACTAAGTTTTAAATTTACTTGGAATAGTAAACATTTTTTATAATGATGTATTGGGACAACAGTTTTCGAACGACAAAGTTAATTTTGTCCCTTCGTTAGAGCAATGTTCGGTACTTTCATTGTTTATGAACTTTAGTGATGTTATCTATTTATTTTGGTAAATGTAGTTTTTGGCTTGGCGAAATGCTCATGCATACTGCGCTGCCACCGGGAGATAGCGCATTTATGTGGGACTCCAACTCACTAAAACTCCATGGTGTCCTACTGTGCCGCTTATGGTGGGAACACGGGCACACGTTTGCGAAATACGGAACCCTCTGTGCGCGAGTCAGACTCGCATCTGAGCCGTTTGTTAAAACAATTTTTTATAATTGCAATAAAATGACATTGCCCATAAATTAAGTCAATAACAATTCTAGATGAACTTTATACACTCAGATAATGCAGGTACTACAAAACATTGATATTTTTTCTACAAAATCGTGATGTGGAATAAAGTTATTTCCTGGTCTAAATTATTTGATTGTAGATTTCGAGATTGTAGATATCAAACACCGAATCAAGGTCAAAGATAACGCCCACCATTATTGTCTACTTATGTAGCATTTTTGGATATTGAAAAATGCCTTTGTTTACTAATGCAGATTACGGAGTTATTCATAAGTCAAGATTTAATTTAGTTGTTTGTAGTTTTATATTTTCTAAGATCCTTCTTGTCCGTTTTTAACCGACTTTACATAAAGAAGGAGGTTCTATGTTTAACTTCATGTATGTTCACCGATATCTCCATCAATTGTAGACCGATTTTGAAATTTCTTTTTTTTTTTATATAGTATGTTCCGAAATTGGTCCCATTTTAATTTGGTGAAGATCTCATGAAGAACTTCGGAGATTACAACAGAACTCTCTATTGAATAACGGCACATCTCTCAGGTTTGATGCAATCGCATGTCTGTTTATTGTTTTATACCATTTCATAACATAATATACGATTCTAAGCTTTTATTTAACACACACGTGGAACATATAGTGGCTAAAGCCTCGAAGTCACTTGGCTTTGTTATGAGACTTGCAGGTTGCTTTAAGAAAGCTAAAACCCTGAAGATTTTGTATTGCTCATTTGTGCGGAGCCATCTTGAATATGCGTCTCAAATTTGGAACCCTTGTTACAATAAATACATAGACCGTATTGAAGGTATCCAAAAAAGATTCCTTCGTTTTATGTGTTTTCGCCTTCATATTCAATATCGTTCTGATAATTACTTAGACCTTTGCAAGAAATTCCATCTTCAACCACTTAGGAATCGTCGCAGGATCGCGGATTGCACGTATCTTTTGAAAGTATTGTCAAATGAAATCGACTGTCCTGATCTCCTCCATAAACTGTATTTCAATGTTCCTCAAAGATCAGTAAGATTTAATCCACCTATATCCATTCCCTCCTCTTCATCTAACTACAGGCGTAATTCATACTTAGTGCGAGCGAGTAAAGATCTTAACTTATTGTGTAAGGAGTTCTCTTTTGATGTGTTTACCACAAAAAGCGCATCAGTGCGAAGGCAG
Organism: Orthosia incerta; assembly: GCA_948252205.1. Taxonomy (NCBI): domain Eukaryota; kingdom Metazoa; phylum Arthropoda; class Insecta; order Lepidoptera; family Noctuidae; genus Orthosia; species Orthosia incerta. Next base: position 27,812,936 of record OX411755.1, on the reverse strand, counting down.
CTAAACCTTGACTTTTTCAAAAATGGATAGTGTGCAATATTTTCCTTTAGCGTTATTGATTTAATTTTTCTGATTGTTGTGTGCCTGCTGCTAGTGATCCCTAAGATCTCTTTAAAATTATTATATCTCTAGCCGTGAGAACCTGTAATTGGCTTAATGTAACTTACTCAACTTTTTTTATTCATTTTATGTATAGCTGTTGGTTTTCCATCAAATAAATAAATAAATAAATATCACGCCAGTACGCTCTATAGGGGTACGCAGATGTGTACAGTTCACCATGGTACACTCTCATTTCACCGGTTATGTTCAAGTTTCATGGTATTCGGGTAATCTATTCTGGCATTATCAGTACCTTAAGACTTGCCTACCAACCAACTTGACTTGCCTTGACTTGCCAACTAAAACAGTGAAAACAAAAAAAAAATTACAAAAATATACTACCGACTTCCAACTAATAACACTATAACACTACAAAGTAAAAAATAACTTTCTTTTTCGAAGTCGGTGTCCATAAAAAAATTGGTTCCTACCAAAGTCACCGCTTCGAAATAGAAAGTAAGTTTTCACTTTGTAGTGTTTATAGTTGGAAGTCGGTAGTAATTTTTTGTAAAAAAGATTTTTATATATTACTGTAATTTTTGAATATCCTCCATCTTCTCTTTGGCTACCCTCACTATCTCCATCCAACTATATTTTAAACATTCCTCTCTGACCTGTCCTGAACAAGAATCTCTTTCAACTTTTCTGTTACTGGCGCCATTTTCAAACAAAAACGGTTTAGTTTTATTACAATTTCGGGGCGTTATTTTAAACATTAGCCAGTTTCCAAGACTTTTCTGTAACAATTTGACCAGTGAGCAGTCTAGACTGACTGCGAAGTTTCCAGGGTAAGTAGTGAATAGAGACCAAAAATGGTCACCCGTGGTCTTACAACGCAAGCATATTTCTGAGATCGTACCAGCGCACGGCTGCCAATAATGCGTCTATAAATATATATTTGGATAAGCTTTATTGACATTAAAAAAATGCAAATTATAAAATAATTACGTTTCCTAGTCATTTCCTAGTCTACCTGTGTCATTATTTTATTATAATGTTATTTACTCTGGTTAATATTAAGGACCGACTGTAAGCACCAATTTATTACAAAGTATACATGTAGATATCTTTTGGGTATCTAGCTGTGGTCTGCGCTTCGGGTTCAACGTTCGACGTGGGTATTAGAACTTCTAATCCGGCTTGAGGATAATTTAATAGGTACGTCTATTGATTGCTCTGTACATATCGTGTTCCAGATCAGTTTGGCAGGCATTTGAACAACTAACAATAGAAACAGATAGATTCAAAGTCCCCTTCTTTTTAACCGACTTTCGAAAAAGGAGGAGGTTCTATGTTCGACTTCTTGTTTTTTTTTTTGTGTATTTTCACCGATATCTCCGTCAATTGTGGACCGATTTTGAAAATTCTTTTTTTGTTTGAAAGAGTATGTCCCGAAATTGGTGTCATTTTAATTTGGTGAAGATCTGATGAAGAACTTCGAAGATATACAACAGAACTCTTCAATAAATAACGACATATCTTTAGGGACTGCTGCAATTGCATGTCTGTTTATTGTTTATACCATTTCATAACATAACATCACGCCAGTAAGCTCTTGAGGGGTAAGCAGATCTCTTATTTGATCGGTTTTGTGCAAGTTTCGTAATATTCGGGTAATCTATTCTGGCGATATAAGAAATTTACTAAACAACTTGCCTATTAGGTAGGTACAACTAAAAAGTGAAAAATAAAATACTTTTTTTCCAAGTCGGTGTCCATAACCATAACATAAAAAAGGTACCTACGAAAGACACCGACTTCCAAAAATAAAGTTATTTTTCACTTTGTTGTTTTCTCATTTGGAAGTCGGTAGTATTTTTTTGGAAAAAAAGTTTTTTTTGAAGTCAATAAAAAGGTAAAGCTTGCCGTCTTATGGCAAGTGCTGGCATAATTATGGTTGAAAGAGGTAATAGGTTAGATATGTGATACGGAAGAATGGGGAAAATGTAAAGAAAGTCTTAAATATGAATAATATGTTTTTTTTATTGTAGATAGGCTCGCGCTGGACCACTATCTCACCTGATGGTAAGCGATGATGTGGTCGACGGTGAAGCACGCTTGTCTAGATGTAACCTATTCACTCTTGACTTAAAGACCCATAGGTTGTAGCTATCGGGCAACAAAGACTCCGGCAGGGAATTCCACTCCTTAGCTGTTCGCATAATGAAAGTATTCCCAAAACGTTTAGACTATAAGAGTTGTGGACGATCATAGACACGATGATTGGACTATGAGAAAGTTAATATGGCTCGAATAGAAAGGGAGTGGCTACTGAGCTGACGAATAACAGAGGAGTTTGCAAGAAGACAGACATAAGAGGCTGACTAATATATTAGGATAACGTTAAGATAATGCCAATTAATGTGGTGTTCTTCTAGAGTCCCTAGATACAGTAAAATCATTACCAAAAATAAAAAACCACACTAACAAAACATTTCCTTCTTTTACTTCCAAATTAGAAGTTATTCTCGTCTTAATTGTTTCTTTCTAATAGGATTGGATATTTTTTTAACAAGAATGAGGTGGAAAATTTGTAATTAATTAGAACAAAGGAGTGGAAAGGCCTTCGCTTTCATTGTTCACGGCTTGGCTCAATTTTGAAGCGTTTGTATTTACTTGTAGGCAAGTGTTCTGTGTTCTTCGGTGTGAGAATTTAATTTGGAGTACATAAAATATTTACCGGAATTTTTGAGGAAGTTGCGAAGTTGCAGGCACTTTGTAAGAATTAATTAATATTTTTTATGCATTCTACATTATTGAGCATTTTGTTTCTTCTTGATGATGCAATCATGAATTGATTTGAATGCCTGGTCAATAAACTGAATCCTGGGCTACCGCCTTTCTTTACTACAAACCTTGCTATTGGCAACGCAATAAAAACTCTCCCATTTTGATATTCGTTTATCTAACTATTCAATTTTCAAAATTATAGTTGACAGCCAAAATATAGGACTTATTGTATATGGGCGAACGTTTAAAATTTATTTACAAGACATAAAAAAATTACAGGTAAGACTAATCAAGTTCCTAGTTAGCAAAAAGGTTAAGAAAAAATATAATCAAGAATATGAAAAATTATTCCCTATTTGTAATATCCTGCCTATAGATAAGAAGGTTGATTATTTAATAAGCCTAGAACACTATTTAAGTGATGAATTTAAAGTTCCTATTGAAAATAAATATAATACAAGAAGTGTAAGGGAGAAAAGACTAGTGCAACCGAAAATAAATAATTATTATGGAGAAAGAATTTCAAGGTATTTAGTGCCAAAAGTACTGAATAAAATAGATATGCTAAGATGCAGCCCTAAATTAAGCAAAGGTATATTAAAATCAAGATTGAGGAGTTTATTTCTCGGTAACGAGGATTTAGCCGCTGCCGAGAAATGAATTCATATCTTGTATCCTAAAGTGGTAACAGTTGCTCGGTAGTTTTAAGGTCAGTTGTTAATGGTATAATTGTAACATTTGTATTTAAAAACAAGCGCTTCTCGCCATCAAACTTAAAAGTTTGGCGAGTAAATTGTAAATTATAAAAATATGTAAGTTTATGAAAAACAATAAAAAAAAATGAATTTATTTTTAAAGCCTTTGGAAAAATACTCTTAAATATTTCGTAGCCTCTTAGTAAGTTAGCAACCCACATTTTGGTCTCTCGGGATGGATCACCCACATTCTGAAATCCAAACTAGAGATGATCATCGCTCTAAATATCAACAGTTTAAGTTTCAGTCATTGTCTTATTTTGTTATAAATCTTAGCTTATTCTAAGTCAGGTGTATCTTTATGTTGTAACGTACTTGTTTGTATCATGTATGGTCTATTTTGCATCAGTCATTCTCATTAGTTTAAATTCTATTTGAAACCAACCACTGGTACCGATCATGACGTCATAATTTTCCACTCGAACGATAACCATCCGTTGCACCTTCCAGTTCCTATTACTCATAGTAAGTACGCCTCGACCACGTATTACAGCTAAGTATAACTTAGGACGTAAGTAGTGTCGATAAGTATCAATTTGTGGCCTATGATTATAGGTCGGGGTTCTTAACATTTCAATGTTTCGCTCTAGAACACTTTGACATTTGTATACAAAGGAATTTATACAGTGGTTTGTTTTTATAGGAAGTGTGGTGTTGAAGTGAATTTTGAAATGATTTGGCTATATCTATATATCCAAATTCATTATTGTACAACAACATCATGTACAAAAGAGGGCTCGTGGCTGAATAATAACAGCCGGACGGGTCGATCTTCAAGGTTAAGCAACGCTTGACGAGGTCGGTCCGTGGATGGGTGACCATTTCAACAAACCGAGTTTCCTCCGTGCCTTGGAAAGCACGTTAAGCCGTTGATCCTGGCTGTCATTTGAAGATTTTTGACAGTCGTTACGGGTAGTCAGAAGCTTGAGATCTGACACCAGTCTCTCCAAGGGGTATCGTGTTACACAGTTACTGGGTTGTGGAGGTCAGATAGGCAGTCGCTCCATGTAAAACACTGGTACTCAGCTGAATCCGGTAAGACTGGAAGCCGACCCCAACAATAATTGGGCAAAAGGCTAGGCAGATGATGAATATCATGTACAAAAGAGAGCTTAACTCCAAGGCTAATTGTATTATTTTCAAAAACAAGATCGAGCTTGGGATAGATTTTCTTACGTCTGTTTTCAACTCTGCCTGTCGCAGTCTACTACTGGGCATAAGGCTCTCCCAATGCTGCGCCATAATATTACAGGCTTCTGCATTTCGCATCCATTCTGTTCCAGCCACCCCTGTAATGTCGTCGGTCCACCTAATTGGGGAGCATTCAACGCTAATCTTGTCGCCATTGCCAAAATATCTTCTAGAGTCATGATAAGGCCAACCTTTTACACGCAGATCTTAACTTGTTGCATCCCAATGGGAGGTTGATTCGTTACATTGTGCGTTTAACCCGCTGTCTACATACTTCCAGGTTCCCGTCCCTGACGGAACACGGCAGGAATCGGTTACATACGATGCGTACTGTTACATCCCTAGTCTGTATAGATAAATGCTGACACTGATGCCTAGTCAGCATCACGCCATGTAGAACTTTGTTTTTCTAACTAGCTGCTAGCCAGTCCGGGTTTGGCATCCAAAGAGTTGGGACGTGTACCGAATTTTCCCCAATTATTATCCTATATTCTAGATATCAAAATAAATCTTTTTTTAAAAAGAGTCCGGGAGTTTCCGTTTTAACATTTGGTGGCAGCGGTGGGATGAGACATCCCCAGTGTCCTTATAAAACGTCGGTATAACGTCGCCGGAAACTTAAATCGTGTGTGATCCAAGGAATGCAGTGATACTGTGTCGCCTAATAAGCACCCCAACCCGAACTCATTCCATCGAAGGTCGACTCCACTCGACCTGGTCCAGAGCTGCACATTGCCGCCCCAGTTCCACTGCGCAGTAAGTGGTACTGAGCAGTTGGGTAGCATTTGCTGCACCCAATCTACTGTATCCAGCGCCGATCTGACGGCAACCGTCGGTTCCTCATCCATACGTCTAAGGTAGACGTAGTCCAGTTGATCCAGAATGAAGAAGTCCTGCGAGCTGTTCCTGTAAGTCCAGATTACTCTATCCTGTGAAATTTGTGTGTGTTGTGCGTTAAGTGCTTAAGTGTCCGTATTTCGCGTTATAATTTCGTGTGGTTAAATAAGCTATCATAAGATTAATTTTAATCATCCAAAGTAACTTGTAAAGAGGCATACGCTTCGATTCAATTCCAGTCGTCCTTATCTGTTGCGCATAACTTACACATCCGCAGCCCACGTAACTCTCAGAATTAAATTATCTTTATCTATACTAGACATAACATCACGCCGATACTTCCCGAAGGGTTAAGCAGAGGCGTATAATTTTTGCATTCTCTGTTAATTTAAATAGCACACATGTCGAAGGCCGACTCTAAAAAAGAAATGAAGGAAGTAAAAGGTGACGAGGAAATTTCCTTAAACGTTGTCCTAAAATTTATTAAGCCGTACAACGGTGATAGAGACAAATTAACAGCTTTCTTAAGGAATTGCGATAGCGCAATATCCTTGGCGTCTTCTCAACAAGAGGACGTCGTATTCAAATATATACTTAGCCAGTTAGAAGGCAAGGCAGAGACCGCGTGCTCTATTAAAGATTTCGAGACATGGCCATCGCTTAAAGAGTTTCTAAAAAATCAGTTTGGTGAACGCAAGCACTACGCTCACCTATTAACTGACTTGCAAGACTGTAGGCAAGGAAATCAGGAGCCCGTAAGCCAATTTTCATTAAGAGTTGAGACCTGTTTACAAAAACTTCTTACAGAAGTAACCGTTTCTAATACTAAAAAGACCGAACTCCTAGGCAGATTAGCCGCGATGGAGGACCTTGCCCTCCATACGTTTGTACTAGGATTGATCCCCAGAATCGCCAACATTGTGAGATGTAGAGACTATAAGACCTTAAATGACGCAATTAATTCTGCGATATCAGAAGAAAAAATACAACAGTTCTCCTATCGTAATTTCAACCGACAAAAACCTGCCGAATCCTTTAATAAAAGAAGTGAGACAAACAGCGCATCTCAATCAGCAAAGGTTTTTATTAAAGGTCAGAATAACCAACCCAATGCTTCTTCCGACTCTCTTTTCTGTAGATATTGTAAAAAGACGGGACACATTCTTGAAAACTGCAGACTACGAGAATTTAACAATAAAAGATTTTCGAATGGTCCTCAACCATTCACTCCATTTAAACCTTCGTCTGCTCGTGTAAACTTCACTGATCATGGCGACGAGGAGAGTAAGGATGAAGTAGACGAGTCCAACAACTATCCCAATTTAAACTAAAAAATGTCCCGTTTAAGTATCGCACGGGGCAAACCCCTTTACATCAAGTCGATACTACCCCTACTATAACTAAGACCAACGGACAGGGTAAACAGCCCCAAACTCACGGTCTTTTCCGAAATAAGACCACGCCGCAGGGTAACCAGCCCCACAAGGAAGGTCTTAATCCCTCTAGCAATAAGACCACGCCGCAGGGTAACCAGCCCCATAAGGAAGGTCTTAATAAGACCAACGGACAGGGTAACCAGCCCCGAACTCACGGTCTTCCCTACAATAAGACCACGCCGCAGGGTAACCAGCCCCATAAGGAAGGTCTTAATAAGACCAACGGGCAGGGTAACCAGCCCCAAACTCACGGTCTTCCCTATAGTAGGACCACGCCGCAGGGTAACCAGCCCCACATGGAAGGTCTGAACCTGCAATCCAGTTGTAAACCTGAAAAAGAATTCAAAATATATGAAATCCTCACACGGAAAAGATACTTACCCTTTATTAAACTACAAACCTTTGTGAATAAAAATCCTCTTACATTCCTTATAGATTCTGGAGCGACACTCTGCGTACTGAAAAAGAAAAGTATAACAAGTACTCTACAACTAGAAGACAGTGTCGTTGCGATAAAAGGCATAGATTCTCAAAACAGAACCCTGAAAAGTATAGGGAGCCTTAAATTACTACTAGAGTTCAATGAAAAACTAAATATAGTCCATCCTTTCCAAGTATTTGAAGATATGAGCAGCCTGCCTTATGATGGTGTAATAGGTAGTGACCTATTCATACAACATAAGTGTCGCATTAATTATGAGACAGGGTCCTTAGAAATAAACAACCAAAACATTAAATTATCCTTTGATGAACCATCCTATCTCCTTGAACCCCGTACTGAAACTATAATAGAGTGTTCAGTGAAAAACCCTGAATTAAAGGAAGGAATAATACTAGACCAACATATTTCCGATTGCCTTCTTATTTCAAATTGCCTCGTTAAAGTAAAAGACAATAATAGAATTAATTTGACAGTTGTCAATATATCTGAAAAACCAGTCCACTTAAATGCAAATCTTATGCTTACCTTAAGTCCACTTGACCCCACACAAGGCAATATAATTCAACATAATAGACTAGTTAATAGCCTTGAAAGGTCCCAACAACTATCCGGACTCCTGCGAACTTCTCACCTAAATCAGGAAGAATTAAACCAGCTTAGTGAAATATGTCATCAGTACTCTGATATATTTCATCTACCAGGAGATCAATTAACCTGTACAGATGTAATCCAACACGAGATAAAAACTAACTCCTCACAGCCAATCAATGTAAAGTCGTACCGGTTTCCAGAAATACATAAAGAAGAGGTTAAGTCCCAAATAACTAAAATGTTAGACCAACAAATAATTAAACCATCTAAATCCCCCTGGTCATCTCCTATTTGGATAGTGCCTAAAAAAGATGACTCCACTGGGCAAAAGAGGTGGAGAATAGTGATAGATTATAGAAAACTTAACGATATTACTATTGGCGAAAATTACCCGATTCCTCAAATCAACGAAATCCTGGATCAATTAGGTCAAAGTAAATACTTTACAACTTTAGACCTAGCTTCCGGTTTCCATCAAATCCAAATGTCTCCGGAAGATGCCCCAAAAACCGCGTTCAGCGTACCCCAAGGCCACTTTGAATTCAAACGGATGCCGTTTGGTTTAAAAAATGCACCCGCTACATTTCAGAGAACAATGAACACTGTCCTGTCTGGACTACAAGGTGTACATTGCTTCGTCTACTTAGATGACATCGTTATATACTCATATGATTTACCTTCACATATCGAAAAACTTATTCTAATCTTTGAAAACTTGAGAAAATTCCGCCTTAAACTTCAGCCGGATAAATGTGAATTCCTGCGAAAAGAAGTTGCCTACTTAGGTCATGTAATAAGCGGTGAAGGCGTTAGACCCAACCCTGATAAAATTAAAGCTGTTGTTAATTTTCCTGTACCAAAATGCGCTAAAGATATTAAATCGTTCTTAGGTTTAGCGTCATATTATCGAAGATTTATACCAGATTTCTCAAAATACGCTAAGTCCCTTACTATCCTTCTAAAAAAGGATATTCCTTTTAACTGGACCAATAATCAACAGTTATCATTTGAACAATTGAAACAAAAATTGGTAACTGCACCAGTCCTTATTTACCCTGATTTTACTAAACTTTTTATTCTAACTTGCGACGCGTCCAATTATGCCATTTCAGCTATATTATCCCAAGGTATAGTTGGTAAGGATCAACCAATTGCCTTCGCGTCAAGGACACTTAATAAAGCGGAATGTAATTATAGCGTCACTGAAAAAGAATGTCTTGCTATTGTGTTTGGAACAAAAACATTTCGTCCTTACCTTTTTGGCCGTCAATTTAAAATATTGACAGACCACAAACCCTTAAATTGGCTTTTTAACTGCAAAGATCCTGGATCCCGACTAATACGTTGGCGCCTTAAATTAGAAGAGTATAATTATGAAATACAATATAGAAAAGGTAAAACAAACACTAACGCGGATGCTCTTTCACGATATCCAATTAATCCTTTACAGGACGTAGAGGAGACTCGATCAAATAATACACTATCTAATAACAATCCAATGCCTAGTCAAGAAAATGTATCCGCTAACCCTGAAAGAATACTTCCAGACGAAGTTCCTCCTTCGCAGTCCTTGCCACAATCAAGTCCTGAAAGTTTAGACTTACCTGATGACTTTGTCCTTCCTGAAAATCTGGAACTCCCTGATGATTTTAATATACCTACTCCACAATCTAGTGAAGTCACTGATGATGACGATACTTATTCTAAATGCCTGAAAACTATAAATAACAGATTAGTAACGTTAAATACTAAAATTCTCGAATATAACGAGAACCTCCTAAAAACAAAATCAAAACATATTGTTATACCTACCTCAATTGACTTAGACGAGTCAAATCGTTATGTACCTGAAATTATCGGTAACATGACCGAAAGTAAAGAATTCCTTGCGTTAGAAAGAACTCTATATTCATTCCTAATATCTGAAAAAGAGAATATTACCTATTATTTTCTATTCATTAAAGTATATTATCATAGCACTACAAATTTTACCCCTTATGAGCTAGTATTCGGTCATAAAGCACTTATCCCCTCATCTATTTATGATTCCGCATTAGAATCTACCTACAATAATTACGTTAGGATCTTACAACAACGTCTACGGATTTCCAGGGAGAAAGCTGTAGAAAATATATTAAAATCAAAAATAACTTCCAAAGCTTACTATGATAAGCATACCAAACCAGCAAAGTATAAAGTAGGTGATATGGTATATCTCAAAAATCACTTACGACTCCGCAAAGCTTTATCACCCATTTGGAAAGGTCCCTATAAAGTAATTAAAATAAATGGGAATAACACACTTACCTTATTGATAAACCGTCGGCATGTAAAACATCACTATGATGAAGTTAAACTTGCCGAAATGAATGATTAGTCTAGTTTTGTTATTATACTTAGCTATGTAGATTAGTTTTATAACCTAGTATATTATTGCAGGTACGCCTTGGTATGTATCTCCGTTATCTCAGCCGACGTTATAGAACCCATTAAGGAAAGTACTGGAATATATTTTGATCCTGTCGGAACTTTGAAGATCTCTAATAATTACCTTCACATATTAGTCCCTATCGATATTGCGTATATAAAACCTCACATAGATAATATTAAGACTGCCTTAGGGACTGCTAGATTCCTTTGCCAACAGAATGAATTAAGCGTCTCAAAATGCCATAACCTCCTACAACCTTTAACATCTCGCCTTGACGGTATTGTAAAAGATTATAGTGCTATATCTCATCTTATTCCCGATAGAGATAAGAGATCTGCGTGGTTTGCTGGTATCGGTTCCTTTTTCAAACAAGTTATTGGCACCATGGATGAAGACGACTCAATTAAGTATAATTCTGCAATTCAACACTTAGAAAATAATGATAAGAAACTTTCATCTCTTTTAAAAGATAATATTTTGATGACTAATACAGCATTAAAAAATTATAATGAAACACTTAAAACAATTAAAACCAATGAAGCACGATTAGGCAATGCTATTGAAAACTTATCAGTCATATTAAACAATGTAACCCATATACCTAAAGATTTGTATATAGAATCCAAAATGAATGAAATCTATAACGAATTGTTTTCTAGTTTATTAACCTTATCATTTAGACTTGATGATATTATTAATGCTGTAATGTTTACTAAAAGTCATTCTATACACCCTTCTGTCCTAACCCCTAAACAAATGTATGAAGAATTGACACATAGCGTTAAAGATTTAAATAAGAATAGTGAACTACCTATTAGCTTGAGTTTAGATAGTATCCACACGCTAATTGACTTAGCCCAATTATCGTGTTATTTTATAAATAGTAAAGTAGTATTTGTTATTAAGATTCCCTTAGTATGTAAGTCAGAATACGTATTACATAAACCTATATCTGTACCTATCCCACATGATGTGGACAAGCCTCACTCCTATGCAATGATTGTACCTCATTGTAATCATGTAGCTATAAGTAAAGATAAATTAACATATGTATGCCTTCAGGAATTAAGTAACTGTGTTAAAACCATTAACCAGATTTATGTATGTAATAAACTCGATATATACTCAGTTCAAGATATGCCTATTTGTGAAACAGAAATGTTATGTAAAATTGTTAACAAATTACCTCAACAATGCGAAACTAAATTGGTTTATGGAAACATAGACATTTGGCAAGAATTAAAAAATAATAAATGGCTATTTGTCAAGTCAGAACCAACAAAACTTACCCTTGAATGTAATTCTCAGATAACAGAGTATAAATTATTAGGTACTGGTGTAATCAGTTTAGAACCAGAATGTAAAGCCTTTTGTAAAGACAAAGAATTTTCATCTAAACCTTATTATAGTACAGTTATTAAACCTATAATCTCCGATTTCAATCTTATTAGTGATTCTTGTTGTAACAAAGATAAGTTTATTTTAATCAAACCAAAATTGAAACCTTTAAGGTTAAATGATGTACACCTAGAAAAACTTGTAACTGTTTCAAATCACCAATTAATGTCAGATATTGACAAAATTATTAATGAACCTAGCCCATTCATAAAATATGAATCTCATTATCCAATTATTACCTATTGTATAATTATTCTTCTTTTAATTTTTATATCATACAAACTTTGTAAAAGATTCGGTAAATGTCCAACTCCTAAAACTGAAGTAGATCCTGATAATTTAGAAGACGAGGCTCAGGAATTAGAACAAATCCCAGCCCCAAGACTTCGCATATCTCCCTGAAACTTATGTTAAAAATATAAAAAAATAAGTTTCATCTTGTTGGGGGGGTTGTTACATCCCTAGTCTGTATAGATAAATGCTGACACTGATGCCTAGTCAGCATCACGCCATGTAGAACTTTGTTTTTCTAACTAGCTGCTAGCCAGTCCGGGTTTGGCATCCAAAGAGTTGGGACGTGTACCGAATTTTCCCCAATTATTATCCTATATTCTAGATATCAAAATAAATCTTTTTTTAAAAAGAGTCCGGGAGTTTCCGTTTTAACAGTACGAACTTGTTGACATATCTCCGTATCAGGGGATCCGGATCGTTCATACAAATCGTATGTATGTGTTCCGTCAGGGACGGGAACCCGGAAATGTGTGGACAGCGCTTAAGGATTATAAAACCTTAAAATTATGTTTTTTCCTGAGGCACTACACATCATACAGCCATTGATAGTTGTTAATTAACTGAAAATTTTCACAGACCGAAGTAATTCAACAATCTGTTCTCACACCTCCGGATAAAATTAATCTAACAACTCTATCTTTATTGTGTAGCAGTTAGCAAAGAATGATTCATTCAATTTATGACATCTACTTTGCTATTATGGCTACCAGCTAGATTTTCTATTACCATTATTAACACACAATTAGTTATTATTTAATATGGTCGGAGTGTTTTTAATTAATCTTTTGATATTACCGTGAATAGTTTATCTGTCACAAAGGTTAGAAACGGGGCTGCCTGAGTTTCTTCTTTATTATTATTATTGATAGGGTTGCGTTCTGATGATAAACGAGGATGTGGTCGACAATGAAGCACCCTAGTCTAGTAATTTGAAATGCGGCCAGTGTGGAATTTCCCGTGGAATCTTCGTAGGAAGTTATCAGTGCTTGTAGGCATGCGTGAATTTAGCAATTTGTTTTTGGCTACATCGTCGCTTCATTCAGTTGAAAATGAATGAAAAAAGTTAATATAATCAAAAAACCCTACTGCTTCAAAAGCGAACTAAAAAGATGTAAACAAGAAGAAAATCTTGCTGTGCAGTCGGAGGATACATATTCGCGAGCTGACCAAAACCTGATATATCCTCCGACTGCACAGCAAGATTTTCTTCTTGTTTACATCTTTTTAGTTTGCTTTTGATGCAGTCGGGTTTTTTGATTTTATAAACTTTTTTTATTAACAACTTTTTCATTATACTTTTTTTTTCGAATGACTTTAAACATATAAGTGGTATATATTTTCGTAATTACCTCTAAAAACCCTTCATTTTGATACCACTCGATGGGTTTTGAAGAAGAAAAAAAATTGCAACCCCTACAATATGGCGCCCAATATCCGCCATTTTCAACGACACTTATCTAAGAACACTTGGGTGGCCAAGACCTATCTAACGATGTCTTAATTATAAAAATCCGTCAAGTGGTTTGAAAGATACGAGGTAATAAAGAATATTACATACATACAAGATACGCGCGAAAAACATAACCCTTGCCTTGCAGCCGGGTAAAAACAGAATTTGTCCATATAACTTCAATTCCAGCTAATCCTGTCGCCATGTTCATTGTTGCCGCTCATTCTGACCCTGTTATCGATGCCCGGTGGGCAATTAATAGTTACGTTTGTATTTATTTAATTGACAATGAAATGAATGAACAGAAATGTTACCGAATGTATGCAGAGGTAGGTTTGCTAAATTTGTCGGCTCAATCGTAAAGTGAAGTTATGCTTCTTCTTCTTTCGTGTGAGGTGTGGCCACCTCTGGTGTCAGAGTTAATTAAGCCGCCTCTGGGAATCCCACAGGCCTCTGACTTGGCTATTTCAGACTTACATTAACTATGTAAGTCCAGGTTTCCTCACGATGTTTTCCTTCACCGTTGCCTGTGATGTCTAAGCTAAACTTAGAAAATACATATGAATTTGAAAAAGTCACATTGGTACTTGCCCGGATTTGAACCCAGAAGTTATGCTAACCGAGGTTGATCCGTGCCTCGAAAAATACGCAAAATATCAAGAATGAAATTAAAAGCTTAACCTACGGTATATTAAGAACCTTCAAGAACCCTTGACCTCTTAAACTCTAGATGCCACCTGAAACCCTGTGAAAGTAGGTTATTTAATAAATTCGGCCCTTTCTATCACCGTCTCATTGTAAATTCAATATTTGACGCCTCTCCATTGAGCCTGATGCATTGTTGAGAGCACAATATGGAACGGCGTAGTACCTACCGCCTGAGGCGTGACGGTATTCTGTTATATTTCTTTATTTGATGAATGGACAATATTGGTGGAGTTATAGAATTTTAATAGAGTTGATATAGTGACTATAGTTTACATTATTGCGTCCTGCCTATTAAATTTACTTTTGACAGATAAAAGATAGTTTGATCTCTGCGACATATGTCAAACTGACGTATACGTTATTTTAAGCCTGTCAAGCGCTATTGTTAGAATTGATACTGACAGTTGTCACAGATATCAAGCTATATTTTATGAAGTATAGTACGAGTAACAGGCAACCACAGAAAATAAAATGCAATACTACATGGACGCTTAACAGTAGTGAAGCGACTAGCATTTTCGCTCCGTAATTCCTGTTATTTAATATTCACAGTTAAATCGAATTAACGTAGCAGTAATATCGCATTGTAAAGTGAGTATTTGTAACATAATAATAATGTCATTATAAAAAAGATTTACAATTAACTTCCAATGATGGTAAAATTTTGAAAAATTCATATTGGATATATAAATATAGAAAAACAGCAATGAATAATTGCGATTTCATTATGTCGAATCGTTGGATTCTTCTCCATATAAACTGGAATCTTTACTTGAATAAAATCATGTGTTCTTTGTTATGTGGTATCGGCCGCGACTTACAAGTTGTAAGTCGTGGGTTCGAGCCCAGGCAGGCGCTTTGCTTTGTGTAAATTATTTCATCACGACTGCTCTCAAAACGGTGAAGGAAAACATCGTGAGGAAACCGACATGTCCTATAACCAAAAATTCGAAGACATGCCCATTCCCTCTCACAGAGACGAGGACTGTGTCCTAGCAGTGGAAAAATAAAATTAATAGGCTGATGATCTGATGATGTGTGTTATTTTCTTCATTCATAAAGTCGATTGTTATAAGTAATCGAATCGGTATCGCATTAGTTCATCATTGCAGCCGAAAGACGTCCACTGCTGGATATAGGGCTCTCGCAAACGTCGTCACACTGATCGGTCCTGTGCGTTTCGCAAATAAAATACAAACATATGGCATAAAATTACTTTATTTACCATAAATACAACGGCTCTCGCAGCTCATAAAAATTCCACTGTTTGTACAAAGACATCTGTGTAAACTCATGAAATAAATTACGTTAGAATCATTCAAGGCTCATTTTTACTTTGCACCTTATTCTGTTTCCAACGAAGTCATGGCCATCATATTTAATGAAAACGACAATAATTAGAAAAGGTTATATGCGGTCGGTATTTAGGAAAGGATTACGTTCCAAAATTGCCCTACTTACAACATGTGTTGCAAGTTCATGTTGGTTTAGTTTTCTTTCTCAGTGGCGAAACATTTTGAACAACTTTTATTTCTGTATTGATAGACTCGCATTTGTCCAATTTCTCATCTGAGGCTCAAGAAAAGTGGCATAGCGATGTTGATCGTCGAAACACCAATATGTAAGGGATTTGTTAACGTGTTGTTTCGATATCGCTTCACAATCGTATACATTTTTGACATTTTACTCACCACATCACACTAAGGAACACAAACACTTTCTCTTTTATATATAAAGATACATAGATTTAATCCCGTATTAGCAACTAACTCTGATTTAATTTTTTTGGCGCAAGGATGCCCTAGGCTGCTAAGGTCACTTTTATACTGCCTCAGATAGTAATCGATGATGTTAGTTGATAATGGAGCTTATATCCCAGGCTTTTATCCTAAGCTAGCGTATAAAATTGGAAACGGGACATTGTATTGTTTTAGATAAACAGATTGGAGTAGCCTTTAATTTGAACACTTGTGGTCATAATTATAGTTCCACTAATATTTACGACTACGCACAAAGGGTGTGGTAATAGAGCCGATTAGTTGCTTCAACGTCTACTTAGCACTAAAGGTCAGATCGCACTAGGCGTAACTGCGCGTCAGCGGAGCGAAGCGACAAAATTTATTGTATGAGATAAAGTGTCGCGTCGCGTCGGCAAGTTGTTTAGTAAGTTTCCTATAACGCAAGAATAGATTACCCGAATATCATGAAACTTGAACAAAACCGATCAAATGAGAGATCTGCTTACCCCTTAAGAGCGTACTGGCGTGATGTTATGTTATGAAATGGTATAAACAATAAACAGACATGCGATTGCAGCAGTCCCGAGAGATTTGCCGTTATTTATTGAAGAGTTCTGTGAAAACTACATAGCGAAAAATAACTTTATTTTTGGAAGTCGGTGTCCATAACGCAATAAATTGGTACCTACGAAAGACACCGACTTCCAAAAATAAAGTTATTTTTCACTTTGTAGTTTTATTTGGAAGTCGATAGTATTTTTTTGTAAAAAGTTTTTTTATTTCCAGAAGTTAATGTCAAATAACATAATGTCATTTGTCTAGGGCATGTAGTCTGTAGGACATGTTGTGTAAGCGACTGCATTTTACTTTAGATCGCTAACGTACATTTTAGAATATGGAACATTGAAATACCTCATTTTCGTATTTACCACCACTGGCACTGCCTAATATTTGTAGATACCTAGAAGAGATATTTAATTTTGTAAAAAAAATACTATGTTTTTTTTTTCTCTAATCATCCTGAACTGTTCCACACTATAGGTCTCACATACTATTTGTCTTAAAATATTATCAACATGTTGTTCAAGACGATTAAAGAATAATGTAGTTAAGTTAGTTACTTAGTAGTGGAATTCTCTTTGAAGCGGATTTTCTGTGACTAGCACATATTTTCAGTTTTAATGCAATCGACCCAAATTCTCTCACTGCAAGTCTGTAGATATATCAGATAATTATGTATGCACACCATGACTCATAACGTCCATAAGACTCGTTGCATTCGCACCAGGATCTATTATCCTGTAAATATAAATCACGTCATGCAGGTAGCCAAATAGGGCCCGCACCATTTTGGATTTAAAATAAGTATGGATGCGCACGAGCACTAGTAGGTAATATTCTTGTGACAGTTAAGGCGATATATACGCCCCAATGTTAACGCAGTACTGGCCGTGCGCCCGCTCGATGCAAAAATATCAATATTGAACCTCCTTTTGAACAGTTTTGTTTGCAAAATATTACTTAATTTACATATGCTATGTCAGTTATGAAGAAATTCCAGCCATCAATTTTTCTGTGTAAAAATATTTTTAAACATCCAAGTCGTTTTGGAGGAGTTTCCAAAAGTTGCGAAAAAATATAGTGTTGTTAATTACTTTTTTAAAGCAAAACTATTAGTTACACGAAAAAATCTTGTGTTAAAAATTATGTACATGAATCAAACATAAATATATTTTTTTTTTCAAACCTTTTAACCTAGCCGTTACTAAGGAGTATGCATTAGAAAGTTACCGTTTTACGGCACTAAAGCGGATGTAGGCCCTTAAAAGGATTCTGCGTGTAGTGGGGATTCTGCATGGTTGTTCGAAAACTGTGGAGTAAATTTATTTTTTAAAACAAATTTATTGTTTCCTGTTCCAATAGAGATGGAACCTTTATTTTGTCGTTGAAAGTTTGAAATTTCTAACCCGCTTTGAGCAAGTGCTAATGTTCGCGCCTCCTCTGTATGAGAAGAGGTCTTTGCCCTGTAGTGGAAAACTAGCTGGTATTATTTATAAATATTTCTATATATTTTGTTAACTAGTTGTAGTGACTAATATTCTAATTCTACTTTACACAATTAACTGATCATTCATAAATTAATGTGTTTTCTAGTTGAATATTTCCATTACATCACGTTGTATTCTGCTCAAAATTTTTTTTTGTTAACATAAACATCATCATAGTCATTTCAGCCGAAAGACATCCACTGCTGGACATAGGCCTCCCCCAGGCGTCGCCACATTGACCGATCCCGTGCGTCTCTCATCCAGCGCCTTCCCGCAACCTTAACCAGGTAATCGTTTCAACTAGTGGGAGGCCTTCCAACGTATCGTCTTCCGGTTCGCAGTCGCCATTCCAGTACTTATCGGCCCCATCGGCCATCCATTCTGCCAGCAATGTGCCCTGCCCACTGCCATTTATGTTTGGCAATTCTTCGGGCTATGTCGGTAACTTTGGTTCTCCTGTGGGTATCCTCATTTCTGACATGATTGCGCAAGGAAACTCCGAGCATAGCCCTCTCCATTGCCCACCAACATAAACATAACAATTGCTTATGTGATGGTTCACACTGTCTCCTACTTTTAATTAATAATTGCATCCTCCGATAGATAGCGTCGCGCCGCCACAAAACTTTCTGTTCCCGAAGTTAGCCAAATCCTTGTCTAGTTTACAACTATCGCGGCATCGCTGTGTGTGGAGGTCGTACGTTATTCCCACCTCAGCTGTTTCGATTTAAGGACCTTATAAAAAATTCCAATGAAGAGTTTATCTGATGAGTATTTTGGTTTTAGAGTTTCAAGACCCTGATAATAAAGAACAGAAGAGAAGTTATAATTCTTAAGTTCTAATACTATTCTTCTTCACAAAGTGCCCGCTCTTGACTTTGATCATGTCTGATGGTAAGCACTGTATGGGATCTACAA
Source organism: Orthosia incerta (assembly GCA_948252205.1). Lineage (NCBI taxonomy): Eukaryota > Metazoa > Arthropoda > Insecta > Lepidoptera > Noctuidae > Orthosia > Orthosia incerta. Next base: position 27,793,866 of record OX411755.1, on the reverse strand, counting down.
TGGAACAAGGTTGAATGGCTTTGAAGGTTGGGTGGTATGGATCACACCACGAAGTATGGAATATTTTGCCATCGGGTAAAAAAATTGTCTGTGCGCAGAATAAATGAATGTATTCAGCTCAAATTCTTTGCTTTCCAATTTTACCCGATTAGCACAAGACTTTAATGTGACAGCATAACTAGTAGAAGGAGATATTGAATAAAACATAGTCTCTCATTAGTTTTCGGACGCACTGTCTGATTAACTATTTATATTAGTAAACCTACTTTAAACTTAAACCAAGCTGGACTTATATAGTTAATGTAAGTCTGAAATAGCAAATTCAGAGGCCAGGGGGGTGACCATAAGCTCTTAGACTCTAAGAGCTTATGGTTGCCGATGGCAAAATATTCCATACTTCGTGGTGTGATCCATACCACCCAACCTTCAAAGCCATTCAACCTTGTTCCATTGTAGATCCCATACAGTGCTTACCATCAGACATGATCAAAGTCAAGAGCGGGCACTTTGTGAAGAAGAATAGTATTAGAACTTAAGAATTATAACTTCTCTTCTGTTCTTTATTATCAGGATCTTGAAACTAAAAAAAAAAAATTAAAAAAAGAGAAATTGATACCGCTCTGAGCGGTATCAATTTGAGATCGAACAAGGGACAGATGTATCTGACTTGTATAAATCTGTCACTTACTCGATATCAAATTGATACCGCCCTAAGAGCTTATGGTCACCCCCCTGGGGGTTTCCAGAGGCGGCTTATTTAACTCTGACTCCAGAGGTAGCCACATCCTCACACGAAAAAGAAACAAAGACTTTAAACTTTCTTTAATAGATCCAAACTAACAATCAAGATCCTAAACACGCAATCAAAGCAACAGCAACTTCAGCTTACATATTAATTTAATAACACACCGCCAATAGATGGCGCCACATAAACTTGAGGCGGCTCCTAAGTTCGGCAAACTATCGCGTTTAACATGCGAGCCTGCAAATTATTCACACTGACTGAAGCCGCTTTCATTTAATTTGGTTGCAAGTTATTGAGCAACTTGTGGAGAAGAGGAAGAAGTGTGAAGAATGTAATTACGATATGTTTTATGGGATGGTGTTTTAACTGTGGTAAAGTACCTACCTAACTTAGAATAACAAAACATGATACCTAGGATTCAACTAAATTTTATTAGAATTTTTAGTTTTATTAGAATAAATACCACGCACGCACTATGTATATATTTGCAGGTTAACCATAAAAGGGTCTTCAGTCTTCACTTTCTAGTTGACTCATGGAGTGGTACGCATCACGGCGTTTACTTCCCCCAACATCGCAGAAGAACGAGTCTTACTCGGTAACTCCACAGTTTTTACTAGGTTATCAACATATTCCTCCGCAAACTCAGGATACTGTTATTTTGCACAACGTATTAGAAAAACGACCATGATTTTCAAAATGAAGACTTGTTTAGGATTCTAAGGATCATAACTAAGACCGGATCTCAAATAATTGTTCATTATTTATTTATGTACACACAAAACACTTTACAGAGAAAAGAAAGAATACAGATAGAAGAGCACAAAGGTACTGCTTATTTCAGTAGAAATTTCTTCCAGCAGACCTGCGACAGGACAGTTGGATGATAGACGAAGACACAGTGTGTAGAAAGGAATAAGGAAACTTAAAATAGACTAGAAATTATTAACCGAGGGAAAAATATACTGAATGGGCGACTATTATACTAAGTAAGTAACTATTTATCCGGTTTGAGTAATACCTTTTAGGAGATTTTTGTGAGCTGCGGTAATAATATTGTTACACACTTTAATTGTATTTGGGGTTCTATTTTTTCTATTTTAGCATATTATTCTTTTGAAAATAGCTGAACAACTATCGAGGCGACATCACTGTGCAGTGCGGGAGTTCGGGTTTATTCGTGTCCAAGAGCGAGCGAAGCGAGCTCGGGAACTTAGCGCACCCCGACACGGATAGGTTAGGTTCGAAGGGGATGACGAGAGCTGAAGTGAGCGAGCAAAGCGAGCGAACTTAGCTCCCGTCATCTCCTTCATGTTAGGTTACTTTAGACCCTGCAGACAGAAAAAGGAGCCCTGTCGACAAACTTATATTTTCAAGTCGCTGTTTTAAACATTTGTATTCGCCCACTGTTTGTCGCCCACTTAGTATTTCAGTAAGCCATATTCAGTATTTTTTACACCTTTAATTTGATTTTTTTTTCGCTCGTTTAAATACTAGCCTTAACTAATTATGTATAAATTACACAAATACCTTAACTAAATGTAAGTGCATACATATAATATACAAAATTACAATATGGTAGAGAGATAATGTTCTTTGACTTGTTTTTTGAACAGAGAAACATTTTGAGAGTCCCGGATTTTAGGTGGAAGTGAGTTCGACAATCGTACTGCATGGACAGAGAAGGAGTGGGAATAGAAATGAGTTTTATGGGATGGGAAATTGAGATGAAGTTTAAGGCGGGATCTGCAAAGAGCATCGGCAGGGCGAGTAAACGAAAAACGATCGCGCTGTTAGCCAGGGTATGCAGGGTTAAAAAGGATGTTGAAAAGGAGACATAATATGCGAGTTCATTATATACAAGTAATAAAAAGTAAAATAGTTATAAACCAGTTCTCCGGTTGGCTTGAATGAGAGCTGATGAGTTCTGGAACTCATCCCACGTAAATCACACCAAATTACCTTTTCAATCAAAAAACAAGGCTATTAAACCTCCTCCCGACCTATTATTACCTTCCGCTACAATATCGTATATATTTCGTAAATATTGACTTTGAGAATTTGGCATTGACAGTTGTTCGACAAATCGAATACGCCCGTTGGGAAATTAGAGCAGTGGAGTTCAGTAATATACGTACAACTCGTAGCTCGTAGCTGCTCATAGAATATCCGAGTGCCTGTAGTTTTAAATTAGATGGATTTTATATTACCTTCTATAGAGCTAGTGAATAAAGCTGGATTTGAGATGCATTGTTACAGTGCCAGTTACAGCTTTAGGATTTTAAACCTTGGCCAGCTATAGTGCCAATGTTAAATGCGAATGATGGTTTTTGCGAAGGACTAACCGAATTTTAGAAGGTAGAAAATAACAAAATGTTTAAATCTAAGCACTCTTTTGAGTAAGTTAGCAAGGTAATTAATACTGTTAAAGTAACCACAACCAAAACGTGTGTGCAACTATGGTCCAACTCAAGAGCCATTGCAGATAAATGACATAAAACATAATGATTATATATTTCTATTCTTACCTAAACAGCCCTTGTTATCCCACTATTGGGCAAAGGCCTCCTCCTTTTCCACACACGTCTGTTCTCTGCCGTTGAGGACCAGAAAGAAAGAAAGAAAAGAAAAAATATTTACTTGTGACCCGCACAGGAGACACGAAAAATAAACAACAACAAAAAATTGAACAATAATTAAGAAGCCCGTGCGAGACCAAAAAGGCTCCTAACTTAGCATGTGCAGCGATATAAATAACGCTGCGCTGTTATTCCAGACCAGTCTACTACTAGTTCAACTTATTCTATTGCCAAAGCGATTTCAAATAAAGTTCTGTTGCATTAATTTCTCCACCTGCGAACTTTGCCACTGTAGGTGCTAAGTTTAAGTCTAAAGTCTAGTTCAGACTTCGTTTCGAAGCCGATCTGAAAGTGTAATAGTGAAATGAGCGAGCCTATTATTTGAGTTGTAGTTGAAAAAGACGCACTTCTACCTTGAAACAATTTCCTACCATCTGCTGCTAGTTTTAAATGTTTTCTTTCGAGAATTTTATGAGGTGATTTTGAACCTTCAACCAATGTGCCAGCTTCGAACTTCAACTTATTAGCTCATTTGGATGCATAGTAATTTCTAGCAATAACTTATAATACACGCTATATACGCTATTAGTGAGTTGAAGGAACAGGGAGATATCTATTGGCCTATTTATATGTATAATAAAATATATATTATACATATATTTTTCACCCGAAAGACATACTCTTAGCCCAAGCAGCTCCCACTAACACACTAACAATTACACACGAGACTACACTGACCTAAGGGCAAACATACCAATAGAGGTGCACTTACACTCCTAATTTCGCACGACTGCAGGAAGAGTCACCAGAACTAACATGAGACACTTTCATGTCGGGTAGGAATCTAGCCAAAGGTGTAACTGGCTGGCTTCTGAACTAGATAGAGGATAGAATAGCAGGAAGGTATAGTAAGTTCTAGCGGATTTTATAAAGGTAAAACTCCTCTCTCTGCAGCTGGGGTACTGTAGCGTTGTGGGGATTCTCAACTGGAAATAGTCGAGTGATACTAAAGATCGCAATTAGTAACTTCGTCCGGTTGATAGCCATATCACTAAAAACGTGGAACAACGATAATTTTCCGAGACGCTTTCGCTCGTTCATTTCATATCCGCTGGCAAAGCTGACAATATCTACCTCCTGATCCTCAGGACTATTTGTGCCCCGATCTAGGGTGAGTTCCACATTAGTTAAGTGATTGTACCTGATTCTCTGTGCTGGATGACCAATATCGATTCCATCATTTATTTATTATCTGATTTGGAGCTGTCATTGTTTGACGCATGGCTAAGGGTCATCTAGGACATAGGAGATTGTAATGAGTATGTATTTCTACTGCATCGGGGTGTGCCTCAGTGTTTTATTGTAAGTGATCACGTTTACTTTATGTTAATAAATGCTAGCGTGTTCATACTTAACCTAATTTTGCATCTGTCAATGTGCTTGCTATGTTCCAAGTTTCTTACCAGTAAACCGCTGCGATGTGCTGAGCTTTCACCTACAATGCTTCCAACACACCGTTCCTTGGCTTAAAAAGGGGAGGAAGCTGGTAAATTTCATGCGGCATGCTGTTGATTGCACCGCATCTAACATGCGCACCAAATGGTGCTTTCAGGGCTCTTCGTACGGGCTGAGGGCTGGACCCCTTGCCTACTGCTGCACGCTACTCGCTTCCTGCACGCTGCCCAGGTCTTGGCCTGCCTAACTGCAGCCTACCACCACGCTAACTGCTGCCAGCGCCGCCTACCCTGCGCAACCCGAGCAATTACGGTTCCGGCGGCCTATAGCTGAGCCTGTGCTGACAGGCCCCCGCGTCTGCCGCGTGCTGCCAAGGGACGGTACCCTTCTTATGTATTAACCGTGTGTTGGTTATCGGTTCAGAACTATAGGGATATTACATACCCGCGACCTAGCTGTGGATCTTTAGTTTACTAAATATATGTATTAACTTGTCCAGCTGTTTTACTATGCATCTCCCTACTTACCTATCAGTTAGGTTACCCTGCGCAGACCTAATCGTTACACCACATTGGTCTGTCTTGTGTTTTTCGCATCCAGCCGACTCCCACGGTCTTTATGCGCTTAGAGCCAATCGTGAATGCGGACTATAGGCTGCTACATATTTTTTTCTAGACTTTTCTAGGCAGCAATCTTGTATCGAGGACCCCACATTTAAAAGACGAATGAGGCAGTCGAATGAGCCAGACCGAAATCTTAAAGTTTTTCCTAAACTAATCTTATAAAGTTCAAATTGTGTCTTTATTATTATGTGTTTGAAACCTTTACCTTCTGAATATTCGTTTACTGAAATCTTATACACAAACTTATATCATATACTTTTATCCCGAAAAAATGCAGGGTGCGTATGATGGCTCACTGGATCGAAAACGTGGATAGAAGTTAGTCACATAAAACTCACTCTCAATCTACAAGTGGTAGAAAATCCAACGAACTCAATCCGCTACTTAGTATTTGAGTTACCTGCGTGGTGTAAATACAGCCGGAGTTTTGACACGAAAAGCCTTTTCAAATTAGATTTAAAGAGTAACTCGAGTGTTTTGGAGCACAATAGAGGAAAGTGTACGAATTCGTGAAGAATTGATGGTTTTGTTGTATTATATGTACATTTTATTTGTGAATGGTGTGTTTTGTATTGTGCTGTATTGTTACTTGAGTGGTCTTATTGTATATATTGGTTAGAATGTACTGTGGAAGCGAGTACTCTTACGATAATATATGGAATTATCCAAATAATGTAAGATGGGTAGCTTTCCTGTTGTTGATATTGTTGGTAAAACCAGTAAAGTCTCAATGAGTAACTGCTGAAAAATAACCTTCCTTTCCTTTTTAGGGTTCCGTTCCTAAAAAGGCAAAAAAAGGAACCCTTAAAATATCACCTCTTTAATTTTCTGTCTGTCCGAGTGTCAAGACCTTTTGCTCTGAAACGCCTAAAGGGTCAAGTTGAAATTAATATCGTATACTCAGGTCTGCAACCTCTTGCATCTGTGAAAAAATCAAACTTCTAGATCAACGGAATCAAAACCTATAGAGTACTTCTAGTTAACCCAGAATCATGAAATTTGAAAAGAAGAAATGTCGTATAGCAGAAATAAAGGAAAAAAGCCGAAAACCAAAAATTTGTACCGAAATAAAAAAAAGATTATTAAATTATTTACAGTTGGTAAACAGACCGGGACTTATGTCGATATAAGAGGGACTAAAGTTTTACAACGGCAAAGTTAATTTTGTCCCTCAATCCAGATTATATTTTCTTTAGAGCATATTCGGAGCTTTAATTGTTTATTATGAACTTCAGTAATGTTATCTAATTATTTTGGTGATAAAGCTATTTGTACGGAACCCTCGGTGAGTGATTCCGACTCGCACCTAGAGGGTTTTCTCTCAAAACTCTAACTTCTATAATATTATGGCCAGTCTTTCCGATAGGAGACTTCATGCCTCCATCATTGCTGTATTTAAAAAAAATAACTAAAACCTAGTTACAACATACCTAATTATTTAGAATGGCTAGAATAGAGTTTTGAAAACGCCTTTGGAAATAGACACAGCAAAATGTACCGACGGTGATATGCTGCTAGTCACATTTTATATTAACGACCATGCGACTACAGGATATTGTGTGCTCATCACATCAAAGCAAAACTAAACTCATCCCTCATTAATTATTGCTTACCACGGATAATTCATATCAATTGATTTATCTACGTCAAACTGAAAATCAGCCAGCGGCGTAGTCATTAGATTCATCAATCATTTTGTACGGTTAAAACTAGATGATCCATCACTTAGCAAACCCAAAATGCTAATGTGTAGTAGATATTCCAGTAGATCTAAAATACGGTAATTCATGACTTTGTGGTGAAAAGATAAATCTAGCCTTAGCTTAGAAGTTTTGGACCTTTATTAGCTTTTGTAGTGACGCCTGACGTCAATAATATTCAAAGAGCCTCATTCCGAGAAGTGAGTGCTATGACAAAATGTTAAGGCGTTTGATCCTTGCATGGAAACCTGGATCTAATTAATGAGGCAGAAGTTGAAAGACACAATGAAAATTTAAAAGAAATTATCGTTGAATGAAAGGCGTCAGATGTGAGCGGAAACGTTAAGAAAGGACGCTCTAGAAGGACATACATGCATCTTATTGCTGATGTTCTTCAGAACGGTCAGGTGCGCAGACTGCACAGTATACATAACTAACGTGCGTGTGTGCCTAGATGTATGAACGTAAAAGAGACATAAGTAGTATGTTAATATCATATAGTAAGTGGCGTTCTCTGGTTTCAGTCTTCACCCATGGGAAATTGGCGTGAGTTTAAGAATGTATTTAATATTTGGAACTATGACTTTTCATCGATGATCTGATAAACGTTTACATACTATTTTAAAACGAGCAAGTAAGTTTCTCTATTAGATCCTCTACTGTCCCTATCCTCAAAAGTATTATAACTGTCTTGAACATTCAATTCCTTTGTGGTCCCAGCCTAATATCTCAACACAAAAAGTTTTGAATGTGATTTTTTTTCAAACCGTTCTCGACCTTATTGCCTTGAGCTAAGTTTTGCCAACTTGATTTATTTGCGCAACAGGAGTACTTTTCTATTGTTACTGAGTGTATTGAAGTTATTTCAAATACCATTCGGCATTCGGTCTGGTATAGATATTCAGGAGCTGGTCTCGATATAAAGCTTAGTATACACTAGGCGACAATTTTTTTGATACACCGTTGGTCGCTGCAGAGACAAATATTTCAAGACCATTGTGGTCACATATTTGGTCTATCGTCGTATGACTGTACGGTGTATACTGTGTATACCGACAGCACACAGTCACAGGCGAAGCATTATAGAAAACTCAACCACCTGTATCGGAAAATATTGTTAACTAGAAACACTATACTTTTGAACAAGTTCTTATAAAATAGGTACTTCTAATTGTTTAGAGATCTGGGGGTGACCAAACGCTCTTAGAGTATGGTTATTTTGAGTATGCGTAAGGGACAGATGTATACAAGTCATATAAATCTGTCCTTTACACAAACTTAAAATAACCTTACTCTAAGAGCTTATAGTCACCATCCTGCACCCTAATTGCGAACGCACGCACGTACGTGCGTGCGTGCGTTTCCTTTCATTTTGATATCGCAACAATATTCATTGCGTGTTTTACACTGTATAGTAGACGGACTTTTTTAACAGATGAGGCAATGAACGCCATTGCATTTATGCATTCACCATTCTTCGAACTTACGCAATTAGCGGGCTGGTCCAACCATCTCCTGGAACTCCTGTGTCCGGCTGGGTATTTTCATTTCTACTTAATAAGTCACTATCAGGGGGGTGACCATAAGCTCTTAGAGCGGTATCAATTTGAGATCGAATAATGGACAGATATATATGAATTGTATACATCTGTAACTTAGTTGATATCAAATCGATACCACTTTAAGAGATTATGGTCACCCCCCAGGTATTTGTGCAAAGTAAGTATTTTCTATCGGACCATTAAACCATGTCGCCTGTGAATGCAAGGCCTTAGCCGATATGTTTATGTTTGTGTTTTTAGGAAAACTTTATTTATAGTGTTCGAGCATTGATACGGGTTGAGAATAAAATGCTATTGTTGTTTATTTTCTTTTTATTTGAAAGTTTCGTTCGTTACTGTATGTCTTCCTTTGATGTGAAGAAGTTCTAAGATGAGGCAGTCTATGCTTTTTACAAACAGGGCAGGATTAATATTGACAATTAAATCTGAAGAATGATCATATTCCAATATAAAAAAACAAAAAAATACTACCGACTTCCAAATAAGAAAACTACAAAGTGAAAATGTCTTTGGTAGGTACCAATTTTTTGCGTTATGGACACCGACTTCCAAAAATAAAGTTTTTTTTCACATTGTAGTTTTCAAATTCAAATTAATTTATTTCGGATAACTTAATCCATACAGTTCGATTGAATAAAACATAAAAAAAAAACAAATTAAAACACAAATTAAAATACAAATTACATAAAATCAAAACACATTCTCCTTCAAATTACCCGCCTAATAAAGGATCTCCACAGCGGAGAGGAGATTCTATCAGCAACCGTCTTCAGAATTCCGTTGCAGCTGCCACGCATTCTGCAGATCAGGGAGACAGTTTTTTTACGAATGACGGCATGAAAGCCGTCAGTGCGATACAGCGCAAACATGCCCGATGCACTACAGAAGCGAGGCAGCCCCAACATCATCCTGAAGATGTTGTTATACTGGACGCGCAAGACATCCAGCGATCTTTTGGTGTAACTGACCCACAGATTTCCCGTATAAAAGCTTTGACAATAGGCCTTAAACAAAGTTATCTTTACTTGTTCAGAGCATCGGGAGAATCTGCGGGCCAGCATGTTACCTCTGACCGCCAAAGCCCTGCGCTCCCTCTCAATATCCAGATCGTCCTTAAGACCCTCGATAATTAAATGCCCCAAGTATTTAAATTTCATGACACGATTTATGCACAAGCCATTTAGGGTAATATTATGTGAATACTCGGGGCATCCACCAGAGGCCCCAAAGACCATATATGCAGTTTTCTGGACATTGTATATAAGGCCATGTGCAGTAGTATAGTCCTCACACACTCTTAACAACTCCCTGAGACTACCCACCGTCGGGCCCAGCAGCACCATGTCGTCAGCGTAGCTAATGTTGTTGATGCAGACGCCATCTATCGAACAACCGACACGCTTGCTACTGAGCTCGACGATGAGGTCATTTATGTATAGGTTGAAAAGCTTGGGCGACGTCAAACCTCCCTGTCTCACCCCGCTTTCCAACATATATGCCTCAGAGAGTGTATTATTCCACTTAACAAAATTCGTTTGGTGAGAATACTAATATTTAAACATATTAAGCACCACCACCGGTACACCCGCCCTCTCCAACTTTCTCCAGAGCACATCATATGATACAAGATCAAAAGCTTTGGAGAGGTCAAGGAAACACGCATACACCGGTGTCTTGCGGTCCATATAGTATTGGACAGTATGCTTGACCAACGATGGCAGCTTCCGTTGATAGCCCGGGTCTAAACCCAAACTGCGCATCATGTAATTTAATGCATTTATCTAGGCAGAAATCAAGCATACCGTCCAGCACTTTAGCAATTATCGTTGCTAGCGATATGGGCCGGTAGTTCCCTCTGTCCGAGATATCCCCAGTCCTGTTCTTCACAATAGGCACTACAATAATTTTCATTAAGTCATGTGGTAAATATGAGTGACTCATGCACATCGTGAAAAACATGGCCAGGACCCTTGGCAGGTGAACCCCTGCATGCCGCAGGTGCTCCACACTAAACCCATCGTGACCGGGCGATTTACCGCCTATCATTCTCTTCAAAACGCCTCGTACTTGACTAGCCGTAAAATGTACAGACGACTCTTCCCCCTCATTTCCGGGCTCAGACCTAATATATGACGCTGAAGGGCCCAGCGGGGAGCGCACCATAAAATGTTCCCTGAACATATTCGCAATATGGACTGGTTCGCTTTTTCCGTTCACACTTACCGGAAGGCCAGGCTTAACCTCATGCTTTCCAGTAGCTTTCCAGAACTTAGAGAAGTCCTTTGCCGATCTGTGTTTAGCCAGGATGTCCATCTTTAGCTGCTCCTGATTGTTCTGGCACCACTTCAAGGGACTGGAGAGAGTTTTCTTATTTGGAAGTCGGTAGGTAGTATTTTTTTGTAAAAAAGTTTTTTTTATTTTTAACCTTTTAAGTTGTACCTACCTTATAAGGTTGCCTATTGGCAAGTAGTTTAGTAAGGTACTTATAATGCCAGAATATATTACCCGAACATGAAATGGTATAAACAATAAACAGACATGCGATTGCAGCAATCCCGAGAGATTTGCCGTTATTTATTGAAGAGTTCTGTTGTATATCTCCGAAGTTCTTCACCAAATTAAAATGGGACAATTTTCGGAACATACTCTTTCAAACCAAAAAAGAATTTCAAAATCGGTCCTCAATAACCATACCTAATATCTGAACATATATAAAAAAATAAAAATGAAACAAACATGAAGTCTAACATAGAACCTCCTCTTTTTTAGCTCTACCCAGTTTGAGTGAGCCTTCCCTAGGGTGTATTAAAATTTGACAGGAATAAGTCAAGAAGTATAGTCTTACCTGAGCAACGACAACCGATCCGTTGGGTAAACAGTTTACCTATTGGTAAATATTTTCACAAATGCCGATGACCTGTGCTTGCTGAGTCATACACTTGCTGACATGCAAGTGAAATTGAACTACCTGCGCCAGGAGACGGCGAAAACAGGGCAAAAAATTATTATCCGGAAGACCCAGGATATGCGTACAGGGAGTTGAAAAATTCTACACCTTTTGCTAATCGGCACAGAGGTAGTGGAACGCGTCCACCAATTTACTTACGTTGGGAGCCTCATGTCAGAGACTGTAGAAACTGAACAGGACATCACTTCAAGGATTGCCAAAGCACGACCTACTTTCGCGAGACCTATTTGGCAATTGCGAAAACTGACCCTTCGTTAAACTCAAGATCTTCGGTTCCAATGTCAGATCCGTGCTGCTCTACGGGTGAGAAACTTGGAAGGTAATAAAGGACATCTCACGCCAAATCCATGCCTTCGTCGCATCCTCGGAATAAACTGGTCCAGACCATTTCTAACAAAGAGCTGCTGGAGAGATGCTACGAGAGCCCGAACAACAGCCAGATCAAGCGTATGACCAATCCATCTCCATTTACGAAATGGAGTTGGATTGGGCTCTTTATAGCAAAAAAATTGGTACCTACGAAAGACATATATACATCCAAAAACAAAGTTATTTTTCACTTTGTAGTTTTTTATTTGGAAGTCGGTAGTATTTTGTTGCAAAAAAGTTTATTTTTATTTTACCCTTTTTAATTGTACCTACCTAATAAGCAAGTTGTTTAGTAAGTACCTATAACGCCAGAATAGATTACCCGAAGAATAACATGAAACTTGAACATAATCGGTGAAATGAGAGATCTGCGTACCCCTTTGTTGGGGTCAGCTTCCAGTCTAACCGGATTTAGCTGAGTATCAGTAGGTAATTTACACGGAGCGACTGCCTAACTGACCTTCACAACCCAGTAACTGGTAGCACGATACCTGTTGTTAGAACTGTTGTCAGATGTAACGACTTCTGACTACCGTAACGACTGTCAAAGATCTTCAAATAATATCTGGGACCAACATAAAGAAAGAAAGAAAAGAAAGAAAAGAAAGCAAAGAAAGAAAAGAAAGAAAAGAAAGAAAAGAAAGAAAAGAAAGAAAAGAAAGAAAAGAAAGAAAAGAAAGAAAAGAAAGAAAAGAAAGAAAAGAAAGAAAAGAAAGAAAAGAAAGAAAAGAAATAAAGAAAGAAAAAAAAACAAAAGAGAGAAAAGAAAGAAAATAAATAAAAGAAAGAAAAAGTGTTTCCACAAAAATGCTTTTTTTTTCCCTTAAATTAAACCCTTAACGTGCTTTCCGTGGCACTGAGGAATCTCGGTGTGTTGTGGACCTAAGCGTACATTTAAACATACTCGTAGTATAATTGTTTTCTACTGGACCTGTGAAATGAACTACATTTTAATGCAAATATGCTATCTAAAACTATTACAGAATATTACCTATTTACATAGGTTAAAGGGTAATTTAATCAGCAGGGACTTATCTTAATGCTAAGAAAGAGAATATTTGCATAGATGAATATAATAATTATACAGGTAGAATCTCCTATTTACCTTTTTACAATGCAGCGATGCTTTGAAGTTGACGTCTCAATGGGAAGGTGTTAGTATCACTTTTTCTTATTATTCTTAATGTTTAGGTAATCCAACATATTTAAAAAAAAAACGGTCAGTTTGTACCTGTGTTTCTCACTTGATTGGAAGCACAACGCTGCGGTATGCGATGCCAGACATAAAATCGTAAGAAAAACGTCTAAAATGGTCTTTTATTTCGGTGCAGTATGCGTCAGCGATGAGGATTATTAAGCTTTTGGTCTCTTGAACAAAACACACAACGCTGCGGTATACGGTCATAGACACGCAATCGTATGAAAAACATCTTTATATATCGCAAGTGAGGAAAATTAAGCTTTGGTCTCTTGATCGAAAGTAGTTGTACCGTTTGCACCATTGACCTGCACCATCAATGGTGCAGAAGAGATTAATTAGTTTCGTTTGCCCCATTAATGGTGCAAATGAAACTGCATTAATAGTATGGTCTCATCTGCACCATTGACGGTGCAGGTCAAAGGTGCATACGGCAAAAGCATGGTGAAGCAGTTGTATTAATATTATTGGTGCAAATGAAACTAATTAGTCTCGTCAGCACCATTGATGGTGCAGGTCAATGGTGCATACGGTACATCAGGGATCGAAACGCAAAACGCGGTATGCGGTCTCAGATACACAATCGTATGAAAAACGTCTAGGACAGCCTTTTATTCCTTTGCAGTAAGCGACAGCAGCACTAAGGAGGTTTGTGTCGGGCACCGCAAACCGCAGCGTTGTGCGTTTCGATCAAGAGAAAAGAAAGAAAGAAAAATTGTTTATTTACGCATACCATAAAAATAACAAAAAAATAACATAAATACAATCATTACAAAGTATGCCTCACAACTACGCAAAACAGTCATCGCTCAGCATAATGCTGGGACTAGTGTGCGAGACAGAGCCATAGCGCTGGGTGACTCTGAACCAATAAAACCTTAGTAGCAAGTGACGAAGCGAACAGTTTTATTTATGAATAAAAAATAAAATAAATGATTAAACATAAATAGGTAAATGAGCGTTTATAAGTTTAGATATAAAACAAAGGGTTATACTTTTTATTTAGTGTAGGTAGTATAGTAGTGAGTATAGTGAATATTTTAAAGCAAAGGAAAAAAACTTCTTTATAATACCTTTATAAAGAAGTTTAAGGTAGGTTAATAAAAAAAAATATTATAACATAACAGCACTTTCGGACCGGGGACACAAATGGCAACAATAATAAATATTTTGTGTGACACAGATGGAAAGGATAAGGAGGTACTGTGGCCATTTTATAAAATTGATGTATTAGGTGTTACCATGTCTTGTGTTTGTAAGAGAGTAAAGCTATAAACACCATAATTCAAAAGCTCTTACAGGTTCATATACCTAATTGACTATCTTCCAATTCACATAAAACCAAGAATAAAATAATATCTCTACCGACTGCTTTGAGTATAAATTCATCACAATTTGGTCCCAACTGTCACAGACCGTATTTATTGAGTCACCCTTTTCAAACTAACCTTTGTTTAACATTCGCCTGAACAGTCAAAGCGTTCGCAATGAGCGACGTTCCTTTTTATATTATAGTAAGGTTTTCTTTGTGATACAAATATGTTGGTAATTTTAATGCTGAAGTATTTGTTTTTGTGAAACTGAAGCTATTTTGTAAAAAATAAGTCTTGGGAATATTTGTGTGAGGGTTTTTCGAAGCATGATTAAATTCGTAGATAGTAAACAGATTTAGATTTAAAGATATTAATAACTAATAATTCTTTATATTTTATCCTTCCACTTTTAAAAGCTATAGGTAGGTTTTGCCAGCGGTATCGCTAACAAACTAAAACTTTTTACAGAAAAACACAACCGACTTCCAAAAAAAAACTCTACAAAGTGAAAAATAACTTCGCTACATGTCTGCGCCTTGGCACTGCCAGCGGAGCTCCACATCGTTGTCAATGTGGTGAAGCAGTCGACCGCCTCGGACACCATGGCCTATCCTGCAGTAGGAGCGCTAGTCGGATAGCACGGCACGCCAGCATTAATGACATCATACGTCGAGCTCTTGTCACCGCCGGGGTACCAGCTGTTTTAGAACCCAATGGGTTGGCACGCGACGATGGGAAGAGACCGGACGGGATGACCATAATGCCTTGGAAGTTGGGTAGGCTTTTGGTGTGGGATGCAACATGTGTCGATACCCTTGCGCCATCCCATCTTCTTAGCACGGCGGGCTGAGCTGGGGCAGCTGCTGCTGGTGCAGAAAACCTCCAACGGCGCAAATATAACAACCTTATTGGCAGTTATATGTTTGAGCCATTTGGGGTTGAGACATTAGGTCCATGGGGTCCGAGTGCTCATCGAGTGTTTCGAGACATTAGTAAACGGTTAGTCGACTGTTCGCGTGACCAGAGGGTTGGCCTTTTCTTCAGCCAGAGAATCAGCATTGCCATTCAACGTGGCAATGCTGCCAGCGTTTTGGGCACGTTTCCCATTGACATCGATGTGGTTGAATTTTTTGATGCGCAATGAGCCCCTTTTCCTCTCCCCTTTTTATGTAAGTTTGTTTTGTTATTAGGCATAAGATTAGAAATATTCAATTGTATATAGGTATTGTTTAAATTATAAATAAAAAATACTTCAATTTTGGTCGTCTTCAAGTCGGTTTTCCTGATTTTGTTTCTTCGTTTTTTGACACCGACTTCCGTAGGTAATTAAAGTTATTTTTAACCGACTTTCGAAAAAGGAGGAGGTTCTATGTTCGACTTCTTGTATGTTTTTTTTTTTTTTTTTTTTTTTTTGTGTATGTTCACCGATATCTCCGTCAATTGTGGACCGATTTTGAAAATTCTTTTTTTGTTTGAAAGAGTATGTTCCGAAATTGGTCCCATTTTAATTTGGTGAAGATCTGATGAAGAACTTCGAAGATATACAACAGAACTCTTCAATAAATAACGGCAAATCTCTCGGGACTGCTGAAATCGCATGTCTGTTTATTGTTTATACCATTTCATAACATAACATCACGCCAGTATGCTCTTAAGGGGTAAGCAGATCTCTCATTTGATCGGTTTTGTTCAAGTTTCATGATATTCGGGTAATCTATTCTGGCGTTATAGGAAACTTACTAAACAACTTGCCTATTAGGTAGGTACAACTAAAAAGTGAAAAATAAAAAAACTTTTTTACAAAAAAATACTACCGACTTCCAAATAAGAAAACTACAAAGTGAAAAATAACTTTATTTTTGGAAGTCGGTGTCCATAACGAAAAAAAATGGTACCTACGAAAGACACCGACTTCCAAAAATAAAGTTATTTTTCACTTTGTAGTTTTCTTATTTGGAAGTCGGTAGTATTTTTTTGTAAAAAAGTTTTTTTTCCCTTTCTAGTTGTGATACATAAAGAGCAAGTTCTATTGTAAGGTATCTACAATGCACAAAGTTATGCTAGAATAAATCACCCGAATAACATAAAACTGGAACATAACCGATGAAATGAGAGTGTACCAGGGTGAACTGTACACATCTGCATCCCCTTTAGAGCGTACCGGCGTGATGTTACGTTATGAAATGGCGTAAAAATAAACTGACATCTGATTGCTATATCGGATGGATATATTGCGGATATTTCGAGTTGAAACACGCTCTACATCTTAGTATTTCTTCTATAACTACTCGTACTTCAATTCGTACGTTGTTTCTATGTCGTAAGAAAAAGCTTAATTATTTAAACATCAATATAGATAATAGGATTCATCTTGACTTCAATCAAAAATACTTCACTCTTCAAACTATTTTAAGGTTCAACCTATTCTATTCTCATTATTGTTAAAAAATGGCAAGTTGAAAACTTTTTGAATCTGAAGGTCTAAACAAATATCTCTGTATGTTTTCTAGATATTTTTCTGTTAGTTTAGGCTTCGTGTTAAAACTGTTGAAAAATCAAACTCTACTCGCCATTTTATGATTCTACCAGAAAACTTGCATGGAGTGATTTTATGAAAAAATTTTTTGCAGTTTCTCCAGGACCTTAGAAATTGTTATTTAACTTGAATACCTATGATGACGTTTCATTTTTAACCGACTTTCAAAAAAGGAGGAGGTTCTATGTTCGACTTCTTGTATGTTTTTTTTTTTTTTTATGTTTGTTCACCGATATCTCCGTCAATTCTGGACCGATTTTGAAAACTCTTTTTTAGTTTGAAAGAGTAAGTTCCATTGGTCCCGTTTTAATTTAGTGAAGATTTGATAAAGAAATTCGAAGATATACAACAGAACTCTTCAATAAATAAAGGCAATCTCTCGGGACTGCTGCAATCGCATGTCTGTTTATTGTTTATACCATTTCATAACATAACATTACGCCAGTATGCTCTTAAGGGGCTCAGATCTCTCATTTGATCGGTTTTGTTCAAGTTTCATGATATTCGGGTAATCTTTTCTGGCGTTATAGGAAACTTACTAAAAAACTTGCCTATTAGGAAGGTACAACTAAAACGTGAAAAATAAAAAAACTTTTTACAAAAAAATACTACCGACTTCCAAATAAGAAAACTACAAAGTGAAAAATAACTTTATTTTTGGAAGTCGGTGTCCATAACGCAAAAAAATGGTACCTACGAAAGACACCGACTTCCAAAAATAAAGTTATTTTTCACTTTGTATTTTTCTTATTTGGAAGTCGGTAGTATTTTTTTGTAAAAAAGTTTTTTTATATTTTTGTGTTCTTGTTTGAGTGTTACTGTTTAGTGTCAATAAATCTTGTGATTGCTTTTCCACCCTTGTACATGTTGTTGACCACAATTGCACGTTTTCAATCAAAGATACTTCTGCTTTCAGGCCAATATAAATGTTATCTAACTAATATTATAAATGCGAAATTTTGTCGAAAACTTGTTCGAATGGATGTATATTTGTGTCTCAATCATGCCAGAACGATTGAACGGATCTGGATGAAATTTGTCACAGAGATAGATTATAGTCTGGAATAGCGCATAGGCGTTTTATCTCGGTATAATGTTGCCTTGGGATAAGAAAACACTTTTCACGAGAGCGAAGCCGCTGGCGGAAACTAGTGTATAATGTAATTGTTTCAAGTTCAACTATAATTAGTCTAAATTTTCTATCGAACATATAGTAAACTAATTATAAGGTCAACTATACAATAAGCTTTTCCGTTCTTAAATTTTGCGCAAAAGAAGACAAGACAATCTGGACAAAACTATAAAATAGGTTTTGTAAAAAGAAAACAAACACCAAAATCACAACTCAAAATACCCTTTTCAAGAAAATTACTACCTACAAGTATATGAACCAATTAGTAAGGTAATTTAATTAAAGAGAACATAATGAATTCAAATTATATGGGTGCTAGCGTACGCCTCGCGATCGCTTTGATTACCATATTACATAGACCCTGATGAGCTCACGGATTTTTGCTAACAATCACGACTTCGGATGGGGTTGTTAATAATGTTAATAGTTAAGGAGGTATTAAGTTCTTGTATTGAAAATACAATACGTTAGTGACTATATCCATCTAGGACAGTTGGAGACATTCGAAAACTACACGGAGGAAGAGACGCAAAGAAAAATAGCTTTAGCTTGAAAAAAAAATGGGGGCTAAAGAAATTAATAGAGAATAAAGAAATTTTGTTACATATTAAAAAGAGAGCCATACTACCTACCCTATGTGCCTTACGTACGGATGCCAAACGTGGTCGTTGAGGCAAGAAAACGAAGAGGATTACCGTATGCAAGAGGAAATTGGCAAGGAGTATGGCATGCATAAACAATCGGAGAAGGTATAAAACTAAATAATAAGGAGAAAACAAAATAAACAGATGTAACGCAAATAATCAGGGTATTGAAATGGAACAGTGCAGGTTACCTCTGTAGATTGGAAACTTCTAGATGGACAAATAGGGTAACAGAATGGATCCCAGTATAAGGTAAAAGAAAGCAAGGGAGGCAAAGAAAGTAGTGTCCGACCGAAACTGGTTTTTAAGACCGAAACCGAAACCGAATTTCGGCAACAGTCTTAGTTTCAGCCGAAACCGAATCTTCCTTACAAGGATCATGTTTTGAGGTAAAAAAAAAAAACGTTATTATATCAGTCAGTCTTTATTTTTTTATCTTTAAATCACATAGCTGTGTTCGATATGGTATGATTATCAACATAAAAACCTCACATTTAAGAATGAAATATTACTTAAATGAGGGGTTGCACACTTGAATACCTTTGTAATAAGTATTAAAATGAATTTTGAAAATGAATTCTGAATCCAAAATATTATCACCACTAGGATAAGATAGATGGACCCCTTTTCCGCACATAGACTCGCATTTGGTCCGTTGTACGTGCAGGCCAGGCTCTCTGTGAGGGGGAATGGGCCGTAATCCACCACGAGGGCCCAGTGCATGTTGGTGGATGTCACATGTCTTCGAATTTTTGGTTCTAAGACATGCCAGTTTCCTCATGATGTTTTCCTTCACCGTTTTGAGAGCAGGGGTGATGAAATAATTTACACAAAGTAAAGCGCCTGGATGGGTTAGATTCTAAGACCTATCACCACTAATGAAGTATAGTAAGTACCAAGTACCTAACTAATGTTTTTTTTTGGTATAGCATTAGCGAGAGAGTTAAAACAACCCAAAAATATTAAGATAGTTAGTTAGATTAAACTTTATTCTACTATAATCTATGTATTAGTTTATTATAATGAATTATTTTTTGATGTTTACTACCTGCTCTTATGCTACATTACGTAATAAAACGAACCGAATTCAAAATAAATCACACGAAAACTCAAGACAAACAAAACGAACTGCAAACACAAGCCAGTCACGACATGATTAGGCACTTGGACGCGGCAAAATATCTTCGTCGCTTACTCGCTTGGATGCAATTTAACGCGCCGAACATGGCCGATCGTAGCGCGAGAACTCCCGAATGCAGTTTCAGTTTCGGTCGTAGTTTCGGTAGGTTCGCCAACGAAACCGAAACTCGTTTTTTTGCTGTAACACGACCGAAACCGAAACCGAACTTTCGGTCGGACACTAAAAGAAAGAGATGGAAAAACATTTTACCCAACGTGGTTGACCAGACTGGATGCAAAAAGCGCGCGATAGAAGCGGGGGAGGCCTTTTTTATCGTGGAGAATTGTTCATGCATACTGCGCTACCACGGGGAGATAGTGCAGTTATACCCACTAAAACTCCACGGTGTCCTCCTGTGCCGCTTATGGCGGAAACACGGACACGCGTTAGCATTCACCGCGGACCCGCCGCTGCTATTCGTTGCCGGACCCTCCTCTGGGGAGTACCCCCAATCACCGGCGCACCAGAACACACTGTACGCCGTGACCACCCCAGGGACGATAACAGCACATGGGCACCAGACGGCGCCGTGTATGGCACCCTTGGTCCCTCTGTGACGGGTCTCCGCCACCTATCATTTTTCGGCCGCAGGAGATAAGAAAAACGGCTAACGCTATACCGACTTTCCTCTTCCCCTGCGGCCCCACCGCGTCGGCCATCAGATGGTGACGACCTTGTCCAGGCCACGGAAGATAGGGAGAGCGGCGCACCACAATACCGGCACTCCTCTCCCGCCGCGGCCTTCAACCCTCAGCCGCGATATCGAATGGGAACTGGGACACTCCATAGGACATCGCGACCCACCTCAGTTGCGATGTCGCCTGTTACCAAGCGCACTGAGAGTTCCGTACAAACAGCTACATTCACCAAAATAACTAAATAACTTAAAATAAAAAAAAACTTTTTTACAAAAAAATACTACCGACTTCCAAATAAGAAAACTACAAAGTGAAAAATAACTTTATTTTTGGAAGTCGGTGTCTTTCGTAGGTACCATTTTTTTGCGTTATGGACACCGACTTCCAAAAATTAAGTTATTTTTCACTTTGTAGTTTTCTTATTTGGAAGTCGGTAGTATTTTTTTGTAAAAAGTTTTTTTATTTTTCACTTTTTAGTTGTACCTACCTAATAGGCAAGTTGTTAAGTAAGTTGCCTATAACGCCAGCATAGATTACCCAGTATTATATCATGAAACTTGAACAAAACCGATTAAATGAGAGATCTACTCACCCCTTAAGAGGGTACTGTCGTGATGTTATAATATGAAATGATATAAACAATAAACAGGCATGCGATTGCAGCAGTCCCGACAGATTGCCGTTATTTATTGAAGAGTTCTGTTGTATATCTTCGAAGTTCTTCATCAGATCATCACCAAATTAAAATGGGACCAATTCCGGAACATATTCTTTCAAACAAAAAAAGAATTTTCTAAATTGGTCCACAATTGACGGAGATATCGGTGAACATACATAAAAAAAAAACATACAAGAAGTCGAACATAGAACCTCCTCCTTTTTCGAAAGTCGGTTAAAAAAAATAAGTTTGCTGTTGGACAACTGTAGTCCCCATACATCGACATAAGTCGCGGTCAGCTTATCAACTGCAAATAAGTTTTTTTTATTTTTATATGGGTGCAAATTTAAGGTTTTCGGCATTTTTTCTTCACTTTTGCTATTAAACATTTCTTCTTGCCAAATGTCATGATTCTAGGTCAGTGGGAATACCCTGTAGATTGTGATTCCCTTGATTGCGTTGATCTAGATGTTTGATTTTTTCACAGCTGCAAGGGGTTGCAAACTTGATACGATATTAATTTCAACTCGAAACCTCCACGCATGCCTGAGATAAAGGGGTCTCGACAGACAGACGGACAGACAGATGGACAAGCAAGTGATCCTATAAGGGTTCTGTTTTTTCCTTTTGAGACACGTAACCCGAAAAAAAACAGCAGTCGGACCATTTATTTTAGTCCTAAAAGATACACATTGCTCCACCAGATGAGATGCCAAAAACGCTGCCAGTGTAGGAAATTGATAATAGTTTTTTTTATTGTACGATTAGAGAGACAGGACGCATTTATTTATTGATATGAAATGGTCCTTAGATAAGACTACGGATCCCCATAAACATACTAGCGGATCCCCACAGGTTAAGAAACACTGCTTTAGGGAAGAAAGGTGTGATTTTATGTATGTGTATAATTATAAATAAATAGTGACACTGTTTATCATCATCATCATTTCAACCATAAGACGTCCACTGCTGGACATAGGCCTCCCCCAAACTTCACCACACTGATCAGTCCTGTGCGTCTCGCATCCACCGGACGCCCGCAGCCTTGACCAGGTCGTCGCTCCACCTAGGTGTAGGCCTTCCAACGCTGCGTCTTCCGGACACTTTTTATAATTGTATGTGATTATGCCACACGTAAAATACTTATCTTTTTAATAGTTCCAGGCAAAATTTACTCAAGAAAAATCACACACCTTGGCTGTATAACTCGATTTCATTAAACTCACAACCTACTCAACAGCTTAACTATTGTCACAAAATAACTCATCTCTCTTTAGCACCACAATCCAGAAAATCTCATTAGAAACCATAAACACTTGGCTAGTTCATAACGGGTCGTTATTGAAAGTCAGTGGGATTATACTCAGCTCCTCGCAGCCCTTAGTATTAGTACATTACACTTTCATATACAAAAGCTTATGTCTTAGAACAGTTGGCTCTTCTAATTGGTCTACTCCCGTCTAATAACTGTGGGGCTGTTTAGAGGTTACGACTATTTTGGGTAACGTAGAGTTTATTTCAACTTCTGCCTGAAAATTAATGGTATGGAAAGAAAGTAAGAAAATTATATAGTGTCACAGAATTGACATGCATAAGTATCTGTCAATTATATGAGCTTTAAGTAAAAATCCTTGTCGATAGACTATCTAATTTTCCAGCCTTATGATTAGCTGTACTTGATTGAGACTACCACGCTGATCAATTTTTAACGTTATTTTTTTATTACAAGCCTGTAATGACCACAACTTACAAGTTGTAGGTCGTGGGTTCGAGCCCAGGCAGGCGCTTTACTTTGTGTAAATTATTTCATTACCACTGCTCACAAAACGGTGAAGAAAAACATCGTGAGGAAACCAGCATGTCCTAGAACCAATAATTCGAAGACATGAGACATCCACCAACCCGCACTGGGCCCACGTGGTGGATAACAGCCCATTCCCCCTCACAGAGAGGAGGCCTGTGTCCCAGCAGAATTCCTGCAGTACCGGTAGCTCCCTGGAGTTTTTAAGGGAGTCTATATAATCTCCGTACGTTTCGCTATCCAGCTTCTGCGCTAATAAATGCACAAGAAGCGGATCCCAGGTGCTGATGTCGATTCCTAAGTTCCGTATGGCATGCAAGCTTTCTAGTGCTACGTCATGCAGTTTCTTAATATGACCTAGCGTTTGATGCTGCGTACTCGGTAGGCCTAGTAAAGTATTTATAACATACGTAAATATAAGCTTTTTATTATTATACCGATTGTTTAAGATTTCCCAACAGGTATGATAGTTATCGGAACTTATTGGTAGATGCTGAATAAGTTTTTCTGCTTCACCCCTGACCTTCCCTTTTAGAAATTGCATTTTTTGCGCTGGCGACAAGGTAGGGTTGTTATGAATAGCTTCGCTAAACAGGTCCTTAAATGACGTCCAATGTTGGTAGGTACCTGAAAATACTGGTATATCCATTTTTGGTGTGGAGTGCTCTCTATGCGATACACTCCATAGCTTTTTATTGATCATTTTCTTTAACAGAATATATGATCGCTCATGCTGAGTATACACTTCTTCGTAATCCTCTTCATATCCACCTGTCTCGCTATCTATCTCCCAATGGAGAGAATCAATTTGCGACCAGCGCGCTTGAAGTGTTCTCAAGGCGTCCTCCATCTCCCATTTTTCGGACATGGAGTCTGGGTCAATAAACCCTGCTGATCTCTTGAATGCTTTGAAATTTGCTGTTTGCTTACGCAGCATGTCATCTAATTTACTGGTAGAGCCTTTTGACTCCATTGTACGTAACATGCTGGCTTTTGCTGGCTGCTTATAACCCTTTGGTCCTGCTACTATCCTAGCTAGTTCGGCGTCCTCTTGCTGCTCCTGTATTGGTTGAGTACCCCTAACGGATTTCATAGGCGTTAGCTTGCTTGACAACTGTTGGCGTTGTTCATTGATGAGAGACTTGGCTGCTGTATATAGCTTGCTAACTTGTTCATGCTCGGAATTTATAAAATATGAGTGATTTTTGTCCCCATGTTGACAGATCGCTAAATGATTGTTCTGAAAATCTGACCAATACCTCTCTAACAACTCTAGTCGCCTTTTAAAATAGTCATCCGATTTCCTATCGGCGCTATCCTTTTTTATATTTATCGGTATTTTCTTGATTGACTCGCTAAGTTCAAGTTGCTGGTAGTAAAGCTCCTCCATTATGCTGCTAGTTTGTTTATGATGATAAAACGGAAAGATCTTACTTGTTCGAAACTGGCTTTCGACTGCCGCTGGTTTGCTGTTGCACTCCAAACGCTGCTGCTCTGATGTAGCTGGGCTCTGTCGCCCTGCTGCTGAAGATACCGAGTGCTGCTACTGCTTGAATACCGATGTGCTGCTTGCTGCTCAAGATGCTGATTGCCCCTTCTTAGAGGCGCTGATGTCCCACTGTTTGATATGCTTAAGGACGGTGCTCTTGCTAACTAATTTTGCAACGCCACCCAGTGCTGCTAGGGTTTTGCTACAAATGCTTTGCTAAATTACTGCGGTTACGAAAGTATGTCCACAGTTCACACGTATCACTGCAATCCAATATGCTGATTTCTGGACGAGTTCACTCACAAGTTACTTAATACACGTTACTCCCCAAAGAAAAACGAATACTAACACTCGCGAGGTCCCGCCCGATAGCTCGAAGGACCAATGTGAAAGTTAGGAAGATGGCTAAATGATACTGCTGCTTGTAAGGTGAAATTAAATATATTATGCGGACCAAAGGTTTAGTAAATACAAAGGAGCGAGGGAGCACACGCGATGACCGCTAATCGAGTACTGAATGCTCTACTAATATCAATTAGTGAAATATGGTAAAATGCACGAATAAGCATTAGTGCATTATTATTACTGTATGGTTTCACCGTACAGGAACATTAATAGGCTGATGATGTGTGATGTGATGACCACGACAGTAAATAACTTTTTACCCCGCCGCCACTTTTCCTTTCCACAGCTCATCATCGTTTCAGCTTAAAGACGTCCACTGCTGGATATAGGCCTCCCAGAAGCGTCGTCACACTGATTGGTCCTGTGTGTGTCGCATCCACCGGATTCCCTCAGCCCTGACTAGGTCGTCGCTTCACTCAGAGGGAGGTCTTCAAACGACATAGCCACAGCCCACTGCCAAATAAGGTTGGCAATTCTTCGGCCTATGTCAATAATTCGGTAATCCTGGTTCTCTTGCAGATCTCTTCATTTCTGAATCGACCACGTAAAAAATTGCCGAACATAGAACTCTCCACTGTCTTTTATTTCTACGGCTATCACAATATAATATTGAATATGTACCTTCGCACTGTATGGGGAAGATAAGGTCTATCACGATATGCATGAATGAATATAAGAAAAGTTAAATTAGCCTGGCCGCATTCTTAGCATAGAATGATGTTTCATTGTTCCATTTCATGTCAGTAAGGGCAAACAATCATGAAACTTCAAATGTCTAAAGGTGACTTAGAGCATTTGCCTGTAACATAAGATTCGATTTTCAGCATTAAGTTGATTCCACAATGTCAGACGAAGCAGTCGTTGATGTTACAAGTTGTATCAAAACATTACACGTTGTATCATCAAGTTGCGCACTGTAATGCTCAGTTCTCTCACTGATGTATCGTTACATTACAGACAAATGCTCCAAGTGAGGTTGTTCCTTAAATCGTATCGGCCCCGTCGCGCACTCCCCAACCAAGCTTGGAATCACATTAACAGCAGGGCGTATCCATGTGACGTGTTCACTACGAGATCTTATTATTGGACATAACCACTTAATTCGCTTACTTGATTGCTCCGAGACGATATAGCCGGCAGATGTGTGGAACTGCTTTGTTGAATATAGTGATATGGTGTAGTTATTGTCATAAGGGTGGTTTAGAAAAAGATATCGTAAGAAATGATGGATTACTTTGAAGATTTGTGGTGAGACTGGGATAGAAGCATGGTGTTTGGCTCAAGCAAAGAGAGGCTTTATATGCCTAATAGTCTGTTCAGTTGGAATACAGATGGCGATAATGATGATGACCAGGGTTACCGACATACCCCGAAGAATTGCCAAACTTAAGTGGCAGTGGGCAGGGCTCATTGCTCGCAGAACGGATGGCCGATGGGGCAGAAAGGTTCAGGAGCGGCGACCGCGAATTCGAAGACGTTGCGTTGGAAGGCCTCCCACCACGTGGACCGATGACCTGGTGAAAATTGCGGGGATCCGTTGGTTGCGAGACGCACGAGACCGGTCAATGTGGCAACGCTTGGATTAGGCCTATGTACAGCAGTGGACGTCTTTCGGCTGATATGATGATGATGTTGAATGATGATGAAGTATTAAAACTCTGTCTTCCCGCTCTCGTGGCTTTTTTATACCTAAACCAAGCCAGTATTTAAGTCAAGAGAAAAGATTACTTTTAGGCAAGCGTACTTCACCGTCGATCACATTTCCATCAAGTGAGTTAGTGGTCAAACGCAACAGCACGCACAGCCTATCAACAATAAAAAAACGCAAGCACACATAATAAATCAAGGGTTCCCATGTTATAAGCCCAAATAGATTAACTGACAAAAAGAACATTGATTTTCAAAAACAAACTTTGAAGGAAGCGATAAGCGGCACATCTAAAACACTTTTTAAATCATAACCAATCAAATGACACCATACGGTGTCTCCATAAACTGCCTACCTACAAACGTTAAGCCCAAGAAAACCTTAGCGTCTTGAACCCTTTTCCAAGTGGCATGGACAAACGGCTGTAATAAATTATAGGACTAACGCTCCGGAAGATATATCCCTGTGAATATACATGATATTTTAGTGTCAATTTTTTATTGGTCACACATATCTTTATACGGAAAGGTAAAAAAAGGTTTTGATATAAGCAATATTGTTTTTAATCGTCCAAAAAGGAAATATATCTTTATAAGGAAATAAAACAGAAAATAGTTACTGGCCACACAACAAAACAAAAAAGCTTTTTAACTGTCAATGTCATGGCAATGGTCATGTCGCAAAACGATGTTACGATTCCCTTATTTACTAAGTTTGCTACTATGTATCGAATTATCATTTTGTTATAACTATATAGACGAAACTACGGAACACAATAGAAACAATTTTGGTCGAAATGTAAGAAGAGAAAGAATCAGAAGGGTGAAGAGGCCAAATGTACGCAGGAGTCCAATACGTCAAGAAGAAGACTATGACAGAAGTCCAGTCGAGTTTGATGTGGCGAGTTTCATTCAGCCTGAAACAGAAAACTTGGAAGGAGATGAAAGGTTTGTGAGTCATAAGGGTAAAAGACGGTAAGTTATTTCTCAACCTCCGATAGAGTGCATTTACAATTACAGAAAGCAGGCAAATGGCGCTAGTCTACCAGTTTTAGTAAGCTAGTCTTCAGCGCCGGTAAGACCTAACGTCAAGAAATGTTTGTTATGCTCGGATAACAGATTCATTTGGTGCCAGTTTAGCTGGTTGTCACTGATAGCTGACCAGTTATCTACGTGAACATATTCAGAAAGTTCCAGGTTTCCAAACAAAATACACACACCGGAAAAATTAGCGGCACAAAATAAAAAAGATTTTTTTTAAATTACGATTTTATTTTATGAACTTGTATTTAAAAAAGTTGCCTGACTTTAAAACACACAACTTTACACACCTTTAAAAATAAATATGAGATCGCATTTAGTACAATTTTTGTGAATAATATGATTAATAGCAAAACTGCACATTGTTATTTTTTTTAGGTTATCAAGGAAAGTTACAAAAATTAATTAAAGTGCCAATTTTACAATAAAAATAATATTGTACAAGATTGAGTGTTTTCTCTACGTGCTCTTATTAAAAATTATTTCCGCCATGACATGTTGAGAATAATTTTAATCAATGTTTCCATTTCTATACAATGACGTTTCGCAATTCACCCAAATTGACAGTTGTAGGGTTTATGAATTTTTATCATTGTTTTAGCATGTCCTAGGCAAGTTCTAACCGATGAATATCTGGTGAGCTCGCTGACGATTCCAAAACTGCGATAATTACATTATTAACAGGGGCTGGAGTTCAAAAACTGTTATTCGGTCGGGCATTAACCTGGATCAATATGAAGTGACCATAGATAAAGGGGCAAATAACCTTAAATAAGTCTTCTATAGCAATCTGCAGTAACATTCCATCTGTCACGACTAGGGCATGTGATATCGGAAGTTTTTCAATTCCGATATTGATTTCTGATATTAGATCTCAATATCGGAATTCCGAGATTAATATCGGAATTGCGCTCATTCGTTAGATATCGCGCATTTTTTTCATTTTGTTCTGCTTATTCCTATTAAGTTTTAGAGTTTGTTATGAGAACGGAGACCGATTTGTCGAATTTTGCCAGAACCACGACCTGACCATTGGAGGAACATTATTTATACATGGGGACCACTACAAGTACAAGTGGAACTCACCCGATGGAGTCACTAAGAACCAGATTGACCACTTTGCCATTAGCGCCAAATGGCGTTCCTCATTGCTCGATGTCCGAAACCGCAGGGGCGCCGATATGGATAGCGACCACCATCTGGTAGTTGCTGAAATCCGGCTTAAGGTTGCAGTGGCCCGTGCGGCTGGAGGACCCGGCAAGATCGGAAGAAGGTTCGACGTGAGCAAACTGCGTGACCCGGGCATCCGTGAAACGTTCCAAATCGAGCTACGTAATCGTTTTTCAGGACTTGATATCGGTTCGGACTCATTGGACGAGGAGTGGAAACGCATCAAAGTGGCTTATACAGAGACCAGCTCCGTCGTTCTAGGACACAAACCGACTCATTCTCGCGAAGACTAGATGTCACAACACACTTGGAGCCTGATCGAAGACAGAAGAAACCTTCATCTTAGATTGCTTGAGACCCGTAATGACGCCATGCGAGCCGACCTTAACATGCAATACCGTCAGAAATGCAGAGAAATCTATCGCAGCACCCGCAAAGATAGAAGGCAGTGGGCTGATGGTATTGCTGATCGTGCTCAACAAGCTGTAAACACCGGTAACCTGAAGGAATTGTATCAAGCTACCAAAACCTTGGCAGGTAACAGCAAGTATACGAAGAAGCCGCTCAAGTCTAAAGACGGTCAGCTCATAGTGACGTCTGAAGGGCAGCTCTACGCTGGCGTAATCACTTTGACTCCTCAAAGTGATTACGCTATCGTAAGAGCTCCTAGTCTTCCGTATGTCAGCAACATCAACACCTGACGCGCTGCAAGTCATTTCTACACCATCCCGGCCTCTCAACATCGACACGGAACCACCGTCAGCTTCGGAAGTTGCAAGAGCAGTCCTCTCTTTGAAGACAGGCAAAGCATCAGGACTCGACCTGATAACTGCGGAAATGCTACAAGCTACCTTATCCTCCGCCGTCAACGTTCTGACGCCTCTCATAGAGAGGATATAGTCCACCGAAGAGCTTCCGGACGAATGGAACAAGGGTCTTTTGATAACTGTACCCAAGAAGGGAGATCTTAGTCAATGCGATAACTGGAGAGGTATTACGTTGCTCTCAATTCCCTCGAAGGTTTTCTACAAGATTATCCTGGATAAGTTATCGAAGGCCGTGGATCCTCTCCTACGCAAAGAGAAGGCTGGTTTCCGCGAAAACCACTCGTGCACGGATCAGATCAACACTCTCCGTATCATTTGCATTTTAGAACAGGCATTAGAATGGCAGAGGGAGATATA
The DNA here is from genome assembly GCA_948252205.1 of Orthosia incerta. NCBI lineage: Eukaryota > Metazoa > Arthropoda > Insecta > Lepidoptera > Noctuidae > Orthosia > Orthosia incerta. Next base: position 27,763,829 of record OX411755.1, on the reverse strand, counting down.
TCTCATCTTTGTCGATTTCAAAAAAGCATTTGATACGCTGAAGTGGTCCAGCATCTGGTCCCGCCTACTGGGCATCGGAGTGCCACCAAAAATTGTCCGTCTGTTGGAGAGTATATACAAGAATTACTCCTGTAAGGTAATTCACGACGGCCTCATCTCGGATGATATAGCAGTACCCGCAGGGACGGGATCTTGCTTCGCATTTTCGGCAACAAGCGCCGCGGGATAGAGTGGGGATTATTCAACGTCTTAAGAGGACTTGGATTACGCCCATGACCTATGCCTGCTGAGTCATACCCAGTCAGGAAGCGGCAGAAACGGGACTAAAAATAAACACCCGGAAGACCCAAGAGATGAGATTTGGTGTGAAGAATACTTCACCGTTGCTGATTGGCACAGAGGCAGTGGAACGCGTCCACAAGTTTACTTACCTCGGGAGCGTCGTGTCGGAAACTGGAAGTAGTGAAGAGGACATCGCTTCAAGGATCGCCAAAGCACGAGCTACTTTGGCGCAGCTGAGACCTGTTTGGCAATCGCGGAAACTGACCCGAAGAATTAAACTCAAAATCTTCGGGTCAAATGTCAAATCCGTGTTGCTTTACGGGTGCGAAACGTGGAAGGTCACAAAAGACATCTCACGCCAAATCCAAGTTTTCGTCAAACGCTGTCATCGTCGCATACTCGGCATTTACTAGACCATCACCAACGTGGAGCTGTTGGAGCAATGCCACGAGAGCCCGATCGACCGCCAGATCAAGCGTCGCAAATGGAGTTGGATTAGCCACACGCTGCGAAGGGATTCTGATCATATACCATACCTTCTCAAAGTATGTAAAAGTATCTAAGTATTCATCATTATCATCATTTCAGCGGAAAGACGTACACTGCTGAACATAGGCCGTACCCAAGTGTCGCCACATTGGCCGATCCCGCGTCTTGCTTCTAGCGGATTCCATCAAACCTAAGCGTTATTCAATGTCAAAATAATTTTTACAGTTAGTTCTACGAAGCTGTGTATTTACTCTTATAGGTAACGTTTTTAGCTGTGTATTTACTCTTACAGGCAATGTAAATAAGCGTCCAATTATCCGATCACTGCTCATCACCGTATTCAACGTGTTTAACCATGCTATCGCGTACAGCGCTTCACAATGAGCTAAAATGTAGATGTTTTGCTGATTCCGAGATTCCGATATTGGATCACTTAGTACGTATCGGAATTGAAATATCGCAAATTTCCTTCCGAGATTCCGAGATTCCGATATTCATGCCCTAATCACGAGATTCTGAGCTTCCGATATTCATGCCCTAATCACGAGATTCTGAGCTTCCGATATTCATGCCCTAATCACGACCAAGTCCGTACGAGCTCCCAAACATGTCCAACCTGAATCCAATATTGGTTTTCTAAAATATTATTACGCGACTGTAGGTTAAAATATTGACTGATAATATTGTTTTTGTTCATGTTTACACATTCATTACAGTTTGTCAACTCGATTTAAATTAATTCCATACTCATCACTAAACAATATTTTAGTAGTGTAAAGTCGATGTTCCCGAGCAAAAGTTATTCTTTTTCTATGGTAAGTTTTGGAACTTCGGCGAGTACTTAAAAGCCAAAACCAGATTCTTTCAACCTCCTTCGTACCATAAGCTCAATTCCTCTAGCACCTCGAATTACCTCTAGGTAATTTTTGTCTTGAACGACCTTTAAATGTGGGTTTTTGCGAACGCGAAACTGAATGAAACGATATTCCTGTTCGAAGTACGTGGTTTTAGCCTTGCACTGATCACCTCTCACAAGCATTAGTGTCTCTAAATCATTGGAAACCTGCAGTAAATGGTTGAAACAGGCAAACGATGAATCAGCACATCATTCTGTAGGTTTAAACATTTCTCCTAATTTCAAGTGCCCTGACCCTCTCAGCTTTGTTGTACAGAATGTTGTAGTTGGACAGAATGAAGTACTTAGATTCAACACAATCTAAAAGTTAAAAATGAAACAAAAAACTCAGCATGTTAATAAAAAAAATCGAAATTTTAAAACAAAACCATAAAGTGGAAATTAGAGAAAAATTATGCAAGTTCGAGTAATATTAAAACAATCGCATGAGAGATTACGTTTAAATGTTTTATCAATAAGTTATAATTATTGGTTTAATTATAAAACAAAAAAAAAAATCGGCCATTATCGCAAAAAACGCCAAAAAAATCACGTTTGTTGTATAGGAGCCTACTTAAATATTTATTTTGTTCTGTTTTTAGTATTTTTTGTTATAGCAGCAACAGAAATACATCATCTGTGAAAATTTCAACTGTCTAGCTATCATGGTTCATGAGATACAGCCTGGTGACAGACGGATGGTCAGATGGACGGACAGACAGACAGACGGACAGACAGACGGATCGCGGAGTCTTAGTAATAGGGTCCCGTTTTTACACTTTGGGTACGGAACCCTTATTAAAACTACCATGCAAAGGTGAAAAAAAAGTCATACAATCATATTTACTTGTTCCGCTATGCCAGTGTGGGTTTATTCCCATAGGCCACCCTCGAGTTGCCACCCCGGTGGTCGATGGGAATTATTTAGTGAAATCCGCCACCTTCATTTATTCCCATCTGCCACCGGGGTGGTGGATGGCACTAACTAGTGGCGTTTGCCGGTCGATGGGTCTTGGTGGTGGTCGATGGGACTTATTTAGTGAAATCTGCTACGTTCTTTTATTCCCATCTGCCACCGGGGTGGTGGTCGATTCTCATGACATTTGTCACATAAAAGTGAATGTTGATGCTGTGACCGGTTTACTTTGTTACTTGGATCTAAAGGTGCCTTGATAACATAATAATATCATCTAAATTTCTAATTAAATGCGCGCCTTGAATTGCCCTACCTATTTCAAAATTGTTTTTTGGAAGTTTGACTCAAGGTGTTGTCCCCAAATTATAGAAATCTGTTTTAATTTCGCTCGTACATAAGAAGGGGTCTAAAAAGAGAAAGAAGAAAGCGCGTGCAGGACAGACCACCCGAGCGAGTGGTGCGAGTAATAAAAGAAAGAAAGAAAAAATATTTATTTGTGACCCGCACAGGAGACACGAGAAATCAGCTTAAAATTAAACAAAATTAAAAATAAAAACCCCGTGCGAGACCAAAAAGGCTCCTATCTCAGCATGTGCAGCGATATCCAAAAAAAAATGAAATAACGCTGCGCTGATATTCTGATAAGACCAACTGTTGATGCCACGGACACACTTACGGAAACGGAAAATACTTAAATAATACAATAAAATAGAATATATAAATAACAAACAAAATAAAATAAACACAGAAGGTGGGTCAGAGTATGTGTAAGTATTATACAAATATAAAACATATTAAAATGTGGGTAGACCTATGTAGACCGACGTCCGCGATGCTCAATAATTATTTGTAATCGCCCGTCGCACAAAAACACTAGCTCATAGCCGAGCGGTAAAACTAACGAACTTCACATTCGCTTCTTGCCAACTCGTATCTAGGTTCTAACTCTACTTGCTGCTGTTGTGGAAATAAATCCGTAATTTCCGCTTGAACGTTCCAGAGAAGAATGGACTGAATATAGAAGGAAGAATGGACTAGTTAATATGGAAGGAAGAGTGAACAAAATCTGTAGTATGAGAAGGACAGAGCAAGAAGAGAATAATAAATGACCGCAGAAAAAAATTACATGAAATTGTTGCCAACGCAAAGAAAAATTTTTGATGTGTATTGGTTTAAAATTCTACCAACATCCTTCAACGAAAAATAGTCAAATATGAACCTTGTAAACTTTCTTGATATTTTTTCTATTCACCCCGCAATTTCTATACACCCCGTTTTACGGTCATGAGAATCGACCACCCGACTAAACTTATGAAGGTGGCAGATGGGAATAAACCGGCAAACGCCACTATTTAGTGCCATCCACCACCCCGGTGGCAGATGGGAATAAATGAAGGTGGCGGATTTCACTAAATAATTCCCATCGACCACCGGGGTGGCAACTCGAGGGTGGCCGATGGGAATAAACCCCAGTGTGTGTAGGAGGTCATGAGACTGTATATTCTGCGAAAGTCAAGTTTCCTGGTCGCACAGGACCGATCAGTGTGCCGACGCTTGAGGGAGGCCTATGTCCAGCAGTGGACGTCTTTGTACGCACCGGGACTTATGGCCGTTATTCCAAATGCGTACAGTGTGGCTATGTTTGTAACGATTTAGCCTGGTACCTATGATTTACCTAAAGCTCTACTGACTACGAACCTAGCCCTTTAACAATTACCTAGCACCCTAGTTATCCTTACGTCCTAACCTATCATACCTACAAACCGCATCAAACGTAAGTAACGTTGGTTTTACGTGCGGGAAGTGTGTTACAAGAAGACCTACAGTAACAGACGAAATTTGGGTAGGAATAGGGGTTTGTGTACGTCGTGCAATGTACACAGGAAATGCTTTTCTCACTGCCGTTCCCACAGACTCAGAGGATCGATGAAGGCTAAAGGTATCTTGCCCACAGTGAGAGGAGTTATGGACAGATGAATCAAACTCAACTGCAGCTTGATGACTAATTTATTACAATAATTTATAACAGGTTTTGTGGTTGATACCTATTTACATGTGTGTTTATTTATTTATTTAATTAAGGTTCACCAACAGTTGTTTCAGATATTATACAGGTAGGAACATAAAAGTAATTTTATCTTAAATCTAACAGCACATTCAATTACTGGCAAACACTACATGCAAATTGCTCTTTGTAATTCTAAAAACTTAATGTTTTTAAATTCTAGATAGTCTGGCAAACGAAAGTAGAAACTCGAATTATTTGCAAACTTTTTATATGGCAATTCTATAATAATGTCAACATCAAATTTTGGTGATTTGTTGTGGTCTTGATAATAGATATTATTAATTGAAAAATGAATAAAACAATTAAAAGTGGATTACGGGAGATGTCGTTTCGCATGATGTCTAATATCAAGAAAAACAACAGGAGAAAGACGTCGAATTCAAACAAAAACAAGATTGTTTACATGTGGTGTTAGATTTCATAAGTTAGTATGGCGCTAATAAGTTGAATAAACCAAAATTATTACAGAATACTTTTGTTTTTTTATTGAGATTGATACATAATATCCAAAATATTACCTACCTCAATTACCTATACTATTTTTATTCAGACGACATAAAATAAATAACTCTGAAGTATTAAATTAGGTTATGCCAGGTATTTCATACTAGGTTGCCGGCGCGTGGACCGAATGTATGTCGTTGACGCTGTTATGCTGTTGTTGGCACATGTTACTATTGCCGGTTCCCTGTTGAACATTTCTGAAATAGTTTTGATGAAATAAAATAGATAAATTCAATTCCATGTTCTAAATTCCATTACCTTTTTTATTTTAGAAGTTGGAGTGAAAAGCCTTTCGATATCGGCCCAGTAATGAAAACCGACGACATTAACAACAAATTGGAAAAGACTCCAGATTTAATGAACATGGGTGACAGTTTGCCAGATCTGAGCATGAATCCACCCCTTTCCAAGGATTTATGGCATTCAAAACATTTTGGTTACAACCCACTCGATGAGCTAAATACTGGAAAATATGGACATGAGAAATTCAGAAATACTTACAAAGATGACTTGTTTATGAATCAGAACGTGGCTCATAATCAAAAAAAGAAGTGGTAAGCAGTTTATGAAATAATATTATTATTCCATTTATTCACTTTCTTTACATATTGTTTACATTTTTTAAATATTATTCTTTAAAAAAATTAAATAACAAAACATTTAAAAATATAATAAATAGCAGTCCACCGGTATTGGGACTGTTCCCAATACCGGTGGACTGCTATTTTTTTAGCCCTGACCACCGGTAGCTTGGACCCTGTGGTCCAATCTACCGGTGGTCAGGGCTCCTAAGAGAGGAACCTCCTGACTATACAAATAGTGTCCAGGAGTACCGCTTTCTGGATCGAGCCCTTGATCCATGCTGAGAGCCTTCTCAGATGTTCGTCGAGGCTCTTGGCTATAATGCTATTGGCCGTCATGACTATCCGCACAAAGACTGCTGTATTCACATCCCACATGTCGATAACCTCGCCATCCAGATAGAGATAACTTATCTTCATAACTTATCTCCTCCTCCTTATATCTCCTCTTTCTTCTTCTTTCTTTATTTTCTTATTCTTATCTTGATAACTTTGATCTTAAATCTTAGCCTTCACGAGATTAAGATCAAAGTTCACGAAGCCTTCACGAGGTTCTTGTCGTGGGGGACCGATATATCAACAATCATTGCGCGACGCTCTAGTCGGTCTATCACCACTATGTCAGGCTTATTGGCAACAATAGTCCTGTCAATGAAGATAGACCGATTCCAATACAACGTATCATTGCCATTTACGAGAACTGGGTTGGGCACATACGTAAGGCACTGCCGATTCCACAAGATTGTATTTAAGAACAAGTTGCTGATGGATAATCCTGGCTACAAGGTTGTGTCTATGCAAATAGTCACCGTTAGCTAGACTAGAACAACCGGAGATAATGAGTCGGATTTATTCGCCCGGCCGGTGACTATGCTGTATGCATCGTCGTGCCGTCCTTCACAATGTATTACCGGTAGTTGTTCGTAATCATAACTTCTTCCGTAATCGCAAAGAGAAAATCTTCGGTTTCCCTAAAAAGGTCACCAAATCGTAGCCAGGCTACGAACGCTTAAAAAAAGGACCCAGTAGAAACGTCCGTGAAGCTCTGCCATACCTCCCTGTGGTCATTGGTATCACAGAACAGATAAAAGAGGTTTTATCTGTTCTGTGATTGGTATCTAATAATATGGTTTGCGCCAGTTTTAGTTAGCCAAGGAAAGCGCTTTTAGGCCCTTTTCTATCGCTACCACACCTCGATGCATACACAAGTCGGCTTCCTGTAAGTATTCCTTAAGACTCGTGGTTATGCAGGGTCTTAGCATTTAAAAAGCAACGACCCGCGGACCTCTGAGGGATGTACAGTCTCATGACATGACCCATGACCGTGGGTTATGCCATAAGCGGTAAGCAGATGCGGACCCTTCTATCCAGGGCGTCAAGTTCTGCCTGAGTCCATTTGAGTATGCCGAAAGAGTACATCAATACTAGCATGACCCAGCCGTTGAAAGCGCGCACCTTGTTCGCCTGATAAAAGACTATTTAGTACTTTATTCAGGCGGCCAAAGAAGCATCCCTTCAACGATTGTTTCAAGTCAGTAACATTGATGCCTAGTGCTTCCGAAATACCCAAATACTTTCAAGTTTTGATTCAGGAAAGGTATCTAAGGAGTATGGAATCCGAAAGTTGTATTCCCACGGATTCCATAATCTCCCCTCGCTTTACATGCATGACTGCACATTTCTCCACACCAAATTCCATCCTGATGGCGTTATAAAGGTTTCTGTTACCTTCAGTCGCTTCATCAGTTGCAAGTTGTTGGGGGTAAAGAGCTTCAGATCATCCATGTTAAGGAGGTGTGATATGACCTGACCACCTCTTCTTAACCGATAGCCCAAACCCGAACCCTCCAGAAGTGTACTGAGAAGGTTCAGGGCTAAACAAAACTACAGAGGACTCGAGACTGTAACCCTGAAATAGTCCATGCTCATAGATTCCACACTCTTTGTAGGTTCACTGATCTCCTGAATCTGTTGACAACCTGGATAGTGAAGGACCGTCCTGCACTGCCCCATACATGAAACCAGGAAGGTGCGCAAATTTGCATCAATTTGACACCCTCATGAGCCATGTATGTGGCAACGAAGCCTTGCTTGTATTCTATCCAACATGTGGCCAAGGTCCTTGCGGGAACGGCGAACTTGTTGGCTAAAAATAATATTTATTCTTAAAATTGATGTTCCGACTAGTCAGCGACTAGTCGGAACATCATCTACAAAGAACGCCGACTATCAGGCTTCTAACTTTGTATGTATTCTCACCACGAGAAATTATAATTTGGCACTGATTGATTACACTTGACTTTTCGAGATTCATTGTACAATTGGTCAAACAAATCCATACGCGATTAAATTAAATACATACATACTTAAATTTTTATTGAGCTCTTTCACTATAATGAACAATAACGTATTGTCTTCACTTTTTAGGGTTCCTTACCCGAAGGGTCCAAACGGAGCCCTATTGTTATCACTCAGATGTCCGTATGTCTGTCTGTCATGTGTCACACATTTTGTTCTGAAGATTTTTTTAACTTCCCGTTGAACTATGAAATTGAATTTTGGTAGTAATGTTTACTATTATGTATATTTTACTAACAAATATTATATTGGTAAATAGGTACGGAAACCTAAATGTGCAAAGTCAGACAGACACTTGACCAAACAAGTTTGACAAGTTTCACAAGTTTGACAAGAACACCGCTCTAACCCGTGCAAAAGCAAAAAATAAGAAACAATGTAAACTATGATCCGAAACGCCCGCATGCGGCAGCGGCGGTTGCGGCTTGCGCGCGAATCAACTGTAAATGAAGCGTCATGGGAATCGCCGAATACTCCCGAATACGTGATCGGCTTGGCCCACTAGTTGGCCTCTTTACAACCAACTAATTGGCTAGTCGGCTAGTCAATGTCACAGTAGGCACATCTCTGATTATTTTATTTACCTTTATAAATATTAAAACTCATATACTCAAACAGACAGAATTGGAACAACTTATATGTAGGGCATACAAATGTTTTACATGCGGGAATCGAACCCGCGACACACATCGCAGAAGGCAATCGCTCAGCCACTGTGCCCACCGCTGCCGTCAACTAAATATTGATTGAAGATATTATTCATCATCATGATAACCGACCGTCCTTGACTAGCCTGCTGCTTGAAATAGACTTATTTTCCTTTCGTCTATATTTCCCAGTTACGTGAGTCTTTACATCAGGTCTTTCTCACGACTTTGATGACATCTTAGACTATCACTGTTACATAGCGGCCCCTCCGCTATCACTCTAACAGGTCAACTCTTGGTATAAAACTGTTGATTATTCAACGGTCTATGAATAGGTGATTACCCATCCACAGCCCGTCCTCGGAAAGGATAGCATAACTACTATTATTTTTGTTGACTTTTGCAAGTAGGTTAAAAATTAAAAAGTATTCTTTGTTTCAGTTCACTAAAAGCTATAAAGTTCCCGTTTTTTTCCCATAACAAATCAGAGGTAGTGAAACCTAGCAAACCTAAAAAGAGAAGGCTTTTCTTCTTCAATAATTCTAAAAAAGATGTGTCTAAAGACCCTGATTTTAACAAGATGAACGATTATACAATGGCACCCTACAAGATGAAGAGATCTTACGAACAGAGGCTGTGTCCGGCTTGCAAGAAGATATTCGTAGCCAACATGGATCACGAGAGATCGAAGAAGAACCCAATAAATTTAATTCACAATAGTAGACAATTCTTTCAAAACATACTACCCGATGCAACTACAAACGAGGAAATCAAGGATTTTAGAACTAACAAAATAGCTAATTTCAATGAAAGGTACAGAATGAAAAGACATGATACGGATCGCCAATTGAAAGAGCTAGAGGAAGTTCAAAAAAAGATAGATGCTGTGGAAATCCGTGCCCCGCAGCTAAAAAGGCCTGTTGAGAGGAATGCGTATAATTAATTTAATTACAGTAATATAGCTCAGTACTTATAGTCGTGTCGTGTGTTACTTTATGCGAATGTTAGATTTTAGACTAGATGTTTATTTTAAATTTAATAAAAAAATATTTTTCATAATATTATTGTTTTAATATGACCTATGGAATTGTATGAAGCTGTGCGCATTACGGAAAAAATATCGGGCGGAAATAATACCGCAAGAAATCCGTGTTTAGCCACAGAATCCACCGCATCGCGGCGCGTATTTGCGCATAATATAATATTTTGAACTCTATGAACAGGTAGAAGTAGACTAAAATCACGCGAAATTTTATCCGCAGTGCGTTTTAGTTAAATTCAGTTCGCGGACAAAAATTTGCGCGAATAAAATTCGTTCGGATAAGACCCAATGCGTGCTAAGCTATTTAAGGATGGCTAGTATTTAAACGAGCGAAAAAAAAATCAAATTAAAGGTGTAAAAAATACTGAATATGGCTTACTGAAATACTAAGTGGGCGACAAACAGTGGGCGAATACAAATGTTTAAAACAGCGACTTGAAAATATAAGTTTGTCGACAGGGCTCCTTTTTCTGTCTGCAGGGTCTAAAGTAACCTAACATGAAGGAGATGACGGGAGCTAAGTTCGCTCGCATTGCCCGCTCACTTCAGCTCCCGTCATCCCCTTCGAACCTAACCTATCCGTGTCGGGGTGCCCTAAGTTCCCGAGCTCGTTTCGCTCGCTCTTGGACACGAATAAACCCGAACTCCCGCACTGCACAGTGATGTCGCCTCGATAGTTGTTCAGCTATTTTCAAAATAATAATATTCTAAAATAAAAAAATAGAAACCCAAATACAATTAAAGTATGTAACAATATTATTACCGCAGCTCACAAAAATCTCCTAAAAGGTATTACTCAAATCGGATAAATAGTTACTTACTTAGTATAATAGTCGCCCATTCAGTATATTTTTCCCTCGGTTAATAATTTCCCTTTAAGGATTGCCCGCCCCAACAGTAAATTGAAAAGTTATTATAGTCATTTTGTAATAATAAAATTTGAAAAAGAAAACCGTTTTTTAATAGTAAATCAAAGATGTCCATCAATCCTTATTCAAGGGTTCCTATATCTCGGTAAATCGATGCAAATACATGATTTGGTTAGGTTTTCATTTTCATCAAATCAATCATTAATCAGATTAATCATGAAAACAAAGCCAAATTAAAGTTTCCTTTCAATGTTCACTAAAACATACCTTCCCTAATAGAGTAGAATAGAATAGAATACTCGTTATTATATACACCATATAAGTTACAGAAAGTATAGACGGAGAAAACATTACACTGGGTGACACAATGGGTGGCCTTATCGCTAAAAGCGATCTTCTTCTTCTAATCTACTGCAAAGCAGTGGTCATCACAGAACAGAAACGGAACTCGTACAATTTACAAAGTGTTTATTCTCAATTATTTTCAAAAATACAATCTGACTAGCGTTAGTCTTTCAATTCGTAGTGCCAACAATGACGGTCACCGCCAACAATTCAACTGCCTAACACATCCGCTTTTTATATTTTTACAATAAACTTCTATTAATGCAATAATCAAATTGAATTACTTAATAAAATAACTAATATTAAATAACAATTATTACCTGTAATATTTATCAAAGAATCATGCGTAATAATAAAGTTCATTATTTATTTGATACACAGAAAGATGACAAGCGGATGTTGACCTAACAGGTTTTAATAATTCGGAATACTTAATCATGAATATATCAGAAGATTAACATTCAAAATAAAAGATGAACTATACGTATTGTAGAATTAAGTCAAGCTAGTATATCCAAGTTCGAAGGACGGTAACACTATATGTATCAGAGCATATACCAGGCAGAGTGGAAGGAAGTCTTAGTAAAATGCGAAACTGCGCACAATTTCCCGCTGCAATATATCGGGCTCCTTCGTCATTGTCTCGTATGGAAATATGCATTTTCCATCGCCTCTACTCTCATCGCAATATGCATAATTTTAAAAAAATATTTTCAAGCTGGCTTCACTGAACTTGTTAGATGCGAGTTTTGTAAGAAACATTTTGTATTTTAACATTATTTTTTTAAAGAGCTTTATAATAATGCAAAGTTTATTTTTTATTATTTATAGGCTCGCGCATGACCACTGTCTCACCTGATGGTAAGCGATGATGTGGTCGACGATGTAGCACGCTTACCTAGAAGAAACCTATTCACTCTTGACTTAAAGGCTTCCAGGTTGTAGCTATCAGGAAATACAGACTCTGGCAGGGAATTGCAATCCTTAGCTGTATGCATAATAAAAGTATTCCCAATACGTTTGATGCGTATGGGTGGGATGTCCTCCATGTACCGATGACGCATCGCCATACGTCTTGTAGTCCGATGATGGAACGGGCTATTTAGTTCAAGACTAATTAGTTCATGCAATTCCATCGCACACGCCCCGAAATGTAACTGATAAAAAAACCGACAGACTGGCAACTTGGCGCCGATGTTCAAGGTTCTGGAGCCTAGACTCTCCAGTATCTCATAGCCGATGAGCCTCTTGGCCCGTTTTTTGTATCTAGTGCGCCTAGTTGGTTCTAGACTAGGACTGGCCGGACTAGGCTGGACTAGGCTGGTATATTAAAGTATAGTGTAATTGACATAAAGGAGCTCGTGGCTAAATAATGACAGTCGCACGGGTTGATCATCATGGTTAAGCAACGCTTGACGAGGTCGGTCCGTGGATGGGTGACCATTTCAACATACCGAGTTTCCTCCGTGCCTCGGAAAGCACGTTAAGCCGTTGGTCCCGGCTGTTATTTGCAGATCTTTGACAGTCGTTACGGGTAGTCAGAAGCTTGAGATCTGACACCAGTCTTGCCAAGGGGTACCCGTGTTACCCAGTTACTGGGTTGTGGAGGTCAGATAGGCAGTCGCTCCATGTAAAACACTGGTACTTAGCTGAATCCGGTAAGACTGGAAGCCGACCCCAATATAGGTGGGCAAAGGCTAGGCAGATGATGAGTGTAATTGACATAACACATAAAATATCATAACGTCTACAATCCCCAAAGGGTTAGCAGAGATGCATCTAATAGCACTGCCACATTTCGTCAGCAATATTTAAGTCCCATATAATACCTACATATCCTGTCCAATTAAACATCAACCAGGCATAAGTAAACACTCCAGATGCTACTGAGAACATCTTGCTAAGGAATGCCGACCGTGATCTCATCGACGCTTTCGAGATTTGGTGCTGGCGAAGGATACTTCAAAGACCAGACTTCTGCTTCGAAAAGTTGTAAATCAAAGTGCTCTTCTGTCCGCTTGTCACGCATGTGTTGGTTCGACACTTAGATATGGTATTTAATGTTCTGGGGAAATGCCTCTGAGAGAGAAACTATCTTTAACAAATCTTTTATTATTATTATTTTTAGCTCAAAAGAAGTGTACGAGTCACCGAGCGATTTGTGCTTTATGATCAACTGAACCTTGTAAACCGCACTTTATTTATTTAAAAATATTGACTTTTCCATCATTGTACATTTATGAACTAGCATTGGACATAAGAACTAACCTAAATAAATATGAAACTTTAAAAAGTGGAGGGCAGTGGTGGCTCAGTGGTATCGGCCACGAGTTACAATTTGTAGGTCGTGGGTTAGAGCCCAGGCAGGCGCTTTACTTTGTGTAAATTATTTCATCACCACTGCTCTCAAAACGGTGAAGGAAAACATCGTAAGGAAACCGGCATGTCCTAGAACCAAAAAATCGAAGACATGTGACATCCACCAACCCGCACTGGGCCCGCGTGGTGGATAACGGCCCATTCCCTCTCACAGAGAGGAGGCCTGTGTCCTAGCAGTGGGAACATTAATAGGCTGATGTTGATGATGAAAAAGTGCAAGACTTGCCAGTACACTCAGTGCAATAAGCCATAGAACCGTGCGTTGCCTATGGTCCACCCGCCTAGTTCACCTTGGTGGAAACGGTTATGTTTGTTAAGAGTGCATATTGCGGGCTCTAGAATATATAATAAACTACCTAAGTACATAAAATAATCTAGTAATTTCAATTTATTTAAAAAACAAAAATAAAAAAGTATTTTCAAAAAGCTTATTATTCCGTTAATGATTACTTTAATGAGAAAATAATGTAATGATTAACTTTAAGTAATTGTCCAATAATAGAATTAGGTAATGTATAGATGATGCTATTGTTAATTAATAATGTAATATTTTATTGTAATATTTTGCACACCTGCCATGGTAGGATATGGTCTAAAGAACTTTTATAAAAATGTCACCCTGAAAACTACCCATATTTCGCAAATAAATTATTTGATTTGAGACTCTGCACCACCTGCCTGAATAGATTCCAGGAATACTTTGGTCAGATTGCCCGGAAAGATGGCCATAACCTTGAGCAGTTGATGATAACTGGCAAGGTCAAGGCCACTGGGTCACAGCCCTATCAGATGGTCTGACCAAATCCGTTCAACGCTCAACACTAATTTGCACGAAGCAATCCACGACGCCAGCGACAGAACAGATGGAGGAACATTATAAGAAAGGTTGATCTCCCGTCGGGGAAATCATGACCCTAAGGGTAATTAGGAACACGACGCGAGGAGGACGATTGAGAAATACCAGATGGAAAAACTCAATAAAACTTAGCCGGATCCGGGCATCGAACCCGAGACCTCATGCCCAGTAGAAAAAATTCTAAATAATAAAAACGCTTCTAAATCCATCTTAGGTATTTAAATTATACCTAAGATGGATTTGGAAGCTTTTTTATTATTTTGAACTTTGTATGGAGAACCAATAATTTCGAAGTACTAATGCTACGCAGACGAAATCGCGGACCAAAGCTAGTGATAAATAGTCACCCCCCCGGTGGTTTCCCGCTTTGTCGAGGCGGGGAGGCTCAGTAACCGTGGCTTGGTCACCCACGGTGAAGCGAAGAGGAACACGAGGAGGGGCCGCTCGTCAGGGCTTTTGCCGACTAAGCCGACGACGTAGCGGCCAACTAGTAGGTTGCGGTGCCGCTTGGTAACAGGCGACATCGCAACTGAGGTGGGCCGCGATGTCTTATGGAGATTCCCAGGTCCCATACGATATCGCGGCTGAGGGTTGGAGGCCGCGGCGGGAGAGGAGTGCCGGTATTGCGGTGCGCCGCTCTCCCTACCTTCCGCGGCCGAGACGGGGTTGCCACCGTCTGATGGCGGACGCGGTGGGGCCGCATATATATTTTATTTTATATTTTTTTACACCAAATTATAGTTATTTTCATAACAAATTAAAATCTTATATTTTATAAAGATTTAATTAAATTTAAAGTCTTCAGTCTTTGTTTCACACGCCAAGCATATTTGTTCAGTTGTATATGGACCATCTGAAATAAACGTAAAACCAGATTTTTTCAAATTCCTATAGATAAGATGAAAGTATCAGCGTCCTCACTGACTTTAAAGTTTATATAATAATAATTTTTTTATTGATAGTGTATCACTTATATTGGTCATAAAATAAAAAAATAAAACCGGCCAAGTGCGAGTTGGACTCGCGCACGAAGGGTTCCGTACCATTATCGCATAAAACGGCAAAAAAACACGTTTTTTGTATGGGAGCCCCACTTTAATATTCGTTTTATTCTTTTTAGTATTTGGTGTTATAGCAGCAACGGAAATACATCATCTGTGAAAATTTCAGCTGTCTAGCTATCACGGTTCATGAGATACAGCCTGATGATAGACGGACAGACAGACAGACAGACAGACGGATCACGGAGTCTTAGCAATAGGGTCCCGTTTTTACCCTTTGGGTACGGAACCCTAACTAGTTACAACAATGCTACATAATAAATCACTGTGAAATGAAATAAAATAGAATTTCAAGGGAGATAAGTTTCTTTTAAAGCGGATTTCTTTCCATTTGTCAACTTGGTTGTAAAAGAATTCTAGTCGACAAAAAGCCCTCATTATATTTATTACTACTGTATTCCATGATGGTGTAAGTAGGGGTGTTACCTATAGTGGATATACTTAAATTTTAAGTTATCTTGTAAGTCCATGTTTTTTTTCTAAATCCTTCTACACGTATTGCCGTTAAATGGACCCAAGAATGAATAAATGATAGACAGATACATATAATTAATTGTTGTAACCAAGTTAAGCGCTCACCAATAGTAAACCATTTGGTGCTTGGTAAACCAGATTCCTGCCTCGCTGATACAATAGCTTCTCTGATAGCTATGGGTATCGACACTGACATGCAAGTAGGTGGCTCGCTGCATGCTGTAATAAAGATTATATCATTAGAATGAAAAATTAAAGAACATGTACTTCATCATAATCATCATCATATCAGCCGAAAGAGTCCACTGCTGGACATAGGCCTCCCCCAATCGTCTCCACATTGATCGATCCCGTGCGTCCCGCATCCAGTGCAACCTTCACCAGGTCATCGGTCAACCTGGTGGGAGGCCTTACCTGGCTGCCCTCCTGCACCAAAACAGCTTCTTGAAATAACGGACTTGGCTCTTACAGCCTTCGTATGCACCGTTGACCCGGATGCATCAACTTCTTCTTCGGATCATTGAACTACTTCTGGTTAGGCTCATCCAAGAAGTGAAATGATAATAGCGGTATGCTCAGGACATGTTTGCATCCTGAATAAAATCCACTCCTAACAGCGTGTGGTTATCGTGTGGACACGATAAAATTTGTGAGGATACTCCGACTTTATCTGTAGTCTAAGCCGTAAACCATCTTTGCATTGCCCTTTGGGTGACTGTAAGCTTTCTGATGAGGCCCATTGTAAGCGACCACGTCATGTGAACATGTACTAATTATACTAAAATGGCTAACCACCTCCTTTTCTGAAGTTGGTTAAAAAATAATAATAACAGGTAACTAGTATCCTTTCTAGGTCAGATTTATCACTGTCACACAATCCGTCTATCAATTTTTTTGTTCCTCTTTTACCTTTAATTTCACTTCCAAGCAGAGTTCCTTGATACACTGAGTGACAAGCTTTCGAGTGTGAGAAGTGTTTTGACTAGAACGCGTAAGCGTCGCGTATTTCACGGCGCTCAGGACCCGCTCACACTTAGAAATCAGTGTCGCCGGACCTGCTCTGCTCGAAAGTGAACCAGCACTGATTTACAAAACTTTCCCCAAAGTGGTATTTTGAGTAAATAAATAAAACCATAAATTGTATGCATCGAAAGCAGGTTAGTATTGCACCAAGCCATCTTACCTTTTGACCCAAATATAGCTTTAGTAGAATAAGACTTCTTTCTCAAATAAACCCTAAAGTCTTGTGGTATGTCTCTGGCTTGCGGCACATAGTAGTTCCAAGTACGGTCAGTAAGTAGTTCTCCTGTGTTGCAATCGTAGACCAGGTTCTCACTGGTCCAGTAACCGAGACCCATGACGAAAGCACCTTCAACCTGGGAATGAAAAGTAATTACCATTATAACCTGAGATTATAACATAAAATACAAAAAAAATGTGCTCGTTAATATGCCTTCTATATGTCTGGGATTTTTGCTGCATCTCTTGTTAATATTGTTAAAATATATATATGTATAAATCATATAATTATGACTTCATCCACAGCATGACATAGGCCAATTTTTACTAATGCCAATCTCCAAATCCACCCTGCGAAGGTCGTCGTTCCATCTAGCCTGAGGGCGTCCTACCTTACGTTTACCAGTTCGCGACCTCCACTCAAGAACACGTTTACCCCAACGGTCATCGGTTCTACGACTTATATGGCCGGCCCATTGCTACTTCAGCTTACTTATTCTGTGAGCTATGTCGACTACTTTGGTTCTCTGCCGGATCACCTCGTTTCTGATTCTATCCCTTAGAGAGACTCCGAGCATAGCCTTTTCCATAGCTCGCTGAGCAACTTTGAACTGATGAACCAGCCGGCTACGGTAAGGCACGATATTCGGTCACATGCATAGCCAATATTATAAAACAAATTGAATCAAAACTAACCTGCCCAACATCTATTTCAGGATTCACACTCTGTCCTGCATCTTGTAGCACATCTACTCTCAAAATTTCAGATTCTCCAGTAAGCACATCTATTTCAACTTCAGCCACTGTCACTCCATAAATCTCATAATTCTGCACATCGTTTTGACCAGCAAACCCATGAGATTGCAGGTCTACAAACATTTCAAAACTCTTCTGGATTAACTGTTCCCATGTTGGGTTGTTCAACTGACTTCTAACAGGTTCGAGTCTAGCTAGTAACTGTTCACAGCATTTTTCTACCGCAATCATTATATTCTGTGTTGTAAGACTCCCACCTGTGACAGCGGCATTCGGAGATGAAATTGTATTATTTTCTTTTATGATAACTTTTTCAATAGGAATTTTTAACATGGAAGCAGCTATTTGAGCAGCTTTTGTATTAATACCTTGGCCTATTTCAACTCCTCCATGGCTTATAGCAACAGTGCCGTCGGCTTGGTACACTGCGAGGTTCACGTCAAAATATCTTGCGTATCTGTGTTCCCATCTAAGGAATACTATTCTTAGACCACGTTTCTTCCATCTGTTTTCTGCATTGAACTTATTTACGACTGCTCTTCTTGTTGCGTATTCTGATGTGCCATATAACGTTTGGCACATAACCTTCAGGTCATTATGTTGAGGGTCTAGGTTTGCCAAGCGCAATTGTATTGGGTCTAGTGAAAGCTCGTAGGATATCTGTTCCATCATGAATTCTGCCATTGCTATGTTTTCAAAGGTTCCTGGAAATATTTACAAAAACATGTTTGGTGAGTTGATTAGTATGCATGGGATTTCACTAGTTACGCTGTAATAACTTGGCTATTATTATGGTTTACCTGGAGACCGAAACCAAGTATTCTTAGCTGTATCTGTAAGCGTATTTATACACCTATGATTCCAAGTGGCAGCATTGTAGCAGTTATTGTAAACGTTGACACCTAACTGGGTCAAGTCCTCGTTGACCGCGTACCCATTGTCTTCATACAAATTGTAATTGATGTATTGGAAAACGCCTGATTTGTTTACGCCTAGCTGTGAAAGAAGATGATTGCTAT
The DNA here is from genome assembly GCA_948252205.1 of Orthosia incerta. Taxonomy (NCBI): domain Eukaryota; kingdom Metazoa; phylum Arthropoda; class Insecta; order Lepidoptera; family Noctuidae; genus Orthosia; species Orthosia incerta. The sequence goes on along the minus strand of OX411755.1, from coordinate 27,745,049 downwards.
ATTCAAAGTGAGTACTACTCGGTCAAAATAACTGTGCATTTGGCGCTGTTACGTCACTTTGACTTTCGACTCTCGCTATTGGCGCACGAGGCGCAGGCCAGCTAGGTGAATTAAGTCTACGTCATGATATCCTTTAAATTGATCTCGAAGTATATTATGTGCACAACTGCTCATTTTCTGCCTAATCTAGAAAACTGTCAAGTAGCGAATCTGACGAATTTCGAACCTGTCCAATCCAGAAACTGTCCTATACCGAATAAAGGAAAATGTCAAGTGTAGATGTCCATTGAATTTCATTTGCCACCTCACTCCAAGCGTATTCATCTATTCTAGCATATTCAGTAAGATTATTGTTGTAGAAACACGGCTATTTTCCACTAACTGGAAAAAAACAATGCCGTTCCCGCCATTATTCCAAAAAATTAACACGTGCGTCCTCTCGATGTACGCCTCGGCGTATGATATGCGGTACGGCAGGCGTCACGAAGCTTGCATGCGCGAGCGTGACGTTGCCGTGAGTGGAGTCGATGACTGTCGATGTGCACGGTTATTTTGGGTGTGTTGTATATTTATTTATTGTGATTGTTGTTTCTTGTGAGTTAGTTATGTTTTATAAGTGACCATTACAAGACGTAACCATATAGCTGTAGCTATAGGCACTCTAAAAACTATTACCTCAAAACCAGTAGAACACGGAAACCTCTTCCCCATTGCTCTGGTAATGGTCTCCATTCTCTGTATGATCCTGCAGGGTCGGTTCAGCTTCATGGCTACTAGGCTAGAAGCTACCGCTGTCTGTATGGTGCGTGATATTTTTATGCCGTATGACCCACCGAGACGACGAACGTGGATGTCGATCCTGAAATACAGAGATAATATGACTAGCTCATGGTCTGGTAAGGTTTCAGGATCAGTTTTGAGTGAAGAAAATTGTGATTGTCATATCACCCTTTCACCCACAACCAATTCATTTCTTCTGCTTCTATAAATCTTTATTAGTCATCATATCAGTGGTCAATCATGGTCAAACCATCCATCCGTTCTTCAAAGTTAATAATAATTTTCAATAATATTTACTTGCTCTGATCAATCTTCAAAGCCCGTGATATCAGCACCTGCATTGCCCCTGTCCATTGCGCAGTCGCATACACTGCCAATCCCTCTTCTATAGGTTTAGTCACACTGACCAAAGTCTCCATAGAAAAGTGATACTGTCCTTTGATTGTATTCCCTCCTTTTATAACTTTTTCTATATCCTGACCTCTGCATGTTGCTTTAATTTCTCGAAACAGTGTATTTCTTGCAGGATCTTTCTTTGCTGTTTTTATATCAATTACTGGTCTTTCAACATTTGTGTATTTTACTTTGACAAGATTAACTGCTTTGTCAGCAGTGTCTTGTGTATCGGCTACTAACACGCCTATTGGCTGGTTGTAGTATTTGACTTGACCACTGCAGAAGACTTCTTCGTTTATTGAGTAGACTGGATCATCTGCTGGTGTGAAAGAGTTTAAACCGGGTATGTCTTTTGCTGAATAGAATGTTATTACTCCTGGGCAGTTCTGAAATAAAAGTCAGTATGCATATAATAGTAAATTGTGATTTTAAGTTAATTTTACACGATACTGTACTAAAGAATAGAAGGTACTTACAAGAGCAGCCAAAGGGTCTATCGATACTATGCGACCTTTACTAACAGTGCTCAGAACAAACGCACCGTAGACTTCTCTGGGAAATGTGGGCAAGTCATCTGTATACATTGCTTCGCCTGCACATTGAACCTAAAAAACCAATAAGTACTATTCGATTTCTATGTAATCACATAGGAAAACTTAGGATCCAATCTCACAAATATCTTACAAAAAAGATTTCTAAGATAACTAACTAAATAGAATGTGAAATATTTGCCTTTTAGTATGGATGTATGTCAATTGCCTTAACATTTCATTGTCTCTTTTTGTTATTAACTTAGTTACTCAATTCCTTGTTGCTTTTTCAAAACTGATCTTATGGTAGATACTTACCAAACCTTCAATTTTTGGTATAGGCTGGGTGATAGGCCATAAGCTGGGGTTTGTGTTGAATATCTGCTTTCCATCAGACACCGGTCTTGTTTCATGCAATTTGATTGTGCCGGATTTATAGCGTGGATGTACCAATGAATCTGGACATAATGTAAGCAGACCCTGAAATTAAAAATGATCAATCATTTTCTTAACCTAAATATTTCTTCTTTACCATACTTACTAATCGTTTTAGTACATTACTGCAGAATCCAGTAAGTAAGTTGAGGCCAAGTATGAGTTAACCGGACCGAACCGCAGGTGAGGTTGTATACGAGGCCAGGATGGCTTTCTTACTGGTTGAGACTTGTATAATGCTTTTCTCAAAAGTGAAAGAAAGTTTAATAACAAATTCGTTTAATTAATATTGAAGGTTACATTCATATTAGGGCAATTACTGAGAGGTATTGTGATCGATTTACCGGGGGCATTTATATTTGTTTGTACATCTTGATTAACGGTCTCTTGGCGTGCAGTAAATGTCTGTGAAACATTAATTTGGTTGTTTGGGAAGGTAGATGTTTGCAATGATGTTACGGGCAGGGAAATAGTGGTCGGTTCTTGGCGAGAGGTAGCTGGCTGCGGAGTCAGGGTTAGCTGCTGTTGACGCGATGCAGACAGCTGCGGGGAGGTGGATATGGTGTGTTTTGAGTACTCTATTTTATTTTTTTATTTAATTGCTTACAATTTCACTTTTATTTTCTAACTAGCTGTTGCCTGCGGCTTTGGTCCCGTGGACCACCCCACAGGATCCATTTTCGGGATTAACAAATAGCCTATGTCACTCAGGAATAATGTAGCTTTCTATTGGTGAAAGAATTTTCCAAATCGGTCCAGTAGTTTCGGAGCCTATTCGGTACAAACAAACAAACAAATCTTTCCTCTTTATAAGATTAATATATAGTATATATGACTCTTCTATGTATCCTTCTGCAACTCGGTTCGAATTCCACCCCCGTGTCGTTTTATTTTCGTGAGATTGGCTCCAGATTCAGCAAGAAGGGTAGCAGACGACCTCCGGAAACAATGGCAAGTACAGCTCTCTGGATTTGGTAGATTCAAATATTCTGCTATTTGTTTAGGCATTGCGGCAATCTTATGACGACCGATGTTTTGTCGCAAGCATGTCCCGTTTCTATAATTGATTAAAAAATTATCACTTTTAATATTTTCAGGGCGCAACTCATGGTATTTCCTTAGAATATGAGCTGACTCCTTGTGTATAACAAAAGAGCGATCAATTTTTGTTTTTGTTTCTCGTACTTTTACCAAAATTATTTCATTATGGTATTCCACGTCACTGTTTCAAGGGTTCCGAAGTCAACAAGGAACCCTTATAGTTTCGGTCTGTCCGTCTGTCCGTCCGCAGCTTAGCTCAGAGACTCTAAGTACTAGAAAGCTATAATTTGGCATGGATATACATATTAATAATTCCGACAAAGTGGTACAACAAAATAATGAAAAAAAAAATTTTTGGGCTTCAAAAATATATTGGGTTTGTTACAACCATTTTTCGATTCAGGGATCCGTTTGCGTAAAATTAAGCTTTAAATTGCAATTTTTTGTTAGAGTCAAGTGTCCTCCCCCCCTGCCAGCGAAATGGTAGCTCTTGGCTATGTGAAAAAAATCACGGCAGTAGCATATATGACGAAATTAAAAGGAAAACTATCACAGCTAAGTAGGCTTTACAAGTTTACGAGTACGAGTACGAGTTTGATTGTTTAAAAAAAAAAAAAAACAAACAAACAGGTTTTACAAGTTTACGAGTGATAGTCGACCAACTTAAAAAATGTACTTGGAACAGTAAAATTTTTGTAAAAATGTCATGGAAAAACAAAATTTTGAGCTTCAAGACATTCTCAGACAGAGTAGCAGCCATGGAAATTCAAATTTCAGATGAACTAAAAAGTGAAAAAAAAACAAAACTTTTTTACGAAAAAATACCACCGACTTCCAAATAAGAAAACTAAAAAGTGAAAAATTACTTTATTTTTTGGAAGTCGGTGTCCATAACGCAAAAAAATGGTACCTAAAAAAGGTCTTTTTGTATTTCACTTTTTAGTTGTACCTACCTAATAGGCAAGTTGTTTAGTAAGTTTCCTATAACGCCTGAATAGATTACCCGAATATCGTGAAACTTGAACAAAACCGATCAAATGAGAGATCTGCTTACCCCTCAAGAGCGTACTGGCGTGATGTTATGTTATGAAATGGAATAAACAATAAACAGACATGCGATTGCAGCAGTCCCGAGAGATTTGCCGTTATTTATTGAAGAGTTCTGTTGTATATCTTCGAAGTTCTTCATAAGAACTTCACTAAATAAAAATGGGACCAATTTCAGAACATACTCTTTCAAACAAAAAAAATATTTTCAAAATCGGTTCTCAATTGACGGAGATATCGGTGAACATACATTAAAAATAATTGATTGTCTGTAAAGCCGGCGTTCATCGGCGGCTTTCAAAGCAGCGTTGTCACGTCAAAAAAAAATGGTTGTCTGTAAAGTCGGTTTTCGGACGATAGTTTAACGTGACAACCTCATAACAAAGCATTGTTGAAATTATTGCATATTTAACGATACAATTAACGTCATTGTAACGCTACAATGAGCGAAACGTTACATTGAGTCATCCTTTTTCGTGCGTGCAGCCGGCGTTCATCGATTTATTAGACGTTGTCACGTCAAAAAAGAAACATACAAGAAGTCAAACATAGAACCTCCTCCTTTTTCGAAAGCCGGTTAATTCAAGATTGACTTGGATTTTAACACTTTTTACTGATTGAATAAAATTTAACAAATTAGTCCCAAAATAATCCAACCTTTTACTGTTTACTGTCTCTCTGCAGGACAAAGGCCTCTTCTTATACAGAAAAGGTACGAGCATTTATCACGTTGGCTCAATGCAGGTTGGCAATTTCAAACTTATACAAACTCTAAGTTCAGGTTTCATCAAGATGTTTTCCTTTATCATTGTCAGCGATGTCCTAAATAAACATAAAAATAATCGAATATTTCTACCTTATAAAATAGCCCCAAAGCTAATTGCCTCCTATAAGCTGCAGATGGTTCAGGTGGATCTTCAGTCACTACCATTTCAGCTTCCAAAATCTTCACAGCAGCTTGCAATGTTTCGTTTTTGAACAATGACTTGCCTACTAAAAACCTTTCAGTGGAAGATGCCCTGATAAAAGTTGGTGAAAGGCCACCAATGACTATTCTTGTTTGTAGAACCACATTTTCTGGATTTAATTTGAACATGAATCCGGAGTGCACTATTGCGTGTGCGTTTTGAGAACGTGGCATTATCTGAGAAGAAAAAGATAATAGTTTTATGTGATGAAATTAGCTTAATTGTAAAAGCTATACGGACTAATAGCTATGGACTGAAATATACAATGCCAAACGGCAGTGTACCTTGTCATAACCTGAAAAGTTATGATTTATATAGTACACACATCAACACGGTCTAGGGATATTTTTAAAAAAGCGAAAAAAAATCAATATGTTAATTATTTATATGACATGTATATATTTAAAAGATACGTTATTTCATATTCTACCATTTTTTAATAATGGTTAAGGTACTTCGATTAAAATTTCAGGATTTTATGGAAAAAAAATTAAGCATAGACGGAAACCGTATATGCATTAACTTTTAATTTATGAGTAAAAACTGAAAAAAATCATTGAACTTGTGTTTATAAACTTGAAGTTAGTAGTCTGAGAAAGCGCCCATGATGTTCATTACACATCGGCAACGATTCGGCATGCTCAGAACAAGGTTGTCAATGTCTTGCTGCGGCATATTGTCCCATGTCCTTCTGAGGTGCGCAAAAAGTTGATCTTCTGTAGCCAGATTTTCAGGAATTTCCTTCAGAGCTCTTTTTTGCAGCATATCCCACGCATGCTCAATGGGATTTAGATCTGGCGATTGAGCAGGCCAGTCTAAGGCCCTAACATTGTGTGTATGTAACCAAGCTGCTACCGTTCTCGCCGTATGTGCCCGGGCATTGTCGTGCATGAGCAGGAAATCTTGACCCATTTGTGTTCTGTGGGGCAAGATTACAAGCCCCAGCACCCGTTGGACGTATCGTTCTGCCGTCATATTGCCCCGCACCCAAACGAGATCCGTCCGTCCTCCAAGACGAATTCCTGCCCAAACCATAATTGTTCCTCCTTGGTATGGGTGAACTTCCTGAGGGTTCTGAAGACGGCTCCATCGTCCAGGAACTCGCCAAACACGCGTCCTTCGTGAATCTGGATGGAAGCCGAACCTGGATTCATCCGTGAACAGCACATTGGACCATTGCTCACGGCCCCAGTCCACGTGGTTCCGAACCAATTCTAATCGTCGTCCACGATTGCCTCTCCGTAAAGGTGGGTCCCGGAGTGGTCTACGAGAGCGTAGATTGCTTTCATGCAGTCGCCTTCTTACAGTTTGGTCACTCACAAGCGCTTGGTGTTCCACTCGCAGCCTTTGGACCAATTGAGTCGCCGTTGCATTTGATTGAGCTCGCGCAGTAATTTGCAAAAATCGGTCTTGTCTGGGGGTAGTGATGCGACTTGGCCCCCGGTGCCTCTCCGCTACTTCACCTGTGGCACGATAGCGTGTCCACAATCTTGAAATTACATTTTGGTGGGTCCCTATGGCCTCAGCAACATTACGCTGAACAGACCCAGCTTCCAGCATTCCCACAGCTCGTAACATCTCCGCCCTCGTCAAATGTTGCATGGCTACAATACCTCAATTTTAAATTTATCTTTCGTTTAAAAATGAAAAAAAAACTGTAACTAAACGTAATTTGTATTGTTTTCTAAAATACAAACAAATCGGTGTATAAAAGATTCCAATGCGGCCAGTACTTTTCGAGTTATTTAATTGAGTATGAAATATCCCTAGACCGTGTTGATGTGTTTAGTTCATTTGCTTTTCTTTATTTGTTATAGAGTTTTCAAAAAAAAAAGAGAGTTAAAGTGGTGCCAAAATTGCCCTGAGTTACATTGATGATGGTTTACTAGTGGAACGAAAAACCGTACCTTAAAAGTGACAAGCTTGCACTGTTTACTAAGAGGCGGCAACATCACGTTCAAAATCACCTTTCCTTTCATATCAAGCATGAGAAATTTTTGCATTGTTACTATTTGTGTCAGACCATTTGTAGACACTGAAAAAATAGATCTTATTTATTGTCTAGTACCGGTACTGGTACCTTGCTTCGAGACACGATGATTGCGTTTCGAATTGAAACTAATTTGTCTGGTCGATGTCTAGACACTTTGAAAAGCTTACATGTAGTTAGTTAAAGTTTCAACAAAAAGTAATAACACAAATGATGCGATAGTTATTTTAACGATAAAACAAAAATTAAAATAATAACTGTGACAAATAGGTAGAATATATCGTTGTCATTAAATTAATTATTTTTATAGTGATGCTTGGACACAGTAGATTTTAATTTGTGATTTAGTGGGATCGGAATTCATCGCCATTATAGTACATAACTTGAGACAGAAAGAAAATAAGGTTACTTATTACTGTCAGCCCACAGCTGGGCGAAAGAGAGTGTAAAGTCCCTCGGTCTAAAGTAGATGTGAACCACTGGTTGTTGTTTCCAGCTCGTCATTATCGTCTGCGACGGGATCTGATTTAAAGTACAAAAATAGATACCTAGATAAATATTACACTTACTGATAGTTAACTGTGCTCCAATTGTTTCGAACAACAAAAACAAATCTGATTGGAACTCGTTGTGCCTGTGTTTTATCATCAAGTTGCCCGCTATAGAGCCTACCTGAAAGAAAATTATTGGCCTTTGGGAAATAAATGGAATCAAAATTGACATAGCAACTGTAATTTGTTTTTCAGTTTATCTCGAAATTGTAATTTTTCTCTTTTGTATTTACCCAATTTCACAGCATATTCTTTCACTTAAAAAAATATTTTCTTACAAAACAAAAACTTACATTTCTCACAGCTATATGGGCCACCAATAAAATATGGTCATACAAAATCCTCAAATAGCCGAAGTATTCTTGTTCAGAAATTGTTTGTAATATTCCAAGGAAATTGGTTAGAGTTGTTTCACCACCTACGATAAGATTTTGGTCTATTATGTAACCTATCAAGTCTTGGGCTTGGCTTAGGTCTATGAGAACTTGAGCATTGTCTTTGATTTCATCTTCTGGATATACTCCTGTAACAATGTTTTTGTTAAAGATTATTATTAGAACAATAGCGCGCTCCATCGTCAACCACATCATCTCTTACAATTAGATGATATGCCAACTGTACACTCTCGCGCGAGAGCCCGAGGAAATGCTGTGCTTTGAGTTTGTAAAAAAATACTTCATGATTGAACTCAGTACTGAGAGCAATGTTATCCTCACGGGCTCTATAATCAGCCGGCAATATAATCGTCATACGGGAGCAAAAATTATCAACTGATGCATCAAACACTAGTCATTTCATAAAGTTATATGGATTTTCTTCTAATTCGGCATTAATAAAATTTATCTTACCTTTAGAAGTATTACCACATATCAATCTATACGAATCATAGCCCTCAGTGTTCAGTACTGTAAATATATCAGCAACTTTATTGGCCTTATACCAAGTTTTGCCATCCTTTAAATTAATCTTTAGTACACCATTGTTAATACTAAGATCATTCATCGACAGGATGCACCAGTCTTCATCTTCACATTCTTTGTTGCAAGATTTGTCACTTTTATTGCAAATTTTTAAATCTTCTATATCTGATATTTCAATGGTTTTTGGTGAATCTTTGGCGAATTTCTTAAAAGCTTCCAATATTGGTCGGTAACCTGTACACCTGCATATGTTGCTTGCAAATGACTGCTCTATTTCTAACATGGTTAAGTCCTTTTTGCTTTGGAGGAGGCTGAAACAAATAGTTGAGGTTCAGTGTGTTTCTATACTAAAACTAAATAGATGGATAGCTATGTACTATTATTTTATCAAACAAAACGCTAAGATTATAGTTACTGTGGAAAGTAACTGCTAGACATAGGCCTCCTCCAAAATTTAAAATGAATGAAACGAAATGAATGAAATATTGAATATCAATTGGTATGGATTAATATAAATCTGCCAAGCTTTTTTCCCCAACAATGTTGGGATCGCCTTCCAGTCTAAACAGATGCATCTGAGTACCAGTATCACATCACATCACACTAATATTATGAAGGCGAAAGTTTGTGAGTGTATTTGTGTGTTTGTTACTCTTTCACGCTAAAACGACTGTACGGATCTGTATGAAATTTGGTACAGAGATAGATTATTGTCTGAAATAGTACTATAAGGGTCAAAAGTGCAGTCACACTCTACCAAAACAGAAAAGGCAATTTTTTTGTAGGCAGCAAAATTTCAACTTTTCGCGGTTAGTAGGAATAATCTATACATTAATTTCTATACAAAATATTGAATCAGTTTTGGATAATTTAACTTCTTCTACAAAAACTAGCCATTTGAGTTTTGGGATAGTATGACTGCACTTTTGACCCTTGACTGTTCATAGAATTGGGCTAATTTTCAATATTCACGCGGGTGAAGCCACTGGCAGAAGCTAGTTTTACATAAAGTGACTGTCTATCTGACCTTCACTACCCAATAACTGGATAATGCGATACACCTTTGCCGAGGGAGTATCGTATTCAGAAGCCAGGAAATCTGACCTGTCTTGACCTGTTGTCAGATTGCCTGGCTTCTGACTATACGTCTCATCATCAGCCTTATAATGTTCCCACTGCTGGGACACAGGCATCCTCTCTGTGAGAAAGGTAATGGGCTTTAATCCACCACGCGGACCCAGTCCGGGTTGGTGAATGTCACATGTCTTCGAATGTTTGGTTCTAGGACATGCATGTTTCCTCACGATGTTTTCCTTTACTGTTTTAAGAGCAATGTTGATGAAATAATTTACACAAAGAAAAGCGCCTGCCTAGGTTCGAACTCACGACCTACTACACGTAAGTCGGGATCGTTACCACTGGGCCACCAATGCTCTTGACTATACGTAACGACCGTCAAATATGTAAAAATGACAGTTGGGTCCAACGGCTTAACATGCTATCCGAGGTACAGAGGAATCTCGATATCTTAAGATGGTCACTCATCCACAGATCGACCCGTGCGGTTCTTATTATTTAGCCACGAGCTCTTATATAACAATAATCTTCTTCTTTATATCTAAAATTAAGTCGGGTTAGTTACACCATTGAGTCGATAACGGCTGGACCGAGTTAACATATTATCTATTTTACATATTTTTAAGTTTATAAGTTAAGCACCTACATATTCACATTATGACATTATTTTAAGTATCTATTTTATTTACCCACGTCCGTGTGTCACTAGCGGGGTGCCAACTGAAAATCAGCGCTGGGTGTCTGGTGCCCAGCAAATGCTGAGTTGGTAACCCTTTCGGCGTGGGCACGCTCGGCGCAATCATTTTTAAACCTTGTTTGTAGTTTTTTTACTATTCTTCTATGTTACTTTGTGATTGTTGTTGTTGTGTTGTGTCTATGTCGAATAAATGTTTTCTATTCTATTCTATTCTACATAATTTTTAATTGGTTCGATTTATCTCCGTCACGAATAATATAATAACTATTATGAAATCCGTTTTTTTTTTTAAATAAATTATCCCATACCTTTTGCGTGCACAGCGCCATCTCTGATACCTCGGCAGAAAGAAAGGCTCGAGGAAGGACTAAAAACTAAAAAGAAAGGTCATCAGTAGGTATGATAGGGTATTTTAAGTTTGTAGAGTAGGGTAGATAAGGGTAGGGTAAGGTAGTTAGGTACGGTAGGGTAGAGTATGGGTGGCCAGTTGACGGTAGCGAAGCCGCGGGCACAGCTAGTTTAATATAATTGTAACTTACGTACCTGTACATAGCCATAACCCATCCTGGAGAACAGTACCCACACTGGGAACCATTGTGTTCAGCCAGCGTGGTCTGCACTGGGTGGTAGCCTTTATTTCTGTTGCCCACTGCTTCAATGGTGGTTATCTCCAGGCCGTGACAAGTAGTAATTGGAAGAATACACTGCATATAGAACAATCATGATTTATAAGAGCATGTTTTGTGTAAAAAACACCCTATGAGCTGAGAAAAATAATAGTAGTTTATGCAATGGTCATATAATAGGGATTGATGGTTGGAGTGGTTGATGTGATAACCCCATGCTCGTGTTTTAATACCTAATTATATGCCGTTGCATACATTACATTATCTTCACTCTTAAATTTGAAATAAAACAAAACTGGAAACGGAAAAAATATGTGGTATGGCGGGCAATTTAGATTCTAATTGCGCATGATAGCGCACCGCGCGCCTCCATAGACATGACACTACTTTGCCACAGTAAGTCAAGGAGCCCTTAAATGCCAATAAAATAAAAAGTAAAAGTGTGCCTGAAAAAATAAAAAGTTATTTTTCAATACAGTTGTTAAACATGGCGTACTTTCAGAGGCTATAATTATGATTCGAAAGTTAAATCTTACGCATAGGCATCTTTCTGTTACGCGGTCGTGACTTTTGTTTACGAGCTCGATCATTATGTTTGCAGTTTAGTTTTAAATTTATAAGTCAATTTAAAAAAGTTTAGGAGCAAGGAGTTTTCAAACGTAGAATAAAATGGGATAGATTTTCTAAGAGGAAAAATGAATGATTCCGTACGTTTTAGCATTGAATTCTCAAAAGTCTTATAAATGGTTGTTTAATATATTTAATTACCAGTTTTAATTTAATTATTTTCACATCAACATTTGTCAAAAATCGAATAGGCTGTATAGCTGTATAGGCTGATATCGTTGTAAAAAAATAAGTCCAGTTGCAAAAACGCACCATAAGTCAATTTAAAAAAGTTTAGTAGCAAGAAGCTTTCATACATAGAATAAAATGGGATACGATTTTATACGAGGAATAATTAATGATTCCGTACGTTTTAGCATTGAATTCTCATTTTTTTTTAAAGATGTTTAATATGTTTAATTATCAGTTTTAAGTTAATTATTTCCAAATTAACGTTTGTCAAAAATCGAATAGGCTGTATAGGCTGTTTTCTTTGTAAAAAAATATGTCAAGTTGCAAAAACGCGCCATGTTGAAAATTTTATTTTTTGTGAATAAACAAATCTAATTCTTTAATTTGTTTTTACTGTTTCTCACAACTGTATTGAAAAACGTCGTGTGATACACGGGTGTGCTTATATACTACTTCCCACCCTTGTATCACAATGTACTATTATGATGCAGTTGTTTGAAAATCGAAAGAAAATGTTGCACTGTAATGGGTTTTTTTTAAATTTTACCTATCCACGGATATAAAGTACATGTTTATACAATATTTTTTTAATTCATATTTGGAACATCACGTTGTGAGTGTAGATAAAATAACATTCTTCTTCAATTAGCCATGAATTTACTCAGAAAATTAAGTGAATTTATAGCCCATCATCATTGCCGGGAATAATAGAATCCTAAAAGCAATTTTTTTTTTTAAATCGTGACGATGAATCATTAAGTAGATTGCATAAGACTAAATTCTTCACACGCTAAGAATCTGCGTTCCGCCAATAATCTTCTCCTACTGTGTCCTTCTCATACTACTGATTTTGTTCACTCTTCCTTTCATATTCAGGCTATTCTTCTTTGGAACGCGCTTCCTCTCGAAATCAGGACGGCCACCAGTCAATATGCTTTCAAGCGTAAATTGCGGTTTTATTTTCAACGGGGAGAGGGGACATCTCGATAACTTCTATTAATTATTTTATTTAAATATATATATATATTTATTTAGGTATTTATTATACAAAATATATATGTATGTGTATTTTAAGCAACTTATTATTAGTATTTCTTTGTTTTTCTTTTTTGCTTGTCACAATTTAAACAATGCACCTGCCATGTTGTCTCTTCACCACCCTTGGTTGACTGGTAGAGAATGCCTAAGGCATTAAGTCCGCCATAGTACCTTTGTGCATGAAGTTTTAAGTAAATAAATTCACTGCATCAAGTATATTATAGTCTACTAGATTAAACATAGACAGTGGTGTGAGTGAGCCACTTTTCAAAACTTACAATCTCGCGACAAACTATTACTACTTCTACTACAACTTTTCAACAAATGGCAAGTATCAATATATCACTGTATCTTGTACAAAAAACTTGTCAGACCCTTACCGCATTAACAGCATATGGTACACCGGGAGGCCGTCGTGCAGTAACCACGCAAGCTCCGCAGCCAGCCTGGCGACACATGTACTTGGTGCCACGCAACTCCAGATACTCTCGAATGTAGTCCAAAAGCATCACACTGGAGCTAACTTCACAACCCACTGAAATCATCACCATCATTATCCGCCTTCTCTTTTCTCAAATGTGTAGGGATCGGCTACCAGGCTAAAAAGGTTGAGGCGAAATCCAGTGTTTTATGTAGAGCAACTGCCCATCCGAGCTCTTCAACCAAGGTACAGGATAAAACGGTAATATGGTACGGTGTTAAACGCATTGACAGAATATGTAGTAGAGGAGCTAGCCTGGTCACTATGATGCTTATTTGATTACGCTTATGTTTGTTTTTTGCCACGAGCCTCCTGATTTGCGAACACGTCATGGATGAAGTATAAGATTGATCTAGTGTACACTGTATGTGCCTGTTCAATCTATCTTTGTCAGCCTGGATTTGCGCCCAGTTCATAACTATCATTTCATCATTCAACACTACAATAGTTCATGCAACTTAAACGTAACTGACGAAATGTGGTTGTATCTGACCCCTGACCGAAAATGAGGCTTGTTATAAGTTTAACGTGTGTTTATATTATGTATTAGTGTGTCTGTCTCTGGTATTATAGCTCCTTAACGAATGAACCGATTTTGATTTAGTTTTTTTTTTCGTTTGAAAGTTGATATTATCGGGAGTGTTTGTAGCTATGTTTGATGAAAGTCGGTTCAGCATTTCAAAAGTTATGGGCGTTTTACTGTTTGAATTAGGGTATTTTCGCAAGATATCATATGCCGCGATGAAAGGTATTCGTACTTTTTATTTTTTATTTGTTATAGGCTCGCGTTTGACCACTATCTCGCCTGATGTTAAGTGATGATGTGGTCGAAGGTGAAGCACGCTTGCCTAGAAGCAACCTATTCACTCTTGACTTGAAGACCCCTAGGTTGTAGCTATTAGGAAACAAAGAAACCGGTAGGGAATTCCACTCCTTAGCTGTACGCACAATGAAAGTATTTTCAAAACGCTTTGTGCGTATGGGTGGGATATCCACCATGTACTGATGGTGCATTGCCGTACGTCTTGTAGTCCGATGATGGAAAGGGCTAGGCGGAATCAAATTGTGCAGTTCCATCGCACACTCTCCGAAATGTAACCGATAGAAAACCGACAGGCTGGCAACTCGTAGGTTTTGGAGCTTTGAGTTGACCAGCGCATCGTTGCGGATAAGTCTCTTGGCCCGTCTATCAATCGACTCAAGTGCATCTAGTTGGTACCTGGCAGATCCGTCTCATAGGTGAGAGCAGTACTCCATGCATGACCGAACTTGCGCTTGAACTCCAAAATAAAGTACCTAATTTCAGCTTGGGCTTCAATTATGTAGTTGTGTCAGTGATTTAAGAACGAAGATAAATGAGCGTTTGTATGCGTTTTTAAAAACAGGTTTTTAGCGCATGCATAATGCTGTATGCATTATGCATGCGCTGTAATGCATACAAGTAATAAACAAGCCAGTTAAAGTTATTTATTCTATCTGTGTTTATTTACCTGACTTCAAAAAGGAGGAGGTTCTTAATTCGACTGTATATCTTTTACTTTGTGTGTCAACTCAGAAAAAGCTAGTGCTTCTCATATGGTCCTATTTAAATTTGGTGAAGTGATGAAGAACTTCGGTGACATAAGAACTCTTCAATAAACAAGGTAAATCTCTCGGGATTGCTGTAATTGCATGTTGGTTTATTGTTTACGCTATTTCATAACACATTACTACGCCGGTACGCTTGAAAGGGGTACGCAGATGTGTACAGTTCACCCTGGCACACTCTCATTCCAGTTATGTTCAAGTTTAATGTTATTCGGGTAAACTATTCTTGCCTAACTTTGGGCATTGTAAGTACGGAATTCTAAAATGTAGTCTATGATCACGTATATTGTGTTTGAAATCGTGAATTTACCTAGTATGATTTTTATATCTTGCGTTCCGTACCCAAAGGGTAAAAACGGGACTCTATTACTAATATTGCCCGTCTGTATGTCTGTCACCAGGCTATATCTCATGAACCGTGACAGCTAGGCACTTGAAATTTTCGCAGATAATGTATTTCTGTTGCCGCTATAACAACAAATACTAAAAAGAGAATAACATAAATACTTTAGAAAGAAAGAAAGAAAGAAAACTATTTTATTTGGCACACACGGATACACACAAATAAACGGGAATACATTAGTGGGGCTCCCACACAACAAACGTGATTTTTTTGCCGTTTTTTGCGATACTGGTACCTAAGGAACCCTTCCACCGACTCGCACTTGGCCAGTTTTCAATATCTATTTTAATAATGGTTTATATCACAATTGAACTGCATATAGCTGCATAAACGTCACATTATAGTAAACTCGCATCAAAAATAGTTAATAATTAGCACAGGTGTTCATTGTCCTGAAACCAATTAATGCAGATTCACGACAGAGCTTAATTAATGTGCACAGTAAAAACAGGTGACGTGATACATTGTTCTTAATTATTATTAATATAGCCTTGTATGTGTTAACGAAACTGATGATAATGTGGCCTGGTATATCACTAAAGGCAAAAAAGAAGGATGCAGTCTGGTTGAACTCAGTTAACTATTGAAAAAACAGCTTAGTAATCGTCATTATACAAACCGTTTCAAAGTGTCTGTTAACCGGCTTTGTTGTTTAGCTGCAAAACAGGTTATTTCTTTCGTAGGTACCATTTTTTTTGCGTTATGGACACCGACTTACAAAAATAAAGTTATTTTTCACTTTGTAGTTGTCTGGAAGTCGGTAGTATTTTTTTGTAATTTTCATTTTTTATTTTTAGTTTTTAGTTTTTTTCTTTTTTTATAAAAACGTTGCCCCACACTCGGAATTTCTCCTGTATCGTGGGTGCGTTTACAAACATATAAACTCACATACACAAACACCTGTAGAACACCAGTTGTACCTACCTAATAGGCAAGTTGTTTAGTAAGTTTCCTATAACGCCAGAATAGATTACCCGAATATCATGGAACTTGAACAAAACCGATCAAATGAGAGATCTGCTTACCCCTTAAGAGCGTACTGGCGTGATGTTATGAAATGGTATAAACAATAAACAGACATGCATGCACATTGCAGCAGTCCCGAGAGATTCGCCGTTATTTATTGAAGAGTTCTGTTGTATATCTTCAAAGTTCTTCATCAGATCTTCACCAAATTAAAATGGGAGCAATTTCGGCACATACTCTTTCAAATAAAAAAAAATTTCAAAATCGGTCCACAATTGACGGAGATATCGGTGAACAAACACAAAAAAAACGTACATGTAGTCGAACATAGAACCTTCTCCTTTTTCTAAAGTCGGTTAAAAATAACATGTGTTTCAATCAGTATATTATGTTCCCCTGCCGGGAAACAAGCAATAGAACTCAGTGGGAATGAGTAGGTCATAATCCACCTTGCGTACCGCGTTCCTTTTGTATTGCTAATATCTTCGAATGTTTGATTCTAAGGAATTACGGCTTGCTCACAATGATTTCCTTCACTGTTTTGAGGATAGTGCGTTAAATAATTTTCTCAAAAAAAAGTTCCTGCCTGAGTTGGAACCGATGACCTACAGCTCGTATTATGGCAATTATCACGGGGCCTTCACAGCCCAACTCAATTATCCAGCTAGCTAAATATTGGACGGGAAACATAGGTCTATTAACGAAATACATTCCAAGTGCACCGATTTCATTTAATAGTTCTGTACAACTTACCCGAGTAATCAACACCATTGATTTTAAAACTGACTCTGTCCATGATTGCACTAAGTCTTCACCCATTGAGAGCCACTGTGTGAGTGGTGCTCGCCAGCACTGTAACTGGAGTAAAGTCTGAAAACTTGGAAACACACGGCGATGCATTGCGTATGGATACGTGACTGTTTAAGGCCTAATACCTGTCAGTAGCCGATTTTAAAAAGAGAATCACGTCTAAATGGATAGTTATTTTTTTTTGGAAAAATATAAACTATCCATTATAAATAGGTCCAGTAGTTTCGGAGTCTATTCGGTACAAACAAAAAAACAAACAAAAAAATATTGCCTCTTTATAATATTAGTATAGACATTAGACCATTTTCTTAATAATTTGATTTATGAACATTTTTTATTCTGTTTTATTCGTATAACATAGAGTAATAATTTTTATAAATGATGTCTATCATGGACAAAAAAACGACAATGGCACCAAAACCGCCGGGCATATTTTAATGAAATTTTCACCATCTCTAAGAAAATATGACTATTTACATTTTGATTTACGGCTCTTTTTAAGTCATAGAATAATAAGGATAGTAAAAATAAATTGTAGTTCTAAAAACTAAAAAACACGCTTTAATGGTAAATTGAACTAAAAAGTCAAGCTAATCCTGAAGATCTTGGTAAGGCTAATAATGGGACAAACTATTTAAACGCGCACGGTAGAATCAACTTTTATTACTTGTAAAGGACATGGCTAAACAACTGCCCTAAGCATGTATAGAAATTATTCACTAGCTCGTAACATTCAAATATTCATTAATAAATTATTACAGTTTTATTATTCTTCTGGAACTTTCACGAATTAATCAAATAATTAAAAGTTTTTTCATGTTTTTGTTTGACAAGAATAACATAAGATTCCGTTCTACGAAAAATTGTAGTCAATAAACCTACTTTTAAGGACATTTGCGTAAGTCGAAACGAACAGTATTCATTATTATTTATTTTTGTACCTATCGCAATACATCTGAAATATTAATTATTGAATTATTATACTTATTTCCACTTAATAATAGTACAAGAACGTTTTTTTTTACCATAATATATATAGCATCAAGCTGTTGTATTACCCGAAGAGGTAAGGCAGAACTTTGGCTATTTGTAATAAAGTTTTATAAATAAAGTTTTGTCTGACCCAGGAACCGAACCCGCAAGACCTCACGCTCAGCGATAGTACATGCGATTATTACACAAAGTTTAAACGCTGCGTTTATTAAAACGCTGAGTCGTTTTAATAAACACTGCGTTTGGATACGCAATATATTTCCGTATGAGATATTTATTTTTGCACGTATCTGCAGTAAAAACGGGCAATTATATTAACCTTCCATGATAAACGTATTTTTATTTCCGTTTCCAAGTTCACGACAAGGAAATAAAAACCGGCCAAGTGCGTGTCGGGCCACGCGCAGTAATAGGGTGCCGAAATTGCATAATAATGCGTCTATATGCTCGCGTTTGACCACTATCTCACCTGATGGTAAGCGATGGTGTGGTTTACGATGAAGCACGCTTGCCTAGAAGTAACCTATCCACTCTTGACTTAAACTAAAGAAGGACTAACTGGTAACTGACGAAGGAGTTATAAAATCCAACTTCGCAACTGAAGTGAAAAAAATATTATCTATTTGTATACTAATTGCGGAAGGAGCCGATACGAGTGCGCGTTAGAGAGAGCCACGTGGAATGGTATGGTTCGTTCCTGGATCCTTGCGTGCACGCTCCTTGTTTATTTTTCTTTCAGAATTTGGGGAATTTCGTATGTATTTACCTCTAATCTGCGGTATTCACTATTTCGTTCTGGAAAGTTTTACGCTACTCAATTAGTGTTATAGTCGGGTCGAATATTGACTTTATAGATGGATATCGACAAGTAATTTGCTTGGCAATTGAATCTAATTTGTCTTAAATTTCAAAACGTCCAAAATACTTCTGCACTAACAAAAAATAGACTCCCCGCGCGCATGCGCCGTATGGACTACGGACCGGTACTGCCAACGACTCCGGCCACTACAATGCGTTATTCGAGCTTAAACATTATTAACTTAGAAATCATTATTGTTAAGGATGTTATGATTTTATTTTTGTATATTTTTACATAGTTCATAAGCACATATTTACTCTGTTTTACACAGCCAACATCGTTATTTAAGTAATTTTTCAATGGCATTTGTACAAATTTTTTACTGTTCCAAGTACATTTTATAAGTTGGTCGACTATTACTCGTAAACTTGTAAAGCCTACTTATCTGTGATAGTTTTCCTTTTAATTTCGTTATATTAACTACTGCTTTTCACAAAGCCAAAAGCAACCATTTCGCTGGCAGGTGGGGGAACACTTGACTCTAACATAAATTTGCAATTTATAGTTTAATTTTACGCAAACGGATCTCTGAATCGAAAAATGGTTTCAACAAACCCTATCGAACGATAACCTACACCATGGGTAAGACGAGAAAAAAAAATACATCCACACTTTACGTCAATAGGAGGAAACAAAAAAAAAATTTTTTTTCATGATTTTATTTTACCACTTTGTCGAAATTATTAATATCTATATCCATGACAATATATAGCTTTCTAGTACTAAGGTTCTCTGAGCTAAGCTGCGGATGGACAGACGGACAGAGCGAAACTATAAGGGTTCCTTGTTGACTTCGGAACCCTAAAAAACTGCATTTTGTTTCAACACTATTTGTAGAGAACTTTCTCTGCCTACCCAGTAATCCAGTTTTGTGATCAGAATCTGTGCTACTAGTATTTTGTCCCTTATTGGAGAGTTTTCCAGCGGCTTCGCTCGCTTGAAATCATACCAAGGGATAAAACGTATCTTATGTTCTAATTCAGAACATCCGCTAATATTGTACAGTGCGACCGATAAGTCGTGGGCCGCCTGAAGTTATCAAGTGTTTGCGCAGAACATACTTTTCGAACCAAATAGATGTTTTCTGCACGAGTGTACATGCGCGAAAGTTTTCAAAGCCGGGCCATGATTCATAGTCGTACTGTACCCAGTTTCATTTAAATAATCTCAGCCTTTAAGTCGTGAATAAGTAAAAGACAGACAGAGTTACTTTCGATTCGATCATTGTACTGTGTATGATATCGCCGTACCGTGTATAAACGCACTTACAAAACACAACTATTGGATGGCTACTTGGCTCAGGGGAGATACCTTTTCAGTCTCTCCAGGGATGTGCCCTAACAGGCGTTGAACAGAGTGGGTTCCGGGGTGGTATTTCAAGTGGTAACGTGGCTCCTTCTTCATGCTGATGGTGATCAATGGGGTTGTTTAAGTGAGTTAAAAATCCCACAAACCTGGTCTTTTTGCCCAAAATGCCCCAGGTGCCTTTTGAAGGTTCGCCCCAGATAGGCGGAATTATTTGATATTTGTGTGTTGGTAACTAGACCACATTTTGAAAGAAACGTTGTTTTTTTTTAACGAAAATCTCGCATTTAACCACTATCTCACCTGATGATAAGCAATGATGTGGTCAACGGTGAAGCACGCTTAACTAGAAGTAACCTATTCACTCTTGACTTAAAGACCCCAAGGACTTACTCCAAAAGGCCTTAAATTTACTGTATGACATCCAAGGAACGCAATGTTATGTAGGTGCTTAAATTTTCTGTCGAATAATTTTATGCTATCTGTTTCAAATTGTTTTCAATGACGTCTAATGACGAAAAACCTGTCTGTGATAACAGTTTATTTTTATTACGAGTAGTTGAGTTCACTCAAGTAGGCGGTTGAATGATAATAAACGCTAGATAACTGTCTAGCAGTTAGTAGGTATTATTTACAGCTAGTCAAGGCTTCTGCAACCGTTTAATGTTTTCATGATTGTAGAATCAGGTTCTGAAACATTATGGACGTCTTCTTCTTTTCGCTCTGGTGTCTGAGTTAGTAAAGTCGCCTCTGGGAACCCCACAGGCCTCTGACTTGGCTATTTTAGACTTACAAGTTCATGTTTCCTCACGATATTTTCCTTCACTGTTGCCTGTGATGTCCAAGATAAACTTAAAAACCGGCCAAGTGCGAGTCGGAGTTCCGCACGAAGGGTTCCGTACCATTATCTCAAAAAACGACAAAAAAGTACGTTTGTTTGTTTTTTTGATGTACATTTGTTGATTTTATTTTGTTTTTAGTATTTGTTGTTATAGCGGCACCAGAAATACATCATCTATGAAAATTTCAGCTATCTAGCTATTACGGTGCATGAGACACAGCCTGGTGAAAGACGGACAGACAGACAGACAGACAGATGGATCGCGGAGTCTTAGTAATAGGGTCCCGTTTTTACCCTTTGGGTACGGAACCCTAAAAATCATAAATTCAAGTTGGAAGCATTATCTCAAATACAAAAAAAAAGGTAAGAGAGTTCGGATTTCTTAATAAGTGCTAACTGATTACACTTAGAGAGAATACACTTAGTTCAAGTAAGATTTTATTTATACAAGTTGACACTAACTTTAAAATCAAAAGCGAAAAGAGAAAATTATATTTAGGACATTTTTGTAACGGTGCTTGAACTATAGTTAATAACGTAAATACTTTATCATAGGATAATAACCAACATAAGTGGGTACCTAAATCTAAGTAAGTATTATTTTGCGTTTGCGCTGATCAACGGAAAATTCCACACAGAGCCCACGTTTGCACGGTAGAATCAATTTTCATTACTTATTAATTTTAATTGTGTAGGCGCCGTGAAATAAAGGAAGCAGAGCCCCACCTTAAAGCGCAGTACTCCTGAGTATAGCTGATTTTAAAATGAGTTTCACATCTGAACGGATAGTCGTAATTTTTTGGAAAATGTTTATGTAACCATAAGACCATTTTTTTTATTATTTGGTCTAAGAAAATTTTCAATATTATTCATATAACATAGTGTAATTAATTTGTAAAACTATGTCTACAACAGACAAAAATACGACAATCGCAACAAACCGCCGGACGAATTTTAGTGAAATGGACACCATCTCAAAGACAATTTAATTGTCTACATTATGATCTAAGGCTTTTTTAAAGGTATTGAATAATAAGGAAAGTACATAAAACTACTGAATTTCGGGGGGTCTTGCAGGTGTGAAAAGAGAGCGCGTTTTGTTCCCTCAAGGTCGTCGGGCGACTGTCGTCGTCTTAAGTGGGAAAAGGCTAAAAAGAAGAAGACGAAGATACCAATACATACATTCAACATGCATTCAAAATCTGGAATAAGTTAAGTTGTTTGTTTGTTTATACTCATACGTGTAAATGTACGAGCATACAGTGTCGGGCCGCAACCGGTCAGGACAGGACGCAGCGCAAAAATCCACTTAAATTGCTTGTATGTATTTCATATGAATAAAAACACTACGCTGCGACCCGTCACTAATGTGTTAAGTACGCATTTTGCATTGTGATGCGGTCCGCCCCGACCTAGCTGTTGCGGCCCGACATTATATGCTCGTACCTTAAAAGGTTATTCCTGAAACTACTTACTACTTCGACACGTACCCTGGGATTCTGTTCAAATTTATGCTTACCTATTTTTTTATCCGACTGCCGAAGGGGGGTAATGTGTTTATCAGTCTATGTATGTATGTTTGTTCCTATGTGGCGTTCTTGAGAACAACCGCGTGGGTCGATATTGATGATTTTTACTTCAATCGATTCGTCTTAACCGTCCAAGTGTCATTAAAGACATGATAGTCATGTGTCATGTCAGAAATGTCAAAGTTTATCACAGCAACCACCAGACGCCATATTGTCAAAATTAAAATAAAACCGGATATATGAGTATCCATCCTACCCTCACCTATGGAGTGCAAACGTGGTCGTTAACGAAACGTCAAAAGTCCGCACTCGGGATCTGCCAGCGAGCGATGGAACGAAGTATTCTCGGAGTCAAAATCAAAATCAAATATTTTTATTTTACATAGGCCTACATGGGCACTTATAAAACGTCGACAAAAAGTGCACGGTTCGGGTTAGTCGTTTACTATGGAGAAGAACCGGCAAGAAACTCCATGGTTACTCTTTTAATTTTTTTTGTGTTTACAATATTTCCATGTTACAGCATTAGTACTTGGATATGGGGGGACAACGTAGGCCCGACAATAAGTCGTACGAAATTGAAAAAAAAAAACAAACAAAAAAATAATGTATGAAATAAAAAGTTAACAAATGTTAACAATCATCTAGAAATCTAGAAAGCCTACAATGTTCACACATTCACAATCGGTAAAAGAATCTATACAAAGGTAAAAAGTCAAAATCATAGATCGAATTTGGAACAGTATACTTCGTTCCAAAACACAAATCGCAGACGTAGGCAAAACAGCCGCCAAACTAAAGTGGAATTGGGCAGGCCACATCTGCCGCAAGTCGCAAAAGAATTGGGCAAAAGTAACCACTGAATGGATTCCGAAAAACAGGAACCGGCAACGCGGTAGGCCCAGAAGGAGATGGCGTGACGAATTAGACGTTTATCTGAAGGAATGGCCAGATGTAGCAAGAGACAGGGAAAAATGGAAAGACGGAAGGGAGGCCTTTGCCCTGCAGTGGGACATAACAGGCTCATAATAATATGTATGGAGGTACCGTATTACAAGTATGTGCCCGACCCAGTTCTCGAAAATTACCATTTCACGTTGTACTGGGATCGGTCTATCATCACTGATAGGACTATTGTTGCCAATAAGCCAGATATAGTGGTGATAGACCGATTAGCGCGCCGCACAATGATAATCGATGTCACCATCCCGCATGACGAGAACCTCGTGAAAGCTGAGAAAGAGCAACAAATCAAGTATCTTGACTTAGCACACCAGGTAGTCGACATGTGGGATGTGGACTCGACGATCATTGTGCCGATTGTCGTTACGGCCAACGGCCTGATGGCCAAGAGCTTCGACGACCATCTGTCGAGGCTGTAATTGGGCGGTTGGATAAAGGGTCTGATACAGAAGGCAGTACTCCTCGATACGGCTCGGATTGTGAGGAGGTTCCTGTCTCTGGAGCCCTAACCACCGGTAGCTTGGACCCTGTTCCCGATACCGGCGGACAACCATTATTTTTATATGTTTTTTTTTATGATTTGTTTTTATAAAGAAATATTTAAAAATGTAAATTTAAAATGTGTACATAATTGAATAAACGAAATAATATGTATAACGATTTAAAGTTAGTTAACATCCATTATCGCTAATTACCTCATATCTTTCAAACCATTAGACGGATTGATATAATTAAGACATAGGCATCGTTAGTTACGTCTTTACCGCCACGGTGTTCTTATATAAATGACGTAAAAAGCAAACATGTCAAATTTTAAGCTTTCAAGTATATCAAAATAAAGGGTTTTTAGAAATAATTACAAAAATATATACTACTTATATCATCATCATCATATCAGCCGAAAGACGTCCACTGCTGGACATAGGCCTCCCCCACATTCGCCACATTGACCGGTCCCGTGCGTTCCGCATCCAGTGGATCCCCGCAACCGTCCACCTGGTGGGAGGCCTTCCAACGAAACGTCTTTCAGTTCGCGGTCGCCCCTCCAGAACCTTTCTGCCCCATCGGCCAACCGTTCTGCGAGCAATGTGCCCTGCCCTCTGCCACTTAAGTTTGGCAATTCTTCGGGCTATGTCGCTAATCCTGGTTCTCTTGCGGATCTCAACATTTCTGATCCGATCACGCAAGGAAACGCAAAGCATAGCCCTCTCCATTGCCCTTTGGGTGACTGTAAGCTTTCTGATGAGGCCCATTGTGAGCGAACACGTCTCAGAGCCACAAGTCATCACTACAACACATACTGGTCATAGAATTTCGTCTATAGAAACTGTGGTAAGTTGGATGAGTAGATACCGCGCAACTTCCCGAACGCTGCCCAGCCGAGTCGGATTAGACTGTTGACCTCTTTCTCGAAGTTGGCCCTACCCAACTGGATCGTTTGTCTCAGGTAGACATAGTCGGCCACAACTTCGAGTGTAGAGTCTCCAACCTTGATAGAGGAGTGGGTGTAACATGGGCATTCAACATTACCTTGGTTTTGTTCAAGTTCATTTTAATACCCACTCTTTTGGAAGCTCTACTGAGCCCACTACCACCACTACCACTTATATGTTTGAATGTAATTCAAACAACTCTGGATGGATGAAATGGCGACAGGTCAATGGAACTTGCGACCCCTCAAGTTAAAGAAATAAATCTACAAGTCCTGATTAGACCTGTCATACTGAATGGATCAAAACGTTGGGCTGTGAAAAATATGGATGAAAAGAGATTGCATGTAGCAAAGATGAGAATGTTGAGATGGATGTGCGGATTTACGAGAATAGATAAAGTGAGAAATGAGTATATTAGAGGAAGTTTGAAAGTGTGACAGAAAAATTTAAAGGAAACTGATTATCCTGGTTTGGTAATGTGATGAGGAGGGATGAAACGCATGTTTCTATAAGAGTTATGAATATAAATGTGGATGGATGGAGAGGGAAAGGAAGGCCAAAGAAAAGATGTATGGACTGTGAGGAGTGATATGAAAGAAAAGGGAGTCAGTGATAGCGTGACGGGGGACAGGTATGGAAGAAGAAAACTTGTTGCGCCCCAAGTAACTTGCGATAAGGGCAGGAAGATGATGATGATGTTTAAATGTAGTAGTTTTTTGTAGTAGTTTGATTTTTATTTTTACTTTTATTTTGGTTTTTGTATATAATGTACGTAGTTAGGTTTAGTATTAATAGTTATCATTATATTTATGTTAATTGTGTGTGTTGTTGTATAAAACCATAATTATTCTTATCCGATTACGGGAATTCTTTCACCGATTTCTATCAGAACGACATTGTCGCTGATTGCTGCTAAAAGCTAATTTAAATACCAAATAAAACACGGCTCCTGAGGGCTTGGTCACGGAAGTGAAGTCGCAGGAAAAAGCAAGTTTATGTTATGAACTTGTACCTATGGACCAATACAGGGGCATATATTCAGGCCATCGCAGAAACATCGTGTTGGTTTGGCTGTACTGATGTTCCAGACATCTGTTCACTCTCTATGTCAAGCAGTGGTGTCTCATCCCATACAAAGAAACCGTGCCGACGTTCTATGCTGATTATTCTGATTATTTTTTGTACATCGATCGCGTTCGGTTCCGTTCCGTTCTGTTCCACCGACATATATGGTGATCTATCTATCGCCGTGGAACGGAAACGAAGGCGATGGATTTACAAAAAATAATCGGTATAATCAGATGAAAAACGCTAGTTACGTCGGCACGGTTTCTTTGTATGGGATGAGGCATCTGTATGCTAGTATTCTGTTAGTAGTATCTGTGATGTCAAGAGTGTGATTGTATTTACAGCAATAATTTCTGTCCTGTGACTGTAGCACGTCTGTATCTATTAAGTTGAAGCGTGTACATTGTGAACCAACATGATAAAACTGCCAGCCCTGTGGCAGTAAAAAATACACTATTGTTTAAATTGTAGGCAAAAAATATGCGGCATGGGGCTCAAAATGGCAGTCATTTCAAACAAAAACTGCATATTATTATTCAGTGTACCGAAACGAATATTTTTAACTTTACAATTAAAATGTAACTAGTTATTTATTAACTGACTTTCAAAATAACCTTAGTAACAATTAATGCTGGTTAGTTCACACAGAAAATCCTTTTCCTAATACAATTTTATAAATACGAATCTGAGTTTGTTACTTTTTCACCCCTTAACGGTTTTGGATGAAAGTTGGCAGATGGATTGACCAGAACCTGGACCAGGACAAAGCATACTTTGCATTCCTGTTTAAAGTTCTATTTCTATACCAATATCATACAGAGGAAAGATTTTTTGTTTGTTTGTACCGAATAGGCTCCGAAACTACTGGACCTGACTGCTGGATAGGGAGGAAGATCGTATCCTCTCGTTCTCTTTCTGCCGCTTCCTTTGTCCACCACCAACCATCACTTCCTCGCAGAAGAGGGCGACTATGTCCCAACCGCTGTCACTTCCTACCATGAAGTAGACCACGACTCTAAGCGAATCGTTATTCGTAGCACCGACTGCTGCGCTGAGGTTACGGACTTGCACAACCTAGGCTGGGAACTTCTTCAGGCTTGAGTGTGAACCATACTCCAATTTTTTGTTCCATCATCATCCTTCATCAGATGTGAAGCATTTTTAACACCATCATCAGGCGGTTGACTCGCCATAATGCAATAATGCTTTGATTCTTCTATTTATTTCAATTTTATTTAATTATATAAACAGCCATGACGAAAAATCAGCCATGACGAAAAGGTAGCTAGTAATTTTTCAGTATGTACTTTGACAGTAGAACATTCTGCTAATGTACATTTGCTCATAGGTCATTTTGCGAATAGGATGTTTTAATACGAAGTTATTAAAAGAATATCTAATATTGTTAGTGATGCTTCTGGCCCAAAAAGTTCTTAATAGATATCATTTCGTATGGCAGACCGTATCTATGGTCGAAATATAATTAGTAAAACGAAAAAAATTAAGAAAGCAATTTAGGAATTTAATTAATATTCAGCACGTAATGCGTATTTCAGTACAAAAAAAGGAATTTAATTACTAATGAACTTTTCTTCATTAACTGTCACTTTTCCTGTTGGAACATTTTCTACAATTTGGTTTAAATTTTTTAACAGTTTTATAGCATCCCTTGCTTCTCAGAAACGTAACTAAATTTTAAAGTACTCTAATTAAAATTGTGCCCATTTTCGTTTTATGGTTGAATTTTTTTTTCTAATAAAGCTATAGAATGAATAGTTAAAACAAATGCATAGGTAAATATTTATTTTTATTTTACAATTACAAATAGGTGTAGGTACCTACATTGTGTAAACACATACCAACTTGTCCTAAATCCTTCGCCATTTTCTTTTCTGTCGATTGAGTATCGATTCAAAATTTTGGCTAACCAGTATTTAACTTAATACTTTAGTATCTACGCACACGAAAACATTAAAATAAAATGGAATAATAAATAGTTTACACACTATATTAAAAACAGGTTTATAGAGTCTGGCAAACGAAAGTAGACACTCGAATTATTTGCAAACTTTTTATATGGCAATGCTATACTTATGTCAACCCCAATTTTCCGTATGACGCTACTAAGTTGATACTTTGTTTTAATTCGTAATCACTATTTATCACATCACATCATCAGCCTATTAATGTTCCCACAGCTGGGACACAGGCCTCCTCTCTGTGAGAGGGAATGGGCCGTAATCCACCACGCGGGCCCAGTGCGGGTTGGTGGATGTCACATGTCTTCGAATTTTTGGTTCTAGGACATGCCGGTTTCCTCACGATGTTTTCCTTCACCGTTTTGAGAGCAGTGGTGATGAAATAATTTACACAAAGTAAAGCGCCTGCCTGGGCTCGAACCCACGACCTACGACTTGTAAGTCGCTGCCGATACCACTGGGCCACCACTGCTCTTATACTTTTGTAAAATACACTATTTATATTTTTGTAAAAACATTTTCTCTATTTAATAATTTAAAAAGTTTCATTATTTATGTAGAAACCAATGATTCCTGTGACTCTTATGAATCTTTTCACATGAAAGTCTTAGATTCAGATTTGATTGTTAGTGAATGAACCAAAATTATTATAGAATACTGTTTTTTTTTTAATTCAGGTTGATATATCTAAAGTATTACCTACCTAAATGTACCTATAGTATTTTTATTCAGACGTAATTATATAAATAATTCTAAAGTATCAAATCAGGTTATTCTAGGTATTGCATACTAGTTTTTGGGGTTGCTATGCTGATATTTTTTAAATTTGCCGCACTTTTTCAGTCTCTACTTTCGTTTGCCAGACTTCTAGAAATACATAACGTTGCAACACAGTGCTATCTTGTGGTTCTCAAACATTACATAACATCACGCTTCCATTACCCTAAGGCAGTGGTGTCTCATCCCATACAAAGAAACCGTGTCGACGTTCTATACTGATTATTCCGATTACTTTTTGTACATCGATCGCTTTCGGTCCCGTTCCGTTCCACGGATATAGATGGTGATCTATCTATCGCTGTGGAACGGAACCGAACGCGATAATTTACAAAAAATAATCGGTATAATCAGATGAAAAACGCTAGTTACGTCGGCACGGTTTCTTTGTATGGGATGAGGCATCTGTATGATAGTATTATGTTATCTGTGCCGAAGGGTAAGGCAGAGGTGTACAAGTAGTAAAGTGGTGATAGTAGTTGTCAAGTTATCATAAATATTAATTATTGGAACTAATGCTAACATAAATATAAATATTTAAACAAAATAAAACAATGTATTACCGATAAAAAAAAAATTCAGAGCCTAATGTAACAACAATTACAATAAATTTTTGCATTTAATTGTTACATTATCCTGCTTTTTCCATTCGTAATGGCCTTAGTTACGAGATAAGACATTCGAAAAGTAATTACTGCAATTATTTTAATTGTATTACAATAAAGACAAATGTCTTCATTAGCATAATCTTTCTTTGACACTTTTTAGTTAACGATATCGTTTTATAGATATGTACTTAAAAATAATACCAGCCTTTCTGAAACTGAAAGGAAAAGGTATTTTTTTCTTCTTCTTAACAGAGAAGATTCGAGCATTAATCACATCTTTTGCTCCAGGATAGTGATTTCATATGGAAAGGTTAAAATTATCTATACAGGTTTTCTCACTGTTAGTGGTATCTATTAAAATGAATTATAATATAGGTATTATTATATATAGATACAACAAACAAATGGAATACAATCCGATGAGTTAACTATATTCACAAGCTCTGTACCATACAATAAGTACCTACAAGCCTCTCATCAATATTATTTACCTAAGTATTTAATTTCGAAGAACAATTTATTCCAACAAACCATTTCTTCATCGCCGCACTCTTTTTATATCCCACACTTTCCATGTGTATAAATTTGCTGATGTTTAAAAAGAAACGCACACGACGTATCATTTCAATAAAATTTGAAATCTTTTGTATCGGTGTTGATTGCCAAGCAGATGTTTTCAGTCGTGCATGGCCCATCTGTAATAAATATTTGCAATCGTTAATTACCTGTTTCAATGAAGATATATTCACAGTAAATACAGCTGTGTTTTAAATTAAACATTACGGTGCACTTCAAAATCCTTGCACCACACATTTTTGCTATCGTTTGGTCTAGCTGGCAGAATCTCATATGGACTTAGATCTTTTCAAAGTTGCACCACAACGCCTGGATCCTATCCTCCGTCTGTCTGTCCTGGCCACTCTTTTATACCGTCGTTCCTTTTAGCTGGGAAGCCTGCTACGCTACATTTGAAAATACCCAAACATAGTGCACTTACCAATATTAAACCACTGAGTGGTGGGGATCCCAGATTCCTGTCTCGCTTGAACTATGGCTTCTCTAATCGCAAATGCTACGACCACTGTGGAACATGTTGCTGGTTCTCCGGTACCTATAAATTAATATTTACTCTCCTTATAATCTCTTCCTCACAACACAACCTCATGAAAAGGATATTTCAAAAGTTAATTAGACAAAAGCTGACAATTGTGACGTCATTTGGAAATATTTCGTACTAGTTGCCACTCGCGACTATACTGGCGTGGTATTAGTACTCAATGAATGTAGAATTGGTTATAAATTATGTGTTATTTTCTTGTACAAACTATATTACTGTAAAGTTTCATCAAAACCCATTCAGTAGTTTTTGCGTGAAAGAGTAACAAACATTATCTCAAAATATCATAATATTCGTAAGATTGGTAGAAAATAGGATATGGACACGGTACTAAGAATGATGAGTTGTTTCACAGCCTGTATTAACAGGCTGCTAAGCTACTTTCAAAGTATCTGGGTAATAGTACGTATTTCATTTCAGCCCTACCTTTAGAACCAAGTATAAGCTCATTGCTGAAAGAGTTTTTCTTGAAATATACCCTGAAGTCCTGAGGAATGTCCCTCGCTTCAGGTACGTGATAGTCCCAGGTTCTATCTGTGAGAAGTGCACCATTCTCACCGTAGGTCAGCTTCTCGCAGGTCCAGTACCCAAGACCCATGACGAAGGAGCCTTCCACCTAAACAGAAATTAATAAAAGTATGATGATAAATCCGAAAAACGCTAATTTCGACACCGACTTCTTTAGTGGTCGCTAAGCGACAAAGGCCTTTGATAAAATTTAAAAAAAAATACTAGCATATTATATTGTAATTTTTATGATAACTTACTTGACCCACGTCTACCTCTGGGCTGACACTCAAACCTACATCTTGCAACATATCCACTCGTAATACTTCTGATTCTCCCGTCAACACATCTATTTCAACTTCACACAAGGCCATCCCGTACACATTGTACACCTGTATATCCGCAAGACTAGCGAACCCGTGCGCCTGAAGATCTACGTTAGCTTCAAATGCTGCCTTTATCAACTGCTCCCAAGTTGCATCAGGCATTGTAGCTCTCATAGGTGCCAGCCTCTCGTTCAATTGATCACAACATCTCCTCAAACCTATAATAACGCTTGTTGTTGTAAGACTTCCTCCAGAAATAAAACTATTGGGAGCAATAATTGTGCTGTTGCCTTTGATCTGAATTTTCTCTACAGGTATTTTTAAGAAGTAAGCGGCTACTTGAGCTGCTTTAGTGTTTATGCCTTGTCCCATTTCGACACCAGCGTGAGTGATGACAACAGTGCCGTCTCCTTGGAAGACGGATAAGTTTACATCGAATCGTTGTGCACCAATGGGAGACCATCTTGCGAATGCCCACCTCATTCCTCGCTTTTTCCATCTATTTTGTGTATTGAAAGAATCCACTGCAGCTCTTCTTGTACTGTATTCAGCATTTGCTTTCAGCTGGTCTACCATTCCCGACATTTCATCGAATTTGGCTCTGTCAAGATTAGCTAGACGAACAGCTACTGGGTCTAGAGATAATTCATAAGAAATCCTTTCCATTATGTATTCCATGCAAGCTATGGCTTCTAATGTACCTGAAAGAGCACAAATATATATTATTAGTGGTGTTTTTTTTTATAGAAGTCTATAGTATAAGAGTTAAACTCACCTGGTGATCTACACCAAGTATTTTTAGCAGTATCAGTAACTGTATCGAAAGCTTTGTAATTCATTCTAGTGGCATCGTAGCAATTGTAGTACACGTCAGCACCAAGAGCAGTCAATGTTTCATTGAGCATGTGACCATTGTCTTCGTAAAGGGTTGTGTTCAAACGTTGGATCACTCCTGCTCTATTCACTTGAATCTGCGGAATGTGTAGTGTTTTAAATCTTGTTTCAGGATTTCTCGACATAACGAAAAAAAAAACACGAAAAAAGTATTCAAAAATATCATAATTATCTTGGGCTCGGCGCAAATGGGCCACGACCACAGCCACCAGTGTTTGGAAGCCACCACGTTTTTATTGCTGCATAGATCAGAATTTGAATCCCAAATAGCGGCACGTAAATGTATTTCTGATATGAAAGTATCGATATCCATAAAGGCATCGTTGTGCTCCATGATGACGCATTCAATGCGTAGGACGCCCAACACCTAACTGCGCGGAATCTGCGCAGTGCGACAGTGTGTGGGTGTCGGCACAGTAAAAATATACAAACAGTAACGAAACTAAGCCTAGTTGATGATATAATTACCTACGCTCCATTGAAGCAATAGGGTTGTAACTTTTAATGTTTTTGATATTGTTATGAAAACCCCCGCGGCTTCGCTCCCTTCAACTGGATACTTACCTACCTACCACCTACCATCTACCTACCCTACCTACCATCTATACTCCATTTGAAATAACATTTAACATGTTTACAACTCTTTTTACAGTCCGTTCAACCGATTTTACGTTCTATCCCTTAAACATAAGGATGACATTAAAAGCATAAGCCTGTTACCAAAACCAACTGTTTAATACAGCTACCATTTGTCGTATCACCAACTCAATAGAAGTCAAAATTGGTTGAACGGGCTGTAAAATAGGCTTATTTAAATGTCTAATGTTATCGCAAATGGAGTAACCTACCTACCATACCTACCCACCTAGCATACCTACCCTACCTACCTCCCAATTTGTTAAACTAATTATTTGAATAAGAATTAATACTACAATACAAATGAAAACAACTTTTGTTTCTACCGGCGATCTAATTGAAATTAAGAACATAGAAGCTGCTGTTGTGCTGTTGCTCCTTTTTTGTAGGTAATAATGAGTACTATAATCACGTAGCTCATATTTTTTATGTATCATCAATAGTTTTCTAACCGCACGCCTTGTGACAATTGCAATAATGTAACCCAAAGTAGCAAAATTATGCCTATAAAATTTATTCTTCATAAGGATCTCAAATTATTTTGAAAATAAATTATAGCCTATATCACTCGGGAATAATGTAGCTTTTTACTGATGAAAGAATTTTCAAAATCGTTTATGCCCCTACAACCTCACAAACTCAAAACTTTACCTCTTTATAATATTAGTATAGAAGTATAGATAACGGTTATAACAGTAAATTATTCTCAAGTTTAAAAAACGATAGCTCCGGTCATGATGAAGCCGAATTCAAACAGCCGTATGCTGCGCAATACGGTGGCATTTATAAAAAGATCGCGGCGATAACCTTATACGTGACCACTCGTCGCGACGCGGCACTCAGTACTGACTGACATTACCTCGAAAGTGCCCGAGCGGTCTCATCGGTGCGTACGTTTGTGTGAGAGTGCCGTTTCGAGCGTTTGTAGGTAGTTTCCATACTGTTTGTATATTTTTACTGTGGTGTCGTTGCGGCGTCTTCAGTGGCCCGCAGCGACCATAAGTGGCGAGTTGCGGTCACATTTGTAGCGAATGGTCGCTACCGTCTACACGTGTGCGGTGCGCCTATACAAAATATATGGAAAAGTGTGTTAAGTCGCTGTATCTGGCCACCGGTGGCAGTGGTCGGTGGCCTGTTTGCGCCGAGCCTTAAGGCGCCTCCCCGAGCAAAACGCTGCGCTAGTCATTTTTGTGCAGTTTTTAAGAGCTATCTACTCTTTATTTAAAAAGAAATATCAATTAATAAAAATACATTAAATTTCTACATAATGTTGATTCTAAAATTGTTTTACACTTTTTTTTTAAAGAGGTATATGTTTCACTAATATCCTTCTAACAAAACCATAAAATTGTGAAATAATTATTGATAGCATGCATCTCCTCGTAAAGTGTTCATCAATTATTTTAATACTACGAGTAACAGTAATGGATAGACAATTTGATAACGAACATTTTGTAAGTTTTATTTTTTTCAAAAGACATTTATTCGATTATATAAAGATTTTATTCTAAAATCTGGGCGTATTCACTACCGTAATTCATGCGCCAACAGTGCCGCTAGGCCAATAGGAATGCTCATATCTCATGCTGATTTTTTGGTCAGGGTACGGCCTTAAGTGCAATATTTAAAAAGGTACCTCATAATCATTTACAGCGGGCAATCTCTTGCCAACTGCTCTGAAGTTCGTGGTCAATGGTTGAATGAACCTGCAAGGACGGTTCAACTTCTGTACGACAAGACTGCATGCGACAGCAGACTGGATGCTGCGGGATATCTTTATGCCGTACCCACCGCCAATACGGCGGACGTAACAATCAATCCTAGAAAAATAATAAAATGTGTTACATCTTTAAATAAAATAAACCCACGTCTTTTTCTTATTGATGTATGCAAAAACTACCGAATCTCTTGCTATATTTTGGTGGAAAAAAAAACTGGATTAACTACTAAAAATGCAAGAGCAATATAAATGCAACTACGGTCGTAAACTCATTGCTCGTGTATTTAAGGGTGGCGTTTAAAATAAGTTACCGTCCAAAATTACTATGGTCATCTTATCAATAGGAACACGTGACATAAAACCATACCCATATTCCCCAAAGGATAAGGCAGATGTGTACTATAGTAAACCCACTTTAGCCTGTTCAGTAGATATTTTTCAAAGAAAAAGAACAATAAAATACGTACTTATTTTCGTCCATCTTCAACGCTCTCGATATCATAACATGTGTTCCATCAAGCCATTGCGTAGCCGAATGCACTTCTATACCTTCTTCCGTAGGTTTAGCTACACAGAGCAGAGTCTCCATAGTGAAATGATATTGTCCGTAAAACGTGGTACTTCCAGTAATCGTCTTGTATACATCTGTGCCAGTATTAGTAGCATCTACTGATACAAACAGAGTGTTTCTACTAGTATCTGTTTTAGCTACTTTGATATCTACCACAGGTTTTCTCACATTGCTGTAAGTAACTTTTACCAATTTTGAAGCTCTGTCAGCTATATATCGGGTTTCTGCTACAATGATGCCAATGGGTTGATGGTAGTATTTTACATTGCCATTGCATAACACTTCTTCATTGGATGTGTATAGTAAACTCTCTGCTGGTGTGAAAGAATTTAATCCTGGTATGTCTTTTGCTGTGTAGAAGGCGATAACACCGGGACAGGCCTGCAAAGAATAACATTAATTATTAAATTTTGGAGAATGCAGAGAGCGGGGCATGCGTATGTTGCTGGTTAAAAGAACTATTTGGTAAGACTAGATGCAGATGAACGAAGATCAGGTACAGTGGTACAATTTTGATGAAGCTTAAGTCATACAGTAGTTTGCTATATATAGATGATTGATATTTAAACGCTTTTTGGTAAGAAGGTTAGGCAGAATGACTGCTGTTTTTAAATATACACAGACTTACCAATGCAGCACTAGGATCAATATTGGAAATAATTCCCACAGCCACTGTGCTCAGTACAAAGGCACCAAACACTTCGTGAGGATAACTGGGTATGTCATCAGTGTACTGAGCTTCACCTGCACATTGGATCTGGAAAAATTGCGTAAATAGAATGTTCATTGTTAAATTAAATATACCAGTTTCGACTAAAGTAACAATCAAATGATAAATGTTATTTCAATATTTTGAAAATGGGTTAAAATACTTAACAAAGTTACAAATCCATGTTTTGTCAATTTAAACTAGATGAGGACGATATTTACTAACTGAATATACTAAGAAGAAACACCGGAACCACCAGATAAGGCCTCATTAGGACAATCTTCATACTAATATGTGGTTGTGTTATAATTATGTTTCACTGCAGTGATATTTTTAATATCAACATCGTCAGCAGTCATAAACCTCAATTAATGGCTACAGATCTCCTAATAAAAGAGAGTCTGTCTTAATACCAACAATAAACAAAGTCTTCTTACTTACCAAAGCTTCCACTTTAGCAATAGGTTGGTTCAGAGGCCACATCTTAGGATCGGTAGTAAAGATCTGTCTTGCATCCGAGACTGGTCTAGAAGCATGTAAGTGAATAGCACCAGACACAAAGCGTGGGTTCCTGACGTTTAGTGGACAGAGTGTTAGGAGGCCCTGTAATAGAAATATAAGCGTAAATACTAATAAGAGTGGTAAGCACATCCGTACTAATATTATAAAGGCGAAAGTAGCTCTGCCTGTCTGTCAAATTGTTTGTTACATTTTTTACCCGGCTGCAAGGAAAGGGTTATGTTTTTCGCACGTATCTTCTATATAATATTCTTTATTACCTCGTATCTTTTAAGGCGCCGATTACCTTGAGTAGCTGATTTTCAAATGAGAATCACGTCAAAATGGCTACTCGTAATTTTTTGAAAAAAATATATGTTATATTAGACTATTTTCTTAATAATTTGATCTGAGCAAATTTTGAGTTTTATTCGTATAACATAGTGTAATTAATTTGTAAATTTATGTCTAAAACGGACAAAAACACGACAATCACACTAAAACCGCTGGGCGTATTTTAATGAAATCGACACCATCTCAAAGACAATTTAATTATCTACATTTTGATCTGAGGCTTTTTTTTAAAGTCATAGAATAATAAGGAAAGTACAAAAAACTACAAAATTTTGGACCGCGCGGGTGTGAAACGAGTGCGCGTTTTGTTCCCTCAAGGTCGTTGGCGTTAGTCGTCGTCTTAAACCGCTTGACGGGTTTTTACAATTAGGACATCGTTAGATAGGTCTTGGCCGCCCAAGGTGTTCTTAGATAAGTGCCGTTGAAAAAAAAGAAACATGGCGGATTTTGGACGCCATATTGTAAGGGTTGCAATTTTTTTATCTTCGGAACCCATCGAGAGGGGTATCAAAATGAAGGGTTTTTAGAGGTGATTACGAAAATAAATACCACTTATATGTTTAAAGTCATTCGAAAAAATAGTATAACTAAAAAGTTGTATATAAAAAAAGTTAATTAAATCAAAAAACCAAGAAGTAAAATGTAAACAAGAAGAAAATCTTGCTTTCATGCAGTCGGAGGATACATCTGATTTTGGGCAGCCAGTTCGCAAGTTTGTATCCTCCGACTGCACAGCAAGACTTTCTTCTTGTTAACATCTTTTTAGTTCGCTTTTAAGCAGTCGGGTTTTTGATTTTTACGTCTTAACGGTTGATCAGATTTGAATGAAACAGACTGATGGCCCAAGGCAAGATTATTTCCTGGATTAGGATAAAGCTTATTTTCTATCGGACTTGCAAGTGGGCCAAACCGGTGGCAGAAAGGTTTCAGGAATCCAATTAAATTAAGTGTATTTACTCGCATTCCTATGGAAGAACTATTATAATACTGTACTGAACTGATTATACAACATTCTTTCCATATTTTTTAGGGTTCCGTACCCAAAGGGTAAAAACGGGACCCTATTACTAAGACTACGCGGTTCGTCTTTCTGTCTGTCTGTCACCAGGCTGTATCTCATAAACCGTGATAGCTAGAAAGTTGACATTTTTGCAGATGACGTATTTCTGTTGCCGCTATAACAACAAATTGGGCGCACGTTTGCCGCAGAGGTTGAGCGATTGACTGCTGCGCTGCGTGTCGCGGGTTCGATACCCGCACTGAACAAATATTTGTATGACCTGCAGATAGTTGTTCCGGCTCTGGGTGTTGTGTATGTGAGTTTATATGTTTGTAAACGCACCCACGATACAAGAAGAAATTCCTAGTGGGGGCAACGTTTAAAAAAAATACTAAAAACAATATAAAATCATTATTTGCCGTTTTTTGCGATTATGGTACGGAACCCGTCGTGCGCGAGTCCGCATCGCACCTGGCCGGTTTTTTCAACTCTTAATACCCGAACGTATGGATCATTTTGAACCATAGGAAATAATCACAGAAATACTTATAATTAGTTATAAAAACGGTTGTGGTTCGTGAGGCTGTCCAGTTACAAAATGGTAAAAAGAAATATACAAAAGCTTATTGTCGAGTTACTTATAAAACTATCTTAGTTTTAAAACAACTCAGTCTAGACAGGAAATTCTGCGGAGATGAAAACAAGAAAGTTTAATGTCTTATGTTGTTACTGCGTTTTCGCGTTTCAATCCGAAGTAACCACGGAATTCGAGTATGTTTCGTGATTTGCAAGATAAATGAAAAAGACAATGGAAGCGGCACAATGTAATGCGAGCTGTAAACATTTTCGGATGTATGAGTACCTACTGATAACAAGTTGCTACATAAAACTACTGTATTCCTTGTACAACTTTCTGAGAAGTTTGTTGTTTTACCAACAGATGTGATTATAGTTATCTGAGATCAGACAGACACAAGTAATGAGAATTAAATTAAACTTACCTTGAAGAACAATGCCTTTGCAACATATCGTCTGTACGCCACGGAAGTTTCCGGTGGATTATCATCAATGATCATCTCTCCGTCCAAGACCTGCAGAGCTGCTTGTAACGTTTCATTACGAAACAAGGGCTTTCCAATAAGGAAGGTCTCAGTAGCTGAAGCCCTTATGAACCTGGGTGAAAGACCTCCATATACGATTCTGGCTCTTTCGACTACGTTGTTTGCATTAAGTTTGTAAAGACAGCCTGTGTTGACTATTGCGTGTGCGCTTTGGGCTCTTGGCATTAGCTGGAAGAGGAGAAATATAACTATTTTTAAAAGAGTAAGTATGGTGTTTCTTGTGCATTATTCTCCATAACAAGCTACTTTCCGAATGCACGGTAGAATCAATTTTAATGTACCTAACGTTCAAAAGGGCCGCTTGGTTTTCTACTTGAAATATCTTTGTCTTTATTTTATTAGATTTTTCGTTTTTACATAACATTAAGCCTGTGACCCCCGAGGGGCTAGGCACAGGTAAACGTATGTTTGATACAGCCGCATGTTAAGTTAGTTTTTTTTTTCATTCACCAATTTATGTTTGAGTCCCATGCTAATAGGGTTCATCATCTATAGCCATATAATGCTTCCACTGCTGGGACACAGGCATCTTCTCTGTGAGAGAGGTAATGGGCCAAACTCGGGGACTTTAAGTCAAGAGTGAATAGGTTACTTCTAGGCAAGCGTGTTACACCGTCGACCACATCATCGCTTACCATCAGGTGAGATAGTGGTCAAGCGGGAGCCTATCTATAATAAAAATTTAAAAAATCCACCACGCGGGCCCAGAGCGGTTTGAAAAAAAAAAGAAAGAGAGAAAAATTGTTTATTCTGCACAAAGTAAACGCACAATACAAAATAAAGAGTGGCATTCACTGAAGGTACAAATTAGCCAAAAGCCTCGTATTTAAAACGAAAAATTATAAAAGTTTACAATTTTCGTCTATTGCTTGATGAGAGCAATACACAGTTATCTGAATGAATGTTACATGTCTTCGAATTTTTGGTTCGGTTTCCTCACGATGTTTTCCTTCACCGTTGTAAGAGCAGTGATGATGCAATAATTAACACAAAGTAAAGCGCCTGCCTGGGTTCGAACTCACGACCTACGACACTTAAGTTGGGGCCGTTACCACTGGACCACCACATACTAGGCTTGCTAGTCTAATAACATCAACCGGGCACAATTCAAAATTCCGGGCTACTACAGAGAAATTCCAGATGTAAAAAATCAATAAGACTGTCTGACTCTGCATGAATCTCAATCTCTCAATCTCATGGTCATCAAATCTTGATGACCACGAGGTCCTGCCTCATGGTCATCAAGAGCACTTACGACCACTACACCAACATTTTTTTTTGTTTTGTTTTTGGAACGAAGTTCCTTATCGCACGTTGCGAAAGGGGGCTAGACGAAAAAAAAATCTAACGAAAAGTTGTAACGACACTTTTTGCTATAGTTGTAAGCCGTGCGGCGTGCGCGTGTTTCGTGCGTGTTCTAACCTATACGCTGTTGTGTTTACGAAGTCGAGAGAGTATATATACATATGTATACGTGTATATATACATAAATATATATATACACACACACATATACATAATATACTAAAGGAACTTCGTTCCATCCGGGTGTCCTTTGACACCTCTCAAGTTTTTTTTTACTTTCATTTACTTTCTCCAGTAGTACTTCTAATTACCATAGTAGTTATATGTATGACTAGCTGTGCCCGCGGCTTCGCTCCCGTCATCTGCCTGCCAACCCTACCATACTTATACTGCCTGCCTACTCCACATACTCAAATATATACATACTACATACCAATTTTTTTTCTAGTGTCATTCTTTCGCGTAAAATCTTAACACCTCGATTCAGAAAATGACTTTAAATGCACAACACCATCTATCGAATAGCGAGTTCAACTGTCCGAGTAACTGAATTGCGTGAGCTGTGATAATTTTACTTCTTGAACACTTTAATTTAAATTCATCTAACTTTTGATAGAGTGAACCGATTGCGATGAAACAAAAACTAAGTAATTCTTCAAGATACGCACAAATTTTATGTATAAAAGTTATCTACATTGGTTTCGTACATTTTACGTGATGCGTGCACAAATAAACAGACAAACAGACAAAAATTCCAAAAATGCTAGAAATGGGTTCTGTTGGTTATCCTATAACACCCTGGCAATTTTTTTTGGAATTTTTTTCGATGTACAAAAAATATTTTTCTACAGATTTATTATATGTATTGATGATATTACCTTGTAAGAAAAGAATTTGTATTCAGCGCTCAGCGGTGGCAGCATCACATTCAAAATCACTTTCCCCGTCATATTTGTTCTCAAGAAGTTTTCCATCGTTACTGTTTGAATTTTTGTATGGACGTCAACTGTAAACCAATAGTTTAGGATGTTTAATGAGTAAACAATTTCGGTTTGGCTGCATTTCCATCTGCAAGCAACTTGCATGTAAGTTTAATTAAATTGCGGAGAACATAGAGCAACACGGACCACCGGCGGACCGGAGTCCTGGTCCATGTTGCTCTATGGCGGAGAACGATTAAGCAATTGAACATAATCCTCAGTAGCCCGCAATGTAAACTGTAACTTGCATGCGAGTTCCTAACAGGTGGAAACATGGCCTAAGGTTGCGTGCAAGTTGCAAGTCGACCCTTGCGTAGTTGGGAAGAGGCTAGGCATATTGATTAAATCATTTCAAAAACAATTAATATGACAAACAAAAAAAATATATAAATAAATAATTATAAATTAATTAATATGAAAATTTTGCTGCACACGCAGAATGAAATAGAACGAAAAATGTAAGATGTTACAGAGACT
Organism: Orthosia incerta; assembly: GCA_948252205.1. Classification (NCBI taxonomy): domain Eukaryota; kingdom Metazoa; phylum Arthropoda; class Insecta; order Lepidoptera; family Noctuidae; genus Orthosia; species Orthosia incerta. Next base: position 27,703,338 of record OX411755.1, on the reverse strand, counting down.
TACTTATAGATAACTGAGCACCTACAGTGGTCAACAGCAGGAATATATCAGATGGAAAGTTTGGATTTTGATGCTTGATCATCAGATTACCAGCTATTGTACCCACCTGGAATTAAACAAAACATTCTGTGAACATTGCTGTACCAATCTATATTTTAACTGTTAACTATCCTGAATGTTTTTGATTGAAGTGTTATGTATGTAATTCTAGTTAATAAAGTATTTTGCACACTGTGTAATGTTGTATCTATGCAGGTAATTAAAATTTAACACAGAGTAAACTGAACCAAACAATCTTCTAAATTATTTTCTTCTTTTCGTATGAGGATGTGGCCACCTCTGGTGTCAGAGTTAATTAAGACGCCTCTGGAAACCCCGCAGTCCAAATTACTATGAAGACTATAACTGAATACTTTCTGTAATTTGACTTATAATAATATCAACGTTGTTTTCAGAACAAATACTTACATTCCTAACAGGTATATGAGCAATCAAATCAACATGGAAATGAATCTTCGACAAATAACTAAAGTAATCATGGGCAGATGCATTTTTCAAAATTTCGAGGAACTCTGTTAAAGTGGTTCCGGCACCAACTACCAGGTTCTGGTCAAATGTAACAGTTTTCAGTTCTGTAAGAACGCTGACGTCTATCAGGACTCGAGGATAGTCATCAATCGGAACTGCGCCTGTAATGACATGGGACTGAAGATTAATATCGCCTTTAATAGGATGCAACTGGAAAAATGTGGTTGTACTTTATGTGCATCTCTGCAAAACCCTTCGTGGAATTTTTGCAATACGTTATCATTATAAACCAACAGTTATTATCAACCGTTACGTTGTCACATTGAGGAAGGGGACCATAATGGAAAAAATAAAAATTAAGTAGGATATAATCCACATAGTTCCTGTATGAGTTGGATGATGGTTTGTTAATTCATCACCATCATTTCAGCTGAAAGACTGTGGATACTGATGAACATGGGTTCTCCCTAGTATCACTACATCTAAAGGTCCTGTGCATCTCGGATCCAGAGCTTTGCCTTAGTCTTAACCAGGTCACCGGTTCACCTATTGGGAGGCCTTTCAATGCTGTGTCTTTCGGTACGCGTAATTAATAGTTTCGTCTCAGAAAATCCAACATTTTTTGTTGTCATCATCATAATCATCACCAGCCTATTAATGTTCCCACTGCTGGGACACAGGCCTCCTCTTTGTGAGAGGGAATGGGCCGTAATCCACCACGCGGGCCCAGTGCGGGTTGGTGGATGTCACATGTCTTCGATTTTTTGGTTCTAGGACATGCCGGTTTTCTCACGATGTTTTCCTTCACCGTTTTGAGAGCAGTGGTGATGAAACAATTTACACAAAGTAAAGCGCCTACCTAAGCTCGAACCCACGACCTTCTACTTGTAAGTGGCGGCCGATACCACTAGGCCACCACTGCTCTATCAATGTTTGTTTTTTGTTGTGTCGCTAGTTAATTAAAAACATCATTTATCAAATCAGATTTTTGCGAGACTTTTTCGTGCTCAAGTGAATAAATCCACTTTTTATTCAAAAACTTAATTACCTTTAGCGGTATTGCCGGCTACCAGCATATATGAACCAACACCCTCATGAAATAATATGTTAAAGACATCTTGCAGCACTCTGGGCTTAAACCATAATCTGCCATCCTTCAGCACTATTCTCTTTACTTGATCATCTTTTAAATCATCATCACTAATCACGCACCAGTCATCGTCATCACATGAAGACTTATTGCATGCCTTTCCAGATTTGTGACAGATTTGAAGGTCTTCTATATCCAAGATTCTATGTTCTTTTGGAGCGTCTTTGGCAAATCTCTTGAAGGCTTCCAGGATAGGTCTGTAGCCGGTGCAACGGCAAACATTGCTGCCAAATGACTGTTCTACTTCCAACATCGTGACGCTTTTCTTGCTTTCCAGGAGTCTGTATATATAATTGGTCAGTGTTATTTACTGTTACAAAAGTTTGAGTACTGCTAGCTTTTGATAAAACAAAAATATTTTAGAGAAAGTATTTTTTTGTAAATGACTGCTAATTTTATTTATTAGACGTCTCAGCATTGTTGTAACTTTACGCACCCATGCATAGCCATGACCCATCCAGAGGTGCAGTATCCACACTGTGATCCATGGTGTTCTGCCAATGTTCTCTGCAGACGGTGGTACCCAATCTTCCTGTTTCCCAGACCCTCGATGGTCCTGATATCCCAGCCATCGCAAGATGTGATGGACACCAAACACTGTTAAAGAGAAGACTGCATTAATTTTGTTTTGAATAAAGAACTATTTCTGTTGCAGATACGAGTACGTTTAGATTTAAAATAATTGATCTAACAGAAGTGTGATATAAGAGGTATATATTTTAAAAAATCTTACACATGAAGATTTTAATTTTTGGATATTCAAAAACTAGATGTTACTTGCTGAATGCTGATGGAAAATAACAGTATTTATTATAAAGGTACATTACTTCACATCACATCACATCATCAGCCTATTAATGTTCCCACTGCTGGGACACAGGCCTCCTCTCTGTGAGAGGGTATGGGCCGTAATCCACCACGCGGGCCCAGTGCGGGTTGGTGGATGTCACCATGTCTTCGAATTTTTGGTTCTAGGACATGCCGGTTTCCTCACGATGATTTCCTTCGCCGTTTTGAGAGCAGTAGTGATGAAATAATTTACACAAAGTAAAGCGCCTGCCTGGGCTCGAACCCACGACCTACAACGTGTAAGTCGCGGCCGATACCACTGGGCCACCACTGCTCACCATTCATTACATTACTTAATTCATAAAATTATGCGCAGCGATAATATTGTTGGCAAAAGTAAGTGAAGTCCGATTACAATTTCATGAAGGATGAACTGAAATATAATTGATTACAGAGTAGTTCCCAATTCGCTATTATTTGGCATCTTGCCGCCGATTTGAACTGAGGCTGCGCCCGCGTACACTATCATGACTCCGTCTTTTCCTTCGACGCTGACGTTCCAACTTTTTATTATATTTCCGTATTTTTCGAAGTAATTTTTCTTCCGAAACCATTTTTGCATGCGATGCCGGTAAACGCGCGAAAAAGAAGTGACAAATCAGGGTTACCAATCCATAGAGAAAAGTATAATTTTTATTTTCTCTAAAACTGCGATGCCAAATACCAGCGAATTGGGAACTACTCTGTAATCAATTATATTTCAGTTCATCATGAAATGAAATTTTGTTCATTTCAATTCGTGCTTTATAATCTTCATTACGTACATAAACTAAATCTTTTTCATATGGGGCTAGGCAGAGTTACCAATTTCGGTTTCAATAATTCTACTATTAATATGCAATTAATGTGATTTAGCTGATCATATAAATTAATCACAAGTCCCAATCAATATTTGTCTTGTAAGATGTCAAAATCAGATAATAGGTTCTTATAGACATCTTATGAATTTTCATTTATCGTGGCAGTAAGTGTTACGCCCTTTTCATGTATCGTATGTCTAGCCCTAGTCGTTAGCTATACGTTTAACTATGTATGTTACAGACCTGCAGAGGGTTCATTCTTGAGTCCCTGCATATTTGAAGTTTACATTGTTCTCCTGCAACACACTGTAAAATCTCAAGGATTGTTGTTGTTGGATGCTTTTGATGGTACAAATTCTCAAAAAAGGATTTCTATAAGTTCTATTGTCATTCGTAACATTGTAACATTGAGTAGGGTTTAACAATGTACAAATTTAGTACCGGCCCCTGACATGTAGATTACTGTACTTTCAAAAATATAATTATGTACTGTTTCTCTACTATGGTTACCTAATCAGATTTTATAAGTGCGTATGCTTATGTGATTTACAAAATGTGTGATTTCTCGACTCATGATGTTAGTTCATAAGTATTTTTTGAGATTACCTAATGCCGGTTGATTTAATCCGAGCATTACGAGAGTTAGAGAGCAGTGGTGGCCCAGTGGTAACGGCCCCGATTTACGTGTCGTAGGTTGTGGGTTTGAACCCAGGCAGGCGCTTTACTCTGTGTAAAATATTTCATCACCACTGCTCTAAAATCGATGAAGGAAAACATAGTGAGGAAACCGGCATGTCCAAGAACCAAAAATTCAAAGACATGTGACATCCACTAACCCGCCCTGGGCACGCGTGGTGGATTAAGGTTAAGGCCCATTACCTCTCTCACAGAGAGGAGGCCTTTGTCCCAGCAGTGGGAACATTAATAGGCTGATGATGATTACGATGATGAGTATAACCACGAGTTAAAATCGACACCAGGTTATTCATATACCTTACCTCATTATCACAGACATCTAACTGCTCCATTGATCTCGCGGTCGCAAGTATGACTGCTGATCTCGATGATTCTGGCGTCCTGGGTGCTATAATGTCTCCTACATACTTGGTTAAAGCACTTGTCCCACCACCGACTATCAGCGAGCAGAGAGTAGAGCTAGAACTTAGATACGAGTTGACGAACAGCGAGAAGCGAGTGTGTAGCTCCGATAGTTTTACCGGTCGGCTATGACCGAGTGTTTTGTGTGACGGATGATTACTCGCACCACTCGTTCGGGTGGTCAGTCCTGCACACGTTGGTTGGTCTCCCGGCGTGAGTGCAGTGTGCTTATTTCGAGTTTTTTTAGTAAAAAAGAGGTTTATCCTTACTGTCACCAGAAGGCACTTATTCAGTTTCAATACAAATTGACGTTTACATTAACGCGAATGAGCAAGCGCGCATCGCCAAGCGAGTATCGCTGAGCGAGTATTATCTTCGATAGCCCGCTGCGACAAATTGAGGCGAGAGAGTACTCGGCGGTAGTACGAACAACCAGCGATCAACTATTAATTATATCTGTCTCTTTTATTGACACGGGATCTGTACCTTTTGTAAGTTTCTTCAGCGAGAAAATAGTCGATAGCTGTAATCGCTTCGCCGCTGGAAGTGGGACAAATGCCTAATCTCCGTTGAGGTTGGCCACCATGGTCGAAATTCGGTTGGGCAGTTTTTTTTTATCACAATTTAGTTGGTTTGGTTACTCACAGCATTGATGGAAATATAAGGAGCTCCAGGGAACTTGGCGGCTGTGACGATGCAGGCACCGCAGCCTCCCTCGCGACACATGTACTTGGTGCCGCGCAGCTGGAGGTAGTTGCGGAGATAGTCCAACATCGTCACGTCTGAGCTCACATCGCTGCCGACTGGGGAAGAAAATTGTGAATAGAGAGATAGAGCGGATTGTTAATAGGGCCAAAAGTGTAGGGGATTGATGGTGGGACATTTCGATAGCGCTTCGCACTCCCATTTATTTAGATTTTCTTAAATCGCTATGGTGTCGCTTTTGAAGTCACTTGTCTAGAGTCTCCGGAGTGGTTATCACGCACTGGAAGATCCAGATTTGGATGGTCTCTCCCAAGGTCAACCTAGTGAAGACCGTGGCAATCCGCTGCATGCGAGTCACAGAACCGGTCGATGTGGTTGAATAATTCTAGAAGATCGAAAAAATTGTTGCATGCCTGCGTACATTTTGAAATACCATTTACGTGACTTAAAAAGTGATAAGTAATGTATAACAGTATATTTAATCAAGAATAAGAATAATTTATTAAAAAGTAAGAACGTTCAAAAAATTTACATTAGGTGCAGTAAGTATAATTTCAAGTTTAGTCATAATTTTAGTGCTTAATACCTACAATATAATAACTACAATATTTTATTACAACTGCAATATTATAAACAAGAATTTTTATTTTTGGTAGAAACCTGCCCGATTTAGGTTCTTTCAAACCTGTGTTTCAGGCCATCACTTTACTCAGAACAATAATTGGGTCAGTTAAATTATTAAATAAAATTAGTCTATAAACTGACATAATAGTAGTTTATGATACTGTTGCATAATAAGGGGTATAACATGAGTGTGTGTTTAAAAACCGAGCCGTAGGCGAGGTTTTTAATAGTATTCACACGAATGTTTTAATACCTAGTTATGTGCAGTTTCATACACTACTTTATCTACACTCATACATTTTGGGATTGAACCTACTTAATATTTTTTTTTTTTAATTTTCCATGCCATAAAGTCGTGATAAATGCATCATATAATAATCTCGACTTTGCTGGTAAGAGATTATAGAAAGCTTCATTAAATTAGTCCTGATGATTGATGAGTAATGATGAGTAATTTCCTTCGCCGCATATAAAATGTTTGGCAGAAATAAATTTTCTTCAAATTCACTAATATCAGACATTTAAAAGCAAGAATTTAAAAAACTCATGAAATTCAGTACAGCGAAACCTACAAAACGTATGAATGGCACCAAAACCCAGCACATCACCGCATTATCTGCGCATGCGCTAAGGCTTAGCACACGCACTGCGATATTTATTCGCGTGAAATTTTTCCGCCCATTCTGCGACCTATGGAATTGTATGAAGCTGCTCGCATTACGATAAAAAATCGTGCGGCAATAATACCGCATGAAATCCGTGTTTTGCAACAGAATCCACCGCACCGCGGCGCGAATTTAATTCGCGCGAATATTTTGAGCTCTATGAACAGGTAGAAAGAGACAAAATTCGCGCGAATAAAAATCGCAGTGCGTGCTAAGCCTAAAGCGGGCATTGTCACAGACAATTTAAAATTGGAATCAAATCTTATTATAATAGGTACTAAAATGGCATTACAAAAAATTATTGATGGAAGCTCCTTAGTGATTAACTTCTTGGATTTGTCCTGTATCGTAATAGAAAAAAAAAATGTTTTTCATTACTCATACTCTGAAAGTAGGTCTTAAGTTGCCTGAGGAGCGGGTTGAAAGTAATACTTTTCAGCCCTAGGGAGAATCGCTTTCAACTGACAGCTGTCAAATTATTTAAAAAAAAAACTAGTTCCTTTTCAATAGATATGTCTATTGAACCATGTTCCAACTTTCTATACAACCACGAAGTAAAATTGAAATAACTTAAAGTTAAGAATTGATTATAGAATATATATTTTTTAAATAACTTTATTATAATTTAGTTTCAAAAATTTCTTTAAAATAACTTAGATTTGGGCAAAATATTTACCATTTTTTCAATGATGAAAATAAAAAATAATGGCTGAATAGCAGGCCGGCCACAGAAAAAAAAAACAAACAAAATAGGCGGGAAAGCGTCAATCATTTTTTCTTTAGCTAATTCATGTTTTTATTTTTATTTCCTTGTATTTGTAATGAAAAGCACAGTGTTTACCTCGGGTTAAAGACTTATTTAGTCCCTCGAACTATTGGCGCCCTCACTTCGTTCCGGGCGCCAAACCCCGTCTCGGGACTAAATAAGTTACTTTCACCCCTAGGATAACAATGTACTATTATAGCATTATTTTGTTAGAGAAATAGTGAAATGAGATTCTATTTTTAAATTTCGGTATTGTGTTTATAAAGTATTTCAACATAAACTCGTTTTTAAGTTTATAATTCGAATATTACGACATGAGAATAGATAAAATATATAAATTGGTAAAAACACTAAACCTTGTCTATTTAAGTATGTATAAGTAGATATCATAATCAAACAACAATATCTAGAAGTTTTCTGTGTCATTGTAATTGAGTGTCCCTAAATAATCTGATATGGTAAAGCAACATTTTTTATATGTTAAGCTATAGACATCAAGTATCTTCTTGAGTCTATTATAGAGAAAAGTTCCTAAAAACACATAAACCCGATTAACAAAAGCATGTCTGGTTTGTGGCATTGAGCATATCGTACCATATCCTTCCGTCTCTTGTCGGAAGGAACTGGATAATATTATAAGCGTGCAGTAAAATTGAAAATATAACACCACCTTTTTATGGGTCAGTAGTGCCAACTCAACCCGATTTGACTCAACCCGAAGAATAATACCAGATTGATACTACCAATTCAGTGCCATTTGTACAGTCAGGCAAAAATATATTTAATTCTAAATAACTTATTAATTTATTATGCATAGAATATTTAATATTTTGTTATGATACATAATTTACTTGAATGTTGATTATTTATAGAAAATTGTTTATTTTTAATTGTTGATTTTGTATTACTAAAATCTTTTATCTTTTAATTGTTTTGTTCTTACCAAGTCCTGTATTCTTTAAGATACCTAATGTTTATTTTTTCAAGATTATTTAGCAGATCATATTTTTTTTATATTTTTAAGTTAGTACCTACTTGATAACCTAATAATTCTAATCACGTATAAAGACTGATCCAATAAATACCACTGTGCCACTAGCTATAAGATTGTAATGATAATTAACAATAATCTGTGTTTTTTACTACAAAGTACAAAGCGTTTAATATATTAAAAAGCATAAGTACTTACTTGTTTAATTATATAGTTATTTTTCCAAACATTATTTTAATTTTACATTCTCTGTGATGCAAGCGTTAAATCAACACTTTTCTGCCTGACGTTTTACGCCTACCAAAACAGAAATTTGCAGGTATTATTCTTCAGGTTGAGTCGAATCGGGTTGAGTTGGCACTGACCCCTTTTTATTGGCAATGCCACCAAAAATCACACAAAAAAAATCAACGCCTAAAAACTAAAACTGTTCATCGTGTTTAACAAATTGCTCTCCAAAGAAGGATTCCGATATACGAGTATCTATTTGGCAAAATAGATACTCGTATATCTATTTTGCCAAAACTAAGAGAGTCGAAGTTGCAAAGTTTATCGATAAAAAAGAACCTCACTTTTATTTTCCGTTGGTACAAAATAATCGCTGTGTGACCACTGTTGCTTTTTATTATTTCTAAAATAATATTCAACTGACCATGGTGTATCCATAAAAGTGCAGTTATTCTCCATCAAGAGAAACAGGTCTTGCAATCCAGTACGTTATGGTCTAGAAACTAGATTGGTAGATAAATATGGATGATGATCATTTATAAGTTAGTACTTATGTGTATCTCAACTATATTGGGGTCAACTTCCAGTCTTACCGGATTCAGCTAAGTACCAGTGTTTTACATGGAGCGACTGCCTATCTGACCTCCACAACCCAGTAACTGGGTAACACGGTACCCCTTGGCAGGACTGGTGTCAGATCTCAAGCTTCTGACTACCCATAACAACTGTCAAAGATCTTCAAATAACAGCAGGGACCAACGGCTTAACGTGCTTTCCGAGGCACGGAGGAAACTCGGTATGTTGAAATGGTCACCCATCCACGGACCGACCTCGTCAAGCGTTGCTTAACCTTGATGATCGACCCGTGCGGCTGTTATTATTTAGCCACCATCTCAGCCAGCCATCTCAATTATAACATCTAAATTAAAAACAGAAAATGGAATCATCGACACGATGAAGAAGAAGATTGTTATTCTGTAGCATCACTTATTTTTTTTTTTTTTCTAATTGTCTAATATGAATTAAATTAACTTATTGTTTTACTCAATTGCTGTGCCCGACAGGGTCCATGTGAACTATATTACTATTTATAAAACCTTGTTAAACACATGTGTTATGCAATAAAGAATTAAATTTGAAGATTTGAATTTTTTATAGAACAGCAATAAGAATAATTTTAATGTAGCTGATTATTTTTCGATTTCACTTGGCCATGTTACTAAGATTAAATGGTGCTAATTTGAAAACATGACCTGGTAGTTTTTTACAAGTTTATTACGCTGCATGACTCATTTTTTTGCCACAGTAGTGAAAAAAACATTATTATAAGATTTATCTTACCCAATGAAGTGACTGCTAAATGATGGAGCAAAAACACTAATTGGTTTCTTATATTTTGTTTTGAACATCGATTTCTCCTGTATGTTGGTTTCGAAAAACATATAAAAACGAATGTGTTGCAGCTAAGAATCAAACCAGGCAGCGATTTGCGGCCAATCACTTAGCCACTGCATCAACGGTACCATCATCAACTCAAATTGTCTATTATTTTAATTCGATTTTAATTTATTGCCAGATTTTAACATCTGTCTAAATGACCAACATTAATACATTATCAACTTTTATTTAAATTTCACCTAATAATTTAAATACTTCTCATAAAATTAGATTTTTATCTATTAAATCTCAGTCTACAAATTAAAAGCATAGCGAAAGTAAGTTGTAACGGTCAACTATGAATTAGCGTTTTATTTTATTTTTTACGTACTTCAATTTTATTACAACTAAAAAATATAAGTGTATGGTTCGTGATTTGCGAAGTCGGTTTTGAAAGCACTAACAGACACTTGATTTATTACTTTATATATTTTTGATTTATTATTGCTTATTAAAGACACTATTCATGGTTATAGTCAACTGCATATCAATGGTTACATTTTGACTTTGAAGCTTGAGTCTCATTTTGCTGCAACAGTAAGTGCGATTTTCGGAGCACAAGTTTACGAGTCACTAATGTGCGTTTAATATACACAGTTCAATGTTAAAAAATGATATCAAACAATAGTAGATTCAGTTGTCAAATCGGCGAAACACAGAGAGCGAAAATTGGGTAGTGGGTCCAACCAACCTATTCAAAATGTGATTGGGTTGAGTGATCTCGCGGGTCCATGTTGAGTGGGTCCAGTCGACCAAAGACTCACTAATCAGCCAAATGTACTTTTCACCAAATTCCAATAACTGTGCCAAAACTTATTCCATAGCAACAAAATATATACCTCCATATAAAACCGTTTCTCCTTACCACAAACATACTCACACTTACGATGTACATAATTATCACTTGCATTCTTTACAATCTGGTTTCCAACAGCATAAAAGTGAAATTTCGGTCACGCGATGACATTTCGAGACCCTAAAGGAAGTTCACGGTCTCTATCGGAATTGCGGTAAATTGGTGCGGTTAGAGGCTGTGTCGTTTTAAGGCTGTAAACCGTAATTCTTTCGGTGAATGAATAAAATCGAATGATTTTTACCCGACTCCAAAGAAAGTATGTATTTATTTTATGTATGTAATATACTTTATTACCTCATATCTTTCAAACCGTTAGACGGATTTATATAATTAAGACAAGGTTATTTAAGTCTCGATTTCCCAAGTGTTCTTAGATAGGTGAAGTTAAAAAAAAACCGGCTAAGTGCAAGTCGGACTCGCGCCCGAAGGGTTCCGTACCATTATCGCAAAAAACGGCCAAAAAATCACGTTTGTTGTATGGGAGCCCTACTTAAATATTTATTTTATTCTGTTTTTAGTATTTGTTGTTATAGCGGCAACAGAAATACATCATCTGTGAAAATTTCAAATGTCTAGCTATCACAGTTCATGAGATACAGCCTGGTGACAGACGGACAGACGAATCGCGGAGTCTCAGTAATAGGGTCCCGTTTTTACCCTTTGGGTACGGAACCCTAAAAGCAAACATTTTGGATTTTAGGCGCCATTATCGTGTGAGTCCCAATTTTTGTTATTTCCAGACCTATCATGTGGGGTATCAAAATGAAAAGTTTTAAGAGGTGGTTACAAAAATTATATGTTTAAAAAAAACTTAACTAAAAAGTTTTAAATAAAACAATAAATTTTAAAATCAAAAACCCAACTACTTAGAACTAAAAAGCTGTAAACTAGAAAAAAACATGCTGTGCAGTCGGCGGATTGGAAGGTTAGCCAGCTAGCGAATATTTGTATCCTCCGACTGCACAGCATTATTTTTTCTCGTTTACAACTTTTTAGTCCGCGGTCGAGTTTTTGATTTAACTTTTTTTACGATGTCCATTATATAATTTTTGCGTCTTTACTTACAGTTTACCCACATAGGACTTAAAAGGAGTCAAACTATCGGTTAGTTCCGCTATGCTCTAGTCCCGCTGTGCTCTTTTCGAGTCGAGCATATCGGGACTAACCGCTAATTATGATTGTAATGTATGCCATCAAATTCTAGGTTCGGCTTAGTGGCAAGTTAGATTAAGAAGCAATATCGCAAAGTCCAAAAGGGCCTGCGCATTCAGTCATTATCGCTGATAAAAGCCTCCTATGATACTTGCTCGATAAAAAGAACTTACATACGCTAATGATACTGCTTATAAAGTACCTACTCGAGGACCAGTCGACACAATTTTATGGGTACTTTTAATGGTATGTGGTACGGTACGGTCGGTGGTTGAATAGCCTATGTCTTATCTGCACTAATATAATAAATAGGAAAAATTTGATTGTTTCTAAGTTTGTTTGTCTACAGTCTACACTATAATATTATAAAGGGGAAACATTTGATTGTTTGTTTTATTGGATAAACTCAAAAACTACTAAACCGATTTTGAATATTCTTTCCCCAGTTGAAAGCTACATTATGCCTGAGTGATAATAGTACATTATGGTACAAGTGTGCAATGTTGGTGATTACCGCTGAGGCGCCATTGAGACCCGAGCCGTAGGTGAGAGTCTTAAGAGAGCCGAGGACGGTAATCATCAATACACACGTGTATCATACGACGTTTTTCAACACACTTGTGAAGAAAATAATACTAAAAAATATTTTTCACGGTAAAAACGAGTTGTGAAAATTTTTTCACAAGGGCGGGCAAAATTAATCAGTTTTCCTATGCGCGCGCATGTAGCAATGGCGATCGGCCATAGACTAAAAGAATGAGGTTTCTTTTTTTCTGGCTTTTCGTGGATAGTGTTTTAGCCACGTACAAAGTAGGGAATTTAATTTGTTCTTAATTACAGAGCAATTTTTTTTTTCTATAATCTATAGGCTCGCGTTTGACCACTAATCTCGCCTGATGTTAAGCGATGACGTGGTCTACGGTGAAGCACGCTTGCCTAGAAGAAACTGTCCACCATGTACCGATGGCGCATGGCCGTACGTCTTGTAGTCCGATGATGGAAAGGGCTAGGCGGAATCAAATTGTGCAGTTCCGTCGCACGCTCCCCGAAATGTAACCGATAAAAAACTGACAGGCTGGCAACTCGGCGTCGATGTTCGAGGCTCTGGAGCTTTGAGGCGACCAGTGCATCGTTGTCAATAAGCCTTTTGGCCCGTCTATCGATCGACTCAAGTGCAGCAAGCTGGTATTTGGCAGATCCATCCCAGAGGTGAGAGCAGTACTCCATGCATGACCGAACTTGCGCTTTGTACAAGTTGAGCAGCTGTTCAGGCGCGTGAAGTACCGTCTTACCTTAGCAAGAATCCCCAACTTTTTTGCAGCTAACTGAGCTTTCGCCTCAATGAATGGACCTTAGTTGAGGGTAATATTTGAGTAAAAGTTTTATTTATTAAGCACGTACAAGTTTAAATTATCTATTTAAATACGAAGTTGCACGAAATGAGCAAGCATTAGGTACATTAATTTATTTGTACTGTACGAGTACGATCTTTTTTGTATCGAAACTTTTTTAAGAACAATGCAACTCAACCAATAAATTAAAAAAAACTCTATAACTCACTTGTGAATAATAGCAATGAAAAAGTCACAGTTTGATAACAGGTATCATTATGCGCCTAATTGCGGTGAAATTAGAGCCACTTTATGAGCAAGTGTGTTGAAAAGGTATTTTATTATCCCAAAAACGGGTCTTGTGCGGGCGCAAAGCCGTGGGGAAAAGCTATCTTATTATAAAGCCTAATCGTAAATTCTAACTGCACTTGCTTCTACTTAGAAAGTAATAAAACTGTTACATATAGAACCGGTTCTTGCTAAGTCGTTGCTCGCTCTACTCTGTTGATTCAACTTTTGTTTTTTATCTATTACGATAATATGACCCGTTGATTTGGTTTGATTAATAGTTGAGAGCTTGACACTGATTTCCTGTATGGTTACTTTCCAGTGGTTTTTTTTTCCTTTTTTACGGTTTTTGTAGGTAAATAGGTATTTTTTTGGGGTATAGAGTTTTAGAAAGTCAGCCAAATCCCTAGGCAGATGACCTAATGAGGAAATGCGGTCGCAGACATCCGACTGAATTTCCTAAGTAAAAAGTCATAATTTAATGTTTGGCTCCTGCTTATTTCCTCGTCCAATATTGGACCAAATTAAAAGATATTCCACAAAGTGAAACAAAAAAAAATACTGTGCCCCTATGTTATCATTTTTGATGATACATTTATTTTTAGAAACACTAGAATCCTCAAAATTGCGTTGTCAACTGACACCTAGTATACAAATTTGACAAACATAAATGAAAAACTGGCCAAGTGCGAGTCGGACTCGCGCACGAAGGGTTCCGTACCATTATCGAAAAAATTACGTTTGTTGTATGGGAGCCCCCCCTTACTTTATTTTAATTTAATAATTATTATTTTTTGAAGTGAATATACAACTAAATATTCTGTGAATATTTCAATATTATTGTATGGGAGCCCCCCTTAAATATTATTTTTATTCTGTTTTTAGTATTTGTTGTTATAGCGGCAATAGAAATACATCATCTGTATAAATTTCAACTGTCTAGCTATCACGGTTCATGAGATACAGCCTGGTGACAGACGGACAGACAGACAGACAGACGGATCGTGAAGTCTTAGTAATAGGTGCCCGTTTTTACCCTTTGGGTACGGAACCCTAAAAATGGAAAACATAGGGACACAGTATATATCTTTATGGAATATTTTTTAAATTGGTCTAATATCGGAAGAGGAAATAGGCGAAAGCTAAACCTCAAATTATGACTTTTTATTTAGGCAATTCATTCGGATGTCTGCGACCACATTTCCTCTATTCTTGCAAAAGGTTGAGTGTTTTTTTTGTAGTTGCACTTTAAGAAAAGATTTCTGTTAAGATTTTGCTAGACGAAGAGTCATACACAAAAATAATATTCGAATTTTGTTAGGAACCAGTATTATTTGCATTATTTTATAATTAACTTTGAGGTCTTTGCTCTCTTCTCATTTAAAAAATTACGAGTATAGATAAGTTTTTTTCTCATTTTTGTGTCATGTCGATGATATTAAATTTCTTTGATACAAGTTAGCAAGGAGAATACCTAGAGTTAGCGCATAATCATAATCTTACTAATAGTATGCTTATTACTCAATCACGCCAGAACGGCTGAACGGATCTGGATGAAAATTGGCACAGAGATAGATTATAGTCAGTATTCCTGACAGCACATAGGATACTTTCTATACCGGGAATATGTATCCTCGGTATAATTTTTGACTTTCACGCAGGCGAAGCCGCTGGCAGAAGCCAGTTATTTATTTATTTGTCGCATCGACAGCAGAAACTCTATACATTTTAGACACTTTAATAATAGCGTTACTTCAAAACACAAAATTAAATATCGTGGTGGCACAGAGGCTAAGAACTCGCCTCTCATGCTTGAGGTCGTGGGTTCAAATCCGGGCAAGTACCTACTAACGTGAGTTTTCAAATATGTACTTTCTTAGTTTACCTTAGACATCGCTGACAACGCTGGAGGAAAACATCGTGAGGAAACCTGAACTTATAGTTTATATTATAACTAGATGACCCCCGCGGCTTCACTCCTGTAAAAATTATAGCCTATGTTACTCAGAAATAATGTAGCTTTTCATAGGCGAAACATTTTTTTAAATCGGTCCAGTAGTTTCGGAGCCTATTCGGTACAAACAAACAAATCTTTCCTCTTTATAATTTTGGTATAGATAATATATTTGAAACCCGTCTTAAACTTCCTTCTTTGACAAATCTTTTACGATTCAAGCAGTTCGGTTGTGGAATGCATTACCTATAGAAATAAGACGTGCTCAAACACTGCCAACGTTTAAGAAAATGGTAAAGGAGCATTATCTTTCACTATAATTTATAATTTTTTTCCTTTATCTGTCATATATTCGATATTTATTAGTTTATTAGATATGTAGTATAGTATGTATGTATTTTATGTTATTATGTAAGTAAGTAAGTAATATTATTTATGATCTATTGTACACTGACAGCCCTAAATTCTTCTCCTATCGTTCAGTACATCCAAAGGTTCTCTGTAAGAGATTGCCCTGTGCGATAAGACCGTCCACTGTACACTTTGTTTTTGAAAATGTTTGTCCTGTATGTTTTTTATTGTGTGGTGTACAATAAAGATTATAATAAATAAATAAACAATTGCGGTATGATTACCACGCTGACTGAAGACTTTTGTGCGATAAAATGAAGAGAAGAAACGAGCATTGATATGCTCGTGCCTTCTCTGCATGAGAAGAGGTCTACGTTCTGCAGTGGGAGAGTCACAGACTGGTATTATCATGATTAAATAATAGAAACAATATACTTCATATAGGCAAAGATTCGGTGCGTAATTATATTGTTTTGAACACGTTTTGACGTCAGCGAAGCGTAACCATCAAAGTCACATGCGTATTTTTATACAGAGTGGCCAACTAGATGTATACAACTTTAAATTATCAGATGTATTTTCACCATTATTTTGTTTAGGCTATTGATTTCGTTTCCCAAAAATTTTTGTAAATTGGCAGATTTTCAATCCTCGTTGATACTTTAGAATACAATTACTGAATTTAATCACATCACATCATATCATCAGCCTTTTAATGTTCCCACTGCTGGAACACAGGCCTCCTCTCTGTGAGAGGGAATGGGCCACTATCCACCACGCGGGCCCAGTGCGGGTTCGTTCTAGGACATGCCGGTTTCCTCACGATGTTTTCCTTCACCGTTTTGAGAGCAGTGGTGATGAAATTATTTACACAAAGTAAAGCGCCTGCCTGGGCTCGAACCCACAACCTACAACTTGTAAATCGCGGCCGATACCACTGTGCCACCACTGCTCTGAATTTAATGCAGTGGTCGAATCTTAAAAAAAGCACCATTACTATCTAACTCTTTAACTAAAAATGGATATCTCAAATAAGGGGTCCACCACTTCATTGCTTACCATCAGGTAAAACCGTGGTAAAACGCGAGGATGATAAAAAAAAAAAATGGCAGAATGTCGAATTCATCGAAGTTGGTCATCCTATAATAAAACAATAAATTCTGTTTTTATCTTGATACGTATGATACTCACAACGGATCTTTGTGTCTCTGAATTGGCTGCACGACCCTGCGCAGTAGCTATTTTTGTGTCAATGTTGAAGGTGAAGATAGCATTGCATAACTGTCCCTTTCACTCGCTTATGTTTGTCTCATCGTCCTATCTCGCTTACTCTACACAGTATACTCGATGACTTACTGTTTATTGCGCAATGGTTGGCAGAGTCAACTTCAAAGACACACAGATCCACTGTAACTATTTTACGTGGATGTTTGATAACAATCTGTTTCGCGTGAACTTGTTTATTGTTAATTTATTTAATTAGTCGTTCAATGCCTTCGCACTTGCGTTACCATATTATAGTAATGTAGGTAACTCACTCAGCATACCATTGCGTAACACCTTGGGTAGTGTTACATTACTACTTTCACTACAAGAAAGGTAAATAAATACGCAGATGGTAAAATCAGATCCAGCCTGTCCCTTGCTGTCCCTCCCAGCGACGCCCTGAGCCGAGGTCCATACCCCACAGAGTGTGCCCTCAGCGTTGTCGCTTAGGTTAAGCTTTTTATTGCCCTGGCTGGAGGCTCCAGTTTAGTCTACACAGGCAAGCCCGGTCGCTTGACCGGGTTAGCAGTCTGTATGAATTGCGAGACGCCAATCACAATAAAAAAAAATAACGCATTTAGTAACACTAAATAATAACAAGCAGGTAACTTCACCAAAAAAACCACATCGAAAGATCGGCTTAGTCGTTAAATACCCAATTCGTAAAATGCCCAACAGCTTGAAAAAGGGCTAATTCGCTAACTAGGTATTTAATTCTGAAAATACCTATTTCTGGAAATGCCTAATTCTTAAAAAACCCAATTCTCATAAAGTCCAATTCTTAAAAAGCCCCATTCTTAGAAAGCCTAATTCATAAAAAGCGCAATTCTCAAAAAGTCCAATTCAACTTTAACTATCTGTAATTCTATTACGTATTAGTTGACCCGCGCAACTTCGTCTGCTCCGCTCTTATTGGTCTTAGCGTGATGATATATAGCCTATAGCCTTCCTCGATAAATAGGCTATCTTACACAAAGAATTTATCAAATCGGACCAGTAGTTCCTGAGATTAGCGCTTTCAAGTAGGTAAACAAACAAACAAACTCTTCAGCTTTATATATTAGTAGAGATGAGGAAATAGGTACATACAATAAAATTGCTGAAAGACGGTACAAATCAAATATAATGTAATTCTTAAAAGTAGTAAAAGTCATTATCGATTGTATACAATACCAACATTGATTAAGGTACAAATTTGTAAATAAAATGCAATTGTTCTTCGGTAAATCGGACTGTATCATCGATTGATACGTACGAAAACAAAAGTTAACTCATGAAAAAAAATACGGAAAAATAACATAAAATATCGTTGAGATAAAAATGTGTGTGTCATTGGATGATACTATACTATTTTAGAGTAATAATGTAGGTGTTATCATTTATTATGTGAAGTCATCATGTATAATTATGTAATAAACTACACCAGAAGTTGGAAGTAGTTCATCTTTTAAAAAAAATCGTAAACCGATATCTCTTGCCTTTCTAGTGCTGTGAGAAGTTTTTTATATTTCTTGTCGAATAAGGTGAGAAGTTTTTTATATTTCTTGTCGAATAAGATAACTTTATTACTTCGGTTTTTTCTAAGTCCATTAAAAAAACTCCGTTTAATATTCACATCAAAATGTGTAGATTCCTTTTTTATTTTATGAAAAAATAAAAAAAGGCTGGGACGTTTTGGAATGACAACATTGAGTCTCCTGTGCCATGCTTCTACAGCATTGGTGGTTCGGTGGCGTTGACCGGAACAACTTAATAATGAAGGGACAGTCGATGCCAATGTCTCTCTAAATATTTTTGATACTCCTTCATTGCTGCAGTTAATGATTCAATTTTGCCATAAATAATTTGCCATCCCTCTGGTATATAGCGGGGTGGCAAAAGTGGTAATACAGCGGCCATACGAATGACATTACGGTTTTCTTTGCATCTTTTTACCTTTTTTCCAAATTGCTTGTTGGTAGTGAAAATAACAACCACTTACCTTTGCATTCGGATAAACATTGCTTACTGAATTCATAACTGCCTCCTCATAATCACATTTGAAGTTGTAAATATTCAGACCTAATTGATCTTTTAATACATTAAAAAGCCGCGTATATGTTTGTTGAGTCTTGTTTGGCAGAAGACAATATATTACGGGCATTATATTGGTTGTGTTTTTGTCTGATGCTAGGTCAAAATGTATAGAGTATAACTGATAAAAGGGGCTAGGAACGCATTTAAAAGTTCCATCTCCATAGAAGCAGCCTTTTTCTTTTTTTGCACCACGGATAATCTTTCTTGACATTTCCGAAGCAAACACTAATATTTTGTGGGTTTCGCCATCGTTAGCAATCAGAATTTTTTTCGCTAAACATTCTGGTACAAATACATCCTCCACGTTACGAAAAGTCAACTTATTCGCATGTAAAAATCATTTTCTGGCTGAATACAGACTACCTTCAATTGAATGAAAAGATGGGAGTTTAGATGAGCTTGTCGCCGGCAAATTATCAAGTCTTTTCAAAAATTCCTTTTATAGGTCTCAAATTTCGACACACCTCTTTTTTTAATTCATTCCGTTTAAGAAATACAATGGTTTTTTCCTCGTCGGGTTAGCATTTATGTCTGGACAATCTTAAAATTTTCTTCTTTGTCACGTCCAATGTTAGCGATGCACTACACTCCATTTAGGTTTAAAGAATCTTTATTTCTCATAAGAACATTACAGTTCACTTACATGAGTTTTGAATTTTTACATTATAAATATCGTCGTCTTATGACGAAGCATGCAAAGGTAAAAATACAATAATTATCATCACAAACAAAGAAAAAGTGTACTTCTAAACACAGCTGGCTAACTGGTCATCACCACGGTACCCACATATTAATTTTGTTAGGATCGTAAGTAAATATGATTGACAAGAACACCAGTTTCTGCCTGTGTGCGATAACTATAGTCTCGGAGACCGCTTACTGTTTATTGCTAGTATTGTTTTGTTTATAATGTATATATATATATATGTTTTATTAGGTATATATGTGTTATATTTATATAGATAGGTAGATTATTTGTGAGGAGAGTTTGTGTATGTGTGTTGGTGTTAGGTTTTGTCTACAGGATGAATGTGTTGTGATTTTGTAAAAGTTATGTTTTACTTTAATATTATAATTTGATAACTACCAGCTATAAATGGATTAAAATAAAAAAATTATAAATCAATAATAATATTAGAATTATAAATAAATAACAATAATAGTACCATAAGTAATATAATTTATTTGGTAACAGGTAAAATATAATTTAAGTATTTTTATTTAATAATTTCAGTTTAAGTAATTTTATTTAATGTTTTAATTTAAGTAATTTTATTTGTTAACTCAATTTAATGATATAATCCCTTAGTTTTCTTTTGTAAATATTAATACTTTTATTATTTTATACACTCTTTAATTTCATTTGGCAGTTTATTATACAATTGGACCCCTTCATATAAAAAGTTCTTTTTTCCATATTTTACAGTCCTAGGAGAATGCAGAACCAGCTCGTTTCTATTTCTTAGGTTATATGTGTATGTCTTTTTTGTTAGTTTAATGTTGGTTTGTGTAGTATTATCCAAGATCTTTTTTACTAATATACATATATAGTAATTGTATAGTTGAGACAGATTGAAGAGTTTAGTTTTCGCATATAGCTGTTTGGTAGGTGTTAAAAAGTCGTAGCAGTATAACCGTTTTATAATTTTGTTCTGTGTCCTCTGCAGGGAATTGAGGTTGGTTTTTGATGCCGATCCCCATATCTCAATAAGGTATTCTAAATTAGACTTGACTAGGGAATTATAGATGGTAGTTTTTACTTTAAGTGGTAGGCAGTTTCCCATTTTGCGAAGGGCTCCTGATAGTGACACAAGTTTGGCTCTTACGTGGTCGATATGGGGCTTCCAGGAGAGTTGGTCATCCAAAAGTAAACCGAGATATTTCTCTGTACTGGATTTTTTTATTTTCAAATTATTTACGATCAAAGGGGCGTAGGGTGGGATCTTTTTGTTTCTCGCAGAAAATATCATTTAAGATGTTTTTGTGGTATTAATGGTAAGTAAATTATGTAGGAACCACTCATTTATTAGGTTTAAGTCGTTTTGCGCCTCACTAATAATATTATGTATGGATTGACCGAAGTAAAATAAACTTGTGTCATCTGCATAAAGTGTTAAATATCCTGTCAACCCTATCAGGGGGATGACCATAAGCTCTTAGAGCAGTATCAATTTGAGATCGAATAAGGGACAGATGTATCTGACGTGTATACATCTGTCACTTACTCGATCTCAAATTGATACCGCTCTAAGAGCTTATGGTCACCCCTCTGATTAATGTTATTTACATAAATAAGGAATAATGGTCGTCCCAAAATGGACCCTTGGGGCACTCCACATGTAATGTTTTGGGAAATACTCTCATAACTATCTATTTTAACAATTTGACATCTGTTAGATTTTGCTTATGCATCGTCAAAATGTGCTGCCATTTTTATTCACCTGCCTCGATTTATTGTAACGGTGCCCTTTATGGAGCAGAGTATCGTTACCTTTCTGATTTTTATCAAAACTAAATTCAAGTTCTTCCATTATTAAACGCGAGTTCACACAATAGAGTAACACAACAACAAAACAGAAACACCGGATTTGATTCCTTTCGATCAAATATTAATTACTACCCACATTATTCGTGTTTGTTAAATTAATATAATTTGAGTTGACTATACCCAGCAATAAAATTCAGATATCAGTTCATAATATTATTTTCTTGCCGGATGACAGGAGTGGCTCTGTCATAAACTGCTTTTTTTCATCGAGAGGTAATGGCATTTTTATGTACAAAGAAAATCGGAACTGTTGGTGTGAGCTGTATAACTCACTGTTCACACCAACTAACTTGCACGCAGTTATCTTGAATAAAGATGTGGAATGTATTCACTGATACTTGGATTTTGGTAAAAAATATATTTATTTTAAACCATAAGAAAATTCATGACACAACGAGAAAAACAATTAACACAATAAGAATAGATGTCAGATTTTAAACTCTGTCTAGAGAGTTTACTCGACCATAGTATTAACATTGAAGTATAAAAACCTCCTTTCTTACAAACACAAGGTATTTACAAGTGACGTTACACCCTTATAAAGGTACTTCTTTTAAATCACTACTACTATTGCTACTAGACTATACAAGTGAAAACTTAGATAACATAATTCCGTTATGAATAATTGTAGGATAAATTGCACATATATAAGTGTGCAATATATATAATTGTGATTCACATTGAATGGTTTCCATAATGTTTATCTGCTGCACCATAGTTATGTACGTATGTAAGGAGGGTAATATTTTTCGATCGTTCATAATGTGTATTTATTTATGTATGTCTGTGAGCATTTCCAGAATTTTAAGAACTAGTCCTTATGAGAATTGGTAATTTTAAGAACAAGTCCTTTTGCGAATTAGCCGTTTTAAGAATTTGTCCTTTTGCGAATCAGCCATTTCCCGAATTAGGCATTTGTAGTATGCGTTTTGCGAATTGGGTATTTAACGACTAAGCCGAAAGATCTACCTATATCAGCCTGATACAATGTTGCCGGGGATATTAATATATTTTTTGACAAATAACGCGTAAATTACAGGGCTGCTAGTCATCATCAGCATTTTAATGTTCCCACTGCTGAGACATGGGCCGTAATCCACCACGCGGGCCCAGTGTGGGTTAGTGGATGTCACATGATATTTTTGAAACAGGGCTTCTACTAACTTTACGTATTCCCGTTCGTATTCGCAACAGTTAAGCTTCAGAGGAAAGTTTCGAGAAAATCCAAGTTTTATGTTTAATAAACTACGTATGTCTAAACAAAATATCTGAGCATATTACGAGTATTATGCAAACCTGCAGACAGCTATCACATAGAACACTTATGTAAAAAGGTCAGTTACGTAAGTGGGTTAAAAAGCATGAAGCATGAAGGTGATTTTTACTAAGTATCTGCAGAAGATTCAATGGACTTCAACAAACATGAAAATCTTGATCATTTTCCAAAATTTATTCCAATAAAGTGTTTGTCTAAACCGACTGATCTCTTGGATTTGTTGCCCAAACTTTGATAATCGTGACAGTGGTTGTTATCTGTCTGTTATTGACGTGTTTTTAACAGATTTGTCAAAAAATGTCAAAAACACATTGTGAAGAGACCACTGACATGTTTGTTAGTAAGTAGAGTTAATTCCAAGACAGCAATCTGTTTAAACAATAAATTTACTCATTATGTTTCCTAGCAATCCTAGTTACAGGCAGTAAACTAGGATTGCTTGAGAAGAAACAGCGAAACAAATTCAGAGGTAGAAATTTATCAGACATTATCTTGGTCAGATCGATCATATTGTGAGGACCAAGCAGATCAGAGTTTGGAATGGACTTTTGAGAAAAGAACCACATATAGTTGGGTGAACCCGTCGGTTCACGCATTTGTCAGACATCGTGTAGCTCAACTCAGATTATGCATTATAATATAAATCTTAGAAAGATTTACTATAAAACCGGCCAAGTGCGAGTCGGACTCGCGCACGAAGGGTTCCGTACCATTATCGCAAAAAACGGCGGTTTGTTGTATGGGAGCCACACTTAAATATTTATTTTATTCTGTTTTTAGTATTTGTTATAATTGTTATAGCGGCAACAGAATATATCATCTGTGAAAATTTCAACTACATAGCTATCACGGTTCATGAGATACAACCTGGTGACAGATGGACATACAGACAGACAGACAGACGGATCGCAGAGTCTTAGTAATAGGATCCCGATTTTACCCTTTGGGTACGGAACCCTAAAAAAGATTATCTCAACAACGACCTTTATATACTAGGATTTGAAAATAATGATTGAAGCAAGTGCCCTTCAAGATAAACCTTGTGATTTCCACATAATAACAAAAAGTAATTGCCATGATATTGTCACCATTGTTCTTCTACATTTTTATCCATTTTCTATATAATTACCAGCTGGTGTCTTTAAATTACGTAATTCATTATATTTTAAACCAGTAATGACTTTTAGGGCCTTCATTCATCCTCTGAATGTCAACAGTTATTTCCAAGAATTTTACAATGGAATCTGCAATTTACGGTTTCTACTCTTGAGTATATTTACTTTTTCCTGTTCCAATTTATGATATCTTGATTTAAGGGTACACTAGTCGACGGCACGAACTATTTTGTGCGAGGGGTTAAAATGCATTTTATATCAACCGACAACACAAGCGGAAGAGATAGATGCTGTGATGAGCAGTAGGAAGCTAGTTCGCGTACGAATACACACTTTTGCAAATTTGTAGCGAAATGGATAATGATTTAGGACGAAACCGAGCGCGCGAAATTTTATAAATAGACTTTTGGCAGTCTAGATATCATGAAAAAACTACTAAATCTATCCGTTCAAAATAAAACTATATGCATTATTGAACTACTAATCTATCCCTGTATGGAGGCCGTTTTGCAATTTTCCGTCTTCTTATGGTATTTATTTGCGACCAAAAATGCGTTAAAATTAGTGTCGAAATGTGTAACTTTCTTTTTTTACTTTTTCGCTTCCATACAATTTCATACTAGTTAGTGATGAGAAAAATTGATATCACTTTTTATTTTGAACGTACATCGTCAAACAGTGGAATAATCCCTAGACTACGTTTGTATGGTTTTTTTTTCGACTAGTGTAACCTTAAACGAAGATTTTAAATGTCAAAGACGCCTGTACCAGCATCTGAAGATGGTAAATGCCGGAAATTAAATGGTTTTCTTTGCCTATTCATTGACTTCAAAAAAGTTAGAGGAAGTTTTTTTTGTCCTCTTTGAAAATCTTACTGATATTATATGTGAAAGTTTGGATGGATGTGTGTTTGTTACATGTTTGTTACTCCATCACGCCAGAACGGCTGAACAGATTTGGATGAAGTTTGGCACAGAGATAGATTGGGCTGGAATAGCACAAAGGCAACTTTTCATCCCGGTACAACGTTCCTTTGGGATAATATAACACTTTTCACGCGAGCGAAGCCGCTGTCAGAAGCTAGTAAATAAAATAAGTAAGTTCTTATAGAAGTCCATAATTATAAACATAAGATAAAACGGTAAAAACGTTGGTCAAACGCGAGCCTTTAAAAAAAAAAGCCGCGTGGGACAGCTAGTATTTTAATAAGGGCAGAAGGATGATAGCTCTGCTAGCTTCCTTAATCCATCATCATCATCAAAATAAGTGTTCAAGAAGTAAAATTATCACAACAAACGCAATTCAGATACTTGGCCAGTTGAACTCGATATTCGATAGATGGCGTTGTGCATTTGAATTCATTTTTTGAATGGCGGTGTTAAGATTCTCCGCGAAAGAATAATGACTATAGAAACAAAAATGGTGGGTAGGTAAGTAGGGTAGGCAGGAAGGTAAGTAGGGTTGGTAGACAAATGACGGGAGCGAAGCCGCGGGCACAGCTAGTTTTAAATATTATGTAAAACGACACATGCAAAATTTAAATCCTTGTTTGTAGGAATCGAATCCCTACCCATCGAAATCACTGGACCCACTGTACCGCCAATTTGATAATTTTATAATTCGATCATTAATTTTGTTCGCGTGTCATTTAAGTGGACAAAGGTATTAAATGTAACAAGCTCACAACGTTTATGGAGAGGATAATCACAACAAGCCGTTCAGGGACAATGAGAGTTGCATGATCTTTGTTGGGTACTAAGTGATCTAATGCCACCGTTTATGTCACCATAGGACCATGTCCATGCAAACATGACTTTGAGTATCTATCCATCTATTTATTTGATAAGGTACTTTTTAGGGTTCCGTACCCAAAGGGTGAAAACGGAACCCTATTACTAAGACTCCCGACCTTCTGTCTGTCTGTCACCAGGCTGTATTTGAACTGATGTATTTCTATGGCCGCTATAACAACAAATACTAAAAACTGAATAAAATAAATATTTAGGTAGATACAACAAACGTGTGTAACCACATCCTTGCTTACCATCAGGTAAGATAATGCTCAAAAACAAGCCGATCGTTTTTTTTTATAATAATTAAAATAAATAGGATGACGAGTGACTCGTTCCGGTGAAAAGCCATAATATATGTTTAGATTTGCTATTTATTTACAGCTTTACATGTATTAAAACTAACGGATTACTTGATTCAATGAGGTTCCAAAAAGCCGTGACAAAAAAAAACAAAATGAAAAATACCAGTTTTTTGCAAAAATGCAGATTATTGCAAGCAGATAAATATTTCCAAAAATTAATGGATGGCGTTCACGATATTTTTACTAACAATCTGACACGCACCGTTTATTTTTATTATTGTTTTATGTATATACTACAGTTAACTACTTAAATAAAATATGACAGAAATAATTAAACTCAATCAAATAGACATATTCTCTCATAGACATAAACTCAATCAATTAAGAATTTAGAGTTAAGTTTTTGTCAAAAATTACTTTTGCCTAAAAACTTGGCATTATTTGACATTAATCTGTTATTTGGCAAGTCCTTATCTCCAAATTCTCAATTAAAAACTGCCCATCACCATTTCATCTCTAATTTCCTACACCGAAATCATAACACAAAAATAAAAACAAATAAATAAAACAATTTGGCTGACCTGAGCACTGATATCCATTGACCTTAAACTTGATGCGGTCCATGACTGTATCTTTCGGGTACATGCAACACACTGATACACCAACCGTAATCTTCAAGCAAGATTACTGCTATTAAAATAAGTTAGTAAACATACGTCGTGATTTTTTGTTAACGAACGCTCGTTTTTGTCAGTGAGAAAGGCAAATGAAACGTAATCAGTTTCACTTTTTAATGATGTTTTTTAGGGTTCCGTTCTTCAAAAGGAAAAGGGATCCTTATAGAATCACTATTGTTGTCTGACCCTCTGACCGTGTGTCAAGACCTTTTTCTCTAGAATTCATGGAGGATGTTGAAATTAACATGATATAATTAGATCTGCATTCACTTAGAGTTATGAAATCAACCTTACCGTTTATGTCGCATATTTGAGGAATCGTTTGTGAACCAAAGACCTAAACGGTACTTCCCGTTGACCTAGAATCAAGAAATTTGACAAGAAGCAATGTCTTACAGCACAAGTAAAGGAAAAATTCTGAAATCTATAAATTTGTTCATAGGACATTAAAATAAAATGGTAAACCATGTGTAAGATAAGATAAGATTTATTTATTTTGTAATACATGAGTGGTCTTATATTAATATGAGGTGGCTACATGTTTTGCCATTTATGGCGTACAAAATTAGTTGCACTAGACAAACAATACAAAAAAATACAATGTCAAAATTTAAATTAAATTTGATTTCAATAAAAAAATTACTATGTCACAATTTAAAATTCAATTAAAAACACTATGTCGAATTTTTTATTCAATTTGAGTTAGAAAGACAGAAAAAAAAAACATATTCAGAATTCTATACAATCGAAATATCGTTTAAAAATTCGTCTACACTGTAATAGCACTTCACTACAGCTATTACAGCTATTTTAGCTTTTACAGTGTAGATGATTTTTTTGAAGGGCCTTTTTCTCAGGAATGCCTGCAGTTATTAACTTAAAATTGATAAATTCATGCACTCCTGATATATATTATTAGTATATTATATGATATTATTATACTCAAATCCATAATCACTTAGAGCTGTCAAAAAAACAAACTCCTAAATCAACGCAATCGAAAGAAACAGCCTTTTTTGTCGCATTTTTTAGGAATTGCAAGGGAATCAAAACCTAAAGGGTACTTCTCGTTGACCTATAATGATGAAATTTGGCATCATATAATACAAGTAAAGAAAAAAACTGGCCAAGTGCGAGTCGGACTCGCGCACGAAGGGTTCTGTACCATTATCGCAAAAAACGGCAAAACAATCACGTTTGTTGTATGGGAGCCCCACTTAAGTATTCATTTTATTCTGTTTTTAGTATTTGGTGTTATAGTAGCAACAGAAATACATCATCTGTGAAAATTTCAACTGACTAGCTATCACGGTTGATGAGATACAGCCTGGTGACAGACGGACAGACAGACGGATCGCGGTGTCTTAGTAATAGGGTCCCGTTTTTACCCTTTGGGTACAGAACCCTAAAAAGGAAGTAATTTATTTATTTATTTAAACTTTATGTACAATGGTGATACATAGGCGGAGTAATCAATTCAACACGTATGTATATTATAATATTGTTAGTACTGCACAATATTCACATGTTATTTTATGTAGGCTTCTAAACACGTGTGCCAAATTTCTTAAGTGTATGTAAATTTGTTCGTATGTTTGTATGTTTTTATGTATGTATGTTTGTCCCCGCATTTCTCCGGAACTCCTTATCAAATCTTAATCTTTTTTTAGTGTTGAATTGAGTATCTCTCAACTTTGGGAACGTTTCATCAAAATCGGCCCAGTTCTTTTCAAGATATGGAGCATACAACCGAACTCCTTAGCGAAAAACAGCACGAATGTGTAAATTGAGTAACGAACTATAGAAATACCATTTTTTTTGTAAAAAGTGATAGGAATTATTGATAATAAAAACATTTTCACAAAAACAAAGTCGGTTTATTTTTTGTGTAAATATTTATATTTATTTATTTATTCAAAATTACGTAAACAACACCTTGACATTTTTTTTTATTTTTTTATAATACAATTAAAATACAATCAAAGTACACTTAAAATACAATTAAAATACAAGTAAAATGCAATTAAAATACAATTAAAATACAATTAAAATACAATTAAAATACAATTAAAATACAATTTAATTATAAATAACTACGAGTATGTCCAACATTAATAGTTTTTTCAAAATTGTTAAATAATAATTACGGTTAGATTTAAACTCAAAAAAGCACGATCAACCAAATTAAGTATACTTTAAATAGGATTTTATTTATTAAAACTTTATGCACAAGTACAATGGCGGACTTAATGCCTTAGGCATTTTCTACCAGTCGTCCTTAGGGTGGTGCAGAGATAAAATAAGGCAGGTGCAATTAAATGAAAGGATAAATAGAGATATTATATACTTAGATACATACATACATAAACAATGTTATAATGAAACCGAAACCAACAAATCAATTCTGTGATGATACTGCAAACTTCTTGCGAATGTGCTCACGTGCCTTAAATTCGAAAGAGAACCGACTGGTTGCCATCCTGATATTCTGAGGGAGCGCATTCCATAGAGAGATAGCCTGGACAAAGATGGTCGAGTGGATAAACCCAGAGTGGTGAGAGGGACATTGCAGAAGACGATTATTGATGGAACCAAGAATTTGACTGTGAGCAGAGCAAACGAATTGAATATAGTTTTTCTTTTGTGCAAAGTTTTACTTGGTCTGAAGTTCTCAAAATTCAAAGAATACCAACCAAATCGAACAAGCCAGTTGAAACATTCACATAGTTACGAATAATTATGGATTTTATGGCAGATAAAAAAATAACAAACAAAATAATCACGGTGAACATAATATATTGTGCAGTTTAATGTTATCGTGAACACAACACAATATACCTAATATTTGAATATCGTCTAAAAATAGTTTTGCTTTTTACAATATTTAACACCTTTCACTCAGAGATAATATTTATACCATGCATTAATGTTCTGCGGTCTTTAATTTCTTGCCAAGACTGTGTAAAAAAAATGTGCTTACTAACCTACATTTCAACGCTGCTTAAATCAATATTTCTTGATCGTTCACAATTAAAAACATCATCAGTAAAGTCGAATACGACTAAATAAATAAAAAAAAAGCTCCCGTTAGTAAAATTTATCTATTGGAGACATAAACCTGCAGTCAAAGGTTTACGACTGAATTTAAAATATTTTATCCGACTACGGCGGAGAAAACGGGCGGTTAATGCTTTTGACCGGTATGTGTGTATGCATGTATATGTTCATTTGTACTCTCATAACTTTCTGAACTACTTATCATAATTTGATAAGTGAGGTGTCGTTGGAAGCGTCTTGTTTGTCCGCTGGTTAAATACTATGTGATGTCACATTAAATTGAATATGGCGCCATCTAGGGGTCACGAAGACAAGAAGAGAAAAACACGCCCCATCCCATCATGTGTGGTATCATTTAACAATGATTTTAAAATAAAAGTAGAGTTTCATCATGTTTTTGACCAGCGTACCGTTTGCGAGATAAATCTCGTCAAAGTCATGCATAATATTTTTGCCCGACTACGGCGTTTGTTCATCGGTGTGTATGTGTATGTATGCATTTATGTTCATTTGTTCAAAAAAAAAAAAAAATAGAAAAATTAGGGCATTTCAAAGACAAAATGTGATTTATCAACATATTTGTATTTTTTGGTAAAATATACGTAACAATCAACATTATCACCAAATTTCAAGTTCATAGGTCAATGAGAAGTTAAAAAGTTTTTAGAAACAAAATTTTGTAAAAAAAAGCTGACTTTGGTGGCATCTCATTCCTTAGTTATCCAATAATTTTTAAAACAAAAATATACAATATTTATCTACTAAATAAACTCTAAACAACGATACCCCAATCAATGGGGTAGGTCCAAATTTCACGCCCACCTAAAGCTGTATGGGAGCCCCCATAAAGATAATTTGTTTGGCTTTGGGTCAACAAGAAGTTCACACTGTGAAAATTTAAAGACTGTAGCTCCAATCATTTGGCTGTAAAACCTATGTGACAAACGACGGACATACAGACAGACAAGTGAGTAACATCAAAAGGTCTCCATTTAGACTCTTCGGATACGTAACTCTAAAAAGGTAGTATTTGAATTAAGAACGAAATCTCCGCAAATAAAATCACAGCGATAAGATAGCCAAAGTCAACGCGCTTATTTTCGCATCGTATGTTTTCATAGTAAACTCATACTTTGTAAGATTTATACACAAAGATTATACCTGCATTCATTTGCTAAATATAGAATGTTAACTTTTTTTTTATCATTTTAATTACCAAAAATATTTTATTAGTTAAAACAATGCTAGAGTTTAAAGGAAAGTAAGCCTTATAACACGACATATTCACTTATAACTGGAATGAAGTGAAAGTCTTAAACTAAGATCTAGTAGAATGTCCAATGTAAGTTATGTAGTGCATTTTACGCATATATGTTATGATATTATATTGCAATACGATACGAAAGTGCGCGTGTGTGTAAAAAAAACTGGCCTAGTGCGAGTCCGACTCGCGCACGAAGGGTTCCGCAGCATTATCGCAAAAAACGGCAAAAAAATCACGTTTGTTGTATGGGCGCCCCCCTTAATTTATTTTATTTTAATTTAATAATTATTATTTTTTGAAGTGAATATACAACTAAATATTCTGTGAATATATCAAGCGTCTACCTGTTGCCGTTATTAATATCGAGCAATAAACGGCAAAAAAATCACGTTTGTTGTATGGGAGCCCCCCTTAAATATTAATTTTATTCTGTTTTTAGTATTTGTTGTTATAGCGGCAATAGAAATACATCATCTGTGAAAATTTCAACTGTCTAGCGATCACGATTCATGAGATACAGCCTGGTGACGGACGGACAGACAGACAGACAGACAGACGGATCGTGAAGTCTTAGTAATAGGGTCCCGTTTTTACCCTTTGGGTACGGAACCCTAAAAAAAAAGACGTTAAAAATTGGCACCTATGAATCAGTATTCACTATTACCATCTTTTGAAAAACAGTCTAAACATGGCCCACTTGTTGATATTTTCAAGGTCTTCATTGATGGCAGCCACAGCCTCAGCGAGTTCACCCTCTTTAAAATGGCGATTCAACTGCAAGTTGTCTGCATAGAGATGATAGTTAGTAGTTAGGACCCTAGTGATAGTGTTTATAAAAATTGATTTATTTAAATTGACACCCTGAGGAACGCCCGCACAAGTCACACCATTCAGAGGAATCCTCATCGGATCGAACAGACTGCGAGCGGCCCCGAAGATAAAAATTGAACCACTCAATTACCGGAGCAGAGACATTAAGGCAGGGAAAGGATTCCTAGAAGAATGTTTAAGTCAACCGAGTTAATGGCACTGCTGAAGTCCAATAAAACCATTATGGTGAGACATTTATTATCCATAGCCAGTCTTATGTCATCAGTTATATTGACTTGAGTGGTAACAGTGCTATGGTCAGGTCTGAAACCAGATTGGGAAGGACTCATCAGGCCATTAGAGGACAAATAACAGGACAGTTGCTTCTGAAAAATACTCTCGAGGACTTTGGAGAGGATGACGCTCCATATGAGATCGTTCTCCTTTACTCTGCCCTCTATAAACACATATACTTCACAATTAGAAGTGACGGCGACGCGCCGCCTGCAGTCAGCTTCGGAATCACACCTTAACTTTCAGAAAATTGTGTTATTTTCTGACGCGTCGGTTGCACCCCATGTGTGCGTGAGCTTTTCTATTGTGTCTGTAATTAGACGCGGGATGGGTTACGATCTGTTAAGCATCCCACAAAATTTTAGCGATCGCGCAATAAAATTCAACGTCTACTAAACGGTCAATATAACTTTGTAAAGTCAAGCAAAATAATGTGTATAGTAATAGTGATAAATAACATAAATAAACGACCACACTCCCATAGACTAATTTAAGGTTCCCCTAGCCGAGCGACGGCGAACAATTTTGCGCGCGGGGTTTAAATGCATGGTATCTCATCCGACAACACGTGCGAAATTGATTGACGCTGTGATGAGTAGTAAGAAGCTAGTTCGTGTACGAATGAGGACTTTTGCAAGTTTGTAGCAAAATGGATAATGATTTAGGACAAAAACGAGCGCGCGATATTTTATAAACAGACCTTTTGGGAGTCTAGATATCATGAAAAAATTAGTAAATGTATATTTTCAAAATAAAATTATTTGCATTCTTGAACAACTAATCTATCGCTGTATGGTGACCGTTTTGCAATTTTTCTTTATCTTATGGTATTTATTTCCGCCCAAAGATGCGTTAAAATTTGTGTTGAAATATGGAATTTTCGACACACTTAACTTTCAAATATTTTTTATTTTTACTTTTTTGATTCCATACAGGGCTAGATAATTATTTTAATAATTAACGTACATCGTCAAACAGTGGAGTTATTCCTAGACTAAGTTTGTATGGAAGAATTATCGGCTAGTGTATCCTATAGACTGGCGACTGACGTTTTCGGTTTGTTAACGATCCTGTGCCCTCTGAACGCCAAGCAATTAACAAAATGTGTAGTACTCGTAGGTAAAACAGTAAAATAAGTAAAACAACGAAGTAAAACAGTATTTATACGCAAGTATGTATGAATACTGTTTTACTTCGTTTATTAATTATTAGATACTAAAACTGTGTTTTAACTTAAGCATATTTTTATGAATGTCTTTAGACACACAAGTTTAAGTATCTTGGGTAATGGGAAAAAGAGAATGAGAAAAGCAATAAAACAAATAATGTGTCATGAATTTATTACACGTTATTTCTACAGCTGTTTGACTCCCTCGTTTCGCAACCTTAGTTTTGTTTATAAATATTCTCGAGTCTTGAGGAAAATTGGTTCAGTTTCAATACTTTCAACAAAATTAAGATAGCTCTTGCCAGTAAGGACATTGCTGACTTTTTTGCACAAACACATTCACAAATAATAGTTTATGCTGGAATTCAGGTATTTCCGGAATGTACGAAGGAACTGAAGCTCAACACAGAACACCAAAAATTTCAAGAAAAATAATAAACACACCAGTGGAAAAAAAATGTGACGCTTCATGGACAGTGTTGCTAACGTTTGGTATCAGGAATCTACGAATTTTAAGAATCTATAAGAAATTGGTATTGGATATTAAGAATCTATTATCATAAAATTATCTGTAATAATACAAAATTATAATAAACATTTTGAATATTTTTTGTGCAACTGGAATAATTAAAGAAAATAGCAAAAGTACCAATTAATGTAAAGTACCAAATATTTAAAGGAAAAAAGTGGTAACCCTCTATTAAAAGTGCCATGTATTGCGGATAGATGGCACTTTTCATCATAAAAAAAATGTTCTAAGTTACTAGGGCATATTATTCTACATTCTTATATGTACAGTCACATAACATTTAGTAATGTAAAGTTTGTAAGTTTGGGTGTCGTGGGCGGTAATATTCTAAACTACTCATTATTCAAAATATAGAAAACTAGCTGTTGCCCGCGGCTTCGCTCCCGTGGACCACCCCACAGGACCCAATTTCGAGATTAAAACATAGCCTATGTCACACATGAATAATGTAGCTTTCTATTAGTGAAAGAATTTTTCAAATCGGTCCATTAGTTTCGGAGCCGAAACGAATAAGAAATGCCCGCACTTTTTTTTCCAGTGCCTCGTCGACAGACGCGCTTTTTTTCCTACCGGCCAGGACTTTATCCATAGAAATATAAAAAAAGACTTTACAATGCATGTCCTCGAAAAGTGCGATTTCCAAGCAGCCAAACTGTGCGAAAAGTGTAACTTTTTTCACTAGTGCTTTTTACTTTTCTGTGTTTTTTTATTTTTAACTCCGTCGTCAGTCAGACGCATAGTTTTTATTATATGCGAAAAGTTTTACAAATTAGTTATATACATGTCGCATCAAGGCTGGCCGATAGATGTAAACCATCGGGAAGTCAGGATGTATTTCCCTTAGGTTAAGACATCGTGTGTGGGCAGGTCGGTGGGTATAATCGTGCAAATGAAATCACATAAGTTATTCGATACACTGGGTTTATTCAAATAGAGAAGTTAGATTCTTGGTTACTAATATTACGGATCGACACTGATTCTACGACGTCTTAGCTCTACAGCTGTCAGTACTCAACTGCTCTATTTCGCACAACGCAAGTGCTTATAAAAGCTCGCCAATGCGTAGTTGCTCTTGATTGCCGCTAGGGGCGTGCTTGTGATTTGTTTTGACGTCCGTACTATTGACTAAACCCAACATACAGATTATTATTCATATAAAAGGTAAAATATAATTTACACTTCATTAAAGGTGATTTTAATTACTTTAGATTTAGATTTGATCAATAAATGAATTTTAAATATTCATTAAATATGTTTAAATATTTGTATGTATATTTTGTTCGTGTCTTTTTGCGTTACGATTTGACAGCTATTTGCACATGCGCAGTAGATATGCCTGAGGAACTATTAGTTAATCTGTGGATATGCTGAGCGCTCTTGAGTAAGCCCGCTATTTTATTAATTTCTTGCTTGGTTCAGATATTTTTTTTATTTCTTCGCACAATACGTAGTAAAATGTTGTATGATACACGTACGTAAGATGAATGCCGACTCGTGTCGATTTATTCACTCACTAGCTTCGCTCGCTCGAGAATAAAAATACCACTCATCGGGAATCACTACCTTCCGCACTTGTAGCATAAATAACTATTATCGAAGCGAATGGCGTAAATTTTTTACATTACATAGTGTTCAAAATTCAAAAGTCATTTCGTTACTCTTATTAAGTGCGCCGGAATGACCCATTTTACCCGCACTTAACGAGGAACCCTTAACCTCTTTTCAAATAGATGAGATGAAAATAATATTGTCCATTCTTATGTAAAAGGAAGATCTTGTAGTAACTGTAAATAATCTCGAATAGTTCTGAAAAATTTCCGCACCAAGGTATATTACTATACAAATGACTGTCGGTCGGTACAAAATAAAGCATAAATATTATTATGAAACAATCGTTTATTTATCTATTTAATTTATGCTATATAGTTAAGTATATATATTTTTTATACATTAATATTTTAATAAAGCAGTACACCGCAGACTACCCCCTTTTAATTTTAAGTTCTCTCGGTCAATTCAAAGATTGTCTAATAGATATCGGTACGGCGTACATCAAAATCTCGGCACTATTTAATCGGTCCTAAATTCAAGTTCTCTACATTAAATTTTAATTAAGCTCAATAATCAGTTGCTAAATACAGTGTCGAGATTTTATAAATAAGGCCCCCATAATATTTTAATACGAAAAAAAAGGAAAAAACGACGGTTATAAACCTATGAGCAATAAGCTTCGCCGTTTAACTGCGGTAACTGTTGCTATCACGATTTCAGTAGTAAAGT
The DNA here is from genome assembly GCA_948252205.1 of Orthosia incerta. Taxonomy (NCBI): domain Eukaryota; kingdom Metazoa; phylum Arthropoda; class Insecta; order Lepidoptera; family Noctuidae; genus Orthosia; species Orthosia incerta. The sequence continues at coordinate 27,667,110 of OX411755.1, read as the reverse complement.
AAGTTTCTTAAGGGTGAGATATTTAAGACAACTTTCATCATCATCAGCCATTTTTAATTTTCGAAGTGCTGGGACATAGGCCTCCTTTAGTCCTCTATGAGAGAGGGAATCGGCCTTAAGAGAAAACGGGGCAGAGAGCGCCGACTGAATTTCCTTAGTAAAAAGTCATGATTCGAGGTTTGGCTCTCAATTCAAAAGATATTGCGTAAACTGAAAGAAAGATATATATAGTAAGATATATACTATGTCCCTATGTTTTCCTTTTTGATGATACTTTATCTTTAGAAGCACTAGAGCCCTCAAAAAATGCTCAAAATTGCGCTGTCACCAGAGGCTTAGTGTACAAATTTGACAAATATAAATGAAAAAAGGAAAACATAGGAACATAGTATATATCTTACTTTACCAGTATATGGAATATATTTTAAATTTGTTCAATATTGGAGGAGGAAAGAGACGAGAGCCAAACCTCGAATTGTGACTTTTTACTAAGGAAATTCAGTCGGCGCTCTCTGCCCATATTTCCTCTTAATCAACCTCGTGGGCCCAATACGGATTGTTGGATGTCACATGACTTCGAATTTTAAATTCTAGGACATGCTGCTTTCCGATGTTTTCCTTCACCGATTTTAGAGCAGTGGTGATGAAATAATTTACACAAAGTAAAGCGCCTGCCTGGGTTCCTGCCTATACCTACAAAAATCCAAGCACACTATATAAGGGAGAGGTATCGTGTTTTTTTTTATGTATTAGTTTTTATTTGTTTATATTTAATTTTGCCTAATTCTTTTATGTTTCGTTTGTGTGTATTTTTTTTTCTCTTTTCTCTCATTGTATAATTAGGTATGTCCTGTAAAGTTATACATGTATACTTAAATAAATAAATAGGTTTTTCTATCGCTAGTGCGCCCCACTCAAACATTATGATCGTTTACACTGCTATGAAAAGTCTGTCAAACAAAAATGGTATTATACACTATAAATAATATATAATAAGTATGTCTCGGCTATAGTTAGTTACTTGAAACACAAAATGACATGCACTTTTTATTCGTTCAATATTTGAATTGTGTTATTGTTCACCACGTGAATTAATTAGTTTGAACAAGTTTTACTTTGAATTTTTGTTTTCACCTCGTTGTTCTCGCGGTCGTTTGTGGTACTAATTTTGAAGGTCCTGGGTTCATTTCCCACGTTGGGCACAGTTTTATTGGTTTTTATCCAATATAAAATTTTTCAGTGCCATCAAAGTTAAGCCTGATCTCTCTCTCTCTCTGTTCGCGTTGAATTGTTATCGCATCGGATTATGAGAGTGAGTGACCAGAGAGTGCACCTATATTTGCGCACACGTTTGTGCAGTTATAACATTCCCTCCTCCGATGGCAAGACTCCGTTTAGGTTGGTGACTGAAATTCAGTCTGCAGTAACTATTATCATTAGTATTTTCAATTTAGATATTTTTGAAAAAGAAGGATGGGCAATTTGGATTGGAATTTAGTCTAACCAACTAAGAAAGTTATATAGTATTTATGGAACTGTAATCTCCCAAACATTATATTACACATCAATTAGAATGTTGAATGTTTCCGCGTTTTTTTTACCGTGTTTTTTTTAAATGGTTATTGGAACAGAGTTCCTTAAGGTTACACTAGTCGATCATTCTTCTATAAAAACGTAGTCTGGGGATTACTCCACTGTTTGACAATGTACGTTCAAAATAAAAAATGATATAAATTTGTCTCATCATTATCTGGCCCTGTATGGAAACAAAAAAAGTAAAACAGAAACATATTTGAAAGTTATGAGCGTCGAAAGTTCCATATTTCAACACTAATTTTAACGCTTCTTTAGGCGGCAATAAATACAATAAGAAGAAGGAAAATTGAAAAACGGCTACCATACAGGGACAGATTATTGTTCAGCAGTGAACGTCGTTGCCTGAAATTTTGGTGATGATGATGATGATGATGAAAATATAAGTTTAGATTATGATGTGATGATATAGAATTAGCATGAACGATGATTCGGTAGAAGTACATAAAAATCTGAGTGATAAACAGCTTTTGCGTGCTCAGCTGGTGTCTCTTTTCGTTTTAACCGATAACAAATGGTGTCTGCACTTATTAGTGATTTTTGAACTGGATGGGATAATATTGGACGGGAACGAAAGTAAGAGATCGCAGGGCTTTAAGTTTAAATGCTTAAAATTAGGAGATATCAAGCACAACCGTGCTATGAGTGTATCAATGATTTCAATCAGTTAGATTAATATCTGAACTGATTGAAATAGCAAGTAATTTACGGTACTGATATGACGGATACTAAAGTACTGATATGACGGATACTAAAGTACCGATATGACGGATACTAAAGTACTGATATGACGGATACTAAAGTATAACCGCTTTGTAGCGTGGTTCGTGATGGAAAAGTTGGTAAGTTTTGTAATGAGGAGGAACAAAAGCAGAGTGGCGATTATAAATGCAGCTAGGTGGTAGGCAGAGAAAAACCAAATAAAAGATGAATGGGTTGTATGGTGAAAAATATACCGCAACCTCAAGATGATACAACTCGTAAATGAACAATTTTTTGATATTATATGTATTACAATAACTCCATCACTTTTGACAACCCTAAAGAAAAAAGCCATTTCATACCCACTGTTTATTTGAATGAAACATGAAACATGCGAGAAAAAGGAATGCAATATCTTCAGGAAAGTTTAAATAGAGTGGACTCGGTTTCAAATGAACTTTCTGCATTGCCAGTCAGTTTGCGGCAAGGCACTGCACTATACAGCCATGACTCAGGACTTCTTGAAGTTAACAGTAAATGGAGTGGAGCACAAAGGTTAGAGAAAATTACTTTGATTTTTACACTTAATTTATATAAACTATAAATAAAATAAAATAAATATAAATTATAACATTAAGAATAATTTCTAATTTTTATCAGCCTACACTGTCCCACTGCTGGACAAAAGCTTTTACTAAATACTTCATTTCTGCTCTTTCTTATTTTCAATTTTGTAGTTAAAAACTTTTTTACAAAAAAAATCTACCGACTTCCAAGTGAAAAAAAGTGAAAAATACCTTTCTTTTTGGAAGTCGGTGTCTTTGATAGGTACCATTTTTTTGCGTTATGGATACAGACTTTCAGGAAGAAAGGTTTTTTTTTTCGGTCTTTAGTTGTAGGTACCTACCTAATAGGCAAGTTGTTTAGTAAGGTACCGATAATTCCAGAATAGATTACCCGAATCTCATGCAACTTGAACATAACCGGTGTAATGAGAGTGTACCATGGTGAACACGTCATCTGCGTACCCCTTTCCAGCGTACTGACGTGATTTTATTTTATGAACAATAAACAAACATGAGATTGCAGCAATCCCGAGAGATTTGCCGGTATTTAATGAAGAGTTATGTTGTATATCTTCGAAGTTCTTCAACAGATCTTCACCAAATTAAAATGGGACCAATTTTGGAAAATACTCTTTTAAACAGAATTAGAATGTTCTAAACCCGTTCACAATTGACGGCGAAATCGGTAAACATAATAAAAAAAACCGGCTAAGTGTGAGTCGGACCACTAACGCAAAAAACGGCAAAAAAACACGTTTGTTGTATGGGAGCTCCATTTAAATATTTACTTTATTCAGTTTGTAGTATTTGTTGTTATAGCGGCAGCAGAAATACATCATATGTGAAAATTTTAACTGTATAGCTATCAAGGTTCATGAGATACAGCCTGGTGACAGACAGACAGACCGCGGAGTCTCAAAGTCAAATGTATTTATTCAATTAGGCCATTAAGCGGCACTTTTGAACGTTAACAATTAAAATTTACAAGTAATAAAAATTGATTCTACCGTGCATTCGGAAAAGTAGCTTGTTATGGAGAAGAATGCACAAGAAACTCTATACTTACTCTTTTAAAAAAGAAAAATGTTTTACAATATTAAAGTACATACATTAATAAATTCATGTACTTGAGGACGATGCACCTAGCAATATTATACTACATATAGGTATAAAGTATTACAAGCACTAACAGGTAAACCCTTCACTTGGTAAATAGGAACATGGTTCTCACATACTTACAAATATTGCATACATAGGTAAAGTACCTAATTCAACAACAATGGATCAGTGTGCGAGTATTTTTTTTTTAATATTAATAAAAATAAAGCGTTACTATAATTATGCATCCCGTAATAGGTCCAGTCTAGTAATAGGGTCCCGTTTTTACTCTTTGGGTACGGAACCCTAACAAACAAAGTCGAACATAGAACCTCCTCCTTTCTGGAAAGTTGGTTATAAAGTAACGAAGCTTTTAAATAAGTTTTGAAATATATGTGATAATATAAGAGCCTCATCAGAAGGCTTAAAGTCGAGAGAGGCCTATGCTTGGAGTTTCGTTGCATGATTGCATCAGAATTGAGTATAATCACAGGAGGAAAAAAGTTAAATAGTTCTGGAGTGGCGACCACAAACCGGAAGACGATGCGTTGGAAGGCCTCCAACTAAGTTTTTTTTTTTTTTTTCTATTTGGCGTCTCGTAGTTCGGTCAAAGTGACTGACAACTACTTAACCGGGCTTCCCTGTGGAGACTAAGCTATATAGCCTCCAGCCAGGCACAAATTTCTAATCCTAAGCGACAACGCTGAGGGCTACCCCCTGTGGGGTCGAACCTCGGCTCAGGGCGTCGCTGGGGGACAACTATGGCTGGATCTTAATAAAGTGATTCTACCATCCGTTCGGAATAAGCCTACGTGGAGAAGAACGGACAAGAAACTCCAATTAACTTACTAGAATTTAACTACGGCACAGCATTGCGCGGGCTGGCTTGTATATCTTGGCGGGGACGTCGCGACGGGCCTCGGCGGCGAGGACGGATCGAAGGCGGTCTGTGTATTCTAATTGTGCTGGTTTCTTTCTTGCTCTCTTGGAGCAGGGTAGTGGCGTCATCGGGGGTGGAGAGGGCTAGCCTTGGTCGGCGAATCTTGGAGATTTGGGAAAGTTCATAGCGGGAGGCCGCTTGAATTAGGGGGTTGCTGTGGTTGACAGCTTTGTCGAAGTAGCGCTTGGAAATGCGCTTCATGAATTGACCAACTAAGTGGACCGATGACCTGGTTAAGCTGGAAACTGCTGGATGCGGAACGCAGGGGATCGGTCAATGTTACGATGCCTGGAGGAGGTCTATGTCCAGCAGTGGACGTCTTTCGGTTGAAATAATGATGATGATGACGATTAGAGCCTCTACAGTGTCATTCTATTATCAACTACGATTGCCTTCGATTAATTGTTATCGAAATTTCCACGTACGCAATCCCAAACATTTTGGCAGTACGTTTGTCATTATCATCTTCCTGTCCTTATCCCATCTTACTTGGGGTCGGCCCAACAAGTTCCCGTCACGCTACCACTCCATTATCATTTATATCATTATTATTATTTCCTTTATTTATTCTTGTTCTTACTTTATACATTTTTAAATATTAATAAAAAGAAAACTTAAAAACATTTAAAAATATAAAAAATAGAGGCCAACCGGTATCGGGAACAGGGTCCAAGCTACCGGTGGTTAGGGCTTCAGAGACAGGAACCTCCTCACAATGCGAGCCGTATCGAGAAGTACTGCCTTCTGTATCAGACCCTTGATCCAACCGTGTAATGACAGCCTCGATAGATGTTCATCGAGGCTATTGGCCATCAAGCCGTTGGCCGTAACGACAATCGGCACAATGATCGCCGAGTCCACATCCCACATGTCGACAACCTCGTGTGCTAAGTCGAGATACTTGATTTGTTTCTCTTTCTCAGCTTTCACGAGGTTCTCGTCATGTGGGATGGTGACATCGATTATCATTGTGCGGCGCGCTAATCGGTCTATCACCACTATATCCGGCTTATTGGCAACAATAGTCCTATCAGTGATGATAGACCGATCCCAGTACAACGTGATATGGTCATTTTCGAGAACTGGGTCGGGCACATACTTGTAATACGGTACCTCAGAATCCACCAGATTGTATTTCAAAGCAAGTTGCTGGTGAATAATCCTGGCCACTTGGTTATGTCTGTGTAAGTACTCGCCGTTAGCCAGGCGAGAACAACCAGAGATAATATGTCTGATGGATTCACCAGGACGGTGGCATGCCCGACACACGTCAACCGTCCCGTCCTTCATTATATGTCTCCGGTAGTTATTCGTCAGGATAACTTCGTCCATAATTGCACAGACAAAACCTTCAGTTTCCCCGAAAAGGTCACCGAAACGTAGCCAGGATACGGACGCTGGGAAATCTACATCGGGCCCATGGAGAGCCCGATAGAAGCGCCCGTGTAGCTCCTTGCCTTGCCATACCTCTTTGCGTTCATCAGTCGATAGTATTACAGGCTTGCGCCAGTTCTCTTTAGCCATGGACAACGGGGTGAGTCCCTTGTCCACTGCGACCACATCACGGTGCATACCCACTTCAGCATTTAAAAAGTATTCTCTGAGGCTGCACACCTCGCGGTTGTGAAGAGTCTTGGCATTTAAAAAGCCTCGACCCCCACACTTCCGCGAGATGTACAGTCTCATCACCGATGATCGTGGGTGATGCATCCGGTTTGCGGTCAGTAGTGTCCGGACCCTCCTATCGAGGGCGTCGAGCTCGGTCTGAGTCCATTTGAGTATGCCGAAAGAGTACATCAAAACCGGCATGACCCAACTGTTGAAGGCACGCACCTTATTTCCGCCCGACAAAAGGCTATTTAATACCTTTTTCAGGCGGCCAAAGAAACGCTCCTTCAGCAGTTGCTTCATGTCAGTACTGTTGATGCCCAACGCTTCCGACATACCCAAATACTTGTAAGTTTCGGTCGAGGAGAGGTGTCTAAGGTGTATGGAATCAGAGAGTTGAATTCCCTCGGATTCCATAATCTCCCCTTGCTTTACATGCATGACTGCACATTTTTCAACACCAAATTCCATCCTGATGGAGTTACTGAAGGTTTCAGTTACCTTCAGTAGCTCCGTCAGTTGGAATTTATTGGGGGTAAAGAGTTTCAGATCATCCATGTAAAGGAGGTGAGATATGACCTGACCACCTCTTCTCAACCGATAGCCTAGTCCTGAATCCTCCAGCAGTGTACTTAGAGGATTCAGGGCTAAGCAGAACCAAAGTGGGCTCAAACTGTCGCCCTGAAATATGCCCCGCTTAATCCATACAGGCTCATCATCCCCCTGAATCGGTCGACATCCTGGATATCGAAGGACTGTCTTCCATTGCCCCATACATGACTCCAGCACCCTCATGAGCCATGTATGTGGCACAGAGTCGTATGCCTTCTTGTAGTCTATCCAGCATGTCGACAGATCCTTGCGGGTTCGACGAACCTGCTGGCTTATGGCCATGTCAATGAGGAGTAGCTCCTTAGTGCCGCGGGACCCATTCCTACATCCATTCTGAGAGGTAGACATTATTGAGTTACTTTTAATGTGTTTATCAATTTTTGCTCTCAGGATGGATGTAAGAAGTTTATAAACCGTTGATAAGCATGTGATTGGTCTATAATTCTTGGGTTCCGCGGGACTACCTGTCTTATGGAGCAGGTGGGTAACGCCTGTTGTTAAAAACTGCGGCAGCGACCCAGACTCTAAGCATGACTGGAATTGAGATGCCAGTAGCGCGTGTGAGCTGCTATACCATTTTAGCCAAAAGTTATGCAGTCCGTCCGGTCCCGGAGACTTCCAGTTCGGTAGCGGACGAACTGCTTTGGCTACATCAGATGGGCTGATGATTACGTTTTCCATTTCTGGTATAGCTTCACACACGCGCTCGACATCACGCATCCAGCCACCCTCAGTATGACAGACGGGCACCGACCAGATGCTTCGCCAGAATGTACTCGTGGCGACATCATCCGGGCGGCACACGTCTGTCACATTTTGTTCAGGTCGCTCCCAAGCTCTGTATACCCACCTCTCATCGCTCTGGAACATGCGATTCTGCGAGTACCGGTCAACCCGTCGCTTATACCGCCGAATACGGTTTGCCCATGCACAAACTTTCTGTTTCAGGAAGTCGATGCGCTCCGTTACACGGGATATGTATTCTCGGGGACTAACTCCAGTCCCCGAAAACGCACGCCTCACGAAGCGCATCACACGTGGGCGTGTATTGCCCTCCCTGAAACAGTATAGTTTGCCGATGAGTACCCTGGCCCCATCGATACGCCGTTCGATCCTGCATTGCCAGGCTGGCACGGCAGGCTTTGGTCGAATAGCCTCGTTTGGAAACTTAACGTTGGCTAAACGACATGCCGCAACAGCCCCGCAATACAGGATTGAGTGCGTATCAACAAGGTTCTCGCTGCTCTCAAAGATGTTCATAAGCAGCGAGTCCAAAGCACACACCAGCGCCCTATTCTTTTTGTGCATAGGCAACCGTGGTAATCGGGGCCTAAGTTCAGACGAAGTGGACCTATACTCACGAAGCGCATCCTCCAGTGCGCTCCTCAATCTTTCGTTGCACTGGCTACTTACTGTGGCAACCCTATCATCTGCCTCATCGTTAACAAGATTGGACCGCGGCGGGATCACAATAGTGGCTGGCGGTGCCGCGGTCTGTGACTGGGTTGAGACGATTTGGTTGCTCAGCACTTCAGAGCGTAGCCTATCAAGTGCGGCATCATCCAACCTGTGATTACGCTGAATGACCCGCACCTGATCCGACAATCGTTGGGCCGAGACGTTCACGGTTGGCTCTAGGTCCCGAAACAGAGACAGCATCCTAACACGGTACGCAGTGAGGTTAGTTCCCCCCTCTGTAGACCCGTAATATGCGCGCATGACGTTCTCATTCATACCTTGAGTCCATCTCATGCGCTGCACACAACCACCGGCAGCGGGGACCCGGCTCGGGGCCGGTTGGCCCCTAGATCCCAAGCTCCTCGGTGGCCGGCCTCTCCCCTGCCGACGTACAGGTGTTGGCGACGTCGGCGGGGAAAAATACTCGTCGCTCGAGCTCGACGCAGCTGCAGCCGCAGATGACACTGGTGATCCAAGGTCCGGCGGCGGCGAGGCGGAGCTGAGCGACGAGTCCGGGGGTGGAAGGCGTGCGCGGTAGGCAGCTGCTCTCGTCAACATTATTATTATTATTATTATTATATACTTTATTGTACACCACAAAAAAACATACAGGACAAACATTCACAATAACAAGTGTACAATGGGCGGTATTATCGCACTAGGCAATCTCTTAGAGACAACCTTTGGATGGACAGAACGGTAGGAACAGAATTTAGGGCTGTCAGTGTACAAATTATCATAAATTATATACTACTTAGATTTAATAACATAAAATACAAACATACAATATCACTCCTCACACAGTCATCATCTTTTCTTTGACATTCCTCTCCCTCTCCATCCATTGCTCATAAGTGTCATACTTTGTTTAGACCCTCAGGGGGCCCCAAAGACCTTATATGTATTTCTGGGGGGCCCAGAAAATTATTTATGCCACGTTTGAATTTAGCGCTAGAGCACTGGTGTAAATTGAGGTCTTCAAAATGTCAAATTGCCTAGTTTTTTGGCTTAGCGCGAGATTATTTACAAATTTTTCATTATTGTTAATATTTTTCACATATGACGGATTAAGATACTGCTTTAAATTAGGGTTTTATGATTCGAAAAAAAGGGAGGCGAAACTGCAGCTTACTCGATTTTATGTTCAATCGCACTTCTACGTTATTAGAAATGATTTTTATTAAAACTAACGTGCGCGTAACTAATAATGTCGTTTAACGGCTATATTTAAGGACCTTAAGGTTACACTAATCAACGGCACGAACTATTTTGTGCGCGGGGTTAAAATGCATTTTATATCAACCGACAACACGTGCGGAAGAGATAGATGCTGTGATGAGCAGAAGGAAGCTAGTTCGCGTACGAATACACACCTTTGCAAATTTGTAGTGAAATGGATAATGATTTAGGTAAGTTTTTAAAAAAAAAGAGTAAGTATGGAGTTTCTTGTGCATTCTTCTCCATTACAAGCTACTTTCCGAATGCACGGTAGAATCAACTATTATTATTTGTAAAATGTAACGTTCAAAAGTGCCGCTTGGTGGCCTACTTGAAATAAAATATCTTTGTCTTTGTCTTTGTCTTAGGACGAAACCGAGCGCGCGAAATTTTATAAACAGTCCTTTGGCAGTCTAGATATCATGAAAAAACGACTAAATCTATCTGTTAAAAATAAAATTATTTGCATTGTTGAACTACTAATCTATCCCTGTATGGAGGCCGTTTTGCTATTTTCCTTCTTCTTATGGTATTTATTTGCGCCCAAAAATGCGTTAAAATTAGTGTCGAAATGTCGAACTTTCGACACTCATAACTTTTAAATATTTTCTTTTTTTACTTTTTTGCTACCATACAGGGCTAGATAATGATGAGACAAATTGATATAACTTTTTATTTTGAACGTACATCATCAAACAGTGGAATAATCCCTAGACTACGTTTGTATGGACGAATTTTCGACTAGTGTAACCTTAATCGCCAGTGGCGCCAACTGGTGAGCACAAATACGGAAACCCTCATTGTTAAGTTCAAGATGCACTGCGGAAACATTGGTCAATCTCAAACATTTTATCTGTTATGGTGGTGGTCGGTTGCATTTCGGGGAGTGTGCGATGATGGAATTGCATGATCTGATTCCGCCTAGCCCGTTTCATCATCGGACTACAAGACGTACGGCGATGCGCCATCGGTACATGGTAGACATCCCACCCATACGCACCAAACGTTTTCAGAATACTTTTATTATGCGTACAGCTAAGGAGTGAAATTCCTTGCCGGAGTCTGTATTTCCTGATAGCTACAACCTGGGAGTCTTTAAGTCAAGAGTGAATAGGTTTCTTCTAGGCAAGCGTGATACATCCTTAACCACATCATCGCTTACCATCAGGAGAGATAGTGGTCAAGCGCGAGACTATAAATTAAAAAAAACACTTCAGACAATCTTTATCGCTGATAAATATAATTTTGTCTTGAGCACCAGTTTCTTCACGGTATATAATTGTAACGTTTTTCTGTGTAACTGTCTCTGCATGATATGATGACTTTGTCTCAGGTTAATTCGTGATTAAACTAATGATTTTATAAGTTTAATCATGCTCTAGCAACACTAAAGTTTCTGAATTTAATATTCGGAGTTAATAACGAGTCGAACCCTTCTCTAGTGCCAAATTTTGTCACGTCCACTGCTGGACGTATGCCTCCCCCAGACTGCCCACACTGACCGTAGTTATAGTTTGACAAATGTACTCAACTTCCAACCGCTTAATTAAAATTTGGGGTTACGTAGATTTTAATTATAAAAAATGGAATTGGGAAAAGTATTTTTTGTGGTAGGTTCGCCTCACCTCAAGGTTGCTTTTTGGATCCTCCTACAATGTTATTTATCATTATTATTGATAGGCTTGCGTATTGCATATTTATGATAGCATTATACTCCAACCGTCTTATTAATAAACGTGGACTAAGATAAGATTAAGTTTATTCCAAGCATTAGGTTGGTACCATAGTGTTACATACTCTTTGGTTGGTACTAACAAATTTCCGTATTAAAAAACACGGAATAAGGAGGGATTATTATACTAATCTGACATTAGTCTCGGACTAAAAGTTACACCGAGGTGCTAGCTAGTTTAAGGTCGGGTTAAAGTTGGACTACGAGTGTATCCATGGCGACTACAATTATTATGTTTGATTGACATTTTGTTCGTTGTGATTTGATGATGAAAAATTTTAGTTTGAAATAAATATATTGTATTTATTTAATATATTTACAATCATTCCATATTTTATTGTTATATAAGATTTAAGTTGAAATTGTTGAGATAAATATAAAATTGCCTCCTTCACTTTCAAAACTGTATGACAGATGTCACTCTGCCCGCTATTTTATTTTTATTTTTTCTTGTTTATGTTATCAACTTTTTTGGTTTCATTCACTGGTTCATCCGTTTTAGGGTTCCGAAGTCAAGAAGGAACCCTTATAGTTTCGCTCTGTCCGTCTGTCCGTCCGCAGCTTAGCTCAGATAATCTAAGTACTAGAAAGCTATAACTTTGCATGGATATACATATTAATAATGCCGACTAACTGGTAAAATAAAATCATGTAAAAAATATTTTCGTGTACCTCCCATAGACGTAAAGTGGGGATGTATTTTTTTTTCTCATCTGTCCCATAGTGTGGGGTATCTTTGGATAGGCCATTCAAAAATATTATGGGTTTGTTAAAACCAATTTTCGTTTCAGAGATCCGTTTGCGTTAAATTAAGCTTTAAATTGCAAATTTATGTTAGAGTCAAGTGCCCCCCTGCCAGCGAAATGGTTGCTCTTGGCTATGTGGAAAAATTCACGGCAGTAGTAAATATAACAAAATTAAAAGGAAAACTATTACGGATAAGTAGGCTTTACAAGTTTACGAGTAATAGTCGACCAACTTATAAAATAACTTAAAAAACTAATTTAACTAGAAAAATGTACTTGGAACAGTAAAAATTTTGTACAAATGCCATTAAAATTACTTAAATAACTTTGTTAGCTGTGTAAAACAGAGTAAATATATGCTTATGAACTAGTAAAAATAAAATCATAACAGGCTTTATAAGTTTACGAGTAATAGTCGACCAACATATAACATGTACTTGGCATAGTAAAAGTTTTGTACAAATGCCATTGAAAAATTACTTAGATAACGTTGTTAGCTGTGTAAAACAGATAGTAAACATATGCTTATGAAGCATGTAAAAATACACAAAAATAAAATCATAACATTCTTAATAATAATGTTTAAACTCGAATAACGCATTGGAGTGGCCTCAGTCGTTAGCAGTACCGGTCCGTAGTCCATACGGCGCATGCGCACGGGGGAGTCTATTTTGTGTTGGTGTAGAAGTATTTTCGACGTTTTGTGATCTAAAGTCAAATTAGATTCGATTTACAAGCAAATTACTTATTTTCTTTTGTCGATATCCATCTATAAAGTCAATATTCGACCCGACTACATCACTAATTGAGTAGCGTGAAACTTTCCAGAACGTAATAGTGAATACCGCAGATTGGAGGTGAATACATAGGAAATTTTCCAAATTCCGAAAGAGAAATAAACGAGGAGCGTGCGTGCAAGAATGCAGAAACGAGCCATACCATTCCCCGTGGCTCTAACGCGCGCTCGTATCGGCTCCTTTCGCAATTCGCACCCGCGGTGGTACTCAAATAGATAATATTTTTCTAACTTCAGTTGCGAATTTGGATTTTATAACTCCTTCTTCAGTTACCAGTTAGTCCTTCTTTAGTTTAAATCAAGAGTGAATAGGTTACATCTAGACAAGCGTGCTTCACCGTAGACCACATCATCGCTTACCATTTGGCGAGATATTGGCCAATCGCGAGCATAATCTGCCCATATTTCCTCTTAATCCTTCATTACGCCGGGATAAGCTAGTCCAAGAGTAACTTCGGAGTAAGCTGGTAATACGCTATTTTTATTAATAAGACGGCAAGACAGTAAGAGAGAGAGTAAAAGTTTATATCATTTTCGAAACGTTCCTCAAACTTCCTTTTGATGAATAAAATTATTTAACGCCATAGGAAACGACTAACCCGAATCGTAGGCTTATTACGTATCTTTTGCAAGAGCAAAACGATCAATCGCTTTATGTCATAAAAGTCGGCATTACCTGCAGTGTAGGTATGGTAGGTACTACACAATCGTTTGCTAATCGCTCGCTGTTTGTCACAATCATATTTAAAAAAAAGAACGGCAACAATTCTAAAACTTTTGTATTGAAGAGCAATTATTGCGTAAAAATCGCTTTTGCAAAAGATACGTAATAAGCCTGCCGTGCTTCTTTTGTCGACGTTTTATAAGTGCCCATGTAGGCCTATGTAAAATAAAAATAAAATATTTTGATTTTGATTTTGAACGACATTGAGTTTTTTTTTAAATATAATTCAGACACTACCTGTGGTGTGTCACGTACGTCACGTTTAGATCTTAGTTTAAGTTAAGGTAGATAAGCTATGTCCATAGTTATATTATAATATATGTCACGCACGGACTAGGTATATATTACACTAATAAAGGGAGTCTGGGGTCTTCAGTCTCCAGTTGACTCATGGACAAGTACACGACATGGTATTTACTTAACCCCTCCTTCCCTCCACATCGCATGGCGACCCTGCCAGTCGACTGGACGGCGTTATAGTTGCCCGACCGGGATCTCGTCGGAGTCACTTCAGTCGGCTTCAGTCAGTTTCTCGACAGTTGGTTAGTCACAGGCCATGGGGAGCACGTCATCCAAGGAAGAGGTTATTATAGCCCAGACAGCAGCGGGTGGTTCAAATACCGCGACAGTAACACAAGAGCAGATATCCACCATCAACGCGATGCTGTTGTTTATCGCCGTGTGTTTGGCGATTGTCATCATTGGCGTGGCAGTCCGGCTGTACAGGAGGTGTCATCAGAATTGGATCGAAGAGAAGATCAATCAGCGTGAGGTGCAGCGAGCTGTGCAGATGGCCTGACCGGGAGCTGGCGGAGCGACAAGAGGAGTAAGTGATGTGATTTGAACTTAAGTGTAGTGACGAGTATTTTCGGTCATCTATCAGTTAGAGACATTAGTTTTAAATGGAAGTGGAGTTAACGTCACTGTTTGTACAGCTTAAGTTATTGAGGGAATCAATTGTCAAGTTAGGTCCCAGTAGGCGGAAAGGCAAAAATTTTGATGGAAAGATAAGCGAGGTAAAAGCCCTGTATTGTAAATTTAAGTGTGTAGTTTCTAAGTGTAGCAAATTTTCGGAGGAATTAGCACAGCTAGTGAGTAAAATAGAAAATTTGTATGTAGACACTATTAAGTTTGAAAACGGTACCGGAACCGATACAGAGATGGCGTTGGAAAGGTTTTCATTGAAAACGGCGGTTAGCTTACTCCCGAAAATGAATGGGGATGAGCAAGTAACCCAAGATTTGATTGATGCC
The DNA here is from genome assembly GCA_948252205.1 of Orthosia incerta. Classification (NCBI taxonomy): domain Eukaryota; kingdom Metazoa; phylum Arthropoda; class Insecta; order Lepidoptera; family Noctuidae; genus Orthosia; species Orthosia incerta. Next base: position 27,652,064 of record OX411755.1, on the reverse strand, counting down.
ATAGATTTATACAGCTCTATGTTAGAAGCGGCTGATAGTGCTCATTTAATTAGATTCGTGCTAACTACACGACTTACCCAGGGGGCTAAGATGCGATTGTCCTCTACTTATACGACTGTAGACAGTCTTTTAACGGACATGAAGAAGCATTTGTTGACGGTTAAGTCAGACGTTGCAGTGCAAGCCAAATTTGCTCGCGCTAGGCAAAATGATAGGTCGGTCACGGATTTCGGGGCAAAGATAGAGAAGTTAATGGTAGATTTGACTATTTCTCAAGCCGGGGAAAATTCGGAAGCTTATAAAATTTTGCGGCCTTTAAATGAGAAGTATGCGGTTAAAAAGTTTGCTGACGGACTTCGAAATCAGCGTCTTGGTACAATTATTACGGCACGGAACTTGACTTGTTTGAAAGATGCTATCAGGGTAGCGGAAGACGAAAATTGTGCTTCGTCGGGTCAAGTCATGACGTTCCAGCGGTGGTCCGCGGGTGGTAGTTTTTCTACGGGAAATAGGGGTCGTGGAAATAACTATAGGCGGCACGCTGTAGGTAATGGATACGCGCAGCAAAAAACAGCTGTTGGGCGTACGTACCAAAATGGAAACGTAAGGTATAGTAGTGGAATGCGCGGTCGTAGCAATAGTACTCATCGTGGACGGCAGACTCAGCAAGGTCGACAGCGCGTAGCGTGTCTAGAGCACGTGCGGGGCGATGCTGACTCAAGTGCAGTGTCAATGTCACGAAGTAGCGAAGGCAGACAATTGAATGAAACGCAGTTTTTTCGAGGCTAAGCATATTTTAGCTTGCAATAGTGTTAACTGGGTGAATTTTCTAGCAAATAATGTGGATTCGGAATGGTTAGTCGATACGGGTGCGTCGATATCGGCAATAAAAAGTAATTTCTTGAGGAATAATGCTTTGTGCTGTAAAGTAGTTAAGGAAGAATTAGTGATTAATGGTGTAGGGGGTAGTTTACGGGCTATAGGTTATGTATATTTGACGTTGGAATACGAACAATGTTCGTTCGTGCATAAGTTTTATATATTCGATGATTTGCCATGTAGGTCAGTTGGCATATTAGGCCAGGATTTCTTGCAGACGTATAGTGGTATTATAGACTTTTCGGGGAACAGGTTATCTCTAAAGAACCGTGAGCAGCGGACGGTTTCGATGCCACTTAAATCCTATAATTATTCTTTAACTATTTCTCCGCATTGTGAAATGGTTAAGTATTTGCCCGTTAATAGAGCAGAAGATTGTGTAGTGTTTAGGAAAGAGTTGCGCGAAGGGGTTTTCTTAGCAAATGTAGTAGCTAGACCTAAGAATGGGATGATGCCCATTAGGATTTTAAACACAACCACGGAGGAAGTTGTGTGTAGTATGTCCGATGTAGAAGTCTATCCGTTAAGTGATTTTAATTGTTGTAGTTTTGCGGAAACAGAAGTAAGTGTTGAACGTGTTAAGAAAATATTTTCTTTGCTTAATCTTGATTATTTGAATGCCGAGGAACGGTTGTCAGTTGAGCAAATATGTGCGAAATATCCAGATATTTTTTATATTCCGGGAGATAAATTGGATGTCACGAATGTATATGCGCAGTCAATACGTTTGAAAGATAATGTTACTCCAGTTTACAGGAAACAGTATAGAATACCTTATGTACAGAAAAAGGAGGTTGATAGGCAAGTGCAGGAGATGCTGGATAGTAATATTATTGAGGAGGCGGTTAGTGAGTGGTCTAGTCCTGTTTTGGTTGTACCCAAGAAGGCAGATCGTAATGGGAAGAAAAAATGGCGTGTGGTAATAGACTACAGGCAGTTAAATGAAAAGATACAGGATGATAAATTCCCTTTGCCAAATATTAATGAAATCTTGGATTCATTGTCGGGTGCAGTTTACTTTAGCCACTGTGATCTATCACAATCATATTATCAGTGTGCTTTAGATGAAAGTAGTAGGAAATACACAGCTTTCACGACAGATAAAGGGCAATATCAGATGTGTAGATTACCAATGGGGTTAAAGATAAGTCCAAGTTCTTTTAGCAGGTTAATGACTGTAGCCATGTCAGGATTAAATTATGACAAATGTTTGATATATTTGGATGATTTAATTATTTTCGGGCGGAATTTGGATGAGCACAACCGAAACCTTATGTCAGTGTTTTCTCGCCTGAGAAAGGTCAATCTTAAACTGAATCCATCCAAATGTGAATTTATGAAAAAACAAATACTTTATTTAGGACACGTAATTTCAGCGGGAGGTATTTCACCAGATCCTGAAAAGGTAGAAGCCATAAAGAAATATCCGCGTCCATCGGCAGTTGATGAAGTAAAGCGGTTTGTGGCGTTTGCAAATTATTATAGGAAATTCATACCAAATTTTGCTAGTATAGTGATACCTATGAATAAGCTATGTAAGAGGGATGTAGTGTTTAGTTGGACCGATGAGTGTGAGAGGTCGTTTTTGTTGCTTAAGGAAGCGTTAATGAATCCACCAGTGTTGGATTATCCAAATTTTTCTGAAGACAACACGTTTATATTGCAAACCGATAGTTCGGGTTATGCGGTAGGAAGTGTTTTGTGTAATGGGAACGGTAAACCCGTTGCATACGCTAGTAGGTCTTTGGGGAAGAGTGAGTTAAATTATCCTATTATAGAGAAGGAGTTATTGGCTATAGTATGGTCAGTTAAATATTTTAGACCGTATTTGTATGGACGGAGGTTCGTTGTAAAAACGGATCACCGGCCACTATTATACTTGTTTAACATGACAGATCCATCAAGTAGGTTAACTAAGTTTCGTTTATGTTTAGAAGAGTATGACTTTGAGGTCGAGTATATTAAGGGGAAAGAAAATGTATTAGCTGATGCACTTTCTAGGATAGTAATTTCAAGTGAAGATTTGAAAACCATGCGTGAAAAAACTATATCCGTAATGACGAGAGCGCAGTACAAACAGTTGGAAGAACCAAATGTTTGTGATACGGACTCTGTGGTATCTAGGACTGATCACCCTAGGATCGTGGAAGTTCTTAAAAAACAAGGAAATGACATTGAGATATGTTTGAATGAGTGGGAGAAGATGTTACGTAACACTAATGGTGAAAAAATATTTTCAAAGTCGCGCAATTTAATGTATATGCCAGAAAACTCGAGTATTTACGTAAACTATGAATCTTTATCGGCATCATCGCGAGACGAGTTGTCGAGAGACATAGTCACTTTTTGTATTGAAAAGGGCATAAAAGAAGTTATTATTTTGAAAAATCGTTATAACGTTAATTTTATTACAAAAATGGCCAAATATTTGAAGGAAAATAGAAATTCGATATGTGGGGATTTTAGAATATGTGTAGTGAAGGGTGTACGGAAAATAGAAGGGGCAGATGAGAAGAGAATTGTTTTAAATGATTTTCATATTTTATCTACGAGTGGTCATTCAGGAATACGCAGGATGGTGAATAATATAAAGAAATATTATTATTGGCCGTCAATTGAGAAAGATGTAGCGGAGTACGTTGGTAAATGTGATAAGTGTAAAAAACAAAAGTTTTCCAAACATACTAAAGAACCAATGACAGTTACTACCACTGCATCTTCATCTTTTGAAAAGATTTATTTAGATATAGTGGGGCCACTTGATAGGGACGAAAATGGTAATGTTTACATATTAACTCTTCAATGTGAACTTACGAAGTTTGTGGAGGCTTATCCACTAAAAAATAAATCCGCAAATGAGGTAGCAAAAGCGTTGGCAGAAAATTTTGTGTTGAGATATGGGATACCGGGAACAATTGCTACGGATAGGGGTTCTGAGTTCATTTCGAAAGTAATGGTAGAGCTATGTAATGTCTTGGGCATCAATAAAATCTTATCAACGTCATATCATCATGAAAGTATAGGGTCTTTGGAAAACGTTCATAAAACTTTAGGTGCTTATTTAAGGATACAAACAGATAATAATCCATCATCGTGGAGTTCTTGGATTCCATATTGGTGTTTTTCTTATAACACAACAGTTAATACTGTGACTAAGTATACGCCTTATGAATTAGTTTATGGTAAAATTTGTAGGTTACCAAGTAGTCTTCAAGGTGAAAGTGTTGAACCTTTGTATAATTTTGATGATTATCCTTTAGAATTTAAATACAGGTTACAAAGGGCTCAAAATGATGCAAAAGAAAATTTGGTATCAAGTAAGTTATCAAGGAAACATTGTTATGATAAGAATCTTAATTCTATAACTTATAAGGAAGGTGACTTGATTTTGGTAAAAAACGAAGTAGGCAATAAGTTGGAGTGTATTTATAATGGACCATTTGTAGTTGTAAAGGACGAGTCACCAAATGTAATAGTTAAATATAAAAATAAGATAGATGTAATACATAAAAATAGGACGAAGTTATACTGTTAGACTTAGGATGTAAGTTTAAAAATGTAAAGAGATGGGAAAAAAAAAAACAATGTAACTTAGTTTTTTTTTTTACTTTAGGAAGGGTGATGTGGTGTGTCACGTACGTCACGTTTAGATCTTAGTTTAAGTTAAGGTAGATAAGCTATGTCCATAGTTATATTATAATATATGTCACGCACGGACTAGGTATATATTACACTAATAAAGGGAGTCTGGGGTCTTCAGTCTCCAGTTGACTCATGGACAAGTACACGACATGGTATTTACTTAACCCCTCCTTCCCTCCACATCGCATAAAATAACTAAACAGTTTATTTCCCAGTGGGTAGCGATGTGTGCTCAGACACGATGTTGCTGGACTATCTCCGCAACTACCTCCAGCTGCGCGGCACCAAGTACATGTGTCGCGAGGGAGGCTGCGGAGCCTGTATCGTCACAGCCTCCAAAACCACCGGAGCAGCTCACGTCGCCATTAACTCTGTAAGAATAAATCAAGAATCCTTTTTCAAGTATCAAAAACGACTACAATATGTATCTTAGAGGAAGAGCTCATAAGGATTTTGTGCAACCATATTCATGGCGAAAAGTTGATAGCTGAGTAAGTGGGGACTGCTGAAAAATCACCGAGAATATATCTGAAAAGTTTCAGATAGGAGCCCTGTGATCTGGGGTTCACTTCCAGATTTCAAAAAAAGAACCTTATTTTGGTATTCAGGGTGGCTAATTTTCATTTGTTCTAGGTTTCGGGGTTTCTTGACGCATAATGACTTAAAAACGCAAATCTGACAACGAATTTCTGTATTTTTCTGGGCGTAATTAAACGATTTAAACCAACACAAACACAAGTTTTCAACAGTTAGGTTGAATCCCTTTTATACGACATAACCGTTGACAATATACAAATTTTTAAAAGGTACGCACTTGCGTTTAACCACGCGGTAAGCCGTTAAAATATGCAACCGCTTGTGATCGTACGCAACTAACTGCCACAAAATTGGCCGACGCCTGCTTCGCGGCTGGCCGCCATCTCGTTTCAATGCCCTGGCGGTTCATGGGCGGTTTGTATTTTGTTATGTATGTACGCAGAGCGGGACCCACGACTCTAGGGCTTTGGACACCACCTAATTATTTAGTGCTCACTCTGCGCTTCCCAAGTTATTTGGAACTCTCACTCGAAGCAAAGCTACCGCCAGTTGGGCCCTCCTATGTTTACGAAAATAAAGGAACGAAACTTATGGAACTTTTTGTGCATTAGGCTGTATGCAAGCTCCTGCCAGCGACTTCGCCTGCGTGAAATGTTTTTTAGTATCCCAAGGGAAGATTATATAGCCTATGTGCTATTCCAGACTATAATCTATCTCTATGCCAAATTTCATCCAGATCCGTTTAGCCGTTTTGACGAAATTGAGTAACAAACATACATCCACAAGTTCACCCACACATCCATTCAAGCTTTCACATTTATAATATTAGTAAGATTTATTTACAACAAAAAAAAACATATTACCTATAGAACAACGATGAGTAAAATAAAGAACCGCAAAATTATAGAAAAATAATTTGTAAAATAAAAATTAAGTACAAAAAACACGTAATATTAAGTGTCATAAACTGTTTGTCGTAAAATAAAATAACTTGTAACTGTTTCTGAGTTTCTATCAACAGCGCAATTATCATAAGCCGTTTTTTATTTTATTCTGGTTGGTAAATTATCCAAAGACTTCTTCCGCTCTGGGTGAAGCGGGAGGGCGTGTCAGAATTTTACTGACTAAAACCCACCCGTGTTCCTTCAGTTGCTTATGCCAGGGCCGCGCTAACTCTCTTTCAAATTTATCCGCGACCTAGACAGGCATCTGCCCTAACTTTTGCAGACATCTCTTTGAGGCGCGCGTGGAATACTACGCGCCGTCGACTCGGGCCTGGTCCTTATCGGACGGCGTTTTATCCATTTCTTGTCGTACGCAAGCCTACGCTTACGGTGTCTGTGAATCAGCTTGCGACTCCCTACACCCGGGACGTCTCCAGCGGTGGCTAGGAGCGTGAGGGCGTCTCCTTTGCGTCTCTCTCACACGTTCCGCCTCCTCTTTTGCGAGCATTACTGCTTCCCAGAAGGAGGAGACAGCTTCCCATGCCCTCTCACTCTGTACTATGTCCTGGGCCAGGGACGGACGCGAGTGGTCGCCACCGCCGATCGCCTCCACGAGGACAGGGTGGAGCCCAAGCGGGGCTGACCTCCACCGTATGCTCCACCGTGTCCTCCGGGCGGTCCACACAATTGTGACACCCGGGCGTTTTCCTTCTCCCTTATCCTGAACAATATCATAAGACATAGATAGAGTCGATGGTCCCATTCTGCGTACGTACATGAGTGGTCCAACCGCTTGACGTGGTTCCATCGCAGTTGGCTGCCATGGCGGTCAGCCGCTATTCCAACTGCGTGAGGTGACTGGCCGCTCAAATGAACGGCCAGGTGACTGGCCGCTCAAATGAACGGCCCAGGAGGCCAACCGCTAAGGTCGTATAAAAGGGATTCATTACGTTTTAAATAAATAAATTAGTACATTTTGGTTCAACTTACGTGCCGTGATCTATAAACTGTTTGTAGAAGAATACATATTATCATGAATGACGCATGCAAAAGTAAATAAAATTACTGTTGTATCAGTAAAGAAAAATATATTATTATGAAAATTACACATGACCAAATATAATCGAATAATATGTCTGAATAGGGTTTTATGCGTGGCATCTCTTTTTTTATCAATTTAATTTCGTTATTTTTGACTTTTTTTTAACAGTGTCTAACTTCCATCGCCTCTTGTCACGGCTGGGACATCAGGACTATCGAAGGTTTGGGCAACAGGAAAGATGGCTATCACACGCTGCAGACGACGCTGGCTGAGAATAATGCAACCCAGTGCGGATATTGTACCCCTGGTTGGCTGATGACTATGCATGGGTATGGCATTCACCATAGTTATTGTATCATAATATCATAGTTATTGTCTTTTGCGTCGTCAAAATATCCCTAAACATGATGAAACATAACACATTGTGCTTTAATTTAATATTGTTTAAGTTGATACGTTTCTTGTTTGTAGACTCATGGAAAGTCATCCGAACCAGCTGACTATGTTAGAAATAGAAAAATCAGTCTCAAGCAATCTTTGCCGCTGCACCGGCTACAGACCCATCTTAGAAGCTTTAAAAAAGTTTGCAATAGACGCTCCTACAGAAGACAGGGTCAGGGATATAAAAGATGTAAGCATCTGTAAGACTTCAAAGAATTGCTGCCAAAGCTTAAAAAATGCAAAGGAAGATGGTTGGTGTATGGTAGAGAAAGAAGAAAAGATGATAAAAATTACATTTAAAGATGGCAAAAAATGGTACAGACCCACATCCCTTGCTGAAGTTGTGACATTGCTGGAAGAAAATTCTGAATCTTATATGCTGGTTGGTGGAAATACTTCTAAAGGTGAAATATTAACAATTTAAAAGTTTAGGATAAGTAATTTTTCATGTGCCAGAAAACTAATCAGCATGATTGGATCTTGAGTGTTTTTTGAGAAGGTTACGCATTACATCCGATCCAAAGCCGAGAAATTTCGGTTCCGAAATACAACGTAGCGTGCGTAAGCTTCGCTACTTCTTGTAGCCAAGCTTACGCACTACATCCGAACTCTATCCGTCATAATTCAGAACATTTTCAGTTCGGATAGAACTCGGAACTCCAATCACGGACTCGGATCGGATGTAGTGCGTAATCGCCCTAACATCATAGCCCTTTAACAATTGTTTTCGCGTAGACCTTTTGCAGCCCTTAGAGCCAAATTACTTAATTCATATTCTATTATTTTTAACTCAAAGAGCTTCGTGGGCAGTAAGGAGGATATACTTATGTTATACTAGCTGTGCCCGCGGCTTCGCTCCCGTCAATTACCTACCCTACCCTGTTTAAATACTCTACTTAGGTACCTGCCTGGCTACCCTACCCTACTCACCTACCTACCTACCTGCCTACTCTACTTACCCTACCTATATTTTTTTTCTAGTATTATTCTGCCGCGGTGAATCTTAACACCGCCATTTAGAAAATGACGTCAAATGCACAATGCCATATATCGAAAATGGAGGTCAACTGTCCGAGTATCTGAATTGCGTGTGTTGTGCTATTTTACTTCTGGAACACTTTAAATTCATCTAACTTTTGATATAGTTTTGGAGGCAAACCTCCATTAAAAATGGACGATCCTCCGACTGGGTGTGTAATGTTTGGTATAATAACAGATAGTATAAGAGCACTTTAAATAACGTTCACTTGATATAATTTTCATATGCTATAAAAACATATGACCTAATTTCATATGATCTAATGTTATATTTCATATTACCTTCATTTGCTCTAACTACATTTAGTATAACGTTCATAAGTTACGTAAGGTATAGCAAACTAATTATAAATTATAGTCAGGGCACTTAGCACAAAGAAAACTCCAACTAGCTTCGTGTGAACTGTATATTGGGTATAACGAAAAGTACAGGTGGAGCAGTGGTGGCCTAGTGGTATCGGCCGCGACTTACAATTTGTAGGTCGTGGGTTCGAGCCCAGGCAGGCACTTTACTTTGTGTTAATTATTTCATCACCACTGCTCTCAAAACGGTGAAGGAAAACATCATGAGGAAACCGACATGTCCTAGAACCAAAAATTAGAAGACATGTGACATTCACCAACCCGCACTGGGCCCGCGTGGTGGATAACGGCCCATTCCCTCTCACAGAGAGGAGGCCTGTGTCCCAGCAGTGGGAACATTAATAGGCTGATGATGTGACACATCACATCACGCGCGCGCGCCTCGCACAAGTTTCCTGTACTTTTCACATCACAATGTGAAAAGTACAGGAAACTTGTGTGTTATTAACAATCAATGAACTTATACTACTTAGGGCTATTACAAATACAACAATAGCCGGCGTGCGAGGCGCAAGAGTACGTATTTATCGCGGAGCGCGCGCGCGTCATACGGGTGCCGGTGACTTACTGCCATGGCGGTGCGGGCGTCATGGATAGTGTTGCGCCAACCGTAACTAGTCACGTAACCTGGCCGGCACACGGTGAACTCTAGAAGTGCGGGGAGTCGAATTTACTAGTGCTAGGGGTCGCGCTATAAACCAATATTTATGTGGTGCTTGTTTTTGCTAGCACGGAAATGGCGGGCGTTTAAAATTTAATCATCGTATCAGCCGAAAGACGTCCACTGCTGGACATAGGCCTCCCCCAAGCGTCGCCACATTGACCGGTTCCATGCGTCTCGCAACCAGCGGATCCCCGCAACCTTCACCAGGTCATCGGTCCACCTGGTGGGTGGCCTTCCAACGCAACGTCTTCCGGTTCGCGGTCGTCACTCCAGAACCTTTCTGCCCCATCGGGCATCCGTTCTGCGAGCAATGTGCCCTGCCCACTGCCACTTAAGTTTGGCAATTCTTCGGGCTATGTCGGTAACCCTGGTTCTTTTGCGAATCTCTACATTTCTGATTCGATCACGCACGGCAACTCCGAGCATAACCCTCTCCATTGCCCTTTGAGTGACTGTAAGCTTTCTGATGAGGCCCATTGTAAGCGACCACGTCTCAGAGCCATGTGTAATCACTGGCAAAACACACGGTCATAGATTTTTGTCTTGAGACAAAAAAAAAACACTTTTTGCAAAAACATACAAAACAAAGTAGATGTTTCTAAATGATATTAAACGTTACTTAGAGATTTTGAATATTATAGTAACTGAATGTTATATCAAATGAGGATTATATAAAATGTTCATTATACCGTATAAAATAGGTTAAATTAAATGAAATCTATAATTCATTATATCATTTGGTCGTTATATTAAAAAAAAGTATATTAAATGAAATTAGATCATATGATCATTAGATCTTACGTTATTTTATATCAAACGTTACATACCCCCTCCGACCAGACGGGTGTTGTGTCTGGTCCGGGCAACTGCCAACGGACAACGTTTGATTTCGGAATGTTGCATACGTTAAAATCGCGCCGAACATTCTTCTTGCGCGATGCAGGATTTGTGTGGCTTCATGTCATTAGTTCGTAGGTGGCGGCGTTGATGCCGCTACAGAGTGAACCGATTGCGATGAAACAAAAACTAAGTAATACTTCAAGTTACGCACAATTTTTATGTATAAAAGTTATCCACATTGGTTTCGTTTATTTTATGAGATGCGTGCACAACTAAACGGACAAAAATACCAAAAATGCTGTTAGTTATCCTATAGCACCCTGGCTATTTTTTTAGGAAACATTATCGATCTACAAAAACTTTTCTACAGATTTATTATATTATGTATTGATATTGATTTATTAAATTACAGGGGCTTATCCAATAGCTGAATACCCTAAATGCTTGATAGATGTTCATCATCTCCAAGAGCTAAAAATCAATGAACTTGATCAAAACCTTATAGTTGGAGCTGGACATTCAATGACAGAATTTATGGCAATCATGAAGGCTCGTGCTTTGGAAGAAAATTTTAGCTATTTGACGAAGTTGTATGAACATCTGGATTTGGTGGGCCATATACCTCTTAGAAATGCAAGTATTTAGGTTCTGTCCTATTTAAACGCCCTTATTAAAATTTTCTTCATTCTTTTTAAGCCAAGTTTTATTTTTAGGCATGTACTATCGCTGGTAACCTGATGATCAAGCATTCATACAATGTGTATCAATCAGACATATATCTGATATTTTATACTGTTGGAGCTCAGCTTACTATCAGTATGTACCACCAGTCTCTAAAATAATTGCCTCATAAACTAGATTTTGCAATTTTAATATTATAACTAAAATTTTAGTGGATCACTATGGAGTTGAAGAAACAGTGACAATGCCAAACTTCTTGAAATTAAGTATGAAAGGAAAAGTTATTGTGAATGTAATGTTTCCGCCATTGACCAGCGCATACAAAATTTTTACTTATAAGGTAAAATAACAGAAAACACCGTTCACACCGTTTTTAGTAAAGATCGCAAATTGAAGTTTGCATATAAACTTATTTTAATTTTATTTTAGCTTATGCCAAGAGCCCAAAGTTCCCATGCCATTGTCAACCTTGGTTTCCTCTGCAAACTAGATGATTGCAACTTGGTTGAAGAGTGTAGAGTCGTGTACGGTGCCCTTTCAGTCAACTTTGATAGAGCAGTATCAACTGAAAGTTATTTGGTTGGCAAGGTCTTGTTCACCAACGATACTCTGCAAGGAGCTCTGAGGGTGTTAGACGGAGAGATGATTGTGGATGCTCATCCACCTGAACCAGGTGTTGAGTATAGACGGTATATTGCTAAGGCCCTTTTCTATAAGGTAAGTGACAACAACAATATATTTATCTATTATATACTTTATGCAACACTATATACTTTATTGTACACCACATACATCAATATGACCCTAATAAAGAAGATTTTTAATACTTGAGTAGAAGCAAAAGTCACCATTGGAATCTTTTGCGATCTCTATAAAGCTTTCGATTGCGTTAACTATATGACAATTTTGTGGAAACTCGAGCACTATGAGATTAGGAATACGGCCCTTGATATACTAAGATCATACTTGAAAGACAAATAGGTTACAGGCATAAATCCTCAAGAGAAGAATGGAGATTCCTAAATCCTTTTTAGTTTAAACAAATGTTGGTGTTATTTCTTTTTCAGGCTCTTCTGTCTCTCTGCCCTACACGAACAGCACGGTATGAATCCGCCATCGTCGATTTACACCAAACAAGACCTGTATCATCTGGTAAACAGATATTTACTACTGATACTTCACTGTGGCCTTTCAATCAGCCCATGCCTAAATTAGAAGCAACGGTAAGTACTAATAAGTTAATTGCTTTTAATAAATAAAAATAATAACAATAGCAATCCAAGAGTTAAAATTCAGTCATACAAATTTAAATTAGTGTCATATTTGTGCTTTGTTGGATGATAATAGAGACATTTTGTTTAAAACATGTTCAATTAAACTAAACAACTGGCAAAATCAAATGGTTATTCTAAACTTTATTTCCTCATACAGATCCAATGTTCTGGAGAGGCTCAGTATACGGATGACGTGCCCTCGTTTCATAACGAGGTTTTTGCTGCCTTTGTACTCAGCACTGTGGGTCAAGGAACTATTACGAAGATGGATGCCAGTGAAGCAATGGTACGTTTATTTATATAGCTCTTGTGTAACCAACAGATCCATCAATAATGAGGATCTTAATTTAAGTAAGTTACTTAAATTAAGATCCTATGTCACCTCGCTGGGTCAGGGTCAGAGGGGGCCACAGTAATCCTCTATCGCGACCGGTCTTGTCCTTCGCTCTTCACCTCGCTCCACATCATTCCGATACTCGTCGCTCCAGCCAATACGGTGTGTCGCCAGGTTTGACGGGGACGGCCAAGCTTCATTCTTCCTTGAGGATTCCAATCCAAGGACTGTTTAGAAATGTGACCGGAATCCCTCCAAAGCATGTGGCCAATCCATCTCCATTTACAATGCTTGATCGATCGGGGTCTCATGACATCTCTCCAATAGCTCTACCTGAGAAATGGTCTCGGGCCAGTAAATTTCGAGGATGCGACGAAGACGTCGTTTGACGAATACCCGGATTTGGCGCGAGATGTCCTTTGTTGATAGCGGCACTTGTTTACATATAGCAGCACGGATTTGACATTGGACCCGAAGATTTTGAGTTAAACCCTTCTGGTCAGTTGCCGCGTTTGCCAAACAGGTTTCAGCTGTGTGAAAGTAGCTCGTGCTTTGGCGATCTGGGCAGCGATATCCTCTTCAGTTCCTCCAGTCTCTGATATGGCGCTCCCGAGCTCAATAATGTGTACAAGTTTGTATTATCAGCTAGAGTAACAAATTAATATATGGATGTAAAATGAAAGTATTGTTTTAATTTTTTGCTGATAGATGATAGTCACAAGTTTTGTTTCTTTAATTTTATTTTATTTCAGGCACTAGATGGTGTAATAGCTTTCTTAACATACAAAGATATTCCTGGCCTGAATTCTTTCACGCCCGCTGACAGTAGTGTCACCACAGCCAACGAAGAAGTCCTTAGTGAAGGCAACATCAAATATTGCGGTCAACCTGTTGGTATTATCGTAGCAGAGACTCAGAACTTAGCAGATAGAGCTTCCAAACTTGTTTTAGTGAAATATAGCAATGTTACTGTACCTGTGACAGATATAAATGTCGCTAAAGACGACACCACAAGAAACACTTTATTCGTGTCAGTGGATGCAACAGACCCTGGCACAGATACTGTTTACAAAACCATGACTGGAAGTAACATCTTACATGGGCAGTATCATTTCCCAATGGAGACCATGGTTTGTGTAGCAAAACCTACGGAAGAAGGTTTAGAAGTACATATGGCATCGCAGTGGCTCGATGGACCACATACTATGATATCGAGAGCGTTGAATATAGATCAAAATAAGTAAGTAAAACGTTGTAATAGTACATTGTGATACAAGAGTGGAAAGTAAAGTAAACTCGTGTCATTAAAAACCCTCGCCTTCGGCTCGGGCTTGTTAATGACAGCTCGTTTGCAATAACCTACACACCCGTGTATCACACGACGTTTTTCAATACAGTTGTGGGAAATAGAAAAAACAAATCAAAGAATTAGATTTGTTTATTCACAAATAAAAACAGACAATGGCGCGTTTTTTCAACTAGACATATTTTTTTACAACGAAAACAGCCTATACAGCCTATTCGATTTTTGACAAATGTGGATGTGAAAATAATTAAATTAAAACTGGTAATTAAATATATTAAACAACCATTTAAAAGACTTTTGAGAATTCAATGCTAAAACGTACGGAATCATTATTTTTTCCTCGTATAAAATCTATCCCATTTTATTCTATGTATGAAAACTTCTTGCTACTTAACTTTTTTAAATTGACATTATTTTAAAACTCAACTACAAAAGTAATGATCGAGCTCGTAAACAAAAGTCACGACCGCGTAACAGAAAGATGTCTATGCAAAAGATTTATTTTCGAATCATAAATATAGCCTCTGAAAGTTCGCCAAGTTTATCAACTGTATTGAAAATTATTTTTACTAACGTGGCTTATCAGAGCAAGAGTCACTATAGGAGAAGCCTGAGATACCATTTTTTATTTCTCTGTCTAAAAACATTATTTTCTTCAAAACTCTTTGCTTATGGTTTTTGTGTATGTACCTAATTTATATGTTTGACGCACGCACGATACAGAAGAAATTCATAACGTGGAAAAAGATTAAAAAAAAAAAAACACATCCATTGTTATTGGTTGTTTTTTTTTACTGCAGGAAGGTACAAAAACATAAATGCTTATATATCAGAATCAGAATCAGAATCAGAAATCATTTATTTGCAAAATAATGTAGGTAACAAAAACATAGTTTTGATGGTGTAAAAAATAAAAAAAACAATTGGGTCCAGTACATTCTACCGTATGGCATGCAACATTAAGCACTATAAAAATCAAAAGCATTGCAAATCTATATTCTATTCTATATAATCAAAAATTGACATGTAATCAGTTTCTAATGTCATATTCAAAAGTCAAATTAAAATAATCACAATTTATCAGATCAGTTCATAATGTCACATTCTTAAAAGTAAAATTCACTGGAAAATAATAGTCTTAGTATATCAAATTAGAATATAACATAATAAATTGAAATATTACTGAGCAATTTCATAGGGTGTTATCATTTAAAAACTCGCTGACAGTGTAGCATTTTGCAACTAGTAGTTTCGTTAATTTCTTTTTGAAAAAATGAGATGTATTATTTTTAATGTCATTGGGTATTTTATTCTAGATAACTGGTCCCATATGCATAATATTTTTCTTAATAAAGCTGTTTTGAAACAACCCCTATAATATATAGCTTATTTATTGCATTTTTTAGGATTGATTTGTACATCAACCGTGTCGGCGGCTCATACGGTTTGAAGATAACTCGGAGTATCCAGGGTGCCGTAGCATGCAGTGTTGTTGCTCATAAGTTGAACCGTCCATGCAGATTCATTCAGCCATTGATTACCAACTTCAAAGCTTTTGGCAAAAGAATGCCGAATGTTAATGTTTATGAGGTACAATTATTATGATGGAACCCTGTCATACAAAAGTATCTTGCTTTTTATCGAAGCTTGTAGCTAGTAGTAATAACAATCACAATTTATATCCTTAATCTTATTTTTTTTAACTGAAACGGAAGTCTTAATTCGTCTACTTATCATGTCAGTAAACAAAAATTATTATGATTTACAGGTCGGGGTTAATAGTTCAGGAGTTATTCAATACTTAAACAATACCAATTACACTGACAACGGTTGTAAAATTAATGAGCCAGTAATTGCCTACGGCTATGATGTTTACCACAACGTTTACGATGTAACTAAAATGAACTACAAAGCTTACAACACGTGCACCGATACAGCTAAAAACACCTTCTGCAGATCACCAGGTAAATACTAGAAAACAAACATTGCTATCATTAAAAAAACATACATCTTTGCCTTTACAATATAGTTTACCATTAAGTTATCAATATTGATGAACTTCATTTTACCATTCTGTTTTTAAACAGGTACATTAGAAGCTATCGCTAACATTGAAAATATAATGGAACGAATTTCCTACGAATTGTCTTTGGACCCAATGACTGTCCGTCTCAATAATCTTAACACAACCTCATACGGAGAAATAATTGAACTTATAGAAGCTTTGAAAACCAGTTCTGAACATGTCAGCCGCAAAGCAGCAGTAGATTCCTTCAACACACAAAATAGATGGAAGAAACGAGGATTGAGATGCTCTCTGTGCAGATGGCCTCCTGTAGGTGGCTTATATGATGATGTTAACTTAGCAGTCTACCACTCAGATGGATCTGTAGCCATCACCCACGGTGGTATTGAAATGGGACAGGGCATTAACACTAAAGTTGCTCAGGTTGCAGCTTACCTGCTGCAAATCCCCTTAGATAAAATTGTAATCAAAGGAAACAACACTATTATTTCACCAAACACTTTCATAACAGGTGGAAGTGTTTCGACTGATGCTGTTATAATTGGATTGAGGAGGTGTATCGAGCAGTTGCAGGAAAGATTAGAACCCATTAAAGCCACATTGACTGATCCGACTTGGTTAGAGCTGATAACAGCTGCCTATGCTGCTAATGTAGATCTTCAGGTTCACGGCTTTGTTTCTTCTGCTGATGCGCAGTCCTACAACATCTATGGTGTGGCATGTTGTGAAGTGGAAGTTGATGTCCTTACAGGCGAATATGAAATTTTGAGAGTTGACATAATCCAGGATGTTGGTATTAGTATCAGCCCTTATATTGATTTTGGACAAGTAAGCATAACAATATTATTTGCTGTTTTTTGAGTCTGAGTTCCATTAGGCAGCACTTCAATGGTATCATAACCAAAATAAGCTGGCCAATATTTTATTTAAACTCTGTACTAATCTAGACCAATTCGAGGTCAAAGTGTGTGCCGATTGGTTACTGTACCTTCTTCCGTCAGTCATTTATTAAACTTAATTCTGTATTGTTTTGATCAGATCGAAGGAGCTTTTGTGATGGGTCTTGGGTACTGGACCTGTGAGAAGCTGGTTTATGACCCTAAAACAGGAGCAATCCTGACTGACAGATCTTGGGACTACCATTTAGCTGAAGCCAGGGATATATCCCAGGCATTTCATGTAACCTTCAGAAACAACTCCAGCAATGAGCTCATACTGGGATCTAAGGGTAAGTCTGCAAACAGTGGTCTACAATACTAGGGTTTGGTATTTACTTATTTAATATGACTTCCATCTGTTTAGTAGGTAACAGAAGTAATCATACGAAATAAATTATTTGAATAGAAAATCTAGCTCACAATATCTGGGGAAAAATGAAGTTTCCAATTTTAATAATTTGTGTCCGACATAGTGGACTGCTCCACTCAACCACCAGGATTCCTTCATCCCTCTGTACGAGTTCCCGCGCACGGCACAGACACGCAGGTGGTCATTGCTATCCATCATCTGTTCTTATACAATGGTGTACACCCAGGGTCATGGCCTCGAAACCCCTGTGTTAAATATTACCCACAATACTCCTCTCCCGCCGTGGCCTCCAACCCTCAGCCGCAATATCGTATGGGATAAAACATAAGACATCGCGGCCCGCCTCATTTGTGATGTCGCCTGTTACCAAGCGTCAACACAACCTTCTCATTGGCCGCTACGTCGTCGGCTTAATCGGCAAAAGATCTCGTCGGGTGCCTCTTCGCTTCACCGTGGGTGACCAAGCCACGGTTTCTGACCCCCCCCCGCCTCGACAATGCGGGAACCCACCCGGGGAGGTAAGGCAAGGTAGGCCTGCGTCTACAATACCAAGCCAAGCAGGCAAGCGATTGAGCGAGCGAAGCGAAGCGTGTTGCTTCTTCTTCTTCTTTTCCTGTGAGGATGTGGCCACCTCTGGTGTCAGAGTTAATTAATCCACCTCTGAAAGAATTAATAAGAATTAAGCATGTTACTGGCAACGAAGCTTAAAGGAGATTGCCCATCCTTCTATGGACCGCCGTTGCGCATAAAAAAAATTGTATGATAGCGTAAATTGGATATAAAAGAGGGGAGAGGTCATACTTTCAAAGGAAATAAAAAATATCCATTTATTTTGAGGGGTTTTTGTTTTTCTTTGATTTTCTGTTCGTTCTACACAATCCACAACACCAGCACAGAAACAGTACAATATTCTTTAAAAAGATTTCTTGAGCGTGCAGGAATCCGAAGATTACTGAACACGAAATCAACGCAATGATAAGTTATTAATTAGCACAACAAACTCAACCAATATCAACGCAAAAACAAAAGTTCGCTGCTTTGTTTGGCACCTAGTTTGACTTGACATTTGACAATGACATTTTTGACATTGACATTTTTGAAAGTTGACAGTTCACCTTTCAATTACATCGCCTGTGGTAGTGCTACCAACAATTAATCTAAACCACCCTGACCATAAGTGATTTGTTAATTAGAGAAAGATTTTTAATTAGTAAAGTAATAACATTTTAATTATGTTATATAAATAAAATTATTAATAAAGCGGGCAACGTCATAATTGAAATGATTTTTAAAACTCTTCGTTTGCCCTTACACTATTAGTAACACCGATTATGGGGAGGTTCATAAAATGGCAACACTGTTTTCACTAAAGCACGCCATTAAAATAAAATCGAATAAATAACTAATTAAACACAAAATATTAACCCCACATACGATTTCGATCAAGTTAAATAAAAAACTTTAATAAAAAATGTATAATTTATGAGTATATTTTTGTGGCTATACTCTTTTATTATAAAGTGATACTGATTTTGGTCATTCCCCTTTGTGAACGCTTCCCAAACCACCTCGCCCTGGAGAGTATATCGAAATCCAATCGAATCACCCTCCAGTGGATTAAGGGGCATAGTGGATACCTAGGCAATGATGCTGCAGATAAACTTGAAAAGAGGGGCTCCGAGATGTTAGTGCTAGACCCGTACCCACTTCTCCCCTTGCCTTTCTCGCACTTTCATGCGTGTATTCACCAAAGATCAACAGAACTATATACACAACTAGTTTCTGCCAGCGGCTTAGCCCCCGTGAAAGTCGAAAATCGAAGGAACATATTCCTGTCATAAAAAGTATTCTTTATGCTATTACAAAATATAACCTATCTCTGTGCCAAATTTAATCCAGATCCGTCCAGCCGTTTGAGATATATAAACACACACACTCACAAACATTCACATTTATAATATTACTGTGATAGTGTGATAACAGATGGTCACGGGCAACAGACTGTAGACAGTCAAAAATGGCTTTGCTAAATGTACACCGCGTCATACTAAAAAGTTCCTCAGCCTGAGTGGAAATAGCCTAAAACAATTACAGGGACAAACGGGCCACATCCTTCTTAACAAACATCTATTAAACATAGGCGCCACGGACAGCCCACTTTGCAGAGGCTATTTTAACGCCGAAGAATCAGCCGCCCACGTAATCATGGCATGCGAGGCCGTGGCATTTCAACGCGAAGGAATCCTCGGAACAGTGAGGCCGCTCCGTGATGCCTGGGAAGCTTCTGTGCTTTTGGACGGAGCTAGGCTGTCTATTTTAGCCACTACTACTACCGACATGGTGGAAGCCACTCAATTTAATGTTTGATCAACAGCCGTCGGTGAGCCTTCCACTTGTTTGGCAGTGGTCGTACCGTTTGCACTCAGAGATGCCATTGTACAAGCTCGACAGGAAAGTGGGATACCCACCACTGAATGGTTTGATGTTGGTAAGTTTATCAAGAGTCCTATTACCAGTTTTCACCTTCTGATTTTTTGTGCTTTCATTTGGTAGTTAAATGGAGTAAAAAATATTGATAACGACGTGTTTGAACTTATTATTCGCACGCATGCAGTATTTATCATATATGAGGTGATCAATCAACAACATTTTGAGAATATTATTCACAGTTAAATAATTTGCTATCCTTTCATACTACTTACTCTCTCATCATTCAGTTTTAACAAAAAACGTTCCTTTCCATTTTTAACCGATTTCAAAAAGGAAGTTTTCAATTCGACTGTATATTTTACCTGTGTTATCTAAGAAATGTGTACTTAGAGTAGCTAGATGATCCGATTTTGATGATTCTTTTTTTATTTAAAAGCTCGGTTCTTGCAATTTGGTCCCATTTAAATCAAGATCTGACGTAGTTTTTGAGTTATCCCTAACAATGCGTATTTTTATGGTAATATAAGGTACTAACACTAAAAAGAGAAATATAAAAAAATACTTTTAACAAAATAGTCAAACCGAATTCCAAAACAAAAACACTACAAAGTGAAAAATTACTTTCATTTCGGAAGTCAGTGTCAAAAAAGAAAAAAAATGGTGCCAAAGACACCGACTTCCGAAAAGAAAGTTATTTTTCCCTTTCTAGTTTTTTGTTTTGAATGTCGGTTTAATATTTTTGTTTTATTTATCAGAATCAAAACGGATTTTGCATTTGTTTACTTGTATTTTTTCAGATGGACCGTTTTCCACGGAAAAAATCTGTATGGCGATGAAAACAAATACTGAAGACTTTAAAATTTAATTTCGTTTAAATTTTATGCCACAATGACAAAAATACCTTCTGATATCATTATCATCAGGCAATAATTATATTTTGATCAATATTTTGTTTTAGCGATGTTTTGTTTCAGTGATGTTTTGATTAAAGATATGCCGCTTTGGATTTTGATTTATAATATTAATTATTTTTAGAACCGATGGAGATAAAAAGTTTTATCTAATTTTCTAAGTTTTATTGTTTTAAAAATTAATGTCTACGTGCATTTTATTAAGTTACATAAGAGTTTTTCGTTCAGTTTGTTTTGCTTTATTTTGGTGTTCAGTTAACTTTTAATACATTTTTTACACTATTATATTGTCTTCGTTTGAGTGGTTATGTATCTTTAAATACTTTAGTTTTGTGACCGGATTCAATTGGTTTATTAAACATCTTTGGCATCTGATGTTTTCTTCTTGTTATTTGACCCTCCTATTTTACTGTAATATGCTTATTTACATTATACTATACCAACGACTCTATTTTTTTTTATTTTGTGATCATTTTTAGATCCCCAATTAGAACGTGATGGTCACTGCTATTATTATTAACTTCAACAACCCATACTAATATTATAAATGCAGAAGTGTGTCTGTCTGCCTATCTGTTTGTTTCGCTTTCACATCTAAACCACTTAACCACCTTTGATGTGGAAAGGTGTGGTTTCTGCCCTAATGGTGTTGATAGGTCAAACACTGACTTGGTGTTTTACAGGATTGTATTTACATAATAAGACTAGGTTCTGCCAGCGGCTTTGCCCACGTGAAAGTCGAAAATGACCCCAAGGGAACATTTATTTCCGGGACAAGAAGTATCTTATGTGCTTTTTCTGACTATAATCTGTCTCTGTGCCAAATTTCATTCAGATCCGTCCAGCCGTTTGAGCGTGAAGATGTAATAAACACACGCACAAACTTTCGCAATTATAATATTAGTGTGATTATATATAATATAATACTCACCGCATTTTTTATATAATACTCAGCGGAAGGCAGTCGCCAGATATCCCACCTGGGAGTAGGACGCGGCCCTTTTTGCTCCATTGTTGTTATGTGAGCCCCGTATTGCTTCGGCTCTATAAGCCCCGCCGTATAGTTTGTGAGTATAATCTATTTGTTCTGTGTATGTGTAAAGTGTATTATTATGTGTTTTAAATAAATTACACGAGTTTTCCAGTAATTTGGTATTGCATTTTCATCATCTGCCTAGCCTTTTCCCAACTACATTGGGGTCGGCTTCCAGTCTTACCGGATTCAGCTAAGTACCAGTGTTTTAAATGGAGCGACTGCCTATCTGACCTCCACAACCCAGTAACTGGGTAACACGGTACCTCTTGGCAAGACTGGTGTCAGATCTCAAGCTTCTGACTATCCGTAACGACTGCCAAAGATCTTCAAATGACAGCCGGGACCAACGGCTTAACGTGCTTTCCAAGGCACGGAGGAAACTCGGTATGTTGAAATGGTCACCCATCCACGGACCGACCTCGTCAAGCGTTGCTTAACCTTGATGATCGACCCGTGCGGCTGGTATTGCATTTTCATTGTGTTTAAAATAATCCGTTCCTAATAGCAAAATTGGTCCTTCGAGCCGGATTACAATCTAAAACCACATTACTGGCGTCGTTGTCACACGGAGCAGAGCTGCTGGGGCCGAGCACCGACCTGGAGTGGATATCGCATCAGTAACACGTGGTTCGGATAATGCCACGAGTGCGTCGTCCGGGTCAAAATCAAGCAGCCTCAGCCGCGGAGCAATGTACTATGATTACGCTGGGCCGAGCACCGACCTGAAGTGGATATCGCATCTGTAACGCGTGGTTCTAATAATGCCGAAGAAGAGCTCGCCAAGTTAAGCGAACAGCGAATAAAACTGACGGAACAGCTGATAAGGGGAAAGGCAGAGCTGATGACGAAGAGGCTGGTTTCGACTTTCTCGTGGTTCGCCCACGTGAAAGTCGAAGCCGCTGGCAGAAGCTAGTCTCATTATGTAAATACAATCTCAACACCATTAAGGCAGAAACCACACCTTTCCACATCAAAGGTGGTTAAGTGGTTTAGATGTGAAAGCGAAACAAACAGATAGACAGACAGACACACTTCTACATTTACAATATTAGTATGGGTTGTTGAAGTTAATAATAATAGCAGTGACACATTGAAGTATAATTTTGGTTGAAGTTCATTTACAGTTAACCATAAATTATGGATCAGGTTTTACTTTTTGATACATTTGACATGTAAGTGTAATATAGGTCCTAACTACGGTTGTAAATTACTAGTCATTTATTGAGTTCTTGCATCTACATAGTTATACTCCGTGACGTGAGCACAGCTGATAACGAATAAGTCTAGTGGCGTATCGTGAATAAATGTACAATGACTTTACACACTGCATACAGCAGCTTGACAAATAAAGAGTCGAATGGCGTAACGAGAGTACGTACAAAGACTAAAAGACAACACTGTCAATTACAACGGTTGTTCTGCTACTTTTAACTTGCAGAATATGACCGTTATTACTCAAGGACGCCAACATCAGACTCACTGCGGCTGTTTTTGTATTCAGATGTTTCAGAAGATATTATTCCAATCAGATCTGGCGTTGTAATCCCTGCTAGCCCACCGCGTACCGGTGATGCTACAGATAATGCAAATCTAATCTAATTTACTCCTTCAAGACCCTGGTCCTAGTTCAAATGTGGTCCCAACAACTGATGCCGAGGTTTTAACGCCTGAAATATTAGCGGCGCTTGGAGATTCAACAGGCAAAGAAGAGGGTATTAAGCCCGATTATAAATGAGGAGATTTCTAAACGTTGGGCTAGGATCCTAGTAGAACCCCCCGGTGGGTTCTCGCATTGTCGAGGCGGGGGGGGTCAGTAGCCGTGGCTTGGACAACCACGGTGAAGCGAAGAGGAACCCGAGGAGGGGCCGGGCCGCTCGTCAGGGCATTTTCCGATAAGCCGACGACGTAGTGGCCAATAAGTAGGTTGCGGTGCCGCACAGTATACGATTTGACTAATCTAGGTGGACAAAACTCAGTAACTAAAAAAATGCTTTGTTTATTACATTTAAAAGAATAATATGATAAAAAAGGCCAAATGGAATGTAAACAATATTATTTTAATATTTTAACAAAACAAGTACATCTTTGTCTTGTCTCGATGTACTGTTTTCTTGGAAGTTTTCGTAATAGCGTGATGTAGGGGTCTGAAGACATCAGTAAATGCTTTATTAAATCATAATTGGTTCTGTATCTTGAGGTTTTCATTGTATGGCCTAATCTGGCCTTCCTAATTTCTTTATTCTTGGCTTCAGAAGCCTCTTCAGACATTTGGGCGTCTATGAAGGAAAATGATAAATATATTATAATCGCAAAAAATCGCAAGTAATGAGTACTATATCATCAAAGTATAATAAACACGTAATCTATTAAGACTATTATCACAGCTTGACTGCGTTTGACTACCAAGTATAACTCCAAGTCAAAATTAAGTAGAGGAAAAAATACGAAATCTTCTATGTATTTTTAAACAAACGGCACACATTCGTCAAAGTAGAATATTGATTATTTTAATATCTTAATATAAAAATAATTATCTCTATTTGACGACTCCATGAAAAAAACTACTCGAAATTGCTCAAAACACAAAAAAAAACATGTACACTCTTTAGCGTTAACGGTCACACTGAGCGGGTCGGCCGACTAGCTGCAGGGTTTGAGTACTTTCGCCCTTTGTTTTCACCAGTTACGCGCGGTCTAGGGATAAGTTACTGTTATTGTCAGTTAAGTAATATATTCAAGGATGTAAGGAGATCAGTAAATCGTTATTTTAAGTATTATATTTAAATACCTATTGTCCAGCTAGATTGGTCAAATCGTATACTGTGTGCCGTATGGGCGCCATCGCAACTGAGGCGGGCAACGATGTGGTATGGTAGGCATCGCAGCTGAGGGTTGGAGACCGCGGCGGGAGAGGAGTGCCGGTATAACGGTGCGCCGCACGCCCTACCCTCCGCGGCCTGCACGGAGTCGCCACCGTCTGATGGCGGACGCGATGGGGCCGCAGGGGTGTGGGTATAGGGTTGGCCGCTCTCCCTATCCCCTGTGGCTGAAAATAGGTGGCGGGGCCACTGTCCTGGCCCGTCACAGGGGGACCAAAGGTGCCATACACGGGGTCGTCTGGCGCCCATGTGCTGATTTGGTCCCTGGGGTGGTCATGTCGTACAGTGTGTTCTGGTTCGCCAGTGATGGGGGTAAACGTTTGATTTTCTATGGCAGAGCCATCGTCTATGACATCAAGCGGAGATTTTGTCTGTTTGGTGCTGTTTTTTTTTTATAATATCATTAATTGTAATTATTATACCTGGTTCTGTTATATGAACATCATTAACATTGATTAATGACAACGTTTGCATCCGTTGTCCCGTGGTCAACGCGAGCAAAGTTACCAGCTTTTTAGAAATGTCTTTGAGAGAAAGCCTTTCATTAGGGTATAAATTAGAAAGGTAATCTTAGACTAGGTTAAGGTTCTAGGGCCTACTTTCCCCAAATATTAGTAGTTCCTATTAATATTTGGGGAAAGTAGGCTTAATTTTAAAAACACCTTTTAAGAATCTACAAATGCAATCATTTTCCATTTGACTTTTTAATAAAATTAATTTTAATGCAGAGTGAATTTAATTAAGTGTTCCATAACTGGAACCTTTATTGAATTCCTCAGTTAAAAACTTTAGGATAAATGAGATTGAGGTGTTTCAGTGTTATAAATTAAACAAAAGGAAACGGTGGTTTTTAAGGGCGACATTATACTGACTCATGGTATTGCTAGACAAAGATTTCACCATGATATCTATTGCTTCAGTTGGAATTTTTTGTCTTTCGTATGATTCCCGGACACTATTGCACACGCCATGGTAAGTTTTATCCACATGGGATGAGGTTCCCTGGAAGGAGATAATAAATTATTGTCACTTAGTTCAAAAAATATTATTTCAGAAACATCGACATTAACAAACATTAAACAAGGGGAACCATGGCTGACTAGGTCAATATGGAATGACAACTACACCAGTTGCTTTGTCGTTGATAATTTTCTTAAGACATTTTATGATAAGAGCGTATGGTGGAAAAGCATAGAAAAGTAGTTTTTCCATGGTATTGTAAATGCGTCTATCCAATTGACCACCCCGCCGCGCGGCGCGCAGGGCGTGTACTGCCCCTGCAATTTAAGTGGCATTCACATGCGCCCCGTGCCATTGCCAACAAAAACCTCATTATCTAAAAAACTACTGCAGCTACAACAAAATAAAAAACACGTGTGCCTAGCTGAAACTATACAGAATCGACATTATGTGAAAACTAAATTACAACAACTAGTTCTAAGTTTTGTTGAAAAATGTAAACTACAACAACAACAACACAACAACAGGAAAATATTTGTTATAACAAGTTTTACCATTCATTTTGTAATTTTTGACAATTAAACCTATTTATAATTAAACTAGACTATATAAAGCTTTTTTTGATATCCATATGTCCTTACTTGGCATATTCTGAGTAGCACACACTGAGCCAAAACAATCAACACATTCCCTCATCAATTTGAATTAGACTAGCGGCCCGCGCTATGACAACAAACAACAACAACCTACAATCTCATAGAATTTCTTTCTTTCTTTTTTTCTTTCTTTCTAAATCATACTAAAATATTACGATTAATTCCCACGCCCATCGGCACCGGCATGGCGGCACCCCAATCTTTTTTCATTTCGATATTAACGCTATCAACACACTTTGAACCTATTATGTTTTTAGATATTCGTAAAGCTTGAATCTTGAGTTTTTTATTGTTATATAACACATACACATTGGGTTATTGAAAAGATTGTTTGTACCTCTTTGATGGAAACTTTCCTCTAGTAGTCTAGACAGTTACCATTACTAACAACATATAACAATATTTGTCTTACCTAATAAAAAATATACGATTAGTATTCAGTGAACTGTATTTATTTGAAACAGTTAAAATATTATAAAACTTAACATGGTAGCAGAGCGTGGTTCATCTATTTTGAATACATAATCGAAAATAAAAAGGCAAAGATGACAAACAGAATCGAAAGTTTGAACAAAGAAAATTATGACACATGGGCTCTACAGGGCAAAGCTGTACTAGTAAAACTAAAACTATGAAAATACGTAGAACAAGAAATAGACTTGACAAAAGCAAATGACTCGGATATTGAAGGATACTTAATGGCAATCACTGAGTTAATTCTCATAATATCTCCGTCTGACCTCAAGCAAATAAAAAAACTGCAAAACAGCTCATGAAATTAGGAAAAAGGTAAACGAAACGCACGCCAGTAAATGTCCAGCAAGGAAAGCAACACTACTGAAGCAACTTATTCTTACGAAATATGACGAAGGAAACGACATCAGAGAACATTTAAGCAACTTAATGGACGTTGTAGACAAACAGGAAGAAATGAATGTCACGGTTCATGAAGATTTATTAAGTATTATGATGCTGTACAGACTTTCCTCAGAATTTGAAACTTTTAGAGTTGCAATTGAATCCCAAGATAACCGGATGAACTTAAAATAAAAACCATTGAGGAATTCCAAGCGCGGAAAAACACTCGAGGAACCCAGTCGAGTACAAGCTCAAGCGTAAAAGAATCGTTCTATGCATAGACAAATTTGTACTGGAAAACATGTAACAAAAAGGGGCATATGACTAAGAACTGCTGGCAAAATTAAAAAATCAGAAAAAGAACAATCCGAAATGGAATAAAGATAACCAAAAGAAACTCAATAGCTTAGCATTATTAGCAAAATATGTAGAATTCCAGAAACAGTGGAATTTAGACAGTGGATGCACATCCCATATGTGTTTTTAAAAGAAATATTTCAGGGAAATAGAACAAACTAATAAAACACTGAAATTAGCTTCTAAAGATCACAACACAAACATATTGGGTAAAGGAAGAGTTGATCTCTTACTAAATACAAATAACGAAATATATCTTCACAATACACTGTTCATTCCAGACCTGTGTATTAATCTTCTATTAATTGGGAAGAAAACAGAAGCTGGTAATACAGTACTCTTCAAAAAGGATGAAGCTACAGTCAAATATCCATGATATGGTATTGTGATAAAAGCGAAGAGAACTGAAGATGGTTTCTATGCGATTTTTCCCAAGATATGAGATAAACGCTAAAGAAGAATAAGTCACTTTTGTTAAAAATAATAATATTTCTGAATGGCATTAAAGGCTGGGTCATATGAACTACATGGATATGAAACTAGCACTTAAGAATGAAAGTTTGATTGGACTTGATTTCACAATAGATGAGCAGCCGGAAGAATGTGAAGTTTGTATTAAAGCCTAAATGAAAGCTATGGTCGGGAAACCAAGAACTGAGCCTCGCACTTCTGAACCACTTCAGATTGTACACAGTGATTTGTGTGGCCCGATATCAAAAGCTTCTTGTGCCGGAAACAAATATTTTGTCACATTTATTGACGACTTCTACAACGCCCAACTCATATCATCCTAGTGTGCCAATTTTGGAACGGTTATTTAATACAATTTTATATGAGTTTTTGAACGCATCCATCAATCAATGTTTTTACATTGATAGTACTGACATTTCTAGCTGTCAGTTGAATAAATGTCATTTCACTTCAAGCGGTTGTTTAACCAATAAAATTGATTTTATTTGTAAGTTTTTGGTGAAAATTATGGCGAATAGAAAAATGTAAGTAGTTATGATATGTAATAAGTATACTATTGACAATTTAGTGTTTATTTACGCGTTACGTTTTTGTTATATCATGTCATAAAACATTTCTAGATAAAAAAAAATTGTATGTGGGTATGTGTGAATTTTGTGAACCGTTCCATTATTTGAACAGTAGGAACATACACTCATGTAAAATGTATATATTAGATTTGATATTTACCATTATTACCTCGTTATTATAATATTATTTATTGCAGATTGAATGTGAATCAGATAATCTCGCAGTTGGAAGAAGATGACGATGTGTTTGCGGCTGATATTTTCATCACACCTCCTGATAATTTGCAAAATAGCGACGAAGATAGCGGTGATTAAGAGTTCGCAAGTATAAATAATTTGTCGAAGCATCAGTTACTTGCAGAAGCTGAATTCCGGGTCATCAGGTCGTCTCAAGCTAAATCAATGATAGTGAATGAACTCGTTGGAGACGAACCAGGAGAAGACCCAACACCTAGCACATCGACAGTGACGCAGCCACCGCCAAAAAGAAGACGCGTTGAAGTAACAAGAAAATGGAGGTTTGTAGATATTCCAGAAAAGGCAGAGAAGGAGTACAATGAACCCGATTTCCTGGAAAACCTTGAAAGTCCTGTTCAATTTTTCGAATTATTTTTTGATGAAGAGGTGTTCGAATTACTGCGCTCAGAAACTGAAAAAAATGCAATCCTGAAGGGTAAACATGGATTTCGGGTTACAACGACAGATATCAAACATTATAATG
This sequence comes from Orthosia incerta, assembly GCA_948252205.1. Taxonomy (NCBI): domain Eukaryota; kingdom Metazoa; phylum Arthropoda; class Insecta; order Lepidoptera; family Noctuidae; genus Orthosia; species Orthosia incerta. Next base: position 27,622,897 of record OX411755.1, on the reverse strand, counting down.
CAATATTGTTACTGTCAGGGTACAACAGTGTATCGAGATATCGAATGTACTGGGCACAAAAAATCGACTGCAGTTTTCCAACAGTGGCAGCTCTAATGTCAAGAAATCGTTTCGAAGATTTGTTACGTTATTTCCATGTGGCGGACAATAATAATCTTGAACCCGATGATAAGTTCGCAAAAGTTCGCCCTCTATGGAAACTGCTCAATGCGAGATGGGTAAAGTATTATCCTGGAGATAAAAATTTGAGTATTGACGAATCTATGATTCCCTATTATGGGAAACATGGGACTAAGCAACATATCCATGGAAAGCCGATCAGATTTGGATATAAAAATTGGTCAATTTGTACTCGGCTCGGCTACTTGATTTATGGTGAGCTATATCAGGGAGCTAGTACTGGCAATACTCATCCTGAACTAGGTGTTGGTGCCTCAGTTGTTCTGGATCTAATATCCAAACTGCCGCAGGGCAACTACAGTTTTTATTTTGATAATTTTTTCACATCTTTGCCACTTCTCGACGAGTTGCAAAAAATGGGTCATGATGGCCCTGAAACCATTCGAGCTAACCGAACTGAGAAGGCACCTCTCAAGGATCCGAAAGAAATGAAGAAAACAAGTAGAGGATCTCATCAACACTGACGTATTATCCAATATCACTCTTGTAAGATACAATGACAATAATATTGTCACGGTAGCATCCACTCAATGTGGATCGGAACCCATTGGCAAAGTCAAACGTTATTGTGACAAACAGAAAAAGGATGTTGACCAACCTCGTTGCTTCATGAACTATAATAAATTTATGGGTGGCGTGGACAGACTCGATCAGAACGTGGGCTGTTATCGAGTGGCGATTCGTCTGAAGCGATGGTACTGGCAGTTGCTAATGTTTCCACTAAATGTTGCAGTCAATAACGCTTTTCAACTCTATAAAATTTCTCCAACTGCAAAAAAAAATAACGGTACACCACATGATCTTTTATCGTTTCTATATACTTTCTAAAGAAAGATTCAGCCTCTAATACTTCAACCATGCCAACTCCTAGATCTTCATTAGCAGTAATAAAACGTGTACCTGATGCTATTAGATTGGATGGTAAAGGACATCTAATTGACAAACAAAATAAACAAACTAGATGTGGATTTTGTCATAAAAATACAACAATGAAGTGTATCAAATGTAATGTTGCCTTACATAGCAATTGTTCTATTATTTTTCATACAAAATAACATTCCTTATATTATAATATTATTACGTAATAGTTATAAGATTTAAAACATATGTAATCACCTATCTAAGTTTTCAGTATAATAAATAAAAAGGTCTATTGAATAGTTTTATTTCGTAACGAAATCCATAGTCACTAACGGTATCTTACATGTATGTATAATCCTAGTGTTCCATTATTGGAACGGTTACAAAACTCAAAATCCAAATTCCGTAATAATTTTTCTGATTCATTTTTATCATTATACATCTATAAACATACTCTAATACGATTTTAAAAAAAATTGGAGTTGTTTTATTATGGTTGGGATAATACGAGTTAACGCCACCCTTAGGAGCATTAAAAAGCAAGACATCGTCATCGTCATGGGGGACCTGAATGCAAAGGTTGCGAGTGTTAACACTAACCGCTTCGATCAACCGGATCGATTTATCGAGTTTTGTCAGAACCACGACTTGACCATCGGAGGAACATTGTTTATTCATGGAGACCACCTCAAAGACACCTGGAACTCACCCGACGGAGTCACTAAGAATCAGATCGACCACATTGCCATTATCTCCAAATGGTGTCCTTCATTGCTTGATGTCCGCAACAGAAGGGGCGCCGATTTATATAGTGACCATTATTTGGTAGTTGCTGAAGTTCGGCTCAAGGTTGCGGTAACCCGTGCAACTGGAGAAACTGGCAAAGTGGGGCAAAGGTATGATGTGAGTAAACTTTTTAACTTGGATACCCGTAAGGTGTTTCGGCTTGAACTACGCAATCGATTCTCTGGACAGGAGGATGCTGCGGACTCAGTGGATGAAGAATGGAGCCGCATTAGAAAGGCCTACACAGAGACCAGCTCCGTGGTCCTTGGGCATAAGTCGACACATGCGCGCGAGGACTGGATGTCACTTCACAGCCTTCAGGAGCCTCATTGAGGATAGGAGGAGGTTACACCTCAAACTGCTTGAGACGCTTGATGATGCCGAACGAGCCGACCTCAATGCTCAATACCGCCAGAAGCGTAAGGCGATTTATCGCAGCACGCGTGCAGATAAAAGGCGTTGGGCTGATGATATTGCTGATCGTGCTCAACACGCTGCGAATACCGGCAACTTGAAAGAGCTGTATAAAGCCAAGAAGACCTTGGCAGGAAACAGAAGGCTCAAGAAGAAGAAGCCGCTTAAATCCAAGGAGGGGCAGCTTATTGTGACATCGAAGGGGCGGCTGCAGCGCTGGCGCCAGCATTCAATCAATCAATCAATCAATAATTTATTTGCAATAAGTATTGGTACAATGTAGGTGTTTAAGTAAGTTATAAATAGTTTCCTAATACATAGTCAAACATTTGACATGCAAAACATTACAATATAGGTACTTAATGCTAGGCTATAGTGTTTATGTCCAATGGCATGCATGATTTTTCTATTATTTTACAATTATACGTTTATTTATTAATTGTCATCAAATTAACCATTATGTATTTATAAATTCATTTATGGAATAAAATTGTTTTTGTAGTTACTACTACTTTGTGGCTACTAGCCATAATTTTAACCTTGTAAAAAATAAATTGTTTAAAAACTCTTTAAAGTTCTTTGGTATTTTGTTATATATAAATCCACACATATAATAACAGTTCTTTTTATACAGAGAGGTCTTTGGTGCCCTAGGCAGAACTATTCTATCTGGATCTCTTACTATTCTAGGGCAACGGTCTTGTGCCTTCTTAAACAGGTCAAAGTGCTGTCGGACAAATTTAGCACATTCAAAGATATACATACTGGGCAAAGTAAGGAGTTTCAACCTTTGAAACAACGGTTTACATGATTTTCATGGTGGTCATATATGGCTCGAACGCATTTTTTTGTACCCTAAAGATTTTATCAGCATCTGTTGAGTTACCCCATAGTATAAGGCCGTATTGTTAAGTCGATGAGACGCAGCCGTGATACGCGGTTAACATCGTACTCTGTGACGAGGTCTTTCGCAGTGTTTAGAGAACATAAACGAATTTGTTCAATTTGATGCATAGTTTTTCTACGTGTGGTTTCCAGGAGAAGTAGCCATTCAGTGTAATTCCCAGAAAACTAGTTTCCTCTTCCTCTAGTAGCGGTTGTCCATTATAACTAATGTTTAGTTTGCCCCGCTTACGACTGTATGTCCTAAATTGAACAATTTTTGTTTTATTAACATTTACATTCAAATTATTACATTTTAACCAGGAAATTGTTGATTCAATTGTATTATTAATGTCAAGTCTGTAATTATCCATGTCAGTATTAATTGATGATGTCATTATAATTGAAATGTCATCTGCAAACGTGAATAAAGTGGGTCCCAAAACGCTCCCTTGTGGGACACCCGAGTTATAAAATGTTGGAAAAGACCTAATTCCGACATTTTGAGGAGGTCTTCCGATTGTCGGCATCTCTGACGCCTGACGGGCGCCTGGTAGGTTCTACACCACCTCGACCTCTCGACATCGATACGGACCCACCGTCAGCCTCTGAAGTGCCTGAAGCGATCCTCTCTCTGAAAACAGGCAAAGCACCTGGACTCGACCTGATAACTGCGGAAATGTTACAAGCCGACTTAGCCTCCGCCGTCGACGCGCTGACGCCTTTAATTGAAAGGATATGGACCGCTGAAGAACTCCCGGATGACTGGAACAAGGGACTTTTGATTACCGTGCCCAAGAAAGGTGATCTCAGTAGTTGCGATAACTGGAGAGGCATTACGTTGTTGTCGACTCCCTCTAAGGTCTTCTGTAAGATAATTCTTGATAGGCTGTCGAAGGCCGTTGAGCCTCTTCTGCGCGGGGAGCAGGCGAGTTTCCGTTCGAGCCGCTCATGCACGGACCAGATCAACACTCTTCGTATCATTCTGGAGCAGGCAGCAGAATGGCAAAGGGAAATCTATCTTACTTTTGTCGACTTTGAAAAGGCCTTTGATACGTTGAAGTGGTCCAGCATCTAGTCCCGCCTGTTGGATTTTGGAGTGCCGCCAAAACTAGTCCGCTTATTGGAGAGCATTTACAGAAAATATTCCTGCAAGGTGACTCACGAAGGTCTCATTTCGGAAGACATCGCAGTGCACGCTGGTGTCCGCCAGGGATGTCTTCTTTCGCCCCTCCTTTTTATAATCGTCCTCGACGGAATCATGCTGCACATTCACGATAGCAGGCGTTGCGGGATAGAGTGGGGATTGACAAACGTCTTAAACCTGGACTATGCAGATGATCTATGCCTGCTGAGTCATACACACGCTGACATGCAAGCGAAACTGAATGACCTGCGCCAGGAGGCGGCGAAAACTGGGCTCAAAATTAACATCCGGAAGACCCAGGAGATGCGTACAGGTGTGAGGAATTCTTCGCTGATATTAATCGGCCCTGAGGTTGTGGAACGCGTCCACAAATTTACGTATCTCGAGAGCGTCGTGTCAGTGACTGGAGGAACTGATGAGGATATCACTTCACGGATCGCCAAAGCGCGAGCTACCTTCGCACAGCTGAGACCTGTGTGGCAATCACGGACACTGACCCGAAGGATTAAACTCAAAATCTTCGGGTCCAATGTCAAATCCGTGCTACTCTACGGGTGCGAAACGTGGAAGGTAACAAAGGACATCTCACGCCAAATCCAGGTCTTCGTCTACTGATGTCTTCGTCGCATCCTCGGCATTTACTGGCCCGAGATCATCTCTAATGTAGAGCTGTTGGAGAGATGCCACGAGACCCCGATCGACCGCCAGATCAAGCGGCGTAAATGGTGTTGGAATGGTCACACGCTCCGGAGGGATTTTAATCATATTCCTAAACAGGCCTTGGATTGGAATCCTCAAGGAAAAAGGAAGCGAGGCCGTCCCCGTCAAACATGGCGATGCACCGTTTTGGCTGAAGCGACGAGTATCGGGATGACGTGGAGAGAGGTGAAGCGTGAAGCTCAAGACCGGTCTCGTTGGAAGACTACTGTGGAAGCCCTCTGCCCCAGCGGGGGGGCATAGGATCTTAAGTCAAGTAAATCATTGACGACTTCACCAGATATAGCCGAGATAAAGACAAAAAATTAAGTCATAGATATGTTTAAGGTCTAGAAAGCTGAAGTAGAGAACTTCATGGAAAAGAAAATTAAATGCCTACAAACCGAAAACGGCACGGAATATTGTAACAATGAGTTTAAAAGTTTCTTAAAAGAAAATTGCATAACCAGAAGATTATCTGCACCCTATATACCGCATCAAAATGGGATTGCGGAAAGGAAAAACAGAACTTTACTCAAAAAAGCAAGGAGCCTAATGATTGAGTCTAACGCACTGATGTATCTGTGGGGCGAAGACACAGAAAACTACCTGTAAAACAGAAATCCAAACAACAGAATTGTAAATGTAACACCATTCGAAAAATGGGTTGGGAGAAAACCACGTGTTGCACACTTTAATAAATTTGGAGCAAAGGCATTCGTCCTCTTAAAAGGAAGACAAAACTTAAATAAGTGTGATGCCAAAACAAAACCTGGAGTCTTCATTGGATACTCTGAAATATCCAAGGCTTTCCGGATTTGGGTACCATCAACACAAAAAGTAATGGTAACCAAAAATGTAAACATAATGCAGAAATTCTACTACGACTTAAAGGAAGGAGATAAATAAAAATAACAAAGATGAAACAAGAATAGAAAAAGAATATGTCAAAATTTTATTTCTATAAGAGAATATAAATAGAGAAATACAAGAAAATCAAGAAAGTATGAAGAAACGCAAACAGGAACTGATAACAATATAATTTCTAAAGATAATGAAATTTATTCCGCAGAAGAAGAAGAACTACAAATGCCATCTCAGAATGAAGTGACCGGAGAGCGAACAGAAACCAGAGCTTTGCGTAATCATTCATTAATACGCAAGCCTGTGCGTTTTGATGATTTTGTTATGAAGGCTGTGGCAGAGTTAGAAGACAGTTATACTGAGCCCAAAACATACAAGGAAGCAATATTATCTGAAAATAGAGAAAAATAGGAAGAAACTATACAAAGCGAAATGAATTCACTTCAGAAAAATAATACCTGGGAACTTGCCGCACTACCAAAAGGCAGAAAAGCTTTACCAAACAAATGGATAAACAAAATAGAGAGAAACCCTGATGGAACCATAGATCGTTACAAGGCATTAAGACTTGTCATCAAAGGTTTTTCTCAACGCGAAGGTATTGACTATGATAAAACCTTTAGTCCAGTAGCACGACTTACAACTATCAGAGCAATACTGGGAATTACAACTAATGAAAATCTGAATTTACAACAATTTGATGTCACCACTGCATTTCCTGAACGGTACAGTGGAAGAAAAAATTTATATGGTACCACCGAATGGACTTCGTGTACCAAAATGAAGGTATGTCGTCTTTTGAGAAGCCTCTACGGGTTAAAACAGGCACCTCGATCCTGGAATGAGTGCATACATACATTTCTGATAGACGCCAAATTTCAGAGAAGTGAAGCAGATCCTTGCTTGTATGTAAGAATAGAAACTCAAAAGTTATTGTAGGACTTTATGTCGATGACTTGGTAGCTTCCACTGACAGCGCATTTTTAAATGAACTTGAAAGAAATTTCAAGATAACTACGAAACCAGCATGTTATTTTCTTGGTATGGAATTAAATAGAAACAAAGATTGATCAATAAACTTAAGCCAAATACTCTATGCTAAAAAGGTCCTAAAACGATTCGGCTTAGAAAATTGCAAACCAGTTACATCTCCGACTAAGATGCCAAAAATGGAAAAGACAAATGAAAATGAAGACATGAAATTTCCATATCAAAACTGTGTCGGAGCACTGGCTCACCTGATGGTCGCAACAAGACCAGACATCTGTTATGCAGTGTCTGTCGCATCAAGGCATTAAGAAAAACCTAGGAAGGAGGATATTGTGGCTGTAAAGCGAATTCTTCGGTTTTTTAAAGGAACTCTCGATAAATGTCTAACATTTTATCACTCCAAAGCGGTGAAAGGTGACTTAATGTGCTACTCACATGCTGATCATGGAGGAAATCCAGAGACTGGGCACTCTACTACGGGCATGATGTACCTTTACGCCGGCACTGCTATTGCCTGGAAGAGTCAGAAACAAACCTCACTTGCTCTGTCAACAACAAAGGCTGAACTTGTAGCAGCAAGCGAAACCACACAAGAAATAGTGTTGTTGAAGAAGCTTTTGGCAGACCTATCTAAAACAGAATTTTTTAAAGTTACGCTATGTAAGTCAGGATGTTTTCCCTTAGGTTAAGACATCGTGTGTGGGCAGGTAGGTGGGTCAAACGTGAAAATGAAATCACACAAGTTATTCGATACACTGGGTTAATTCAAATAGACACAAGTTACATTCCTGCTTACTAATATTACGGATCGACAACGTCTACAACGTCTTAGCTCTACGGCTGTCAGTACTCAACTGCTGTATTCCCCACCACGAGTGCTTATAAAAAGCGTGCCAATGCGTAGTTGCTCTTGTTTGGCGTGCTTGTGATTTGACTTTACGTCCGTACTATTGACTAAACCCGACATATAAAAATAAATATTCCATCGTCACTACTTCTTTAGTTCCATAGTAATCCACTAAAATATTATTAAAATATTATAAAAACGTCTATTCTAAGAGTATCTTTAAGGTGCTCCCTCATCTGGAGCGTTCACCAGTAATGTAACATTTCAGATTAGATTTTGAGCATTACATTACATTACTGCCTCCCTGACTTGACTACTATTCGACAGTAATGTAACATTTCAGATTCGATTTTGAGCATTACATTACAGTATTGCTTCCCTGACTTGACGAGCATTCGCCTGTAATGTGACATTTCAGATTCAATTTTGAGCATTACATTACAGTATTGCCTCCCTGACTTGACGAGCATTCACCTTTAATGTAACATTATATTCGATTTTGAGCATTTAATTGATTCCACAATGTCAGACGAAGCGGACGTTATACTAAGCGCATTGATGTTACAAGTTGTATCAAAATATTACACATTGTATCATCAAGCTGCGCACTGTAATGCTCGGTCTCTTCCCTCACCGATTTAATGCTTGACTCTGTAATGTAACATTACAGCTGGAGAACACCCCAAGTGATGGAGCACCTTTAGAAGGCGATAGTCGAAAGGTCAATATATAAGGAATTGCTCACATGGTGTTTCGATACCGCTTGCCAATTCCATATAATTTCTCCTTTTTGACAATCGCTATCGCCACGCTTTCAATGATAGAAAGTCACTTTCTAGGGCCCCTTGAAATTATAATATTATTTTATAAGTTACGTACCAATTTTAAGTTGAGCATCAACAGTATGAAATAGGAGATATAATTAAGTCTGATTGGTACACATTGTATGTGTGCTTGATCATTAAGTCACCAGTAATCGTAACCACCTAAAAAAAAAGACTTAATTTAAAGAAAGAACTCATCAAAAGCTTAAATAAAATAATATCGAAAATTATTTGACCAACACAGATTAAAGAAGAAGGAGCACTAACATATCTAAGAGGTACATGGGCTACCAGATCCATATCACCCATCATATCATCCCACCCATACGCACCAAACGTTTTGGGAACACTTTTATTATGCGTACAGCTAAGGAGTGGAATTCCCTGCCGGAGTCTGTGTTTCCCGACAGCTACAATCTAGGGGTCTTTAAGTCAAGAGTGAATAGGTTTTTTCTAGGCAAGCGTGATTCACCGTCGACCACATCATCGCTTTCCATCAGGTGAGATAGTGGTGAAGCGCGAGCCTATAGGATATAAAAAAAAAAAATATGTTCATACAACTTCGTTAAATATCTAAAGCCTTCTTGTTTGTTTTGTTTTACTGTAGACTTCAGAAAAAAAAAAAAAGAATTCCCATAAATTCAGTCACAGTCAAACCAGCTCCAACCATAAGAGTTCCATCGATCAGGACATTATATCTCAGCTCAAGAAGATGATGAACGCCTATCAGTGCGTTTGGGTAGTCATCTATTGGGTATGCGCCTAGATATTTTTGAAGGAAAAAAATAATAATTATTATTTATTTTTTTTTTAAATTATTATTGCAAGTCTTTGTGGGTTTGATTGTTATGAAGCAAAAAAAATAAAATTTAAAATTTTCTTCTAACAATGATCTAAATTTTAAACTAAACTGATTAAAATTCGACTTTAATTAGTACGTTCTTCTTATTATATTTCTAAATAATAATATACCTTTAGATGTATTGCCAGACACCAGCATATAGGTCTCTGAATTTTCCTTCAGTAAATGTAAAACATCTGTAAGCGTCTAAGGCCTGTACCATGTTTTCCCATCTTTCAGCTCAATTCTCATCATTTTATAGTCACGCCAGTCATCATATCGTGCCATGCACTAGCCATCTTTATTTGTATTATTGGATCTTTGGCAGCAATTCTCTGAAGTCTTGCAGATGCTCACATCTTTCATATCCCTGATCCGGTCTTCCATGAGAGCGTCTATTGCAAACTTTTTCAAAGCGTCTAGGATGGGCCAATAACCTGTGCAGCGGTAAAGATTGCTGAAAACTGATTTTTCTACTTCCAACTTAGTCAGCTTGTTTGGATGGCTTGCCATGAGTCTACATAGAAGAAACGTATCAACTTGAAACTAAATTAAATTAAATAGAAAGACAAAATGTTCAGGGATATTTTGACGACCCCGATGACGGTTATGTTAATAGCCATCCAGGGGTACAATATTCGCACTGGGTTGCATTATTTTCAGCCAGCGTCGTCTGCAGCTTATGGTCAGTTATGGTAGCCATCCTTCCTGTTGCCCAAACCTTCCATAGTATTAATGTCCCAGCCGTCACAAGAGGCGATGGAAGTGAGACACTGGTGAAATAAAATTCATCATGATCATCATTTAAGCTGAAAGATGTCTACTGCTGGGCATAGGACTATTTTTTTTAGAGTTCCGTTCCTGAAGTACCCAAACGGAGTCCTATTGCTGTCACTCACGTGTGCGTCTGTCTGTCCGCCGTCTGTCACACGGGTTACAGCCAAACGGTTGGAGCTACAGTCTTAAAATTTTCACAGTATAAGCAACTTGTTCACCCAAAGCCATCATCATCAGCCTATTAATATTCCCACTGCTGGGACACAAGCCTCCTCTCTGTAAGAGGGAATGGGCCGTAATCCACCACGCGAGCCCAGTGCGGATAGGTGGATGTCACATGTCTTCGAATTTTTGGTTCTAGGACATGCCGGTTTCCTCACGATGACCCAAAGCCATAGAATTTTTGTAGACATTTTTTTGTGTTTATAAGGGGGAAAAGGAGGGCGTGAAAAAAAAAATTACCAACCCCATCGAGTAAGTAATGTGTTTATCAGTCTATGTATGTATGTAAGTATGTATGTATGTTTGTTCCTATGTGGCGTTCTAGAGACCAAACGCGTTGGCCGATTTTGATGATTCTTACGTCAATCGGTTCGTCTTAACCCTGCGAGTGTCAATGGCTACATTAAAATTAGAGAATATAAAAATGGCGGATTTTGGGCGCCATATTGTGGGAGTAAAAAAAATTTTATCTTCCAACCCCATCGTGTGAGGAATCAAAATAAAGGGTTTTAAGAGGTGATTTCTAAAATATATAACACTTATATGTTTAAATGTACCTAATTCTAAAAAAAAATAACTAAAAAGTTCTAAATAGGATACATCTAGTTTTGGTCAACCAGCTCGCGAGTACGTATTCTCCGAATGCACAGTATGATTTTTTTCTTGTTTACGTCTTTTTAGTTCGCCCTTTAAGAAGTCGGGTTTTTTGATTTTTTTAATTTACTTTTTTTACAATATTGTTCCGAAGAATTTTTTAACTTCCAATTGACCTATGAACTTGAAATTTGGTGATATGTTTATTAATACGTATTTTTTACTAACACAGACAAAGCGGCAACTCACCGGCGGGGTGCTGGACATAGGCCTTTTTTTTTTTTTTTTTTTTCCGGGTTGGAAAATCCTCATTGGATGTCCTCCGCCCTGGGGTGGCGGAGGGGTCTGTCAGACTTCTACTGACTAAAAACCACCCCGGTGTTCCATCTAACACCTACGCTGGGGGTCGCGGGAACAACGATACTTCCGCAACCCCCGGCTAGTGCTGGCCCGCCTTTGCGGGCCTCGAGTTGGGGGGGAGTGAGGTGTTAGACTTCCCCCGCGACGTCTAAGAGGGGCGCGCGTGGAACACTACGCGCCGCCACCTCGGGTCCTGATGTGTGTTGGGGGCAACGAACGTCCCCGAGTCCGTCACCCCTGGACCTATTTAGGGGGGCTGGAAGAGGGCGTTGTCCGCCCTCCGCCGACGCCCGGCGCGTCTGCTGCGGATCGGGTGAGTGGATGAAAACTCCCTCTCCCTCTCCGCAGCCTCCTTCTGCGAGACGACTGTTTCGCAGAAAGATACCACCGCGTCCCAGGACTCCTCGCTGCCGACCATAGACTCGACTACGGCCGGCAGCGATAGGTCACTGCCTACTTCTGAGATGAGGGCACGGCGTGGCTCCTCCCAAGCGGCACACTCTGCCAGCGTATGTCGCGCCGTGTCCTCCCGGCAGTCGACGCAGTGGTGACACCGGGCGTCCGGCTCCCTGTTTATGCGACACAGGTACTTCCCGAAGCAACCATGCCCCGACAGCATCTGCGCCACCCGAAACGACAGGGAGCCGTGCCTCCTCCCGAGCCAGCGCTCGAGCACTGGCCGGACCGCCTCGATGGTGACGAGGCCGGCGGTAGGGCGTAAGAGCCTGTCCCGCCATTCCGCCACCAGGACCTCGCGGAGCTGAGACCGACGCAACTCCATATGTCGCTGCATCGGCCCTTCGCCCAGCGCCCGCGCTTTCTCGCGCCACCGATACAGTGACGCGAGTACCTTCGCCTCCAGGTCCCAGGGCGGGGATCCGGCCAGTACGCAAGCCGCCTCGTAGGAGATCGTGCGATACCCCCTGATGACTCTGACGGCCATCGCTCTCTGTGGCTTCCGCAGAACAGCGATGCTACCGGCCGTCAGGTCAGCCGCCCAAATCGGGGCCCCATACAGGGCCATCGATCGCACGATCCCCACGTAGAGCCGCCTACAGGAGGCGCTCGGGCCCCCCAGATTGGGAAGCGTTGGTGATGTCCAAGGACACTGCCAACATCACCCCACCCCGGGACACCGCTTCCTCCGCCAAGACTCTCACCTACGATATCGCGTGGATGGTGGAGCGCCCATGCCGAAAGCCGAACTGGCTTTCGTCCAGGTCCGGCCCGTCTCTGTACAAGTGGCTGACGAGGCGGGCAGCGATTATCCGCTCGAACAGCTTACCCACCTCGTCTAGCAGCACTATGGGCCGGTACGCGGACGGTGAGTCCGCAGGGCGCCCCGCCTTCCTGAGCAGGACCAGACGACTAGATTTCCACACAGTGGGAAACTGGCCCTGCTCAAGGCACGCAGTGAAGAGTCCTCTCAGCCAGGGCTCTAGCTCCTTCAGAGCGAGGGCTAATACTTGGCCGTAGATACCGTCGGGCCCCGGAGCCGTGTTCTTAGCCCGGAGCCGCATCACGGCCGCCCTCAAGTGTCGCTACATTGCAATGAAATTAATTTAATTTAGAGAATATATTAAAAGAAAAAGAACTCATTATTTCTGAAAAAAAGCAGTTTAAAATGTTCGAAACAGCTTTCACAATAACAACGTTCAATCAATATTTATTCAAGTGTTTCTTTTGCTACTTAATATGATTGTTTTAAGTATCTGCCTATGTGCAGCAGTGGACGTCTTTCGGCTGAAATTATGATGACGACCTGCGTTAAAGAAAAAAAGACGAACTGACAAATAGTCCAAATTATTATTTCTAATGCTGATGCTTACAGAATTAATAGCTTGGTGCGGTGCTCCAGGGGACTTAGAGGCTGTGACCATGCAAGCTCCGCAGCCCCTTCACGGAACATGTACTTGGTGCCGCGCAGTTGGAGGTAGTTGCGGAGGTAGTCCAGCAACATCGTGTCTGAGCACACATCGTTGCTTACTGGGGAAAATATTTGTTTTGATCAAAATATTGAAACTCAAAAATCTTATATTGAATACTACTTACATATTTCCAATACGAGATTTTGTATTGCTAAAGTAAGAAGAAAGAATTTTCAAATTCAAATTCAAATTCTTTATTGCGAACTAAGTGTACAAAAATTTTGTAGATGTTAACATAAGGTAGGTTCTTAGAACTTAGTTGCCTGTTAAGGCATTGCAAATTAAATGGTTTATAGTCAATATTATAGTTACATATATAGTTTACATTATATTAATTATCATAATTCATACATTTTATTTTATATCATACAATTCTTATACTAATTTAAATTACATTATATTAAGTATCACAATCATTTTAATATATTAAATAATTATTTTTCTTCAAGGAATTCTTTTACAGTGTAATATGCCTTTTTAATCAGGAAGTCTTTTAGCTTCCTTTTAAAGATACAAAAATGAATTTAGGTTCTTAATATCTACGGGTAACTTATTATATACTTTTATGCTTATACAAAAAATACTATTGCTATACACTGTAGTGTGGGATGTTTCATTGCGTAATATATTTTTAAGTCTAGTGCTTGTCAATGTGTCATAGCTACTGATTTTTGATTTAACTAGAATTGAGGCCACATAGATATATAGAGCAGGGAGGGTTAATATCTTGAGGTTTATAAAATGAGGTTTGCATGAATCCGTTTGGTGTATCCCACATATTGATCTAATACACTTTTTTTGTGCCTTGAACGCAATTTCTTTATCAGTTGAGTATCCCCAACATAGTATCCCATAAGATAGAGTGGACCCCACATAGGCATGATAAGCATTAAGTACTGTGGTTTGGTTAGATACTTTTTTGAGCATGTAGAGGGCATAAGAGAATTTATTCAATTTGCTACATACACTATTTACATGTGATTTCCATGACATATTAGAATCTATATAGAAACCTAGAAATTTTGTACTTGTAACCTCAGATACAGTTGCATTATTGTACTGAATAGATAATGGAATTGATTTCGCGTTTTTATTTTTGAAATTCATGTAATGGGTTTTTGCAAGATTTATTTTGAGATTATTTATTGTTGGCCAATTTATTAATTTAGATAGGGCATCATTTATTTCTTGTTCATGATTTTTATTTTTGTTATTTGTGAAAAGAGCCGTACTGTCATCTGCAAATAAAATCATAGGGTGCTGAATAGCGTTAGGTAAATCATTTATATAAATGAGGAATAGTAATGGTCCTAGTATCGACCCTTGAGGTACACCATATTTTATTGATCTTGGGCTCGATGTATATTTAATTTCTGTTTTTGTGAATGGACATAATTGTGTTATTTCAGTAAACTGTATTCTATTACTGAGATAGGATTTAATTATATCAAGTGCTTTCCCTCGAACGCCATATATTTCTAGTTTATGTAGTAGTAGTCCATGGTCAACACAATCAAAAGCCTTTGTCATATCCATGTATAGGGCTGTGATCTGATTTTTTTATTTAGTTCCGTAATATTTTTTTGTAAAAACTGATGCATTGCTGTATTGACCGACTTCCCTTTTCGGAATCCAACTTGGTTGTCTATTATTATTTCATTTTTTCGAAATATTCACTAAGATTATTATATAATACTCTTTCAAATATTTTACCCATTATTGGAATGAGAGCGATAGGTCTATAACATCGTACATCTTCCGTGTTTCCTTTCTTGAATATTGGTGTAACTACAGTAGTTTTCAAATATGTCGGGAAAATTCCTTCTACAAGACACTGATTTATTAGGTAGGTGATAATTGGAGCAATTTCGTACACTACACGTTTTATAATTTTTGTTGAAATTCCATCACATCCTGTACTGTTAGTGTTTTTTAGTGTCATAATTATTTTGACAACATCGTGGGGGTAACTGGTTTTAAGAAACAGGAGTTTGGTTTGTTATAGGTTAGAAAATTAGCGTAGTTTGTTGTTTTATTCGTTAATTTTGAAATGTCATCAATAAAAAAGTTGTTGAATGTTTGTGCTATAGTATCGGGAGCAGTTATAAGTTGGTTATTATATTTTATTCTATTGATTTTTTCAGGGGGGTTATTATTTTTGTATTGATTGATTACTTGCCACACTGCTTTAGATTTATTTGTGGCTGTTTGGATATGATAGTTGTTTTGCGACCTTTGGGTGAGTTTTATGATTCTTTTAATTTTTTTTGCATATTTCTTAAAATCACTCCTATCTCTGTTATTACTTGATGGTCGATATTTTTTAAGCAGCATTCTTTTACGGAGGGAACATATTTTTAATCCTTTACTGAGCCATTTAGTATTTCGTATGATCGGAACCTTAATTTTTATGTTTGGAAAGCAGAGGTCATAAAAAAGTTTAAATAGTTTATGGAATTCTTCGAAAGCAGCATTTGGGTCACTTTTCCTATAGCAATCACTAAAAGTCAAGGCTTTTATACATTTAATAAATTTTTCAACATTTTCATTACTATAGTCTCTTCTAAATTTGTACCAGTGGGTTATTGAGTACGTTTTCCCAACAGGACATGATAGTATTTGTGCTGTATGATCAGACAGTGCTAGTTCTAAGACACTTTGTTGACACCCTCTTATATTATGAGCTATGTTATCAATGCACGTTTTGCTTTGCAAACGAGTTGGTTCGTTTATTGCAAGTTTTAAGTTAAAGCTCCGTAATAAGTTTTCAAACTCCCTCGAAACAGGAGTATCTTTTAGCCGATCGATGTTATAATCACCACAAATAACAAGTTTCTTACCTTTGGTACATAATTTTGCGAGTATAGCCGATAAACGGGCAAAAAATATTTCTACACAATCCCTTTTAGTCTTTGGAGGCCTACATATACATATGACAATCAACGTATGCTCCAACAACTCAATAGCCGAACACTCTATGAGGTTGGATACGCTTACAAGCTTCGCTTCGTGTAGAACCTTATATTTATGGTTTTTCCGTACTAGGATACATGAACCACCCTTTCTATCTGTTCTAGAGAAATTTGCCGCCATGGTATAATTGGGAATTTGGAGAAATTTAGTATCGTCTGTTACCATGTTATGCTCGGTAACACACACAACATCAATTATGTTATTGTTAATATTATTTAAACTTTCGGTAAATTCATCCACTTTGTTTAGTAAACCATTAATATTTTGATGAAGTACATGTATTCTATCATAGACGAAAAAAATTGTTATTACATTTATCATTTACCATAAGATTCAATGTATTATTAGATTCTGTTAGTTTTTTACATGCATCATCTATATTTATTGTGTTTAAATCTAAGATAAGGTCTTGCAAATCATTTAAAATAATACCCAAGCCTTTATTATTTAAGCTTCCATACCTTTGGTTATAAGTTTCGTAAGAGTACGGAAGATTTAAGTTGGAATCCAAAATATACGCATATTTATATGTCTCAACATCCATGTATATTAAATTATTAAAGGTGTCGATTCTACTATTGAACATAATATTTTTATTAACCATATATTTAAAAGTCGGTAGACATACTATAAAGTTCGTGTGGGTTAAGGTTTGTAATTTTTCGCGAATGAAAGTAACTAATTCTATATAATTATGCGTCTTTCTGAAATCCTCTTCCCCAAAATAAATAACACAGTAGTCGGAGCCAGTGAAGTTTTGTACTTTCGTATGAAGATTATCTAATAGTTGCTTTAATCCACAATTTGGCATGCGATAGTGGCTTAAATTAAAATAACTTAAATTTGTTCTTTGACTGATTGTATATAATCTATTAGATGTTTCACTACTCAAAATACATATATTATTCTTTTTTACAACCGGCAACGGTGAGTTATTTTTATAAATTTTTCTGTTTGGTGATGTTTTTGGCATGTTTACAGTAGGGTTTTTTGCAGTGGATGTGCCGCAATCAGGAATTTCTAAAGTCTGTGGTTTACTACTGGTCTTCTTGTTCGTAGAAATAATTGTATTTCTCTTCGGTGTCTGTATTTTCTTCTTTAGAGGACTACTGGTGAGTTTTTTATACATCTCATTTTTCTTTAATAAATCGGCGTTTGTTTGCTTCAGGGAGGTAATTTCCACAGATAGTAATTCTATTTCTTGATGTGCGTTTTTTAATTGCGATCTAAGGTTCTCAATCTCAATTTAAAGGATGTTCATCTTCTGCTTATCCTCCTCGTCTTCAGAGATTTCCGGCATACTATTTGTAGTCTCATCCAAAGAAGATAGCTGGATTTAGATATCATATTTTCAAATGGTTGGCCTATTAATCGCATCAAACTGCGTAAAGTGAAAAGAAGGAATCGATTTATTGCCCTACATTAGAACGAGTCTGGCTTAAATTAATGAAAAATAGAGCGAGTGACCCAAAACTGCAGATCTGGTAAGGATAAAAATAAATGATAGAAATAAAAAAATCAACTGATATCACAAAATTAAATCAAAGATTAACCAGAATAAAAGAGGACCTGGTAAACTATCTTGCCCCTATGACTATACCAAGGTAATGGTTTATATTACAAGACTAATTAACCAAACAAATTAGTTATGTTCATTTATCTTAAAATAATGTTTTGTCTAACCTGTATGTTCGACACCGTTAACAGCAAAATTGATCTCGTCCTTGACTGTATTTAGCGTTTTTATGTTGAAAACTAACACGTGAGGACACAAAACGAGATGCACTTCCTTATTTAAACACTTCAAAAACATCCGCCATCTTTCTTTTGCATAATTTTTTGACATTATTTTCTACTTTTTTCTTGTATTTTATACATATTTCATAATTATAACTAGTTTGTACAGTTGCATTTTGTTATATATTGTCCATGAGTTTTTGTTTTTTGTAGGGCTGTCTAAACTTATTGTGTGCTGTTGGTTTGGGATTTGAAAGGTTTTAACCGTCAAGTCTTCATAAGCATGCTTCAATTCATTATTAGTTATATCATCAGGCATAATATAATTATCATTAAATTTATTGATATTGTAATTTCTTTTTGTATTTCAGTTCAGTTTTAGCAGGAATTGGATAATAAATAGTTTTCAGAACTGGCACAATTAATCTTCCACTCTTTCAAAGTGGCCTGTTTGTCACGTTTTATGTTTTAGATTACTCGAGTTTAAGTGTTAATGATTAGCCTCAGTCGCTAGCTACGGCTCGCACGGGCGCCTATGCTTTGTATTGCGGGCGGGGGTTGCTCTCCCTTCGCGCCTCTGGTGGTTATATAAAAACACAACACCCTAGAGATTAGCAGCCAAAATACTACATGAAGTCGGGGTGCCCCGATTTGGTTTTGGAACAGATTCAACCTATTTTTAGTCATACCACCCTATTAGTGTTCAACCTAATAAGTGTCATGAACTACAAGAGGTTGGTGTTCTAAATCTCTGACGCGTTTGTAAAAGGATCCCTTCGACATTGCTTTTACAACAAATGGTGGGTCAGAGACAAAAACCAACAAGACGATTTTAGCCTTATATTTAGATGTTATATACAATAGAATCACGAAACTAAAGATTTGAGTAAAAAAAAAAAAAAATTTTTATGTCCCTGACGCCGCATTGTTTTACGACAAAAACATCAAGACAATTTAAGCCTTACATTTAAGTGTTTTATACGATAGAGACGACAAAATAAATGATTTGCGTAAATATTTTGTTTTGCCTGTTTCTTTAAAGTTTTAAGCAAGTAAAACAATTTTGATGAGATCATCCGTACCACGAATGACTTGCCAATTTCAGAAGTACATAATTATTTAGTCAACTGTATACACACAGAAATTCGTCATAATATTGAAGAGGATAGACATGTGAATTACGAAAGCTGAAGCCGGAGGATGCAAAAAAAAAACAAGTTATTCATAAAACTTAGTTTAAATGGATATAAAAATTACAATAATCTAATTCTAATTTTAGGAGATAGACGGCCGATGCATGTACCGAGAATGCCAATCCTCGGAACGGATGCTGCTCGCCGGTCACACGAAATATGCTCCTTCGGCGTCTAGTGTAATGTTAGACGGTGTCAGATCCTCATCTCACATCTTGGTGCTGCGTAGTCTCGGCGGTCCTTGTGTTACACCATAACGTAACATGTGAACTTACGTGAAATTTACAGAAACACGTTCAGCACTTTTATTATCACTTTCGCGTGGCGGGAAGGAAGGGAATTCTAATGCTAAAAATCGATTACAAATACAGACTCTAAACTTAAGAACCACTAAAATTGTCGATGGAAAAGCTCCAATATGTTATCCAAAACATACCGAAATAGCACGTTGGGTAGCGGCGAGCAGTAACAGTTTCAGCATTTTAAACTTTATTTCCATTACAGTAATACATACTATCGCTTGAATAGCTGACATAAGTAAGTCACCCCCGAGCAGTCTTGCGATCGGATAGGTTTAAAATGCATTGAAACACACTGCTCGTCGTTACCCAACCATGCAGTGCCATTTTAATGTGTGTTTTGAGCGTTAAGAACCGAATCTAGGGCCATATATACAGACCACTAGACTCGTTTTTACTTTTGAAAATGGTTTTTTAGTATTATTTTCTTCACAAGTGTGTTGAAAAACGTCGGATGATACACGTGTGTATTGATGATTACCGTCCTCGGCTCTCTTAAGACCCTCACCTACGGCTCGGGTCTCAATGGCGCCTCAGCGGTAATCACCAACATTGCACACTTGTACCATAATGTACTATTATACCATTCCCCCTCTAAAAAGCATATTTTATTCACTGTTTTCAGTGAATAAAATATGCTTTTAAGCACTGTTTTGGTGTTTGAATTTAGAACAACCAATATATTCGACGTCCATCTCAATGCTATACAAACTCCTTGCGCGTAAAATACTCGATACAAGCTCCTTGTGCAAATAATATTCGACTTTCAAACTCCTTCATCGATTTGATTTTCAGTTTGTTTATTTAAAGGATTTTAATAATTATTTTGATTTTAGTCTAGGATTTTTAGTGAATACTTATTTGGATTGTAATTCTAATATTAATTGCGTAGGTGTTTAATCTATACTAATATTATAAATGCGAAAGTAACTCAGTCTGACTGTCTGTCTCTTACCTTACCTTACCTCGTACCTTATCACGCTTAAACCGCTGAACCGATTTAGATGAAAGTTGTATGGAGATAGTTTGAGACCCGGGACAAGACATCGGCTACTTTTTTAATACAACACTAAGGGGGAGAAATGGGGGCTGGGGTAGTTTTGTATAAAACATCTTATTATGGCTTAAACTGCTGAACCGATTTCGATGAAATTTGATATGGAGATATTTTGAGACCCTGAGAAGGACATAGGTTACTTCTTTTTGCATAAAACACGAATGTTGAGAAATGGGGTAGGGTTAATTTTGTATGCAACTTCTTCTTATTATAAACCGATTTAGACTGAATTTGGTATGAAGATAGTTTGAGATCTTGGGGAGGACATGGACTACTTCTTTTTCCATAAAACACGAAGAGGGAGAAATGGGGCATTACTTTATTTGAAACTTCTTAATAGGGCTTAAATCGATGAACCGATTTAGATGGATTTTGGTATTGAGATAGTTTGAGACCTTGGGAAGGTCATAGGCTACTTCTTTTTGCATAAAACACGAAAGGGGGAGAAATAGGAGAGAGGGTTAATGTTGTATGTAACTTCTTATCACGCAACTCCTTATTATGAGCCGATTTAGATGAAATTTGGTATGGAGATAGTTTGAGAACCTGAGAAGGGCTTAGGCTACTTGCATAAAACACGAAGGGGCAGAAATGGGCGATGGGGCGTTAGTTTTCTATGAAACTTCTTAATAGGGCTTAAACCGATGAACCGATTTAGATGGATTTTGGTATTGAGATAGTTTGAGACCTTGGGAAGGTCATAGGCTACTTCTTTTTTCATAAAACACAAAAGGGGGAGAAATAGGAGAGAGGGTTAATTTTGTATGTAACTTCTTATCACGCAACTCCTTATTATGAGCCGATTTAGATGACATTTGGTATGGAGATAGTTTGAGACCATGAGAAGGACATAGGCTACTTCTTTTTGCATAAAACAGGAATGGGAGGGACGGTTAATTTTGTATGTAACTTTTTATCATGCAACTTCTTCTTATTATGAACCGATTTAGATGAAATTAAGTATGAAGATACTTTGAGACCCTGAGAAGGGCATAGGCTACTTCTTTGTGCATAAAAATCGAAGGTGGAGAAATGGGAGTGGTTAGTTTTGTATAAAACTTCTTATTATAGAGATCGATTCACTACAAACTTTGCGGAAATACTTCCGTAACAAATAATTAAAACGTATTGTTTTTTTAACTACACCTAAAAGGGGGTTGTGGATGTAAAGATAAAAGTCACAAATATTCTCCATGAAGCTGAATTTAGGCAGGTGGTAGTTAGTATAAAGACAGTGAACGTTAGTTAAGAACGGATTTTTGTAAATTCGAATTTCACGGGGGTAAATGGGGAAAGCTGAACTTTGTATGAAACTTTTTATTGCGGCTTCCAATTTGATTGAAACTTTGCAGGCATGTTTTTGATAACAAAAATGACTGAGATCTGCATATTTATTTAGATTATTATTCAAAGGGATGAGGCTTCGTATTACACATAGGTGCCAATATATTAACAGGTATGAGAAAAAGGGAAAGAATGTTCTTACGTCGAATCCCACTGACCTATCATTTCAATTCAAAACTCCAGTTTCCAATCAAACTTAGTTTTGCTATTACTATTAACAAAGCTCAAGGATAGCAGGGGTGCATTTGGAAAAGCCATGCTTTACCCACGACCAGCTACATGTAGCTGCTGTAATTCGCGTATGTCCAAGACCCAGACGACGTGACGTTGACGTGTTGACGTTAATGGAAAAAGATCACCCGGATCAATAGTAACAATGGGAGTCCCTTAGGGCTCAATTCTTGGTCCTTTCTTGTTTCTTATTTATACTAATGACTTGCCTTACCTCTTATAGGATAACCATGATATAGTGTTGTTTGCAGATGATACTTCACTTTTGTTTAAACT
Organism: Orthosia incerta; assembly: GCA_948252205.1. Lineage (NCBI taxonomy): Eukaryota > Metazoa > Arthropoda > Insecta > Lepidoptera > Noctuidae > Orthosia > Orthosia incerta. The sequence continues at coordinate 27,600,574 of OX411755.1, read as the reverse complement.
TAAACGTCAGCAGCTAGTTACTGACGATGTAAATAGCGCGATCTCAAAAGTAGTTCACTGGTTCAATGTTAACAATTTACTTCTTAATGAAAAACCAAATGCATTAAGTTTACCTTACCTCACGCCAAGCAGGTGAAAACTGATGTATTGATAAAGTGCGAAGAATTGAATCCTGAAAATAGCACAGTATTCTTAGGCTTAACCTTGGATGCTAAGCTTCAGTGGGGCCCACATATAGATAAATTGTCAAAAAGGCTAAGCTCCGCAGCATATGACGTTCGAATAATTCGTAATTTAACTGATATAGAGACAGCCCGTTTAGTATACTTTAGCTATTTTCATAATGTAATGTCATGCGGTATTCTGTTGTGGGGAAACGCCGCCGACATCCAGACTATCTTTGTTTTGCAGAAAAGAGCTGTTCGTTCAATTTATAAATTAAGCCCGAGACACTCTCTCAGAGAGAAATTTAAGGAGATTAATGTAATGACTGTGCCTTCTCCGTATATTTATGAAAATCTTTTGTATGCCCATAATCTTTTTTTTTTTTAATACAGTGATATCCATAACGTAAATACTAGAACCAAACACAAATTTGTAGTACCAACAACAAGGCTCAAGAAAATTGGTGGCTCGTTTAGATGTCAATGTGTGCGCTTTTATAATAAGCTTCCAAGCCACGTACAAGTTCTAAGTCTTAATAAATTCAAATCATTCATTAAACGTAAGTTGTGAAAGCATTTTATACCATTAAAGGTTACGTTGAGAACAAAAAGACTTGGGATTGAGCTGCTCCAATTAAAAATTAATTTTGTTTTTTTTTATCTCCACCGTATTTTTTTTAAATTTTTTGGTTTTCTTGCAATGACAACAATATTTACTTTTTAAAGTATTATATTATTTTATTTTAATTACTTAGGACGTGTTCCGTATGGTGCCGGACGTAAAGAATTTCACCATCCCATGTCTTCCCGTGGGTGACGTAAGAGGCGACTAAGGGACAAACCAGAGAACGGGCAGCAGCGTTCTCTGTGCTTCTACAACAACCATACTGCGATCGCCAACCCGCCTGCCAAGCGTGGCGATTATGGCAAAAACCCCCCCATGAAAAGCACAAATAAAAAATGGCCCATAGTGCCCGGAAGCCTGCCTATCCTCGACTACGGAAGCGGCCTAGGTTACGGCATGGCAAGGGTTGCCAAGAATCTCCGGACGAGATCCGGCTACCCAAAGAATTACCGACGACTGTACCTGGCAACGTACAACACGCGCGCACTTCGGACCGACGAGAAGATCACCGAACTCGAAGAGGAATTGAGCAGGTTGCGATGGAGTATTATAGGGTTATCTGAAGTCCGAAGAGAGGGGGAGGAGTCGATAATCCTCAAATCCGGTAACCTGCTCTATTTCCGAGAGGGTGAGTGTCGGGTTTATCGTCCACAGGTCCCTTGTGAACAACGTGGTGAAGATCGAGAGTGTGTCGACCAGGGTGGCGTGCCTTATACTCAGAATATTCTCAAGATATTCGCTGAAGGTCATACAGGTCTACGCCCCAACCTCGGCACACCCCGACGACGAGGTAGAGACCATGTATGAGGATATCTTCAGAGCCATGCATAGTTTCAAAACTCACTTCACCGTTGTCATGGGGGACTTCAACGCGAAACTGGGCAAACGAGACGAGGATGAGCTGCAAGTGGGGCAATTTGGAGTTGGACGACGGAACCACCGGGGTCACCTACTGGCCAGTTTTATGGAGAAGGAGGGCCTCTTTATGATGAACTCCTTCTTCAAAAAGCGTGAACACAGGAAGTGGACCTGACAGAGCCCCGATGGTGCAACAGAAAATGAGATCGACTTCATCATGTCCAAGAAGCAAATGTTCAATGATGTCTCTGTGATCAATTCGGTAAAAACCGGGAGCGATCACCGCATTGTAAGAGGCACATTGAACATTAATATTAAGCTTGAAAGGTCTCGACTGATGAAGTCCACGCTCCGTCCAGCACAGATCCAGGTCCAAAACCCCGAGAGCTTTCAGCTCAAAACATTTATTTATTTAATTATTATTATTCCTTGTGCTTTTCGCTTAAATCTTTCTTTTTCTCGTAGTCATGGTATAAAATATAGTATGCAAATCTTGAATAAAACGGATTTATATCGACTGCCATGAATCACTCGCGTCGCTCAGGATTCTAACACTTGAACTACGCTCGAAATAATCATGAATCCTTAACTTGTTCGTTATTCATCTATGGACCTCGCTTTAAATCCGTCCTATATTCACTAGTTGCATAATATACTATTTGGAAGGTGATTGAAATCAGAACGATAGAAAAATAATTGCAGATGTTTTTGTTTAACTTTGCGAGTCACTTTAGTAAAAGCCGCCTTAGTGCAGGCACGTTGTTGATTCAATACAAGTTATAAACAATTTTAGCTTATTATAATCAATCAATCAATACATATAATAAATCTGTAGAAAAATATTTTTTGTACATCGAAAAAAATTCCAAAAAAAATAGCCAGTGTGTTATAGGATAACCAACAGAACCCATTTCTAGCATTTTTGGAATTTTTGTCTGTTTATCTGTTTGTCTCTTTATTTGTGCACGCATCACGTGAAATGTACGAAACCAATGTAGATAACTTTTGTACAAAAAAATTGTGCGTATCTTGAAGAATTACTTAGTTTTTGTTTCATCGCAATCGGTTCACTCTATCAAAAGTTAGATGAATTTAAAGTGTTCAAGAAGTAAAATTATCACAGCTCACGCAATTCAAATACTCGGACAGTTGAACTCGCTATTCGATAGATGGCGTTGTGCATTTAAAGTCACTTTCTGAATCGCGGTGTTAAGATTTTACGCGAAAGAAGGACCTTAGAAAAAAAATAAAACTTAGAATATGAAAGAGTATGTGCCGAAATTGGTCAAATTTTAATTTGGTGTAGGACTGACGAAGCAATTCGAAGATATACAACACAAATCTTCCGTAACGTAAAAATATAAAAAACAATAAATAACGGCAAATCTCTCGGGATTGCTGCAATCGCATGTCTGTTTGTTGTTTATACCATTTCATAACATAACATCACGCCAGTACGCTCTTAAGGCCGTACCCTGACCAAAAAATCAGCATGAGATATGAGCATTCCTATTGGCCCAGCGGCACTGGTGGCGCATGAATTACGGTAGTAAATACGCCCCGATTTTAGAATAAAATCTTTATTAAATCGAATATTGGTCTTTTGAAAAAAAAAAACTTACAAAATGTTCGTTATCAAATTGTCTATCCATTAGTGTTAGTATAAAAAAATAATTAATGAACACTTTACGAGGAGATGCATGCTATCAATAATTATTTCACATTTTTATGGTTTTGTTGGAAGGAGATTAGTGACACAAATACCTCTTTAAAAAAAAAGTGTACTACAATTTTAGAATCAACATTATGTAGAAATTTAATGTATTTTTATTAATTGATATTTCTTTTTAAAAAAAGAGTAGATAGCTCTTAAAAACTGCACAAAATTCGACAAGCGCGGCGTTCTGCTCGGGGACGCGCCTTAAGGGGTACCCCTTTCACCGGTTATGTTCAAGTTTCATGATATTTGGGTAATATATTCTGGCGTTATACGAGTAGGTAACTTACTAAACAACTTGCCTATTAGGTAGGTACAACTAAAAAGTGAAAAATAAAAAAACTTTTCGTCCATAACGCAATAAATTGGTACCTACGAAAGACACCGACTTCCAAAAATAAAGTAATTTTTTACTTTGTAGTTTTATTTGGAAGTCGGTAGTATTTTTTTGTAAAAAGTTTTTTTGAGTATGTGGAGTAGGCAGGCAGGCTGGTAAGTATGATAGGGTTGGCAGGCAGATGACGGGAGCGAAGCCGCGGGCACAGCTAGTATAATAATAAGCTCCCCCACACGATCTAGCCGATTTCCGCCACAGCGACCGCATTTATTGGTTCCTCATCGTAGTTGTCATGTGATCTCATGTGAATTGTATATCCAACGTTGGCCGAAAAGTTTCTCTTCTCTGCCTCGAGCAGAGAGCGGACACATCAGAACACTGTTGATGACGTGATAAACATTAGCTGTTAATCTGTCGCTGCACACGCCATCATCACTCGGCCCGATAATATGACAGTAAAACATCAGAACTTAACCTCTTACCTACAAACAAAAATCAAAAACCGACCTCTTCCTGAGTAAAGTCCTACAAAATAAAACCTATATAAGTGCCCTTAAAGGTATTACTGGTAGCTTACGTTATCCTCTCCAGTGAGGTTCGGCCTCCGACCGCCGGCGCTCATCTGTCGCTGCATTCTTGAGGCCTCTCCACCGATACTAAAAGTATTTAGTGCACTCTTGAGAGACTAATCTGATGAATGTTGTGGTACGTCGAAACAAAAAATATTTTTTAGATTAATAGGGTTTCTTAGCTTATCCTAGTATTCTATACCAAATAATGAATGAGAAAGTGTTTGGATGTTAATGAATTGAGGCTGATGCGTTCGCGCAATTGCTGGTATCTTTGTTCCTGAATCATGCGAACCATATTTTAAAAAGTTTAAAATTCTGACCTTTCCATCAGCTTACATCTATGAAGTTGCGGTATTTGTTAAAATAAATAAAAATCTATTTGGTGAACTAAAATCAAAAAGATATATACTTAAAATATCCAGTATACCACATAGAACTGCTCTTCTGAGCAAAAGTCTTTTCGGAATGGCATCTAAAATTTACAATAGGATACCTGTGGACATTTTAAACACCAAGGAACTGCCACTATTTTATTTTATTTTATTTTATTTATTTGGCTCACCAACAATTGAATACACAGATACAAAGATATGAGATACATCCAATATACATAAAGACCAGTGTACCAATTTCTTACAGGTAAGCACATCATGCATTACTTATTTGCCGATTGACACTGGGCGATGGATACCGGTTGGCTACTTACAATTAGATGAGTTCTTATACTCATCCGATTTCAAGCAAGCACCAAGATAACACAATTTACTATTAAAACAAAAGTTAAAATAACAAATAAAATCATCATACCATACAAATCGAGATTAAAATTAAAATAACAATCAAATCAAAATTAAACAACACAATATAATTGAACGATATAAAATCTAATGATATTTATAATAAAATTCTATGACTTTACAAATTTTTGCACACAATATTTCGGAACCTACCAAGTGAGTCGGCGTGCACATCAACAAGATCACTGCAACTATTTATTAACTTACAAAGGCGGGGGATTGGAGAATTAGCACCAAGGACAGTTCTGCGAAAAGGAGGACATAAGGGGGTTATAGGAGTTCGTGGGCTTTTTGTGGGTACACGGATTTTAATCCTGCTCAACAGTTGAGGGCAGTCAATTAAACATCTCAAAATTTTAAATAAAAACGACGAATCCAATAAATCCCTCCTCTTCTGTAGGGATATCATCTTGAAATGCAAGAGTCTCTCTTTATACGAACGTTTCTTTTTAGCTATTCCGGAAGAGTATGCTAAATGCCACAAAAATCGTTTTTGAACCCTTTCCAATCTTAGAGTGTGGGTGGCATAGTGAGGTCTCCAAACAGTGCTGCAATATTCTAACGAACTGCGAACCAAGCAGTTATACAGCAGAATTTTAGTCTTAATGCGACGGAAACTGGTAACATTTCTTATGACAAACCCAAGCATTCTGGAAGCTTTTTTAACTACATTTTCAATGTGGGGTACAAATGTTAATTGCCTATCGAACAAAACTCCCAAGTCTCTTATCTGCTCCACTTCCTGAATTAAGATGCCACCAATGAAATAAGCAGATCTTGTTAATTTAGTTTTCCTGGTAAATTTCACATGGTAGCACTTACTGATATTTAAGCTCATATCATTATCTTCACACCACTTCACTAACATGTCAATATCTCTCTGTAGCAGCTCAACATCAAGGTCTGATTCAATAATTCTGCAAAATTTTAAATCGTCAGCATACATGAAACACTCTGAGAATTTCAACACATTGGCGAGATCATTACTAAACAAGTTAAATAATACCGGGCCAACATGTGTTCCCTGTGGGACGCCAGATGTTACCTTATAGGTGTTTGATTGGTAGCCATTGAGGGCAACATAGAAAGTTCGATCATTGAGATAAGATTTAAACCAATCAAGGAAGGAGCCAGTTACGCCATAAGCAGATAATTTATGCAGAAGTATTTTATGGGGGACGCGATCAAATGCTCTACTGAAATCAGTATATATCACGTCAACTTGTTTCCCAGAGTCGATGGCGCTTGTTAGGGTCTCCACGAAAGTCACCAGGTTTGTGCATGTGGATCTGGAACTCACAAAGCCATGCTGGGAGTTACTAAGGTAAAGCTTCAAATGAGACTGTATGTATGGACAAACCAACGATTCAAAGACTTTGGCTAAGGTAGGTAAAATTGAAATTGGCCTATAGTTACACACATAATCACGATCATTGCATTTATGAATAGGTACTACCTTTGCTACCTTCCAAATATTTGGGAATATGCCGGACGCAAGTGATCGATTGAATATTTGTAATAAGGGAGCCACCAGAGACGAAGCACACATGGAGACAAAGAAAGGAGGGATTCCGTCAGGCCCAGCGCCCTTCCGACGATCCAGTGATTTCATTTTATTGAGCAATGCATCACCTACAATCGTGGGTGCCGTCAAAGATAAACTATAAGCAAACATGTCCTGCATGTATTCTGAGGAAGGTAAATTGTGATTTGAATTTTGTTGAGAGTACATGGAAGAGAAGTGAGCAGCGAACATTTCTGAGATATTGATGCCATCCGAAGACGATGCGATGCCATCAGTCATTGTTAGGGGATAAGAACTGGTACCACCTCGCTTGCCCTTGACATAAGCCCAAAAACGCTTCGGATCCTCAGTTATTACGGTTTCCAGATCGCTAACATATTTATTGTAACTTGAGGCAGCCATAACTGAACACCGTTTACTTAGCAGCTTCAATTCAAGCTCGTCCATGGGGTTCTTGTAGGTTCTGTATCGCTGGCGTATCATTTCCTTCTCTCTCAAAGTTCTTATTAATTTTTTATCGAACCAAGGAGGGTGTGTCTTATGTTTTCGTGTGGTAGGGGGATCTTGCATTTCTATAACATTCTTAATTTTATCGTAAAATATATTGAGCATATCATTTACATCGTGACTATTCAAATATAAATTACGTAATTTTTTAATTGACAAAGCTTACTACACGATCCAAGATTTTCTTAATAATTAGTACCTACTACAATCTGTCACCATGCACCTAATACGTATATTGTAAGATTTTATTTATATGTGATACCTATGATTATGTTGCATGTTGACTTAATTATTGTATGCCTACTAGGCAGGACATAATGGAACTGTAATTTACCTAACATCTGTCTGTATAACCTATGCCCACAATAAAAAGATTTGATTTGATTTGATTTTGTATGATCTTTGGAAGAACGCCATGTTTGATTACCGATTGATTATTTGGCTTGCATATTAGTGTTGCAAATAACCACCATCTGTCGTAACAGTAGTAAGAGACCATCTTATCGGAATATTAAAATTATTGACATTCAAAAGTGCCCTCGCGTGAACGTGAATCCTCGCGAGATACAATTACTTTTTAATTGTTTCGGTTATTACGTCACTTACCAGCCTTATTGAAATAAATAATATGAATTTGATAGACAGTTCATCCGTTCAAAGTATTGTAAATTTTATTGACATTAAAGCCGAAAATCATTATTTGGAAAGAGGCGATAACAATAAAATATTTTTTAACACGCTTTTATTAGCTTGGTATGTATGTATCTATGTATCAATGTAACGGAATCTTTGAACGTGATTTTCACCCACTTCAAAACGTTGGATTGATTTGAAACTTTGCACACTTATCAAGGACCGATGACAATGCAATAATTTAAACAGTTTGTCCCATTATCCTTACCAATAAAGCGTGTTTTTTAGTTTTTAGAACTACAATTTTATATAACTAACAGCACCTACTTAGTATACCTACATACGAAACTAGTCCCTATTACCACTTCTGATTCACCCAGATTCAGAAATATTTCCATCACAATCCTTTGGACCATGCAATTCGCGAAGCCTCCGGGACTTGCGGGGCTTCGGCTTTGAGCACCGGATCCAAAGAGATATAGGATCATTTTCTCTTCATATTTACTTCTACGTACTTTGGTTACGACTGGAGTACTAAAAGATGATATTCGGAGTGAAGGGCTAAATGGCAGGATATTAATTTTTGGTCAATAATGAGATACCTAGATTTCTATCATTATATTATTTCTAGGTTGTTAACTTAACCCTCTATGGAGGCTTGTGGCCTAGCAGTGGCGTCTTTATACGCTGAATTCTTTATTGTACACGAAACAAACAGATACATTACAAACACAACAGGACAGCTCATGTACAATAGCGAGCTTAATATTTAATTCTCTAACAGTAAATCTCACTGTCGTAAAGATATGATTATGATAATGATTTTGATTATGTAATGCTGTGATAACTTTTTATCAAAGTAAATTTTTGAACAATGTTTGAAAACAAAGTGCAACTTTAATTTGTATGTTTGTATGTCTGCTTACTATTTTTAATGTTTTTATCTTCCTCAAAATTTAAAGAACTTATTTAAGCTTATCATATTCTTAACTATCTAAGCTTAAAAAATATATAAGTACTCAAACATCATAGGTTCATCTCACGAGATATGTCATTAAAATTAATTCCTAAATGGTTCGCCCCATTCCGCGCCCGCGTCTTTCCGAGTGCAGTTTTCTTAAATCATCGTCCCGTTTTCATTGAGGCTGGCTTTCTGAGCACGTGCGACCCATCGCAGTGTGGAGCTGCTAAATTGGCGAGTTTTTTATTAGTTATGATAGGCTCACATTTGACAACTGTCTCACCTGATGGTAAGCGATGATGTGGTCGACGGTGAAGCACTCTTGCCCAAAAGTATCCTATTAGGTTGTAGTTTTCAGGTAACACCAGATTCCGGCAGATAAACTAGTTTTATAATAATGTCATGATATCCCGAAGATTGCCAAACTTAAGTGGCATTGGGAAGCTCTCATTGCTTGCAGAAAAGATTGTGGATTTGGCTGCAAAGTTCTGCAGTGGCGACCGTGTACCGGAATACGCAGCGCTGAAAGGCCTCCTTTTAGGTAGCTCGGTGAACTGGTTAAGGCCGCGGGAATCCGCTGGTTGCGAGGTGCATAGGACCAATCAGTGTGGCGACGCTTGGGAAGACTTATGTCAAGCTGTGGACATCTATTGGCTGAAATGGTGATGGTGATGATGATAGTAGTTAAGTATAACCTATCTACCTACCTGTACCTTCCTATTAGAATGAAGATCATATATATTTATACAGCCAACACTTTGAGCAGTGGTGGCCCAGGGGTAACGGCTCCAACTTACGTGTCGTAGGTTGTAGGTTCGAACCCAGGCAGGTGCTTTACTACTGTGTAAATTATTTCATCACCACTGCTCTGAAAACGGAGAAGGAAAATATCGTGAGGAAACCAGCACGTCTTAGAACCAAAAATTCGAGGACATGTGACAACCACCAATCCGTACTGGGCCCGTTGGTGGATTAAAGCCCATTCTCTCTCACAGAGAGGAGGCCTGTGTCCCACCAGTGGGAACGTTAATAGGCTGATGATGATGATGAGCCAACATTGCTACATGACACCAAGCATCTATGCTCATCATCATCTGCCTAGCCTTTTCCCAACTATTATATTGGGGTCGGCTTCCAGTCTTACCGAATTCAGCTAAGTACCAGTGTTTTACATGGAGCGACTGCCTATCTGACCTCCACAACCCAGTAACTGGGTAACACGATACACCCTTGGCAAGACTGGTGTCAGATCTCAGGCTTCTGACTACCCGTAACGACTGTCAAAGATCTTCAAATGACAGCCGGGAGCTTAACGTGCTTTCCGAGGCACGGAGGAAACTCGGTAAGTTGAAATGGTCACCCATCCACGGACCGACCTCGTCAAGCGTTGCTTAACCTTGATGATCGACCCGTGCGGCAGTTATTATTTAGCCACGAGCTCCTCATCTATGCTGTCTATATAAAATTGTTTTTCAATTACTAAGAATTTTATTAAAATGTGTGAGTAATGTGTAATGTGTGTGTATGTTTGTGTGGGAGGTCCCGCGACTGCACACGTTTATTTATTTTTATTAATAGCGTTTTTTTTTTCAGCCTTTACCACACCGCTGACCACTTGGCCCCAACAGCCCAACATGCAAATGTTCTAACACGAGCTAACGAGGCACTCGACTCGGTCTAACGAGTGCCATTCGACCAGCCACTGACACTTGGGCATTACTTACTACTCACTACTCTTCATCTTTCTGCGAGCCATTATGATTAGGTATTCCAATACCATCATGTTATATTATTAAAGTTACTGAGCTTTGATACTAAATTATATCTTAGTTCTGGGTTAACACAATTTAAATTGAGTAAGTGCCTTAGAAGAAGAATATTAAATAATTTTCAAACCTTTCGTGATCATCCTCAGACGGACCGCGGAGTCTTAGTAATAGGATCCCGTTTTTACCATTTGGGTACGGAACCCTAAAAAATAGCCAATTGTTAATTTTTAATAAGTATAAAAGACAATATCTCCAAACTTATAAGGAATTGAAATTTCAAATAAACGATTGCGTTGCTCTGAAAACAAAGTTTTTATTTTAGTTCTTACAAACACATTACAATTATTACACGTTAAACTTAAATCACACTATCCTACCTGAAAACAAAGAAACGACATTTAAAGTCTATTGATTAAATAATCAAATCCTTTTTAGGCTTTTTACAATAACGTATTAGTTACAAAATATTGAATACGGTGACTTCTGTCAACACATAATATAAGCTGCTTTGCCAACCACGTTGGCTGTTAGCGCCATCTATCCAGTAACTACATAAATACATGGCCACTGTTTTACCTGCAGATAGGCGTTGTACAAATTAAAGAAACACTAGTTTCTTTACAAGTATAAAAAATCATTTTTACTAGGCGAATAAAGTAAAAAAAAATGCACCTGCCATGTTGTCTCTTCATCACCCTTAGTTGACTCGTAGATAATGCCTAAGGTATTAAGTCAGTAATTTTTCCTTTGTGCGTGAAGTTTTAAATAAATAAATTAATCAATCAAATTCAAAACACTCGCAGCAAAAATAATAGCTACTCATGAGACAACCGATTCATTTAAAATATAATTTTTATTTCAAAGATAGTAAAATTATCAAGCTACACAAATACTTTCACGCTATTTTCACATGCGGGTAGCCAGAACCTATATAACACTGCTACGATTTTTGTGACCCCCATAACAAAATTCACCATTACAATAAATGTCATTAAGAAACCTTGAAACTAAAATAAGACCCAATATGATCCATAACACGATTGAATGAGATTAATTTTGCCCTCATTAACGCGTCAAAGGCAGATATAATGAAGATATAGGCAATTACAGGTATCTTTAGTGCCACTAAGAAAAGACACAGTCATTAATCTCCTTAAATTTCTCTCTGAGAGAGTGTCTCGGGCTTAATTTATAAATTGAACGAACAACTCTTTTCTGCAAAACAAAGATAGTCTGGATGTCGGCGGCGTTTCCCCACAATAGAATACCGTACGACATTACACTATGAAAATAGCTAAAGTATACTAAACGGGCTGTCTCTATATCAGTTAAATTACGAATTTTTCTAACAGCATATGCTACGGAGCTTAGCTTTTTTGACAATTTATCTATATGTGGGCCCCACTGAAGCTTAGCATCCAAGGTTAAGCCTAAGAATACTGTTCTACTTTCAGGATTCAATTCTTCGCCCTTTATCAACATCAGTTTTCACCTGCCTGACGTTAGGTAAGGTAAACTTAATGCATTTGGTTTTTTTTTCTTTAAGAAGAATAGAGATAACTATAATACCTATTATCTAAATTATCGGTAGTCAGACAAACCAATCAATATTTTTTTTCGATGGTAAAACATTGACAAAATCGTCTCTTTTGCGGCATCGTTGTCATTAACATCTTGGAGATAAACAGCAGCATCATCATTTATTACTTGTTTACCCGACTGTGGGACAGTAATGTTTTTCGAGCGTATGTATGTATGTTTATATGTACGTCGATATCTATAGCACACTCTACAGCCCAAACGACTTGACGGATTATGACATATGGTGTCGTTGGATTCGTCTCAATTGTATGAGTGACAAAGGCTATATAGGTTTTTGAAGAGGCATATAGCCTATGTCACTCATACAATCCTCCCCCCCCCCCCTCCTAAAAAGAGGTTGATACAATTTTTTTTTCTCTGTCGTAACAATATTGAAATCAAATGAAAGCTACTAAAGGCCATTCCAAAAATATATATACTGTAACACTTTTATGTTCCTATTTTGGCACAAATTCAAGATAAGTGTAGCTTTGATAGCAAAATACGTATAATCCTTTACAGTTACTATATAATTTATTTTATAACTCGTTCAATACTAAAACTAAAAAGTATAAAACAAAACAAATTATTATAAAAACAAAAAACCCAACTGCTAAAAATTAATTACCTTAAAAGTAAACGAAGGTTTGGTCGTTTTTAGGGTTCCGTACCCAAAGGGTAAAAACGAGACCCTATTACTAAGACTCCGCGATTCGTCTGTCTGTCTATCTGTCCGTCTGTCACCAGGCTGTATCTCATGAACCGTAATAGCTAGACAGTTGAAATTTTCACAGATTATGTATTTCTGTTGCCGCTATAACAACAAATAAAATAAATATTTAAGTGGGGCTGCCATGCAACAAACATGTTTTTTTTGCAGTTTTTTGCGAAAATGGTACGGAACCCTTCGTGCGCGAGTCCGACTCGCACTTGGCCGGTTTTTTTCTATGTTTTTTGTTTGCAGCGCTTCATAATATTTAATGTGTAAATTATATCTATTCCTTGTTTTTCCCTTTAAAGTTAAATAATGTTGAACAGTCGGGTTTTTTGTTTTTATAATAATTTGTTTTTTGGAAAGTAAAGAAAGAAAACGGTGCTAGTACTGACCACACTCTTGACGTAATAAGAAAGAAAGCAAAAAGTGTTTATTTCTCACAAAAGGTACACATATATAAATTTTGTGAAAACTAAAACCTCAACGATAGTATTAGTAGCACTTAAAGTAAGTACCTATCTTAGTAAAGACAAAACCCCAAAAAAAACAATAATTACTCTTCTTTAACATAAATCATATACACGATGACATAATGCTGCATGCAATGAAAGATAAACTGAACATCGAATCTTTATTGGCCATATAAGATGGCTTTCTATGATTAAATCTAGCGAAAATGATTGTCAAAAATACTTAATGATTGGTATAGGTCACGGGACATTTCAGTGGTGTTGATAATCTTTATTGCATACAGAATGTCTGTTTATCTGAGTCTCTAGGCAAGTCGCATTCTATCAAAGAAAGTGTCTCGATTGTGTCTGGAAAAACGTCATAAATGTATTGTGTTGCTATGTGCTGGCATTTCGATGGCATTTCGACAATGAAATTGTCTAGAGCTTGACGATTGTTTTCATTATTATAGCTAGGCTCGCGCTTGACCACTCTCTCCCCTGATGATAAGCGATGATGTGGTTGACGGTGTAGCACGCTTGCCTAGAAGTAACCTCTTCACTCTTTACTTATATACCCCGAGATTGTAGCTATCGGGCAATACAGACTCCGGCAGCGAATTCAGCCTGCTGTACGCATAATAAAAGTATTTCCAAAACGTTAAGTGCATATGGGTAGGATTTCCACCATATAATGATGGCGCATCACCATACGTCTTATAGTCCGATGATGAAACGGGCTAGGCAGAATTAGATCATGCAATTCCTTCACACACTTCCCGAAATGCAACCGATAGAAAACCGACAAGCTGGCAACTTGGCGACGATATTCAAGGCTCTGGAGCTTTGACTCGACCAGTGCCTCATTGCCGATGAGCCTCTTGGCCCGTTTTTTCGATCGACCCTAGTGCATTAAGCTAGTATTTGGCAGATCCATCCTAGAGATGAGAACAGTACTCCTTGCAAGATCGTACATTCTATCAGCGAAAGTTATTGTTAAAAGTCCAAAATGATTAGTATAGACCACGTGAAATTTCAAAGATGCATGTCATTTTGGACTAATGGCAATATCTGTTTGTCAATTTATATAAGCCCTCTTTACACTAATGAATATAACTTACAAACCACCATAATATTCAAACTTAAGCTTTCCATCTCACAACTAACCTTAAAAATTTAAAGTAATCTCTACATTTCAGAGAGCACCGGATTCCAAGTACCATCAAGCTACAGTCCGTTTATGTTACCAACTGCGGAGCGTTAGTGAATGCTACGAGCCGTTACATATGTCATATACTCGTACTTACGCCTCGTAGGTTTCCAGTTAACTTTAGAGTTTGTTAGAAAAGTTAAAGGATTTTTGGTACAGACAAAATTGGATTTTAGTTGCTAGGAAGTACGTATGTGAGTTTAAAAGGTGTGGTAGTTCCTGATGCCTCGACGCATGATTTATACCATACCGATAAGCGTTTTTTACTATGCGAAATTGCTGGTACGTTTACATGGACCCAATGCAATGCAATTCGACCGACTCGTACTTGAAATGTGCGTGATATCGCCTATTTATTTATTTTGGGAAAACAAATAATTACACAAAACAATACAAAAGACAAAAATAAAAAACAAATTTAACATATGTGTAGCCCACGACGTTATCCACATCTTAATTAATTAATATTACCAATGCCCACGACTGAGACTGTAACATATACTCGTATAAACAAAGTTAATTGTTCAAAACAGAAAAACAAAAACAAATGCCTATTGTCGCAAATATAACGAAGCTGTCATCTACTCATTAAGAACAGCTGACTTATTAATTTCACAGAAATATTTTCTAGGAAAGGACTTTTTAAAATCGAAAACGGTGCTCACAATAATATACACACTAAACGTTGAGCCTTAGGGTGATTTTATAGGAATAAGGGTTCGTAAATTTAAGTGATAACATTTCAAAAAGATCAGGTAAGTGCTGTGCTGGTTTTAGTGTACATACATAGTTAAATAAATAAATAGGTATCGTCAAAAAAATTTGCACTTTGACGTTCAATATCTCCGTACACAAGAAGCGCCCAGATTTTCAAAAATATTATTGCAATGAAGCAAAAACAAATAAAACATAATAAAACTCGATTTCGATAATAGTTATTTATGCTACAAGTGCTGAAAGTAGGTGATTTCCGATGAGTGGATAAATCGACACGAGTCGGAAATCATCTTACGCACGTGTATCATAAAACATTTTACTATGCATTGTGCGAGGAAATAAAAAAAAATATATGAACCAAGCAAGAAATTAATAAAATGGCGCTTATTCAAGGGCGTTCAGCATATCCACAGATTAACTAATAGTTCATAGTTCCTCGGGCATATCTACTGCGCATGTGCAAATAGCTGTCACGTCGTAACGCAAAAAGGCACGAGCAAAATATTCATTCTGCCGAACATATTTAATGAATATTTAAAATTAATTTATTGATCAAAATCTAAATCTAGAGTAATTAAAAATGCCTTAAATGAAGTATTAGTTTTACCTTTTATATGAATGATAATCTGTACTTAACTAATTTTTAAAACTTTTCTCAAATAATTAAAACTCTATGCGGCGGGCTGACGTTGGAGTTCAAAATTAAAAAAGTATAGGAAAGTAAAAAAAAGTGACACTTTCTGCACAGTTTGGCTGCTTGGAAAACGCTCTTTTCGAGGACATGCATTGTAAAGTTCTTTTTCATTACTCATACTCTGAAAGTAGGTCTTAAGTTGCCTGAGGAGCGGGTTGAAAGTAATACTTTTCAGCCCTAAGGAGAATCGCTTTCAACTGACAGCTGTCAAATTATTTAAAAAAAAAACTAGTTCCTTTTCACATATCTATTGAACCATGTTCCAACTTTCTATACAACCACGAAGTAAAATTGAAATAACTTAAAGTTAAGTATTGATTAAAGAATATATATTTTTTAAATAACTTTATTATAATTTAGTTTCATCAATTTCTTCGAAATAACTTAGATTTGGGCAAAATATTTACCATTTTTTCAATGATGAAAATAAAAAATAATGGCTGAATAGCAGGCCGGCCACAGAAAAAAAAACAAACAAAATAGGCGGGAAAGCGGCAATCATTTTTTCTTTAGCTAATTCATGTTTTTATTTTTATTTCCTTGTATTTGTAATGAAAAGCACAGTGTTTACCTCGGGTTAAAGACTTATTTAGTCCCTCGAACTATTGCGTCTCGGGACTAAATAAGTTACTTTCACCCCTAGGATAACAATGTACTATTTACATCCTTTAGGCACAAATTACATAAGCGGCGGCGCGTTTTGTGCTTTTGGTAAGAAACTATTTTATGTTGGCGAGAAAAAGTATTTTTTTGATGCAAATGGAGTGCGATCGTAGATATATTAATATATTAAAATATCAATCAGCTACTATTTAATCTTACTTTCCATGAATTCTTCTTCCTCGTGTCGATGATTCCTTCACTAAATTTCTTCGACCAGACGTCGATAGTCTTAGCGCTGGCCTCAGAAAGGTCTTGCATGGTGCGGGTGCTTTTACATAATGAGCAGGACAGGAGGTGGGGCATCGTCTGTGGGGTGGTTCCGCAGCCACACTGTGGCTGATTGGAGTAAGTTATGCCTACAGCGTCCACTTGGCTTTGTAACCGGTTTAGGGATTTCCATATGGGCCATGGCTGTTTATGGCCCGCTGGTAGCTTTTCTGCAAGCTCAACATAGTCAGTTGGGGGCGGGTATTTGAGGAGCCACAGTTTCTTGCGAGCTTCGCTAGGGCTGTTGTCTTTAATTATTTTAGTCGACTTAAAGAAGCTCTTCCGACTCTTCCATCGCCGTCTCCTAGGTTGCTACATGTTGTACATTAGGTGTCAGTTCTCGGTCTTCTGTTGGGCTTCTCAGAGGAACAGGCAACTTCTTTTCGAACTTCCGAAAGGGGCTATTCCGGCTAGCGGGTATAGTGCCTTAAGTGGAGTTGGTTTTTAGCAACCATCAGTTATTATTCTGCAAGTGTCATTTAAAGCTGCATCTACTTTTCAGGCATGAGTAGATCGGTGCCATACTGGGCTGGCAAATTCGCCAGCCGAGAAGCAGAGAGCTAAGCCAGATGTACGGAGAAAGTGTGAAGAGGCGCCCCAGGTGGTGGATGTGAGTCGGCGGTGAAGGTTATTGCGTGTGTTGACCTTGAGTTTAATTTTGACACAGTGGTTCCTATACGTCAAAGATTGGTCTAAGATCTCCTAGGTATATTGATATTGAACGTAACGACAACCCTGTCTGGGTTATCGTTCGTTATGTTCGATATCAGTGCCTCGCCATTTAATGCTTATTTTCTGGTTGCCTGACGATTTTTCATGTGGAATGAGCAGTGATTTCCATGAATACATTTTAATCAGTCACATACAAATCATTAATTACATTTTTACTTCTCATTAGCGGTGTCGGTACTTGAAAAAAATAATTTTACAGACTAGTTTACTCCAATCGAATTTAGATTGTGACCTACTACAAAAGATCTTGCCACGTGTAAGAATCCAAATAAAGTAGCACTTAGCTTATCGTAATCTAACACTGACTTTTCCGAAATGTATAAATGTTTTGCTTGTAAAGCATAAAAAATGAGTACCTAAAACCACAAAATAAAGGAATTATCAAAGAGTGCGTGAATTTGTAAAAGACAATTATATATAAAAGAGTATATTGTGGTTTTTCGGTTCTTCTTTATCTGAAACGAACAATTATTGGATTTGTGTTTTGATATTGTAAGAGCCCAACAGTGGTGTAGGTTTGTATGAAATAAGAAATTGAGTTAGTGAGGAACATTGTTAGCCACGCATTTCAAATGGTACTTTCTTATAGTGTAAAATGGACACAAAACTATATGATGCTGAATGTCCATTCTAACAATATGATGCTGAATACCAGTATATTTTTACCCGACTGACGAAAGAGGGTAATGTGTTTATCAGTCTATGTATTTATGTATGTATATTTGTTTCTAAGTGGCGTTCTAGAGATCAAACGCGTTGGCCGATTTTGATGATTCTTAAAAAAAAAAAAAACTAAATCGAAAAAAAGAGTTATCTAAAAAAAACAAAAAACTTTACATAGAGAATTTGCTAATCTGATCTCCGCATCCCAGTCACACGTGCCTACCCCCTGGTAAGACTGGTTGTCAGTCATTGGGACTTTTACCACAAAAGATCAACAAATGGCAACCGGCAATCAAGACCCAGTCAATTTAACGTGTTTTACAAGATACGATGGGATATGGACAAATTTATATCGAGACACCTCTGAGTCTTGGAATCGTCACCCATCGGAGGTCAGCTGTCCCTGGTAATAGTTATTACAGTTTGATGGATCGACCCATGAGACTTTTAATTTAGCTACAATGCTTCTACCAATTAAGTACCAGTGCAATTTTAAGTGAATATACGTCTTTCTGACGACAAAACAGTACCGAGTGGCATTGTCACAGCCATGTTGAGGCGGCACTCGACACCCAGCGCGACACGAGGCTAATTAGCCGGCGCCCCACTTAATTGTACGCTTAGACGTGCTTCCTGCTCCAGTAGCATCTGTCTGTGCCGAGGTGAGCTGAAGTCTTGTGGGAATGAAATTCAAAATTGAAAACTTCTATAGCAATGAAATCAAAAGCAATTCGGTCATACATTTTGTAATATCGATAATGAAGGAAATTGGTTAAATGGCTATGTTAAGTCTTTTCTGACTTCTATAATAAGTAGTCGTTTTTATAAAGTATCTTTGATGACTAAAAAACCGGCCAAGTGCGAGTCGGACTCGCGCACGAAGGGTTCCGTACCATTATCGCGAAAAACGGCCAAAAAATCACGTTTGTTGTATGGGAGCCCTACATAAATATTTATTTTATTCTGTTTTTAGTATTTCTTGTTATAGCGGCAATAGAAATACATCATCTGTGAAAAGTTCAACTGTCTAGCTATCACGGTTTATGAGATACAGCCTGGTGACAGACAGACAGACAGACAGACGGTTCGCGGAGTCTCAGTAATAGGGTTCCGTTTTTACCCTTTAGGTACGGAACCCTAAAAAGTAAAAACTTACCAACCTAGAAAATGATGTGGAGCCCTGACACTACCATAGGCATCGCGGTGGACCACGCAGATGATGGTGGTACGAGCTGTACACAATAAAACAACCAATGGTCCACACTACTCTGTATAGCTAAAAGACGACTATATTAAAAATTGGTCCACTATTACTCGTAAACTTGTAAAGCCCTTAGCTGTGATAGTTTTCCTTTAATTTGATTAAATATACTACTGCCTTAAATTTTTCACATACCCAAAAGCAACCATTTAACTGACGGGAGGGGGGGGCACTTGACTCTGATAAAAAGTTGCAAGATAAAGCTTAATTTTACGCAAACGGATTTCTGAATCGAAAAAAATACTACAAAGTGTAAATAAATTTCTTTTCCGAAGTCGGTGTCTTTGGTACCTATTGTTTTCCGTATTTCGACACCGACTTCGGAAAAGAAAGTTTTTCACTATGTAGTGTATTTTTTTTTTTTTATTTGTAATGGGTTTGCTCTTGACTCTAGTCTAGGTCATTGTTGACAGAGACAGAGTCTACGATGGAGTGAGCTTACCCAGAAGAAGCCTGTTCACTCTAACTTTGAAGAGGTTCGGGTTGAATGCGTTCGGAAACACAGACGCAGGTAGTGAGTTCCATTCATTCGCTGTGCGCATTATAAAGGATGTTTGGAAGCGCTTGGTTCGAATTGGTGGAATGGCAACAAGGTAAATTGTGTTAAAAAGTTTATTTATTTTTATCTCTTTTTAGGTTTGATGGGAACCTCCAATTGCCATAAAAATCATATATAGCCAAAGTACATCTTATGACGATTCCAATAAGCCCAAACTCGACTAGGATACATTGTTTTATTTAGGAGTTCCAGTGCCTACCTGCCGGCTTCATCATCAGATCAGTTCGATGGTACCATTTTAATGAGTACTTTTAATTTATAAGTACATATATGCTTCATCATAGTCGTACTATTAGAGATATCGTAGACCCGTGATATACTTAGTATTAAGGAGTTCCATTGGCCATCTGAGGTCTTCTTCACCAGTTCCACTTCACCAAATGATACTTTCTGAGTGCAAATGATTGCATTGTTGATGAAAATGCAAAAATCACTATTTATGTATGCCTATAATATTTGAGGAGTTCCCTCCATTCCAAGATCCCATCATCAGATATTACCTGATGACTATGGGACCAAATGGGTAGTATACCCTTTCAAATGAAAGTAGAATTTTTCGGTCTAGGCGTCTTTGAGTAATCGGTGTATATACATAAAAAGAAGAACAATCGAATTGAGAACCTCCTCTTTTTTGGAAAATCGGTTAAAATGTTTATTTTTTTATTATTTTTTATTTTTATGGGTTTGCTTTTGACTCTAGTCTAGGTCAGAGGTGACAGAGACAGAGTCGACGATGGAGCGAGCTTACCCAGAAGAAGCCTGTTCACTCTAACTTTGAAGAGATTCCGGTTGAATGCGTTCGGAAACACAGACGCAGGTAGTGAGTTCCATTCATTTGCTGTGCGCATTATGAAGGCTGTTTGGAAGCGCTTGGTGCGAATTGGTGGAATGGCAACAAGGTAAGGATGATAACTTGCAGTGCGTCTAAATGTCCGATGGTAGAAGGAGACTGGTGGGATGAGGTCGTGGAGTTCTTGAGCACACTCACCGAAGTACAGTCTGTAGAAGACCGACAAGCAGGCAACTTATAAAAAAGCTGGCGGATGCCAAGCTGTGAAGCTCCGCCAGCTTAACGTCGCCAATGAGCCTCTTGGCTCTACGTTCCACCGAGTCAAGCGCGGCAAGCTGATACATAGCTGAGCCATCCCAAAGGTGGCTGCAATACTCCATACAGGATCGGAATTGCCGTCTGTATAGGGTTAAAAGCTGTCCAGGCGTAAGGTACCTATTGCTACACTCCATTTAGGATGCCCAGTTTTTTGGCCGCAATTTGGGCTTTGTACTCAATGGAGCCGCCGAAGATGAGACTGGATGTCAACTCCATGCCTAGGAACTCGAGCCGATCAGTCACAGGAACAGACGCACCCCGAAAAGTTTTGTTTGAAAATAGTCCTTATTGCAGTAAAAAGACACGACTGTGTTTTGGTGGCGTTAAAGGAGAACAGATTGTCATCACCCCAGTGGGAGACAAGGCTTAAGGTCAAATCTGTCCGCTCCACCATAGCCTCTCTCAAGAAACGAACTTCAGCCACGCTGGTTTTTGCGCTGGAAAAGTATCTCTCTGAGACAGTACTGTCATCTGCGTACCCAACAATACCATGCTGAAGTAGGTCATTGATGTGCAGCAGGAAAAGAATTTCAGATAGAACAGACCCCTGAGGAACTTCGGCATCAATAGCCATAATTTCAGAGAAGCAGCCGTCAATGACTACTCGGATTAACCGTTCACTGAGGAAGTCTGATATCCAGCTACAAAAACCAGCGGGGATACCATAAGCAGGAAGCTTACTGAGTAGACTTGCGTGCCAGACTCTGTCAAAGGCCTTCGAGATATCAAGCGAAACTGCAAGTGCTTCGCCGTGTCTCTCGATGGCTTCGCCCAAGCAGTGCATGACATACACAAGAAGGTCGCCAGTTGACCGTCCCCTGCGAAAGCCATATTGACGGTCACTGAGGAGATTGTTGTCTTCAAGGTAGGTCAGCAACTAACTATTCAGTACCCTTTCCATAACTTTGGACAAAATGGAGGTAATGGCGATCGGACGGTAATGGGCAGGGTCTGCACGGTTGCCTTTTTTAGGCACTGATTGCACATTTGCAAGCTTCCAGGATTTCGGCACCGTTCTTTTTACATGAGAGAGGTGGAACAAGCGTGTTAACACAGGAGACAGTTCTGACGCACACTGCCTCAGCACTCTCGCTGGAATAAAACAGTAGACAAAATCAAATTTGCTAATTTATATTCCTATTTATAGTTATTGTATTTTTTTTTTTTTGAAATTGACTCACACACGTTCATTGTTCCGTTGTTGTTGAATTATGTATTTTACTTATGTTTGCAATATTTTTCAGTATGTAAGAACCATGTTCCTGTTTATCAATTTAATTAATTTACCTGTTAATGTTTTTTATTACTTTATACCTGTACGTAGTGTTATTTTTGGGAGCATCGTCCTCACATATATGAATTTATTAATGTGTGTACTAAATATTGTAAAACACCTATTTTTAAAAAGAGGTAGTATGGAGTTTCTTGTGCGTTCTTCTCCATAACAAGCTACTTTTTCCGAATGCACGGTAGAATGAATTTTTATTACTTGTTATATGTATGACGTTCAAAAGTGCTGCTTACTGGCCCAACTGAAATATTTTTTTTTGAATTTGAATTTGAAAAAATATATTTGACTTTGACTTTGTATATCCATGCCAAAAAATAGCTTGCTGGTACTAAGAGTCTCTGAGCTAAGCTGCGGACGGACGAACAGACGGACATGGCGAAAGTATAAGGGTTCTTTGTCGACTACGGAACCCTAAAAAAGAACTAAACGGGGCAATGGAGCAGAAAAGACAATACAAAATGAGGTGAGGAAGCAGTGAAACTAGATTTTAAAAACTTAATATCGGAGCGAGGTGGTGTTTTATAGTTTCAGCAAACCAACATGAATTTATGTATGATATTCATCAATCATTATCTTGTTAATTCTTTGCATTCGGACTTCCGAGATAAATCACCTATAGGGCGGCAAACTGATGACTTTGCCCGTTTTCCCGCTTAACTTAGGAACCGAAAGTTTACGACCTTTGAATATTCATTGAGGAAATGACACAGTTACTTAAGACCAGTTTTTTTACGTTAGAGCTGAGTAGCTTGGGGATAACATGATGAAAAAGTTGCACGGTGAGTTATTATACGATTTTTATAACTAAAACACTAAATAACCTACAGGTAAGGTTTTGTAAAATCACATCAATTTAAAATTATGTGGAAACTTTAATATTTGGAACCTATAGAAATATGTTTGTCTAAATATAAAAGCATATCTATTGACACTTGAACATGACTAAACAAATGAGGCATTCTTATATTAAAGTTATTTATGTGTAAACCTTACCATACGTCCACAATCTCTCGACAAAGACAAAGACAAAGATATTTTATTTCAAGTAGGCCACCAAGCGGCACTTTTGAACGTTAGGTAGGTACAATAAAATTTACAAGCTATAAAAGTTGATTCTACCGTGCATTCGGAAAGTAGCTTGTTATGGAGAAGAATGCACAAGAAACATACTTACTCTTTTAAAAAAAAAAGTTTTTTTACAATATTTAGTTAGAAAGAAAGAAAGAAAGAAAAATTGTTTATTCTGCACAAACTAAACGCACAATACAAAATAAAGAGTGGCATTCACTATGGGTACAAATTAGCCAAAAGCCTCGTATTTAAAAGGGATTTTTTTTTTGTCTCTTGCTTGATGAGAGCAATACACTTCTATATCTGTGGGTGAGAGACCAAAGACAATTTACTTGCGTAATATGTTTCGACATTACCAAATAAAAACAAACAAAACATTAAACAAAATGCCGATTACTGAGTGGAATACAACAAGAACAAATAGGCTGTGCGTCGCATCTGTGCAAGAATAGGTCATTGCTCAGCTTAATGCCGTGACTTCAGACGAACCTATCGTCAACAGCGCTGATTTTCAGCAAAAACTTCGCGAATGACGTAATGACGTCCCCCCATGTGAAAATACTATAACTTGTAAGCAAAATTTCGTACAAAAATGAGTGTGACTGAACCGACTGAACATGTTGAAAGTAAGTACAAGAACTAAAATAAAAAACATACATCAAAATCTCATTATAAACTATATACCTATGTCTGTATTTATGCGTTACATAATAAAATAAAAGATACATAAACTGAGAGGTATAATAATTACCTACACTGAAAATAAAAATAAAATACTATGGTGTGTGTGTATTCCTAAATCTAATTTAATAATCATTATGTCTTATGCTTAAAAGTGATTATAATAAAATTGAATCTATCCCACCCAGATAATGTAGCTTCAGAACGACAGCTAACACGCCCCAGATGACCGATAGTTACATAAGTACATTCATTAATAAATTCATATATGTGAGGACAATGCACCCAGAATAGCACTACACACTATACTACGTACAGGCATAAAGTAGTAAAAGTACTCACACATGCACTGTGCAGTTATATAATAGAAGCTAGAAAAAAGCATTAACATCCGAAGCAGTTAAGTTATAACCAATCTGAACTGACGGCGTCCGTTCACGTACATGACGCATGAATTGGCACCACCCAGCTCAACCATCATGAAGGGAACCGGATGATCCAACACACGCGCCACCATCAGAGAGACATTTGAGAGAGCATGACACACTCGACTGCCAGGGCACACACAAGTCAACGAACGACACACAGGTACAGTAAATGGTAGATTTACAGTTGGGTACATAGTACTCACACACGTGCTTTGCAGTTATACAATAGTAAGGACAAGATTTAAAGGCAATAAGTCCATTAAATTTTCTATGTAATAATAATAATCCTCTCTCTGTTTTTTACTTTCATAGTCCAATGGGACGGCAAAACGACATAGCCGGGTGAACATCAAGCGCAAGGAGAACGGTTTTACATTCTTTCAAAGGTACGGGGCTGACAGTTTCCTACTGGGCTTATCCCAGTTGTATAAGATCCTTTGTGCCTATTATCTTTGTTTGTTCTGTCTCCTGCTTGATATGGAGTGAACTGAAAATTACGTTATTTTTCCTACTCCTCCGTTAGTCTATTCTGATTAATTGCGTTGAGGGATCCAGACAGTTAAATTCATTCGCTGGGACTTCGTTTAGCTTCATTGCTTCGGTGCTTTTCTGGTGGTTGCCACATGTTGACACTGCCTTTCAGGAGTTGCAGTGGTTTGGTAATAGTGCGATGGGGTTGACAATATCCAAACTCTGGACTGATACTCAGAAGTTTCCAATGCAAAAACTTAATGCCAATTTTCGTGACCTGGAAATCGAACATAGGTCGACGCTCAGCAGTCGCGCTTAGCAAATAGAAGAACTCAATCAAAACGGAACAAAATATCAGTACCAGAACCAAGTAACTCTAGACAATCTTCCCAAGAGATGACGCGAAATATCAAAATCCGTTTCAAATTATAAAGCATACGATATCAACATAATATAATATTTGCTGAAGCAGGGTACACTTCATGAATAAAAAGATGCAATTCACGTCGGATACCAGCGGTTATTGCCGAATAGGATGGCTTTGTAGCAGCTATTCTAGCTCGATAAGCTTGGACCAGGGAGCTGAGATCGTGTAGGAAATAAATTGTGTGGTGAGCTGATTTTTCTTGACCGAAGATACAAAATCTTTTCTGATGCTACCACAATTTTGTACTACACTGTCGATGTGGTAAATGGTCTTATTTTTTTATTTTTGGACTTTCAGGGAAAAGGAGGATGGGATTTTTACCTTTCTAAATCCATCAGCAAGTAGACGGGCCTCGTGACCTCTTAAAAGCCACCCCGGATCCCCACTGTGCAGCGCCTGTTAGGGCATATCCCTGCAATGTTGAATGGTCTACTATACGATTCAAACTTAATAGCAGCTCTATAGTTTGCTACTCGCTGAGAAGTGTCCCACCCTTAACCCGTTGTCGCATGAAATTTCTACTGCGCAGCAACTCGCCATTAAGTTTGAATCAAGTTGTATCAGACGTTCTGCTGGTTTGCTGCCCCGTTTAGTCGTACGAAGCGCTTCTCGAACACTTTTTCTTTCTTTCTTTCTTTCTTCTCCTCCTCATTTTTTATGTGAATAACCAAAGTGTGGAACTCTCTGTCATCGTCTATGTTCCTAACGCACATGTAACCCAACATTATTTAAAAGAAGTGCGAATTGGCAACTTTTGAGATAGCCTAATCATAAGCATAATCACTCTTTAATTTTCCCATTGCTGAGACACAAGTCACCCGTCTGTGAGAGGGTGTCAGCTATAGACCACCATGCAATGACCTCGCATACAGATTGGTAGATGTCACATGTCTTCGAATTATTAATTGCCAGCGGCTACGCCCGGGGGAATGTCAAAAATTATCCCAAGGGAACATATTCCCGGTTTCAAAAGTATCATATGTGCTATTTTAGACTATAGTCTATCTCTGTGCCAAATTTCATTCTGATCTGTTCAGTAGTTTCTGCTTGAAAGAGTAATAAACATAAAAACAAACTCACAAAGGACATGGCCAGATTCTGCCCTCCAAATCAATCAGAATACATAAATGTACAGTAATTATGAATATGTGAAAATTACTTGTAAAATAAATATAAATTAACTGCAAAGTAAAAATTTGTCTAGAACAGGCGACAAAAAATTCCAAAAAAAATATGTTTGTTAATTGTTTATGTATGCAATGCATTTGCGTCTGGATACACGCATAAGACAAACACTGTTTCTGAAGTACGCCTGAAGGTCAGATTAAAATATAAAACAACGACAACTGCAAGAACATATTGCTAAGGTAAATACCTCTAAAATAAAAGTTAAGGTTTTAAGATTATTGCAGACACCATTTTTTGAGCTGCCAAGCGTTATGTCATAATGCTGAAAGCATCGACAATATATTCCAGAGTGTGTATCCGAACGTCTTAGTCATTTTGACGTTTCTACACGCGTGCACTCACTGACTTATTAACCTATGGACTTGCCATACCTACGAAATTAGCGTGCTTACCTACATAAATCGGGCAATTAAGATGGCTGCCCATTCGCCAATGAGGTAGGCCATTTGCAAATGTTTGACAGCACAACTACACAGATAAACGTACATATACGGCACACAACAACCAATTTTACTCGGCAATTAACATGGCGACCGGTCACGCATAGACATGATTTTGACGTCACTCAAAAGTGTTACCAAGTTTAGTCCTTGACAAACATTTAGATGTCTCTCTTTTCATATGCAGCTCTTGGTTAGTTAAAAAGAGACAAAACGCTTTTTGACATGCGTGTGTCGATATTACAGATATTTGTATAACTATTCTTCATATAGTAGAATACGCCGTCTCCATAGTTATCCTACCTCATTGCGTGCACTGCACTGGTGCAATCTAGTCTGTGGTGCAGTCTTGCGTTGATCTTATCACGATGTTATCTTTTTTATAGTCTCTCGCTTCTTCTCTGATCATAAAACTTAAACTATTGTAAAGCCTAAAAGCTTTAATATGACGTACTGTATGTCAATGTACATGAATATTTTTTGTTAGGGCACAGCTCCATACAAATTCTGGCCATGCCTTTTCACGTTTATAATATTACTAGCTTCTGCCAGCGGCTTCGCAGCTTCCCAGAGCAACATATTCTGGGGATAAAAAGTATCCTATGTGCTAATCCAGATTATAATCTATCTCTGTGCCAAATTTCATCCAGATTCGTCCAGCAGTTTGAGCGTGAAGAAGTAACAAACATACAAACACACACACACACACACTCACTCACACACTTTCGCCTGTAAAATATTAGTGTGATTATATTAGTAAGATAGTAGGATTTGAAGGATTTTCAGTTGTGATACATAGCGGTTCCCTTATGATGTTTTCCTTCACCTTTTTTGAGATTGATTTTACTTCATTAAACCGCCTGACTGGATTCGAACCAACAATTTTCAACTCGTATTTCGGGGCCGTAACCATTGGGCCAACACTACTCTCAACCAATTTTTGTTTGAGGTCAAATAAACACCCTAAAAAACTTTACTAATCATTCGGACTTTCAACTCCAAACACTCATTTTCCACATCAAATAACTATAAGTCCTTTACAACCTTATAGTGTAAATAACGAATCATCACATTTACCATAAACAGTCCATTGATCTTAAAAGTTTTACTAGTAAACAACATAACGAGTATTTTTCCACAGCTCAGTAAACCCGGTTAGATAGTTTTCAGATCATAGAACTATGAACAGAAAGAGAATAGTATGAATTTATGACTCTGATGCATTTTTTATTTATGAATTATTAAACCAACTTTGGGAATGGAAGATTAGAATCAATTAAACTTTTGACTATTATACTTTATCTGTACCTTTTAATGGTCTTATAAGTGTAATTCTAGAGAATTAATTTTACAAATTAACAGACAAATACTTTTATCTCTTAGTTATAATTTTGTAAGTTCATAAAAACATACAACTGAGCTGCTTTTGGTCTAACTCAAGAATCTACTATAGGAAACGATGCACACGGGCCATCCAAGACCCACCTATAGTGAGAAGTAGGTTGTGGATAGAAGCTCACCTACCGCCACCTGACTTCTTGAAACCCCAGGAACACCTGCTACCTGGACGTGAACTGCAGTGGCCTATATGGAAAGCACTCAATCGTTTGCGCACCCAAGTAGGCCGCTGCAAACACAATTTGGCAAAATGGGGATTTATAAACCCGTCTTATACCCAGTGTGAGTGCAGTGCCCCTTTGCAAGATATGGCACACGTGCTGGAGTGTCCAAAGTGCCCATACACCTGTACTTTGGAAGACCTTATGCTCGCCACTGACGCTGCAATCGGGGTGGCCACCTACTGGGCCCAAAATTTATAAAGAGTTTTCCATCGACTCTAAAAGAAGAAGACCATAGGAAACGGTCGCTTAGTAGTGGGTGTAGTGCTTTTCTTAAATCATTTTTTCAGGTACTGGTTCAGTCTCGATGAACGATGGACTTATACAAAAGGTCAGCATGAAAAATTAACAAGAATATTTAAAGGATTGTAATTAATTAACACGTCTACATAGTAAGACAGCTTGATGACAAGTAAAAAGGTATCAAAAATACACATCTACCCTACCTACCGATAAAAATCTAGGTGAGATTCGAACACTTCAAAATCTTTTATTTTTTTGGGTCACAGAAATTTTAACTCTATCGATCCAGTAGATTATGAGCAAATTTGCTGTGGCAAGCAGAAGTACACATGAGTAATCTTATACCTAAGACATCGGCCATAAAATATCGGTGTTTAAGACATAATAATGTTCTGCCATCAAGGCCATACATGACAGTGTTGAAAAACCTGCCAAGTGCGAATCGGACTCACGCACGAAGGGTTCCGTGCCATTATCGCAAAAAACGGCAAAAAACACGTTTGTTGTATGGGAACCCCACTTAAATATTTATTTTATTCTGTTTTTAGTATTTGTTGTTATAGCGGCAACGGAAAAACATCATGTGTGAAAATTTCAGCTGACTAGCTGTCACGGTTCATGAGATACAGCCTGGTGACAGACAGGCAGACAGACAGACGGACCGCGGAGTCTTAGTAATAGGGTCCCGTTTTTACCCTTTGGGTACGGAACCCTAAAAAGGTACCAAACATACATATTACTTACCGATAAAAACCTAGGTGAGAAATTTTCAAATCTTTACATTTTTTGGGTCACAGAAATTTTTACTCTATCGATCCAGTAGATTATGAGCAAAATGGCTGTGGCAAGCAGAAGTACACACGAGTAATCTTATACCTGAGACATCGGCCACAAAATATCGGTGTCTAAGGCATAATACTGTTCTGTCAGCAAGCCCATACATGACAGTATTGGTTCTAGAAAAAGTAATTATCAGTCGTGGTGGCCTAGTGGGTAAGAGCTCGCCTCTCGTGCTTGAGGTTGTGGGTTAAAAACCGGGCAATTACCAATGTGAATTTTTCAATTAATAATTATGTACTTTCTAAGTTTATCTTGGACATCGCTCTTCAACATCATCGAATTATAGCTAATTATAAGTGTTTGCTCAATTGGTGTAAATGCTGCAAGGCATTAAAAAAAACCGGCCAATTGCGAGTCGGACTCGCGCACGTAGTTTTCCGTACTTGGTAAATTGCGGTTTACGATTTATGACGTATTAAAAAAAACTACTTACTAGATCTCGTTCAATCCAATTTTTCGGTGGAAGTTGATTTTTTTTTAGTTTTATCATTCTCTTATTTTAGAAGTTACAGGGGGGGGCACACATTTTACCACTTTGAAGTGTCTCTCGCGCAAACTATTCAGTTTAGAAAAAAATTATATTAGAAAACTCAATGTCATTTTTGAAGACCATAGATACACGTACGGTTTTGATGAAAAAAAAAATGATTTTCAGTTCTAAGTATGGGGAACCCCAAAAATTTATTGTTTTTTTCTATTTTTGTGTGAAAATCTTAATACGGTTCACAGAATACATCTACTTGCCAAGTTTCAACAGCATAGGTCTTATAGCTTCGTAAAAAAGTGGCTGTGACATACGGACGGACAGACAGACAGACATGACGAATCCATAAGGGTTTCATTTTTTGCCATTTGGCTACGGAACCCTAAAAATTAAATAAATGAATATACTACTCAAAACAAAATAAGAGCCACTCGTTAGTTTCACATTTCAATGTAATTTAATGAATATTAACTAATTATTAATTAGCAAAATATTGAAGTTACAAACTCTGACCAAAATACTAGACAACTTAAAAAAAAATTGAATCTGAAATTAACTTGTTAATTTGTTTTGATTTTCCTTTGTTTCGTTTCGATTATCTTCATTGTAATCTGAAATAATCGTAATTTTATTTTGTTAATTTATTTAAATAACATCTTATGTTAATATACCACAAGTAATACGAAGAGATATGGATGCAATTACTGCAACCAGAGCTGTTACAATGATACAATAAGGAAATTCGAAGCGGTCTGTGGCTTTGCAACTGGGTTTTCTCGAAAAGCTATACAAAATGCTTGGAATCGCTTTGAAGAGAAGCAGGAGGGCAGTGTTGCAAGAAGGCCTGGTTCTGGTAGAGTTCGCATTACAACTGTTCATGAGGATCGGTACATCCGGTTAAGTGCCCGCCGAGAACGCACAGTGACGGCTCGTAAGTTACAAAATCGCATACGGTTGACAACGGGTACTCATGTCAGTCACCAAAAGATCCGAAGCCGACTGCACGAAGACCAGCAAACATCAAAACGTCGAGTTGTTCGAATTCCTTTGTCCAGGTTTAACGTGCAAATCGTTTAAGGTTCTCCCGTCAATATTTGGACTGGGGCATAAACCAGTGGGCCATGGTGCTTTTCACCGACGAGTACAAAGTAAAGTTTTTTTAATAACGATCGGTGCATTAGGGTATGGAGGTGACGTGGCGATTTTTGGAAGCCTGCATTCATGAAGTTGACCGTTTGGGTGGACCCAATGTAATGATTTGGGGTGGAATAAGTTTACCTGGCAAAACTGAACTCTCTATTTTAAATGAGCGTTCCGAGGAAGACATCGCGCCTCATGTGATCCCATTTGCTCAGCGAATGGGTCCTGGATTCGTCCTGATGCAAGACAATGCCCATGCACACACAGTTCAAGCGACCCAGTCTGTACTGGAAGGCTCTCACATTCAAGTGTCCGGACTTAAATCCGATCGAACACATGTGTGCAGTCTTTCTAACCCTTCGTTTTAATTGAACTCAATTAAAACGAAGGGTTAGATAGACTGCGCATGAGATCTACAACCAGCAGCTACTGATTGACGGTTTGAAAAATTCCTGGCAAGAGATCCCAGCTGAAAACGTGAGGCATTTGATCGAGAGCATGTATTCCAGGCTACAGGAGTGCATAGCCAAAAGTGGAGGGTGATAGCCGTTATTAAAGAATAAACAAATAAATAAAAAGTGTTATTTTTTAGTTTTTCGTGACTTTTTTTATTTGTGTTTTTTATCATAAATTGTAATTTTAACCAAAATTGAAATAAACATAATGATTTAATTTATTCAATATTACATATGTACATACTTAAACACTAAACAAAAGTAAACTTTACAAAATTTAAATTAAACTAACTACTTACACTATATACAAAAGAAAGGTACACTTAGGCGTCGAATTACTCATTAATTAATTGATTTCAACAGTTACTAGCCTACACGGTAAACAATGACATTGTTTTATGTTTACGTAAATTAAACAATGTGATAGTCTTATATTTTTTTTACATATATAGTGTACTCAGTGTTGAAAAGCTTAATAATAAATAAATACCTAGTTGCTCTTATTTTATTTTATAAATAATAAATAAAAATAAAAACTGTTTATTTTCAGACAACTTAATCGTTCATAGAAAAGTTAGTAACAGAAATCTTATTAACTATGTTAGTGCACTATAATAATAAAATAATAAAACGTTTTATTCGTTAACAAAAGTTGGTTTAACAATATCGAGGTTGACTTCTCCTTTTAAGTGTGAAAACACCTGTGCCAGGAGAGGTCGCTCTCCCATAACTTGATTACATTTATGTATCTAAATAACTTATATTAAATCTATTTGATTGTGTTAATAGAAAAATTTACTAAATATATGTGAGTGCGCATGCAATGGTGCGCACGTGTGTGTGGAAGTGAGTGTGAGTTAGGGTGTGCGTGAGTGTGCAAGTGTGAGTGAGAGTTAGGGTGTGCGTGTGTGTGCGTTTGTGTGTGAGCAAATATATAACGAGATATATATTTATTTATTTAATGTTTTATACATACACTAGTATTATATATACACTAAAAATAATAATGGGAATAAAGTTACATAGGTAATTCGTTTCTCCATTAACCTGCACCTTTCACATGCAGGTCAGTGAATCGACGTATGACTGGTGAGGCCATTCTGTCCGCTATCATTCTCAGGATACCGTTTCGGCTCCCCCTCATACTGCGCACCACACACATGGTTTTCTTACGCATAACTCCATAGGAATCTTCCATGTGCGCATCTGCAAATATGCTTGAAGCACTACAGTACCGAGGAAGCCGCACCAGAGTCCTGAAAATGTTATTATATTGGACTCGGAGTGCACTAAAGGCCGGCTTTGTGAAACTGGTCCATAGACCATCCGTGTAGAAGCTTTGACAATATGTTTTAAATAACGTTACTTTAACGTCAACTGTACAACGAGCGAATCTATGCGCCAGTATATTTCCACGTACCAATAACGCCCTCCACTCTCTTTCTATATCCCGGTCATCTGATAAAGTTTCTGTCACAACATGACCAAGGTACCTAAACTTAGCAGCCTGTCTCAAGTGGACCCCATTTAGGCGCAGCGCAGGAACACTATTGGGTTTTTTGTTTTTACCAACAAAAACCATAAACTCACTCTTTAGTACATTATACTTTAAACCATGTTGCTCCGCATAGGTCTCACAAGATTTTAAAATCTTCCTCAGTCCGCCAATTGAAGGCGTATAAATTGATTAGCAATAAAATTGACAGAGTCTAAAAAGTATGGAATGGACAGTCTTTCTGTACTCCATAGAATGTATTTGTTTAGAATCACCAACATACAAAACAAAATACAGAAAATATAAAGATTATACAAATTTACCTGTTATTATACATATTCAATTATATGTAATCACAGCTTACAATGTCTCTAGAATGTCACATTTGTCTCTTATATTACATAGAACATAAACCAAACAAAAATACGCAACTTACTTAGTTATCGTTGCTTGTTTCCGTTGTTAATACAAACAAAATCATTGGAGACATTGTTAAGAAAATAGAATTATGTGAGACAATTGTTTGCAGCAGGAAATTGAATGCCGACCTTCGACGTACTTCGGCTTGATCGAGAGGTCCAAGCGATTTACTGTGGATTTATGTTCATGCTTGTTTTGTTATGGACTTCGAATATTCAATCTGGGTCATTGGGTCATTTTGAGGGTCCGAAAACTGACAGTTTCATCCCACCCATACGTACAAAGCGTTTTGCGAATACTTTCATTGTACGCACAGCTAAGGAGTGGAATTCCTTGCCGGAGTCTTTGTTTACTGATAGCTACATTTCTATGGCTACAACCTTGGGGTCTTTAAGTCAAGAGTGAATAGGTTACTTCTAGGTAAGCATGCTTCACCGTCGACCACATAATGGCTTAGCATCAGGCGAGATAGTGATCAAACGCGAGCCTATAGACAAATTTTTTTTTTTTTTTTTTTACCAATTTGGCATTATTGTTAATATTTGTAAGTTTTTTTAAGTTTCTGTTATCTTTTTACTTACAACAGAGATCAACAAAAAAATAAGACTGATAAATAATGTACGGTGAACCCGCACATTTGCGCGCATTCATTAAATAGGTTAAGCAACATCAGCGTTTGCATACGCCCGATTTCGTAAACTAGCTAAGTAAAAATAAATCAGTGATTTTACCTAGAGTTGTAAAAAAGTGGTATTTTTTCTGAGATGAAAAAATACGTTTAAAAAAACATGAATAAAAAAACAGTTATTTTTCTGGAATAGGTTTTTTTTTTCAAGAGTATGAAAATAAAATATGGTATCTTATCTTATCTTATGGAGGAGAAATACCTCGGACACTTCGACCCATTGGGATCTTTTGTGGTCCCCTAGATAACTTACTCCTCCTCATTCTCGTTGAAAACCGTTTTCATGAGTTTTACAACGAGACCAGGAGATATGAGCCTATAATCTTCTGGTTTTGGGTATCCAACCCCTAGGAGACTCATTCGCTTACCAGCCAGTGCATCGCATGTGCACAGTAGGTGCTCCATCATCATCCGTGATTCCATTTTGGATCCATCAGTGTACCACACCAGACTGTCTTGTTCTGGTGGATCAAGTCCCTTCGTCCAGTCCTCTATTGTAGGGATTTGGACCTTGAAAGACCTCTCAAACACAAACATAGTTTGAATTTTATCGGATAACATGCTTGTTACCCGATCCAGGTCTTCATTCTCATCGAACTTTGTATGGTTAGTCTTTGGCTTAGAGGCATCCCATAGTCCAGCGACAGCGAGACGATGTAATGTCTTCATTGCCTCGAATTCAACCATCATATGCAGAGGAGGGATATTGAGGTATCTCTCAATCGCTGCCGTAGGTGTTGTCCTGAAAGCACCCGTGATGCCGAGACACACTGTTCTTTGTAACCTGGTGAGTGGCGCTTTGCACGAGGCAAGCTTTGTTCTTGGCCACCACACTATGCTGCCGTATGTGATAATAGGTATTATCATTGTCCGGTACAGCCATCGTATCACTTTGGGCTTTAGCCCCCAAGTTTTACCGTAGGTAGAACGACACATGCTGAACACTCGTAAGGCCTTTGTCGTAATATTTTCCACATGAGTTTTCCACCTGAGTTCTTTATCAAGCGTTACACCCAGATATTTAACTTCGGTGGACCAGGGCAGTTTTATTCCATTGAGGGAGAGTTCTCCTAGGTTTCCTAGTTGTCTCTTCCTCGTGAAGGGAATAATGACTGCTTTGCTTGGGTTGATAGAGAGGTGGTTCACTGTACACCATTCCTCTGTCATCCTCAATGCCTGTTGTAATAATCCAGACACTATGTTCGGGAATTTACCATTGACCATTATGGCTATGTCATCCGCATAGCCTACTGTGTAGAATGGTCCGGTATTGAGTTTGGTTAGTAGCGAGTCTACTACTAAGCACCACAATAATGGTGACAGCACTCCGCCTTGCGGACAACCTCTTGTTGTTTTTGCACTAAGTCTGTCTCCCATTAGTTCCGATCTGACTGTTCTGCTTCTCAGCATATAGTCAATCCAGTTGCACGTGGTATCATTGATGCCATGTTCCTTTGCAGCAGTGCGTATGGACTCAAATGTTGTCTTGTCAAAGGCTCCCTCTATGTCGAGGAAAGCCCCGACACATATTTCTTGTCCCTCTAGCGCAGCCTCGGCTCGACTCGCAACATAGTGCAATGCCGTTTCCGTAGATTTGCCGGGGCTGTAGGCGCATTGTAGTTTATGTAGAGGGAATACTTTCAGAGGACCCTCTCTTAAGTACCTGTCTACCATTTTCTCCAGAGTTTTCAAGAGAAAGGATGATAGACTAATGGGCCTGTAAGCTTTAGCTTCTTCATAAGTCGGTCTGCCGACCTTCGGTATAAAGGTGACTTTGACCTCCCTCCATGCTTTGGGTACGTACCCAAAGGCTATGCAGGCTCTGTAGAGCTTACTCAAATGGGGTATCAAAACAGATGCCCCTTCTTGCAATAGTATTGGGTAGATGCCATCAGGACCAGGGGATTTGAGTGGCTGGAAGCCCGCTATGGCCAGCTTCAATTTATTTTCATCTACCACTTTCTTTGCCGTGAGCCAGTTATTTTTGGACGTGTGCCTTGTAAGCTCGTCCCTTGTGACTGGTTCCTCTTCATCGCTATCGCGCAGTATACATTCTGGGAAGTGGGTCCTAAACATCACGCCCAGAGTGTCCTGTCCAGTTTCCGTGAGTTGCCCATTCTCATCCCTTACAGATGCTAGTGGGTTTGTCTTGGTCAAGGACATTGCTTTGCACAACCTCATCCCATTTGGCAGAGTTTCGATGGAAGTGCAATGCTGCCGCCAATTAGTTCTTCTGGCCTTGCGTACCGCCGTGTTATACCTTGTTAGCATGCTATGATAGCCAGAAAAATCCTTCCTGGCTTTTGCATCATTAAAGGCCTGTCGTGTTTCCTGACGTATTTTGGCTATTTCAGGAGTCCACCATGGTACCTTTTTGCCAAAGGCCTTCTTCTCTGGGCAGTTATCTTCCCATGCACCGATGATGCCTGCCTTGATTCTGTCCGCTTCAAATTCTATATCCAGTATGGAATTGAGCTTACCTTTAGGGCTCCCTAAATTTACTTTGAGGTCCCTCCTGTATGAGTCCCAGTTTGTATACCTTGGGTTTCTCCTTCGTCTAGTTTCGGCTTCTCCCGTCGTCCTAAACCTAAAGCATATATAATTATGGTCAGACAAAGAGATTTCGTCCGACACATTCCAATTTTCAATATGAGCGCTGGCCCTGTTTGAAGCCAGCGTAAGGTCAATAACTTCAGTCCTCGCAGAAGTCCTAAAAGTAGGTTTATTGCCTACGTTAAGGATTTGTAAAGAAGAGCTTACCACAAAGTCCAACAAATCCTCCCCTCGTTTGTTGACATCCGAGCTGCCCCAAACGACGTGGTGTGCGTTCGCATCGCAACCAAGTATCAGGTCAAGGTTCTTTTGGTTGCCGTAATCAACCAGTCTTCTGATTAGTGGTGTTACTGGTTCTTTTTGTTCATATGGGAGATAGGCAGAGGCAAGGATGATTCTCCTTTTCTCTGTTCCCGTCCCCACTTGGATCAAGGTTGTTGTGAGATCCCTGTAACAGAAAGTACGTAAGGGCATTGCCTCTATACCGCCCCTGATATAGATGCAAGTCCTCGCGTCATTAGTTGGACAGTCATAGAGCACCATGCCTCCTGTCCCACCTAAGCCTTTTATAGTCCCCTTATACAGATAAGGTTCCTGTATCAAGGCAACGTCGTATGTGTTGAGCTTCAGTTGCCGAGCCAGAAGGGCAGTAGTGGCTCTGCAATGATGCAAATTAATTTGTACACACCTTAGTCCCTCCATCTTGGATGATTTTGATGGGTCTGTGTTGATATGGGAGGGCCTTAGTCTTGAGGCCCCTCCTCCATCGCCTGGCTCTCCTCGAGAGCAGTCGGCGACTCGATACCCAGGGTGTCGAAGTCCCCGAGGATGTCATCCTCGTGGTCAGTCTCAGACACTCTGGTCCCAATCTCTGTTGCCTGCGCTGCGCCGTCAGCAGAGATTTCTTCAATGGCCTCCCCATGTTGTGGTGGTCCATCCTCGGAGGGCTCCACTTCTGCTTCCGCAGCAGGCGCCTCTCCCTTGTCTTCTTCCAGGAGCTTGAACGAGTATCGTTCAATCCCTCCTGAAAGAGAGTAGCCCGCGGCCTTGATGACCCCAGCGGACACCCCGTCCATGAGGACGATACGACGGATGCCGGTCTGCTCAGTGAGCGTATTCACGACCTTCCAGTCGTTCGTCCTCAAGGTAGGGTTGAGTCGCTGGAGCAATCGAATGGCCCGGGCAGAGACTTGCAACGCCAGGTTGCGACTCTTCCATGCCATTTTGACTGGCTTTGGAAGGTCCCTGGCGTCAACAACCTTGAGTTTCAGGGCACCAAGTTCCACATTGTGGATGGCACTCCGAAACCAGTTGGCTGCATCAGAGTTGTCGCAGGATACATGAATTGCACCTGCGACGACTCCGGAAAATAAAAATATGGTAAGATGGTTATCATATATGAGTCGATATTTTTTTTTTAGTTTAATAAGAAAATACCATTTGTTTTTTGTTAATTATTACATAAATGTCTTAAAATAATTAGCAACATCCACTAAAATTTACCATTAACTGACGGGGATTTTCCTAATTAGAAATAAAAGATTTATATAATTAATGTGATCCACATTAGTATGACAGTTACTATATTTATTGTATGGTTACGTTTTTAAGGTTCCGAAGTCAACAAGGAACCCTTATAAACACATCAACACGGTCTAGGGATATTTCATACTCAATTAAATAACTCGAAAAGTACTGGCCGCATTGGAATCTTTTATACACCGATTTGTTTGTAATTTTATCTCAGACTAATTCCAAATTCAAATTTTTGAAAATTATTTTGTTTCGGTGGCATAAAAATGTCTTGATGTGTAGGAGAGGGAATTTTCATTTGTGCGAAATATAGAAAACAATACAAATTACGTTTAGTTACAGTTTTTTTTCATTTATAAACGAAAAATAAAGTTAAAATTGAGGTATTGTAGCCATGCAACGCCAACATTTGACGAGGGCGGAGATGTTACGAGTTGTGGGAATGTCCAGCTGGGTCTGTTCAGCGTAATGTTGCTGAGGCCATAGGGACCCACCAAAATGTAATTTCAAGATTGTGGACACGCTATCGTGCCACAGGTGAAGTAGCGGAGAGGCACCGGGGGCCAAGTCGCATCGCTACCCCCAGACAAGACCGATTTTTGCAAATTACTGCGCGAGCTCAACCAAATGCAACGGCGACTCAATTGGTCCAAAGGCTGCGAGTGGAACACCAAGTGCTTGTGAGTGACCAAACTGTAAGAAGGCGACTGCATGAAAGCAATCTACGCTCTCGTAGACCACTACGGGTCCCACCTTTACGGAGAGGCAATCGTGGACGACGATTAGAATGGGTTCGGACCCACGTGGACTGGGGCCGTGAGCAATGGTCCAATATGCTGTTCACGGATGAATCCAGGTTCGGCTTCCATCCAGATTCACGAAGGACGCGTGTTTGGCGAGTTCCTGGACGATGGAGCCGTCTTCAGAACCCTCAGGAAGTTCACCCATACCAAGGAGGAACAATTATGGTTTGGGCAGGAATTCGTCTTGGAGGACGGACGGATCTCGTTTGGGTGCGGGGCAATATGACAGCAGAACGATACGTCCAACAGGTGCTGGGGCCCGTAATCTTGCCCCACAGAACACAAATGGGGCAAGATTTCCTGCTCATGCACGACAATGCCCGGGCACACACGGCGAGAACGGTAGCAGCTTGGTTACATACACACAATGTTAGGGCCTTAGACTGGCCTGCTCAATCGCCAGATCTAAATCCCATTGAGCATGCGTGGGATATGCTGCAAAGAAGAGCTCTGAAGGAAGTTCCTGAAAATCTGGCTACAGAAGATCATTTTGCGCACCTCAGAAGGACATGGGATAATATTCCGCAGCAAGACATTGACAACCTTGTTCTGAGCATGCCGAATCGTTGCCGATGTGTTATGAACATCATGGGCACTTTCTCAGACTACTAACTTCAAGTTTATAAACACAAATTAAATGATTTTCTATTTTTTTCAGTTTTTACTCATAAATTAAAAGTTAATTCATGTACGGTTTCCGTCTATGCTTAATTTTTTTTCCATAAAATCCTGAAATTTTAATCGAAGTACCTTAACCATTATTAAAAAATGGTAGAATATTAAATAACGTATCTTTTAAATATATACATGTCATATAAATAATTAACACATTGATAGTAATTCGCTTTTTTAAAAATATCCCTAGACCGTGTTGATGTGTGTAGTTTCGCTCTGTCCATCTGTCCGTCCGCAGCTTAGCTCAGAGAATCTACGTACTAGAAAGCTATAATTTGCATGGATATACATATTAATAATTCCGACAAAGTGGTAAAATAAAATCATGAAAAAAAAAAAAAAATCGGGTACCTCCCATAGTCATAAAGTGGGGATGTATTTTTTTTTCTAATCTGTCCCATGGTGTGGGGTATTGTTAGATAGGCCATTCAAAAATATTATGGGTTTGTTACAACCATTTTTCGATTAAGAGATCTGTTTGCGTAAAAATAAGCTTTAATTTATGTTAGAGTCAAGTGTCCCCCCCCTGCCAGCGAAATGGTTGATCTTGGCTATGTGAAAAAAATCACGGCAGTAGCAAATATAACGAAATTAAAAGGCAACCTATCACAGATAAGTAGGCTTTACAAGTTTACGAGTAATAGTCGACCAACTTGTAAAATGTACATACAATATACAACCCGAATCTCTTCAAAGTTAGAGTAAACAGGCTTCTTCTGGGTAAGCTCACTCCATCGTCGACTTTGTCTCTATCACCTCTGACCTAGACTAGAGTCAAGAGCAAAAAAATGTCTTGACCACCATCAGGTGAGATGGTGGTCAAGCGCGAGCCTATATATGATAAAAAAAAACCATCACAAAAAATAAAATAAAAATAATGTACTTGGCATAGTAAAAAAATTGTACAAATGCCATTGAAAAATTACTTAAATAACGTTGTTAGCTGTGTAAAACAGAGTAAATATATGCTTATGAACCATGCAAAAATAAACAAAAATAAAATCATAACAGGCTTTACAAGTTTACGAGTAATAGTCGACCAACTTATAAAATGTACTTGGCACAGTAAAATTTTTGTACAAATTCCATTGAAAAATTACTTAAATAACGTTGTTAACTGTGTAAAACAGAGTAAATATATGCTTATGAACCATGCAAAAATAAACAAAAATAAAATAATAACAGGCTTTACAAGTTTACGAGTAATAGTCGACCAACTTATAAAATGTACTTGGCACGGTAAAATTTTCGTACAAATTCCATTGAAAAATTACTTAAATAACGTTGTTAGCTGTGTAAAACAGATAGTAAATATATACTTATGAACCATGTAAAAATATACAAAAATAAAATCATAACATCCTGCATAATAATGGTATATAAATACCATTATTATGAAGGATGTTGTGATTTTAATAATATAATAATGTGTAAGTTCGAATAACGCATTGGAGTGGCCAGGCCGAAAGAGAAATAAACGAGGAGCGTGCGCGCAAGGATCCAGGAACAAGCCATACCATTCCCCGTGGCTCTAACGCGCGCTCGTATCGGCTCCTTTCGCAATTCGCACCCGCGGTGGTACTCAAATAGATAATATTTTTTTAACTTCAGTTGCAAAGTTGGATTTTATAACTCCTTCTTCAGTTACCAGTTAGTTCTTATTCAGTTTAAGTCAATACTTAATGAGTTACATCTAGACAAGCGTGCTTCACCGTAGACCACACCATCGCTTACCATCAGGCGAGATAGTGGTCAAACGCGAGCAAATAGATTTAAAAAAAAAACATCATCCTATGTGGGTGTGGGTGTGGTTTTAGACGTTGTGTGCCACTGAAACCGTTTTAATGTTCATGTAACAACAACAAAACCCCCTTCTTAGTCCGCATTATTATGCAACTTCGGAACCCTATCACTGCGCGTGGCCCGACACGCACTTGGCCGGTTTTTATTTTTATAATAAATGACATAAAGTATTTAATTGATACAATGTTTTATATCACCTACATTGTATCATGTATGGATGTCTGTTTATAGCATCGTTTGCTGAGGTCAGCAGGTCAGAGGATGGGTGACCATATTTACATAGCGAGTTTCCTCCGTGCATCGGAAAGCAAGTTAAGCCGTTGGTCCTGGTTGTAATTTGAAGATTATTGACAGTCGTTAAGGGTAGTCAGAAGTCTAAAATTTGATAACAGTCTGGGCAAGAGGTATTGCGTTACCCAGTTACTGGGTTTTGGAGGTCAGATAGAGGCAGTCTTCTTCTTAGCGTATCTATAACAAATATAACATCCAAGTATTATGTTTGGCCCAGAATTATGCCTCGGCAATGCCATCCGGCGATGAAGCCTTATGGTTCTCATAAGCACGTTGACAGGGCAAGTCGGGCCAGATAAAAGGTGGGCCATGGTCTGCGGAGAGACGGCGCACAAGCACTTAAGTTTGGAGCCATCTGAGAATCCAGGTTGTCTTTGCTGCGGCCGACCTGAGTGCGGAGTCTATTTAGAGTTTTCCAGGTCGGCCATGACAACGCGTGCCCAGGCGGGAGACTCTCTGATGGCTTGATGAAGTAGTCAGGAGGCTTCGTGCGCCAAAGATCGCATCTCTTCGAGGTGGCTGACTTTGGGGTCATCATCAGCCTGTTAACGTTTGCACTGCTGGGACATAGGCCTCCTCTCAGTGAGAAGGAAAGGGCCAAAATTCACCACGCGTGGTCCTTATCGGACGGCGAGTTACGCATTACACGCCGTCCGCAAGCCCGCGCCTACGGTGGCCGGGAATCGGCTTGCGACACCCGGGGGTGCCGGTTGCCCCACGATGTTTTCCTTCACCGTTTGTAGAGCAGTGGCCATGAAATCATTTACATAAAGTAATGCGCCTGCCTGGGTTACCACTGGGCCTACACTGGCCACCTTTGGGGTACCGAGCTGTAATTGTGCATTGGGTGGCGTGGGTTGTTTTCTAGGTTCACCATCTCTAGGCGGCTTGCTGTAATCCTGCGAATTTCCGGGGCCGCAATACCAATCAGTGGATACAGCATTCGTACAGGAGTCAATTAAAGGCAACCTGTGGTATTGTGACTGGGGTGCGTGACAGGAGCCTCCTCGAGCGACGTACCATCCGACATTCCATTACGTCCGGCGCACCCTTTGACAAAACGGTTGGCGCAGTGCTGCGCTGCGTTTCGCGGGTTCGATTTCTTCACGGAACAAATATTTGTATAGCCTACTGATAGTTGTTCCGGATCTGGGTGTCTTGTGTATGTGAGTTTAAATTATTGTAAACGCACCCACGATACAGAAGGATCCCTAGTTTGAGGCAAAGTTACGGCCAAGTGATATTCTATCACCAATAGCGTGGCGATAGCGATTGTCAAAAAGGCAACATTGTACAAAGACCTTATACGTAGAAGTATAAGGTCTTTGACATTGTATGAGATTGACAAGCGATATTGAAAACTCGCGTGATCAATCCCTTACATTTCACTTCGTGTTTGAATGGCACCAGATGTGCATAATTTACACAATTCCGCCAATGTCAGGGTTGACTTAATATCCTATGGCCCCTAGCTGGGCTTCCACAGTAGTCTTCCATCGAGACCGGTCTTGAGCTTCGTGCTTCACCTCGCTCCACGTCATTCCGAAACTCGTCGCTTCAGCCAATACGGTGCGTCGCCATGTTTGACGGGGACGGCCTCGCTTCCTTTTTCCTTGAGGATTCCAATCCAAAGCCTGTTTAGGAATGTGATTGGAATCCCTCCGGAGCGTGTGACCAATCCAACACCATTTACGCCGCTAGATCTGGCGGTCGAACGGGGTCTCGTGGCATCTCTCCAACAGCTCTACATTAGAGATGATCTCGGGCCAGTAAATTCCGAGGATGCGACGAAGACATCGGTTGACGAAGACCTGGATTTGGCGTGAGATGTCCTTTGTTACCTTCCACGTTTCGCACCCGTAGATCAGCACGGATTTGACATTGGACCCGAAGATTTTAACCCTTCGGGTCAGTTGTTGTCAGGGTTACAGAGGATAAACTCCCTTACATTTCGACTGTCACCTTCGCTGACATCGAATGCCACTTGTCTAAAGCCTCAGGTTGGTTAACCCAAAAAAAACATTGCCCGACTCGAGAATCGAACCCTGGACCGTGATGTCCGGCTGAACAGTATCGCTAGCGACTGGTAAACCGACGAGGTGTAAAATAAATAGTCTTTATTTCGTACTTTATTCTTAGAATTAGACATACTCAATAGGTTACTTCCAGGCAAGCGTGCTCCATCATAGACCACATCATCGCTTACCATCAGGTGAGATGGTGGTCAAGCGCGAGCCTATATAAGATAAAAAAAAGAAAAGAAAAAAAGACATCAGTGAAACCTAAAAAGAAGATTTTGATATCGAAAGATTTTTTTGAAATTCGACTTTGTCTCTGTCACCTCTGACCTAGACTAAAGTCAAGAGCAAACACATAAAATAACAAAAAAATTATGTATTCAGCTGCATAAAATTACCCACGCCAAAAGCCGACTTCAACATATTTTGCAAAATATTAAGCTCATGAGAGCAAGTAAACATTTTTCAAGTCCCACCTCTAACCTACGATATTATCCTTCAAAAAACTCCATGTTACACGGAAAATGTTCACAATAACTTTGTAAAATAACATTCTTTGGATATAAAAGGCACATTGTACTCCACAAAGGAAACTAATATAGAATGCCATCAAAATTATGAACGCGGCTGAGTTTATGTGCTTCAATTGTAAACTTTTTGTA
Source organism: Orthosia incerta (assembly GCA_948252205.1). Lineage (NCBI taxonomy): Eukaryota > Metazoa > Arthropoda > Insecta > Lepidoptera > Noctuidae > Orthosia > Orthosia incerta. Next base: position 27,555,774 of record OX411755.1, on the reverse strand, counting down.
ATAAAATGTGGTGTTTTTTGTACCTGGCCTAGAAAATAAAGGGGCAGATCTATTGCTGAATTTACTACTTCGTGTACAGAAATAATGAATCGTTTTGGGACGTGATAATGTAAAATGTATTCTTTGTGTACGGATTAGTAATCAAATTTAAACCATATTTCGATTACCAATATTAGAACAACTTTTCAATATATTAGAACAACTAGCTTCTGCCAGCGGCTTCACCCGCGTGAATGTCGATAATTATGCCAAAGGAACATATTCCCGGGCTATCTTATATGCTATTTCTGATTATAATCTATCTCTTTGCCAAATTTCATCCAGATCCGTTCAGTAGTTTTTGCGTGAAAGAGTAACAAATATACAAACACACATTCACGAACTTGCACCTTTATAATATTTACTAGTACGTTAAAAACTGCAGGATTAATTTTATAGCGAGTCATTTAGTGTCCGACCGACAGTTCGGTTTCGGTTTCGGTTTCGGTCGATTTTCGGCAAAGAAACGAGTTTCTGTTTGGCGGCAAACCTGCCGAAACTATGACCGAAACCGAAACTGCATTCGGTAGTACTCGCGCTGTGATCGAACATGTTCGGCCCGTTAAAATCCATCCAAGCGAGTAAGCGACGAAGTCACTTTGCCGCGTCCACGTGCCTAATGTCATGTCGTGACTGGATTGTGTTTGCAGTTCGTTTTGTTTGTTGTGAGTTTTTGTCTGATTTATTTTGAATTCGATAAATTTTCATTTTTTTTTTCTAAAATTTGGGGTTGTTATGTTGATTATCATACCAATAAGTGAAAATGTCGAATACTACATAGCTATGTGAATTAAACATAAAAAAATAAAGACTGACTGATTATAATAACGTTTTTCCCCTCAAAAAATTGTCCTTGTAAGGTAGTTTCGGTTTCGGTTTCTGCCGAAACTGGGACTGTTGCCGAAATTCGGTTTCGTTTTCAGATTCGGTCGTAAAAACCAATTTAGTCATAATGCAGAATTTAGTCATAATCCAGTTATGTTGTTAAAAACACGCTGGAGGCTGAAACCTGAAGCACTAGCGTTACTGAAGTATATGACAACTTTTTAACTTTCTTTTTCTTTGCTACGGTGTTTTTTGACACTTATATTTAGGAACCTTCCTGATGGCGCAACGCAATTTAAGTTCAAGTCGTGAGAGGTACAGGTGGTTGTGCGTGCTGGGCGGGCCAGAAAGTGGTGCATATCCTGTGAAGAGAATCCATACTGACACCATGTTTGGGATGGGTCAAGGATACCCCATTTTACCAGGTTGTCTCTGCAGTGACCAACCTGGATCCGTTATCGGTCCAGAGGTTTCCAAATTGACCACTGTAGTTTTCGTCCAGGTGGGAGATACTCTGCCAGACTGATGAAGTGTGGAGGAGTGGAATGTCGGTTCCTCCACAGTTAGGAATCTTTTACGACTCTTCAAGCGCGCAGGTGAGAGTTGGTGTCCGTACGGGGGTTGACGGTTGTCTCGTTCTTGTTTTCCCTTCTATATACGGCTGGCTGTTTAGCGGCTAATGTCCTGTGGCGCTATGCCCGCCAGTGGATACAACATCTCAGGGGGTTACGATGCGACAGGTATCATTCAGCGCTACATCGAGTTCTTCAGCGTGAACAATGTCACATGCAAACTCCCTCGCAGAAAAAGGAAGACGTAGGCCGTAGAACCTATGGTGATCACACTAATATTATAAAGTTTTTGAGTGTGTGTGTGTGTGTTTGTATGTTTGTTACTTCTTCACGCTCAAACGGCTGTACGGATCTGGATGAAAAAGTCAAAATATATATAACGCTAAATATATCTATACTAATATTATAAACGAGGGTAGTTGCAAATAGCACCGATAACAGCTGTTTTACATTGCTCCAAACAAATTAATCTGTAAATGTGTTCTAAACCTATCTATTAAAGCTGAAATCGCAGAAATAGTTATTGTTAGCAGTGCTTCAAAGAGTGAAATCGAAAAACCGAAGTTCTATTTGTGAAAACATTGCCAAATACTAAGTTCAATAAGGACGAAAACAAAGTGAACTAAAGGATTTTAAAACATGAAAATCGGATTTTACCAATAGTTCTACACAACATCCATGAAAGCATACAGACAGTGAGTAAAAATTCCATGTTTTGATTATTAAATATCATAAAGTTTACTCTAAATATGCAATAACGGAATTTCACGTCAATATTTGCTACAGCGCCATCTGTTGTTGAATAGGAGAACTAAAAATCGACCGAATCAACGTTTTTCAATATTGTGAGGGCAACTAGCGGCATCTTTTAGCGAGTAGAAGCATGGAGAACATTGCAGCAATACTTTTGGCGATTCAGAAGGAACTGGCAGACCACAAACAAGAAATGAAGGCCATGGAAACCAATTTAACAAATAACATAAATATTTCGTAAAATATTAACAACGAAAAATTTTACGAAATGGATATAAAGTATAAGACATTGGAAGATAAAGTACAAACACAAGAAAACCGTATTGAATACTTAGAAAGACAAAACAAAAGGAATAACATCGTGTTGTTTGGGGTCGAAGAAACGGAAAACAACTACGATCAACTAGAAGATATTGTTCTAAACGTTTTTAACAAAGACATGAATGTGCACTTTGAAAAGTATGAAATAGAAAATACAAATCGCTTCGGGAAAAAAGGGACAAACCCTAGACCTATTTCCGTAACAATATCAACTTCCGGCAAAAAGATAAAGCTGCTACAGAATAAAAAACGTCTTGGGAATTGCAAATATTATATAAATGATGAATTTCCGCCGAAGGTTCTTGCAAAAAGAAGAGAATTACAAAAATAAGTTAACCTTCTCAAGGCAAAGGGGACAAAAGCTGTAATAAAGTACGATAAGCTAGTCATACTAAATGAAAAGAGCAGTAACCACCCGAACATCGTTCACCGTACCCAGAAGAGGAACTTGTCTCTTTCACCGGAAGAGAATAGGAGCGTCAACAAAGACTGTACTGTAAAGCAAACTAAAAAGAAAAACAAGAACGACATTTCCTCCTTCTTCACGCCAAGAAGAGACGTCGGAGGAGACAACTTCTCTTCAACATCAACATCCGGCACAAAAAGCCAAGTAAACCAAAAAACATGCGATTAGCAACTAACACGAGCCCCTCCTCCATCATCCCCAGTACGGCTTGTCACCGCGGGGATTTGCGACTATAACCCTCCAGAGCTAAAAATCGACAACAAATCATTGTACATATGCACGTTCAACGTTAGGTCTCTATCCACCACAGAAAAAATACTAGAGCTAAAGGAAGCAATAAAAAATATTAAGTACGATGTCGTCGGACTTTCGGAGGTAAGCAGGCTGGGCACGAATATTATCGAAGACGACGACCACATACTCTTCTACTCAGGAGAATCCATTGGCCAACACGGAGTGGGTTTTCTAGTAAACAAAGAACTCAAGATGAATATTGAATCTTTTCAAGGCATCTCCGGTCGAGTATGTACCCGACAACTCAAATTCAGTTTCGGTATTATGACGCTCATACAAGTATACGCCCCGACAGAGAGAGCGGATGACAGCGAGGTCGAATCTTTTTACTTAGATATACATAAAGCTCACGACTTGGCTACGAGTTCCATAGTTATCTGCATGGGTGATTTCAACGCCAAGATAGGCCATCCCAAGAAAGAAGAATCCACTGTCACGGGTCCATTTGGATACGGTAAACGAAACTCCAGAGGTGCTAGACTGCTGCAGTGCGCCCACGAAACAAAACAAATGATAATAAATACGAGATTTAGGAAAAACGATAAAAGTAAGTGGACTTGGATTTCGCCAGACAAAAAACATAAAAATGAAATTGATTTCATTCTAACAAACAATCCACGATTGTTTACAAACTTCGAAGTTTTGAATCGCCCGTTCCCTTCAGACCACAGACTTATAAGGGGTTCCTTAAATTTAATTAAGGAAAAGAAAAGCAGAAAGTCCGTTTTTCAGCTCGTCACAAAATCAGCTAAAAACCGAGGACGACAGAAATCGATTCATAGCAAATTTGAAACAAAATCTACTCCACCTTGACATCAAAGGAAATGACAATGTTTTGTCTTACTACACAAAATTAGAGGAAACTATTAAGAAATGCTTATCAAAACCACCAGATCAAGGATCACAATATAAACGATCGATTATTTCTAACAAAGCTAAGGAACTCATGGCCCGACGGAGTCTACTTCAACACAGCAGTAACTTGTCACCGGCAGAAAAAGAAGAGCTCAAAGCATTGTACAAGGCAACAAATAGGGAAATAAAGCGAAATTACAAGGAACATAGGCATAACACAATGTTATCTCATTTAAAAACTTCAGGCAGTCTGAAAAAAGCTATGAAAGAATGGATCAAACAATGGATTCACTCACTCAATTCGAAGTCTACAAAAATTCAAACTCGCCTGGAAGTAATAAACACAGGCACAAAATTCTACGAAGAATTATATACTGCCCCAGATGATCCTGGTTTTACAAGTGAGTTGACTATAACTTGCCCAAACCTGAATATCAGCGAGCACTCATCATTCCACGAAAGCGATATCTTACGAAATATCGATAAACTGAAATCTGATAAAAGTTCCGGAACGGATGGCATATCAAACGAAGCAATTAAATCAGCGCGTACTATATTATTGGTACCCATCACCCACTTATTCAATATGGTCCTAGACGATGAAGTCGTCCCTCCTGCTTGAACGGAATCTGAAATAATTCTCCTTTATAAGAAAGAAGACCCAACAGACGTTGGTAATTATCGTCCAATAAGCTTGATGCCATGCTTGTATAAACTCTTCGCATCATGCCTACTAGAGAAATTAAGCGACGATATAGAGAACCACCAACCAATCGAACAAGCCGGATTTAGAAAAGGTTTTAGTACTATTGACCATATTCAAGTCCTAGAGCAAATTATTGAAAAGTACACCGAGTTCCGCAGACCGCTCTATCTAGCATTCGTTGATTATAAAAAAGCATTCGATTCCATCTCTCATAAAAACATATGGTCAGCTCTAAATAACCAGAATATCAATGGAAGATATATACACATATTAAAAAATGTGTATGCAAAAAGTACAAGCACAATAAAACTAGATCGCTCTGGGAAAAGAATCAGAATTGGCAGAGGTGTCAGGCAGGGTGACCCGCTCTCTCCAAAATTATTCATAGCGGTACTGCAAAGCATAATGAGTGATCTACCATGGACGAATAGAGGTCTAATAGTAAATGATAAGCGCCTGACCCACCTACGATTCGCCGACGACATTGTTATTTTTTCTGAAGAAGCTGCAGAACTCCAAACAATGCTGGTAGAGCTTCACGGTGCAAGTAAAAAAAATGGCTTAGAAATAAACCTATCTAAAACAAAATTAATGTCTAATCATATTAAAATACCAATTACACTAAATAACTCACCGGTGGACTACGTAAACGACTATATTTACTTGGGCAAACTAGTATCCTTCAGCAAAAATAACAACATCGAAGAAATAGACAGGCGAATCGCAGTAACTTGGAAAAAGTACTGGTCATATAAGGAAATCATGAAGTCAAACATCCACATACAATGGAAAAAGAAAATTATGGATACCTGCCCACTGCCCTGCCTCACATACGGTTGCCAAACATGGATCTTTGACTCAGTGGCAAAGAGACATCTTAATTCATGCCAGAGAGCGTTAGAAAGAAGTGCGCTTAAAATAAGACTCTTAGATAGAATCAAACATTCTAATATAAGAATAAAGACAAAAGTAATCGACGCCGTTTCCTTCGCTCAAAGCCTAAAGTGGAAATGGGCTGGACATGTCGCCAGATTCACTGATGGTAGGTGGACTCAAGCAGTCACAGCATGGAGAGGGCCCACCGGTTACAGGCGCAGAGGCAGACCAAAGGCACGCTGGAAAGACGAGCTAGAGACTGTTGCTGGCAAAAACTGGAATTTTACAGCAGCAAATAGAGACGAATGGAAGGCTCTGGAGGAGGCCTTTACCCACAGAGGGGTTCATGCAACTTAATTTAATTAAATCTAATTAATGATTTAAGATTATTTCTACATAAACTATTTAAAATTATTTATTTCACATTATTTATTGCTACGTTTAATTATTTTAATTACTATGAATTCAATTAATCAATTATTTGTTTGGAATTGTAATAACTTTGAATTATCTGTTATTTATTTATTTTTTTAGAAGTTAATCCAATGAATACTTTTTACAGATATTGTTAACAACTATCATGTTTTTACCAAATAAAAATGATTTTTATAATACAAATAAAGGAAACACAATTATGTAATTACTGGCCTTATATTGATTAATTGTGTTTCGTATCTTATTGTGAGCTATTTTATTATTTAAATTTATAAACGTATCAGTCTTTATTCTATTGAAAGTTATTTACAATCTTTTCTTATAATTTAAAATTCAACTATGTATTATTGTTTGCATGAAATAAAGAGGCTTTTTTTATTTTTATTTTATTTTATTTAATATTATAAACAGGTAAAATTTGTAAGTTTGTATGTAGGGGGTAATCTCAGGAACTACTGGTTGAAATTGAAAAATACTTTTTGTGTTAGATAGTCCATTTATCGAGAAAGTTTAAGCTTCATAAGATCACGCTACGACCAATAGGAGCGGAGCATAAATGAAAAATGTTGCAAAAACGGGAAAGAATATTACTTTTTGACGGTTTCAGTTATGCAATCATGTATGTAGGGAAGGTAGGGTAGGTGTAGGGGAGGTGTAGGGTAGGTGTAGGGTAGGTGTAGAGTAGGTGTAGGGGAGGTGTAGGGTAGGTGCAGGGTAGGTGTAGGGGAGGTGTAGGGTAGGTGTAGGGTAGGTGTAGAGTAGGTGTAGGGTAGGTGTAGGGTAGGTGTAAGGTAGGTGTAGGTAGGTGTAGGGTAGGTGTAGGGTAAGTGTAGCGTAGGTGTAGGGTATGTGTAGGGTAGGTGTAGGGTAGGGTAGGTAGGATAGGGTAGGTACGTAGCCAGTTGACGGGAGCGAAGCCGCGTGGGACAGCTAGTCGATAATATAGCGAGAATATGGTCCCTTGGGATAATTTTCGGAATTCACGGGGGCGAAGCCGCTGGCAGAAGCTAGTGCTCCCATGTGAACGCCCTTGCAATTTCGCCTAGAAAAAAACGCTTGTCGGTTTGATATAAATCGAATTGCATTGAACCACCAGAAAGGTCGCTTACACGGTTTATGTAATTACAACTTTGTTACCCAATAAAGCTGTAAGCAATTTACATAAGTAAAAGTTATGACCATAAACAATTTAACCTGCAAATGCTATGCAACGTTATACCAACCATATCCACACTATATTGCACCAAAACCAACAGAAATAAACTACGCCAACAATTAGCGTTTCTCTCCCAAACGGCTCATAAGCGCTTAGTACTAACAATACACTGGACATTAGAGTCTAGTCTAGAACAATTACAGTCTGAAAACATTCATAGTTATGCTAACAAGATCGTTGTAACTTTAAACGGTTTCATTCAATGTCTTTGTACAAAGTTAGGGTTGCTACTGAAATAATTTAATATAATTGCCTGCTGAAAGACCGGACTAATAATAAATTTCGTAATATTTTGTTAAACTTCAGTAATTTTTTAAGTTTCAACTCTGCCTAAGCTTTAGGGGAAAACAGATTTCATGTTATGTATGTGTGTGTTTAAGCAAGGATACATTGATGGACGGGCGATAGAGGCCTTCATCTTCATAATCATTATAAACAACTATTTATATATATACACAACTATTTATAAACAACGAATTTAAATTGTCACATTTCTTCTTAAAGTATTTCAGTATTTACAGCGTTTTCAAACTGTTAACCTAAGATCTGACTACAGAAATCTGTACGAATCAGGGTTTTTGATTAAACTTGTACCTGAAATCGTGGTGGTGGAACGAATCGGGAGGCGTGCATTGATTGTTGCCATTACCGTCCCGCATGACGGGAACCTCGTGAAAGCCGAGAAAGATAAGCAAATTAAGTATATTGACTTGTCTCGCGGGGTTGTCGACATGTGGGATGTGGACACAGCGATCATTGTACCGATAGTCGTTTCAGCCAATGGCTTAATAGCCTCGAGCCTCGACCGATACCTTAGAAGGCTCTCGTTAGGCGGCTGGGTCAAGGGCCTGATCCAGAAAGCAGTACTGCTGGACACGGCTCGTATTGTTAGAAGGTTCCTCTCTCTGGAGCCCTGATCTCTGGTAGCTTGGACCATTTTCCCGATACCGGTGGGGCTCTATTTCTCTTACCGTCGACCACATCATCGCTTACCATCAGGTGAGATAGTGGTCAAGCGCGAGCCTATCAATAATAAAAAAAGAAAACTTAATTTTCATGAATGATACTTGATAGTAAAATAGATTGCTGCAGGGTTGCTTGGAAATATCTAGCCACAATAACCTTAATTAAATACATTGAATTTATGTTTGTTAGTAAGGGTGCACGGTTGGCGCAGTGGTTGAGCGATTGACTGCTGCACTGCGTGTCGCGGGTTCGAAACCCGCATGGGACAAATATTTGTATGACCTACAGATAGTTGTTCCGGCTCTGGGTGTTTGTGTATGTGAGTTAATATGTTTGTAAACGCACCCAGGATACAGGAAGAAATTCCTAGTTTGTGGCAAAGTTCAAAAAAAATATTCTAAATATAAAAATGTTTCAAATGTATCCAACGTCATTTGAAAGAAAGTCGCGTAGAAAATAGGAAAAAATAAGGTTGCCAGCTCTCAGTTAGCTGTGGGTCATGAGTTTACATGCAAAACCTGGCAACCCAGTAAGAGCAGCTAACTGAGAGCTAGTTGATGTGGCATACGTGCCCACGATACATGAGAAGTTCCTAGTGTTGGACAGAGTAAAAATAAAATAGAAACAAAAAAAAAGAAAACTAGTTGCTACTGTTAAGATTTATTCAAAAAATCAATGAGTGGGATCTCAGTATATATAAAATATTTTCAGATACGAGTACATAACACTCTATCAAAAATGTTATTAGGTATTAGCAGAGCGACAAGCTAACAAAAAAACTCTTAACACCAAATCTCTTGTAAAACCTCAGCTCTATTTACAAATAAACTACAATACAGTAAAACCTATAAATACTAACAAGCCAAAAATTCGCCAAACATCCTTGGTATGGGAATAGCAAAAGGACTTTCAAAGGACCCAAAATAGTTCCACCTGACGTTCCATTCAGTACGCAGGCGTCAAAACTTCGCCAGTTCGCCCGCCTTGTTTCGTACTTGAGAGTCAGTGTCGTATGCCCCGTCGCGTATCACCCGCGTGTCCGACCAATCACGGGTTGACCGCGTATCAATCGTGCGTATCGTAGTGTTGTGACTTGCAAGATAGTGCTGTTTGATTGATTGAGTGATGTGTAATGAGTGAAAAAGGTGAGTTTTTTTTACTTTTATTTTTAACTTTAGCTTTTTTTTTTGAAAGATCTGTTGATAAAATTAACGTCTTAATTAGGCGTCCTTTTAATTTGTTCTTCGGTGTATCATGAGCGTCCCATGTTTTAATGATGCTCAAACTTTTCTGGAGTCTGTAATGTTTTTAATTTGTTTAGTAGAAGAATGAGATAATTGTTATTCATGGGACTGTCGTGCTGGGATTTAATTGTTGTTGACATAATGTTTTCAGTAGATCATGTTCTTAAGCTTTAAAAGGTAATAATATTAGTTATATAGAAAATAACTTACTGGTTACATTATCCTTATCAGCATTTGTGTTAAATTAATCAATTAAATTACTTAATTTATAAGTTACAATTATACAAAAACACTGTAAAATTGATATTAATATTAGGTATAGTTAGCTGCGAAAATATGGGTAAAGTCTTTTTTCGGCATTGGGACTAAATATCCTAAGTAGTATAGGTAGTATAGTATAGGGACATAAATCTAAAATATTTCAGGCAATATTTTGTACCCAATAAATAACATTTCAACCCTATCACAATAAATCATTGTTTAACTTTGTAAAATAAAATAATGTCTGAATTAAATGAAAATATGATTTAATATAACATTAATATTCATTTTAAAAACGGTTGACATGGGCATAGTGTGGTTAACCCAACGTTTTGACGCGGGACACGTTCATTTGTATTCAATAATTAAATTTTAGGAGACCTAGTATAATATTTATTTATTACTACAAGTCTGAACTCAACATTATAGTCTGACTAGCTAATGTTTAAGGTAAGATTGTGAAAAGTCTTTTTCTCATTTTATTAAAATAGTATTGCAGTAAAACTTTATAAATGTTCTGTAAATATCAGAAGTGACTGAGTGTCTCCCATATCATCTTTCGCTTAATTAGAGGTTAGAAGCGCTGAATAATTTGGGCCTTATTGTTTACGCCTGTTTTTAATATAGACTCTCAGTGCTTGTCGTGATTGCCAACTCAAAACGGCCAGGCGCCAAGCGTTTTGTTTCACGTGTACCGTCACAAGTTATTTTTTTTTCTTCTATAGTGGGAGCAAAAACTATCACCACGATTTTGTACGCTCCGCATTATATTATTGTAAAATATAGTTTAAAGGAATTAAACAACCAGTACCTCAGTACGGGCGTTTCATTCGAGTACATTGAAGCCCCATCACTTATTTATCAAAACTTTAAAAAACTAAACTAAAACTAAACTTTAAAGTTAGGTAACAAAGACTTTGCTAACCTTAAGGTAGATTAGAACTAAGAATTTGCTAATCTAACTTTAGGTTAGCAAATTCTTAGTTTTAATCTTGTGTAGAATATAAATGAAATTTAATTACTGACATTTAGAGCTATCTAGCTACTCACGTATCAACGATCCAGTAAAGTCGTCATGATGAAATATTTGCCTTGAAAAGATCTATCCAACGACTTACATCCTAACGCAATTCTGCTTTGAATTTAGAATCGGCAAATTAGTGTTCCCTAATCATAATGGTAAGTCGTTTGAGTTTTGGGCTTTAAAACAAGAAGAAAATATGGTTAGCGGGTTTTTTAGGGTTCCGTACCTGAAGGATCCAAACGGAGTCATATTGCTGTCATTCACGTGTCCGTCTGTCTTTCCGTCTCTCCACCGTCTATCACACGAATTTTACGGCCAAATAGTTGGAGCTACAGACTTCAAATTTTCACAGTATAAGCATGTTATTGACCCAAAGTCACGCAAATTATCAAACAATGTTTTAAATGTTTTTAAGGCGGGCTCCCATACGGCTAAATGTGAGCGTGAAATATTTTTGACCTTCTCCTTCGAATGGAGTATCGTTGTTTAGAACTCGTTGAGTTAATAAATATTGTTTTTTTGTAAAGTCAGCATTTTTTACAAAATTTTGTTCCGAAGAATTTTTTAATTTCTCATTGATCTATGAACTTGAAATTTGGTGATGATGTTTATTATTACGTATAGTTTACCAAAAAAATACCAATATATTAATAAATCAGTTTTTTTTTTTAAATTTCTTAATTTTTCCTATTACAACCAACTTAATTTTGCGGTTTAGTACGGAACCCTAAATGTGCGAAGTCCGACACGCACTTGGCCAGTTATTTCTTTTTTGCATATCGTGCTACCACTTTTTTATATAGAAAACTGCTTGTGTTCAAAAAAAGAAGCTGATTAAAAAGACAAAACATATATGAAACTAGCTGTTCCCCGCGGCTTCGCTCCCGTGGACCACCCCACAGGACCCATTTTCGGGATTAAAAATAGCCTATGACACTTAGGAATAATGTAACTTTATATTGGTGAAAGCATTTTTTTTATCGGTCCAGTAGTTTCAGAACCTATTCGGTACAAACAAACAAACAAAAAATATTTCCTCTTTATAATATTAATTATTAATTTAAGTAAATAACTATAAGTATAGAAAATACTCTTGATACTCGTTTTTGTTCCCCACAGTCAACATCATCGCTCATAACATGTATTATTATCTTTTTAATGTTAAAAAAATAGTCTTTAAACAAACGTTTTTTTTTAAATAGTGCTTGATGTAATTTCTTCTAATATAATACACCTCAAGTAAAAGACATGTACAACAATTATTCAGCACTGTTTCCATTTTACTCTGCCTGAGAATTGAACTCGAATTCTCAAGGCTCTGCTCAATGCCACTAGGTCAAACAAACACACAATGATTACTGAACCACGAAGATATTTGAGTTTGGTCATAGAAACCGATTGAGACAATCGCTAAGCATATTGAAATAAGTAACATAATCGAATGTGTCAATCGATTTTGAGTGATTTTGATAAGTTTTTTGTGTAGTGATAATAGGTACCTTTACATAAGTTATGAGGCTGAAATGAGATTTAGGTTTTGCGTAAGATCGATCGTCTTTAAGAATAGGCACTCTCTACCACACTTCGCACTGCTGGGACACAGGCCTCCTCTCGTGAGAGGGAATGGGCCGTAATCCACCAAGCGGGCCCAGTGCGGGCTGGTGGATGTCATACATCCTCAAATTTTTGGTTCTAGGACATGCCGGTTTCCTCACGATGTTTTCCTTCACCGTTTTGAGAGCAGTGGTGATGAAATAATTTACACAAAGTAAAGCGCCTGCCTGGGCTCGAACCCACGACCTACAAATTGTGAGTCGCGGCCGATACCACTGGGCCACCACTGCTCTCTACTCTCTACCAGCTACAATTAAAATTGGAAAATAATTTTTCATTAATTATCTAGAGCTGTGTAAAAAAGCTGCAATTGGTTAAAATTATTTATTAATTTAAATCATCACTAATTGATTGATCAAGATTACCATACAAAACAGTGTCAGATATTACTTTTTCAGTGATCAAAAGATGATGTTCAGATTAGATTTCTCTAAGTAATATTATTTCACAAACCTTTTATTTTCTCTTATTTACATTATTATATGTTTTTTTATTATTATTGCTAGGTTCTCGTTTGACCACTATCTCACCTGATGATAAGCGATGATGTGGTTGACGATGAAGCAGGCTTGCCTAGAAGTAACCTATTCACTCTTGACTTAAGGATATTTGTAGCTATCAGGAAATACAGACTCCGGCAGGGAATTCCACTCCTTAGCTGTACGCACAATAGAAGTATTCCTAAAACGCTTTGTGCGTACGGGAGGGTTATTACCTTAAGATTGTTTTAGCCTAAAATTTAAAAAAAAATGCTCGACGTTAAAAGACTTTTTTTTGTTAAAAGACTTAACTTTGCCCCACACTAGGAATTTCTTCCTGTATCGTGGGTGCGTTTACAGTAGTTTATAGTTTAAGTTCTTTTAAATAAGCGACAAGCTACGAAAATTATTAGCAGAATTTTCAAGTCAATTTTCCTCCACAGAAGTGTTTCCTCGACAATTTCGATACACGGCTCCTAAGCTTAGCTAGCAATAATCGAGCGATTAGATAATCTCGTTGAAACCGATACATCGCTGTCAAGCGACGATCGGTTAGCAAACTAGTGGACATATAATATTCTATTGAAATAAATTTATGATTTGTAGTTCTTTGAAGGTTCATATATTTTGGGGCTCTTATATTTTTTCTTTAAAATAGTAATTTATAGTGGTCCAGCGCGAGCCTATCAATACAAAAAAAAAATGTGCAACGATATTAAAAAGAAAATAACGCTGCGCTGATATTCTGATAGGGCCCGCTGTTTATGCCACGGACACATTCACGGAAACGGAACATACAATATTTAAGGAATATAATAGTATAAAATAAATAATAACAAAATAGTATAAACACAGAAGGTGAGACACAGTATGTATAACGTATAAAACAAATATATAAAAAACACAGTAATTATACGACCAAAATCCCGACGGCGATGGCTCAATGATCATTTGTCGAAACCGTAGACAAACGACAGAGCGCGCCAATCTATGGTTGGCATCGGATTTCAAAATGAAAAAAAAAAGATAAAATAAATGAAATTAATGAAATCACATCGCCAATGGAACCGCCATATATTTATATTTTATAGACGTCATATCATGGTAGTATTACAAAAAGGTTCAGCAGAGATGACCCTGAGGTACACCAATATTAACCAGTTAAGTTAAAGTCCCATGTGATGGCAGCTAGCCTTGCCATCAACCATCACAGATCTTGACTCCGGAGTGCTACTTATAAATTCCAGTTGAACAGGGTATCGCTGAAACCGATACATCGTTGTCGAGCGCCGATCGGTTACATTCAATACTATACATAATATATAATACTACAAGGTCGTACATATTCATATGTGAAACTAGTAGTCATTGATTATTCTATTGAAACTTATGAATGGTTTCCAGTTGTTTGTAGTTCATGTGTCATCCATTTTACGATTATGAGTATTTTGTAAATGGTTATAAAAACTTTTCACACTGGGATTTGCTGTTTTGTAACTACTGCGTTTACAAAAAGCAAAAAATTATACTTGTATCATTTTTTACCCGACTGTGCGACGCAAAGGAGGGTAATGTGTTTAGAAGAGGAACTCCCTTTTTAGGGTTCCGTACCCAAAGGGTTAAAACGAGACCCTATTATTAAGACTCCACGGTCCGTCTGTCTGTCTGTCCGTCTGTCGCCAGGCTGTATCTCATGAACCGTGATAGCTAGACAGTTGAAATTTTCACAGATTATGTATTTATGTTGCCACTATAAAAATAAATACTAAAAACAGAATAAAATAAATACTTAAGTGGGGCTCCCATACAACAAACGTGTTTTTTTTGCCGTTATTTTTGCTATAATGGCAAGGAACCCTACGTGCGCGAGTCCAACTCGTACTTGGCCAGTTTTTTCTCATAGAGGTAGGCCGAAACTACAGACCCACCTGCTAAAATGTTAACTCACATAGTCTCTTTGCTAATAACTTAGTAATATCAAAAACGTGTGCTTTACAAAACTGCCACTAATACACTGTTTAAACCGCTACAGGTTCTTCCTACTAATATTATAAATGCGATTGGTTCGATGATGAAATTTGTAAAAGAGATAGATTATAATCCGAATAGCACAAAGGCTATATTCCATCCCGGTATAATGCTCACTTGGGATAAAAAATACTTTTCACGCGGACGAAGCCACTGGCAAAAGCTAGCATATTATTTTATTTAACCATTTATGCACACTCACATAATATACACACAAGAAGAAGCAACAAAAAAATACGTACATAGGTAATGCTTGTTTCTATAGAAATCTCTTCCAGCATACCTGCGAAAGGAAAGATGAAAAAAAAGAGATGTAGACATAGTGTGTAGAGTTGAAAAATAATTAACACAAAACGATTCAAAACTAAGTAATAACTAATATACAATACTGATAACAAATTAAATATACCTACTGTAATAAAGAGCAGTGGTGGCCCAGTGGTATCAGCCGCGACTTACAAGTTGTAGGTCGTGGGTTCGAGCCCAGGCAGGCGCTTTACTTTGTGTAAATTATTTCATCACCACTGCTCTCAAAACGGTGAAGGAAAACATCGTGAGGAAACCGGCATGTCCTAGAACCAAAAATTCGAAGACATGTGACATCCACCAACTCGCACTGGGCCCGCGTGGTTGAATATGGCCCATTCCCTCTCACAGAGAGGAGGCCTGTGTCCTAGCAGTGGGAACATTAATAGGCTGATGATGATGTCTGTTATAATAATATATACAAAGATATTTATAAAATAAAAAATAATATATTCTTCTTTCATTGACAAATAAAATGAAATGAGAGTCAATGAAGCAAGAGGCATCTTCTGGATCTCGCTCATTCCTGCGCTGACTTCGTCCATTGCTTTCCTTCGGACAAGCACTAGTCACTGCAGGGATCCAGCAGAATATCAGTGTCAGGTATATTTGCCTGACACGTGCTGAGCTGGACTCCCATTTGGTTCAACTTTGAGACGCACACCGCACTGTGTTTTAATCGTTATACCTACTATTTGAGGTATGTTACTAACTTACTATTTCACTTTTATTTCTTGTGTGTTTTTCTTTTTCTTTTTTTTTGTATGTTGGCACCTTGTTTTTATATATCTCGTGTAAATTGAAAATTTAATTGTGTTTTTGTGTGTCGTGCCCTGTCTTTTGTGTGCACTAAATAAATATTTTATCTATCTATATCTGTACGATGCACGTACATGGGTCTTCAAATTGTGTAGTATGTAAGGAATTGCGCAATAAGTAGACTCGCACCTTTGCACTTACACGTGCGACCTACTTTAGATAAAATGACATAAATCAATAATTAATTGACTCAGAAATATAATATATTATATGGACATTTCAATATTAATTTTATTAAAAATAAAGATTGCTGTTAACCCGATAAGGAAAATGACATTAATAATTAATTGACGCACAATATAATATGGACCTTTTAAGTATTCATTTGAATAAATATAATCTATGAATGTCAAATAAACTAATTGTAATAAATACAAAAATGTAATCGAATAAACAAATAAGTAAAAATAATACATAATTTAACATACACACAGAATGACACATACATATTAGTATATTTAACCCATACTTGAATGTTAATTATATAGGAAAATTATTAAGCATTATTCCTCTCTCCTAGACACTGACTGTATCTAGAATGTTGCTGTGCCCGACAGGGTCCATAATTGTTTCTGTAACTTATATTTACCACCTATATGTACATTATGGATGCAATAAACTTAATTTGAATTTGATATTATGATAATTATGCTGCAGCAGCAAGCAGAGCATTGATGATGCATTTGTACCAATACTTTGTAGTTTCCTAATAGACGTGGTTTGGATCGGACAACTTTGTATTCCTTGATTCTAGCCCGTTGGCACTCATTGACATTTTTGCATTACTCTGACATTTGCATTGCATTTACAATAATGTGGGTATCTATCTAAGATTGCAGACAGGTGTGGGCTTTTTGTGAAAAAGAAATGAAAAACGATTAACAAGTTGTCTATTGCATAACTTTAAAAAAATGTCATCATCATCATATCAGCTGAAAGATGTCCACTGCTGGACGTAATATTAATTTCAATAATTTGATAGTAATTTCAGTGTTATGTTTGTAAAGGTGAGAAAGCCTAATAACGAGTTACATTTAATGTTGTGAATAATTAGATCGTTTTGTATGCTTGTGTAACATTATGTGAATAAAGACTTTTAAAAATCAATCACTGCTGGACATAGGCCACCCCCAAGCGTCACCACATTGACAAGTCTCCTACGTCTTGTATCCAGCGGGTCCCCGCAACCTTCACCAGGTCATCAGTGCATCTAGTGGGAGGCCTTTCAACCAACATAACGTTTTCCGGTTCGCGGTCGCCACTCCGAAGCTAAAAAAAGTGTGATTATTACAAAATCTGCAATTTTACAAAGAGCTGAAATATTTAAAAGGCCTAAATAAAACCTAGTAATTATTAAATTACCAAAAACCTTACCGCTTACAATTAATTCTAAGGTAATTAATCCAATATCTAGTCTTTACAATATTCCTAGAAAGACACTTAATTACTAAATCGTCTTGTAAGCTTATCCACTCACAAGACAGTCTCCATTACAAGATCATTTAATTTTTCAAACAAAGTAATTAATATATTCATTAAGATTTAATATAGGTATCTTCATTAAACACGATTCTATGTGCTGAGACATTTAATCAAGTTAAATTTGAGTAAATACATAAGAACCGTTGTAGTAATTAAGTTCTGAAATGTCTTATTGTGTGTAGATTTCAATGTGCTCTTTTACATAAATATTCTGATTTTCAACACATTGGCTTTTAGTAGAAATTTTTGAGCATTCATATTTGCATGATTCTATTTAGTAAATAGTTTTTACCCTACTACGGCGAAGCAAAAGGGCGGGTTCTGTTTTGACCGGTATGTGTATCATCATCATCATCATCATCATATCGGCCGAAAGACATCCACTGCTGGACATAGGCCTACCCCAAGCGTCGCCACATTGACCGGTCCCGTGCGTCTCGCAACCAGTGGATCCCGGCAACCTTCACCAGGTCAACGGTCCACCTGGTGGGAGGCTTTCCAACGCAAGGTCTTCCGGTTCGCGGTCGCCACTCCAGAACTTTTCTGCCCCATCGGCCATCCGTTTTGCGAGCAATATGCCCTGCCCCCTACCACTTAAGTTTGGCAATTCTTCGGGCTATGTCTTTAACCCTGGTTCTCTTGCGGATCTCTACGTTTCTGATTCGATCAGGCAAGGAAACTCTGAGCATAGCCCTCTCCATTGCCCTTTGAGTGACTGTAAGCTTTCTGATCTGGCTCTGAGACGTGGTCGCTTACAATGGGCCTTCATTGTAAACGACCACGTCTCAGAGCCCTATGTCATCACTGGCATCACACACTGGTCATAGACTTTCGTCTTGAGACACTGTGGTAAGTTGGACGAGAAGATACCACGCAAACTTCCCGAACGCTGTCCAGCCGAGTTGGATTCGACGTTTGATCTCTTTCTCGAAGTTGGCCCTATCCAATTGGATCGTTTGTCCCAGGAAGACATAGTCACCCACAACTTCGAGTGTAGAGTCTACGACCTTGATAGGAGTGGGTGTAACATGGGTATTCAACATCACCTTGGTTTTGTCCATGTTCATCCTAAGACCCACTCTTTCGGAAGCTCTACTTAGATCATCGAGCATTGTACCGAGGTCCTCCATGGTCTCAGCTATAACCACTGTATCGTCGGCAAACCGAAGATGAATGATGTACTCGCCATTGACGTTGATGCCAGACAGATCTCTCCAGTCCAGAACCTTGAAGACATCCTCCAGTGCAGCGGTAAACAACTTCGGAGATATGACGACTCCCTGTCTCACACCTCGCTGCATAAGGACGGGTTCCGACTTCTGATCCTGAAGTCGAACTGACATGGCGTTTTTGTATAAACACTTCAACACTTCGATGTACCGGTAGTCAATTTGGCACTGTTGGAGACACTGCAGTACAGCCTAAGTCTCGATCAAATCGAAGGATTTCTCGTAGTTCACAAACGCTAAACAGAGAGGCAGGTTGTACTCTTCGGTCTTCTGTATAACCTGCCGCAGCACATGTATGTGGTCTACGGTGCTGAAGCCTTTTCGGAATCCGGCTTGGTATGTGTGTATGTATGTTCATTTATTCCCTCATAACTTCTAAACTACTTATCATAATTTGACAAATGAGATGTTGTTAGATGTTGTTGGAACTGTCTTGTTTGTCCGCTGGTGTCCGCTGGCTATGTGACGTCATATTAAATTGAATATGGCGCCCTCTAGGGGGCACGAAGTAAAGAACAATAACATTTTTTCGACCCTCCCCATTGTATGTGGTACGATTGTTGAACAGGGATTTTAAAATGAAGATAGGATTTGGTACAAACGGTACTTGCGAGACATAATAAATCTCGTCAAAGTCATGAAAACTATGTTTTTTACCGACTACGGAGTCGCAAATGTTTGTTGATCGGTATGTTATTATGTATGTATGCATTTATGTTCATTTGTTACCTCAGGATCTGCGAAAACCCCAAAATATTTGAAAAAAACGTTCAAAAACTAAAACCCGACTACTGAAAATCACGCTGTAAAAAGAACGAAACAAGAAAATATTCCCGTAAATTTACTGTGGTCGTTTGCTACTTTGCATACTAGTTTGTTTTGTTACGGTAAATAGCACCAACGGAGAAACAAGACGCTTCCAACAACATTTCATTTGTCAAATTATGATAAGTAGATTAGAAGTTATGAGGGAACAGATGAACATACATACATACACACATACCGGTAAAAACATAACCCTCCATTTTGTAAATATTACAAACAATATTTGTAATTTATTCTTTTTTTTGTTTTGATTTGTCGACATCGGCAGTCGCGTATGAAGTCAATAATGTTGTGGTTGTACTTTTTATTTACAAAATGTTTTATTTTAAGGAAAACTATAATGATACTATAAATAAAATCAGTGGGGTGACCATAAGCTCTTAGAGCGGTATCAATTTGAGATCGAATAAGGGACAGATGTTTATGACTTGTATACATCTGTCACTTACTCGATATCAAATTGATACCGCTCTAAGAGCTTATGGTCACCCCCCTAGGGATCTGATCATTAATTGTTTTTCACGTTTAACAACTATGTCACACAACTTTACTAAGGCTGAAACTATCTATGACAAATTTAAAATACCTTATGGTTTAATTACATGCAAATGACATTTAATTTAAGACGTTTGAGATGTGAAATCGTCCTTTCTGTATAAGAAAGAATCCTTTTTCCAGCAGTACAGTCCCACCGTGGTAGGCCGAAAAAAATATTAATAATCATTTCCGTAGCAAGCCATGAAAATCCAACAAACAATCCTAATTAAAATAAATGAACCTCAGATGGACGCCCCCTAGCGGGTATTAAAAAGGGTTTTTAATCATGCCACCCTGATAATCTTGGTGTGACCCGAGTAATGACGATTAAAATGCCCGCTGTCGGGTATTATTGAACGGTCATCAAGGAGAAACTTCGATTATTTTAATCCAGTGTTTTGAGAAAGAGGTTTTTTTTAACTACTTATTTGCTAAGGTTACACTAGTCGACGGCACGAACTATTTTGTGCGCGGGGTTAAAATGCATTTTATATCAACCGATAACACGTGCGGCAGAGATGAGCAGTAGGAAGCTAGTTCGCGTACGAATACACACTTTTGCAAATTTGTAGCGAAATGGATAATGATTTAGGACGAAACCGAGCGCGCGAAATTTTATAATCAGACCTTTGGGAGTCTGGATATCATGAAAAAACGACTAAACGTATCTGTTCAAAATTTTATTATTTGCATTGTTGAACTACTAATCTATCCCTGTATGGTAGCCGTTTTGCAATTTTCCGACTTCTTATGGCATTTATTTGCGCCCAAAAATGCGTTAAAATTTGTGTCGAAATGTGGAGCTTTCGACGCTCATAACTTTCAAATATTTTATGTTTTTACTTTTTTGCTTCCATACAGGGCCAGATAATGACGAGACAAATTGATATCACTTTTTATTTTGAACGTACATTGTCAAACAGTGGAATAATCACACACAAACCTAGACTACGTTTTTATGGAAGGATTTTCGACTAGTGTACCCTTAAGTCGGGTTCATCATGATTCTGCGCCTTAACAAAAACACAAACAGTTCTACTCCTAACATATTTGTGTGTATAAATGATATTTAGATAAACCTAACGCGGTATCTCTACTCAGCTATCAATTTAGTTTTCCATTTCACAAACCAAACCCAAGATCTATTATATACATTTCATCAACATTACACCAATCCTTTCCAACCGAAAACTACATCAAATAAACAGCAATCTTTTACAACATGTGACGAATGTTAGCAGTGTTTCACGCTTGTCATTAAGACAAGTACGTCCTTAAAGCCGACAAGTCTTTACAATTTATCATAAGGTACGAGTCCTGATAATCACTTGACGCAGGTGTCGCGTCATTGCGAGAATACGTCATCTTGACAACACTGAAAGTTGTAATGACGTACGCCATCAAGATGGAAATATGGGCGAGATGACTGTTACAGCACTGGCTAAATTACATTCGGTTGAAATATGGCTTCCCTTGTCCTTGATGAAGAAAAATATAAATGTTACGGATGTCTAAAAAAAATACAGTATTTATATTGATTCGCATAATATAAAACAAGCTACAACAAAAAAGAAGAAAAAAAGCGTGTTAATAAACCATTTTGACAACTCCTGTGATTGTCTTTGTCAATAAATGACAAACCTAGGAAGATTTTACACAGTAATAAGTATTCAAACCAAAGAAATTAGATTGGGAAGAAAATAAACATAAGACATTAGAACAATAAAGGCTTCCACAAATAAAACAAATGCGTATAACCTTTTGATCCCACTGATCCCACTTATGACCACAACCATAATTATGTAACCGAAAATCTCCCACGAGGTCAAAATCAGCAGAAAGTCCCCGAAAAACGGGACCTATCTATTTGACTATTACTTTTACATGTAAAGCTACATAATACGATTTCCTGTATATGCAAATACGAGACAATAATACGGTCAGGCCTTGGATCGGAGCTCTTTGACTTTTGGGCCCTGGAGAACCCAAAATCGCTTTATATTTTTATGGTAATGATCTCTACGGACCCTTAGATAAAGGGTGAGGTCCGTTTTGACATCGTCTTTGAGGAAATTCTCTTTGCCTTGTATCGTTTAATTTTTCATATTAGGGGAAAATTGTGTTTTTATTTTGGTTAAAGTTTTGGTAGGTACGTATCGTTTTGCGTGTTGTTTTTAGACTGGCGTGATCTGATAATGCGACTGTTCTATCAATACACTGTAGTCTGCGTTGTCGCATTGTCACATCGTGCCTTTCTGGGGCTTTATCGTTAGAGATTTTTCACACACGTGTAATTTACCTAACTTTTTAGTAATTAACACTTCTTCTTTGATTTAGTAGGAGCAAGCGTGACTTATTTACGTAGGTTACGCGAATTTAATCACTGCACCGTGCAAAGTGGTAGTACTAGAAGTTTTGGGGTGCGATACCATAGAGATCTAATAACTATTAGTTTTGTTATTCAAGAAGAGCTGGATCGCGGTAAGACAAAATTGGCGATAATTCACTAATTTGGACGCTGAAAACCAAGTTGCAATGCACTCGGCAACGCCAAGGACAAACACAGATGGAGAAATATCATCATAGAAAATTTGTTCTCCTGTCGAGGGAATAACGACCCTCAGTAAAAAGGATCACGACGCCAGGAGAAGGAGTTTGGACGTAGAGTACACTAGCTATTTTCCTTTACCCTCTACGGGACCGCAACCTTTCGTCGATCCCTTATCATAGACACTTATAGAATAGCTGTCAAAATTATGGATCCATCTTACACCTCTGTGACACCTTCACGAAACTTAGTTAATCTACGTTATGTAATTTCCATGTCCATTTAATAACATACCATAACATTACGCTTGTTGTCCCTGAAGGGTTGGACAGTGGTGCATCTATTATACTACATATTTCACGAGTTATGTTTAACCCATTGAGTGCCAGAAACGTGGATGCACGCGACACACATTGACTTTTGAATTATTTTGGTAATTATGGCATTCAACCAGTTTCATGTCACACACACATCACATCATCAGCCTATTAATGTGCCCACTGCTGGGACACAGGCCTCCTCTCTGTGAGAGGGAATGGGCCGTAATCAACCACGTGGGCCCTCCCTGTGCGGGTTGGTGGATGTCACATGTCTTCGAAATTTTGATTCTAGGACATGCCGGTTTCCTCACGATGTTTTCCTTCACCGTTTTGAGAGCAGTGGTGATGAAATAATTTACACAAAGTGCCTGCCTGGGCTCGAACCCACGACCTACAACTTGTAAGTCGCGGCCGATACCACTGGGCCACCACTGCTCTAGTTTCACGTGGTGCGAGTTAATTACTATCAGCCGGGTACGAATCCAGACTCCGGCTGCTTCTAAGAAATGCCAAATGGAAAACCCCAATATAGCATTGTCCGACCCGAACATCGAACCCAAGGTATCATAGTCAGCAGTAGCGCATTCGACTTGCGAGGTAGTAGTAGTTCTATTTAATATTAATTTTTTTTTTGAATTTGCCACGATAAGGTGCACAAGGGATCAGACCAAAACTTCTTATCCCTGACAACCCTTTTTCAACCGACTTCAAAAAAGTGTGTTTTTGTAGGTTTGTTACGCGATTGATACTTTTGTTATTTGAAAGCTGGTGTTTATCATGTGGTCCCAATTTGATCAAGATCTGACGAGTAGTTTTTAAGTTATCCTTATTAATGTGTTTTTCATGGTAATAATTATAAGGTACCAAAACTAAAAATAGAAAAGTATTTCTTTTAACAAAATAATTGAACCGGTTTCTAAAGCAAAACACCAAAAAAAAAAGCGAAAGACAATAGGTACAACAAGACACCGACATCGGCAAACAAAGCTATTTTTCGTGTTTTGTTTTAGAAATCTGTTAATTTGTTTTTTAAATAGATTTTATTTTATTTTTTAATACTATAATATTATAAAGAGCAATATTTTTTTTGTTTGTTTGTTTGTAAAAAATTCTTTCACCAATAGAAAGCTAAATTATGCCTGAGTGACATAGGCCATTTTTTAATCCCGGAAATGAGTCCTGTACAGCTAGTTTTAAAATAAATTTATGCCAAGATACATTTGAAAGTACTCCAGCATTTGGTCCGAACCCGGTCAATGTCCTTTAACGTTTCTATTTTCAGAAAACTATTACCTTAATCATCGTGCGTTAATACAAAAATAATATAATCTAAAACTTTGCATGACCACCCCTATTTCAGAGAAAAATATTTGGAGTAAAAGGCAACGTTTACGTAAGTTTATTTAGCCCTAAAACCTTTTGCTGAAAATTGTTTGAGTGACTGCAAAGTGCCGATGCTTTTACCATTATGATTTTGGGCAAATATCATTACGATTAATTAGGTCATACTTATTACTAACGGTGAATTAGTTTTCGTTGAGGTAGGTAGGTTTTTAGTTTTCTTTATTGGGGTGGTGGAGAATTGCTGATACGTTAGGTTATAAAATAAATACTTAAATTATGTACTTATTTGAGCTTTAATTTAGCTAAATACTAGATTTAGATTTTTTGTTACTTCTCCGCTGCTTGCTCTTACAAGTTTCGCTGTAGTATCCAAGACAATTGATTTGTTTCTTTGAGACTCACCGAGTTTCACAGATTTGGTGCCTATTTGGTTGTCGCCACTGATGATTCTAGCTTGCAGGAGTTGCAATAGTTGGGCACAGTGTGGCTTTTCTGTTGAAAATAAAATAAAATGAATAATCAAACATTTGTACCAACTAACAATATTTTTAGTTCGCTATTATCATAATTTCAAACGATATGCAAATCGTAATTACTGGTGGAAACCATTTTCCCAATGGTTTGTTGAGATTGAGTGAATTTCATGTTGTTAGGTGTTGTGACATGCCGAATAAATATAACACATACACGAATAAATGTAATTGTATGAGTACTTTGTGGATATATATAGGTTACGATTTACAGAACAAAGTGAAAAGCTGATTGTTCACATAGTATTCTATTGTTTTTTTTTAAAGAATAATCGATTGGCCTTGTTTGCCGGATCATAGGTAATCCGTGGGCTCTTTTGGCATAACATTGAAAAATGTCGTGGGACGAAGTACTGGTAGATGGATTCCTCAAAAAATGGTGAAAAGAGACGCAAAATCGTGAGGCATGAAAGAAGTTATCCAGGTCAGACTTTCACAGACAAATGAAAAGTTTTAATGGTATTTTTTATCTGCCTATGTATTTATGATACACAGTCATGATAAAACTGAGAAAGGAAGGATTTTGCTCAGAAGTGAGATACATTGAAATATATAACCTGTTTTTTTGGACAACCTTTTTTCGTATACTTCTCAGCAAACCTTTTAATTTGATACCCATATCATGGCAGTGCACAAAAAATAACTAGTCCGCCATCTAAGGCCGTCCGCCATATTGGATTTAGAATGACGTCACTTAGTTAACCATGTAAAAGTTTTAAACTAAACGTGTATGCAAAATCTCATCATAAACTGGAGTAACTGCTTTAAAATTCAGTTGCAAGATTTGACCCGAACACACATACATACATACATTGCATGTTAAATAAAAGCTTGTAAGAAAGAAAAGGAATTACCTTTCCTTTAAAACGTTAAAAACTTATTTAGAAATAAGAGGTTCTTGTAAAGCAAAGTCTAGACTATTAAAATTGTTTCTTGATATATACGTCTTTGTTGCCAAATTCTTACTAGGGAAATAAAGAGGTAACAGATTCATTGAATATCAGTATTATTGTCCCAAACCTAGAACTCCGATGAATAACCATTTAGTACTCAAGGAATGATCTGAAACCTAAAGGATCTTTTGAAACTAACAGGCTATTGTATCCCACGGCTCTCAAGCGTCGGGTTTAACAACCTATAACTATTTATGAGGCTCTTAATGTCTTCACATATTAAACCTTTGAGTGCTTTTGATACCTTTTTAATCTCTGTTTAATACGGAAAGGTTTGAAAGGTATTTTAACACGAACTTTTAAAATATTCACTGTTGCGCGTATCCGTGAAAACACCCACGTGGTGTTTCGGCCAAAATGGAATCTAGAAAGAAAAATAACGCACAAATTCATTTTTTTTTATTATACGTTGGAGTTGGTTGTCAATTACAACTGTGGGTAGTCGACAGCGTTTGTAATATTTTGTTTTTCTTATTACTTATTTAAGTGATTTTACTATCAATTATTGCCTAATAAATCAGAAAATAATTTATTGAGTACTCTGTGTACGCTCTAATGGGGATGTGAACTGCCATTTTATCACGATAGGTATTGCATCGTCGCTATGGCTATTGAAAGCTGTCAAATCCATACATTTTGTGTTTCGAGAAAATTAAAATTTACTGATTGATAGGTAAATTTTAATTTTCTCGAAATATCTCTGTGTGCTGTACCAGGATTTACCAAACCCGGTGTTCATTTGTTGCCCAAAGATACAAGGCTAATAAACTGAGAAAAGGAAATAGATATTTATAGGTTTTGTTATGTACCTGTCAAAGTAACTCTGATTATGTTGCTTGGCAATCTTCGGCGATATAATGGAGCCATTGACGTATTGACAAAGTTCTAAAGTAGGAATATCATTTGCTTGGCCTTCAGAAGCTTGAGGGCTTTGATTGCCGAAACTAAAATAACCTAAAACGTACAGAATAACAATACATTAAAATAATCTTCTATCATTTTTTTTGTATTTTTTTCTACCACGAGTCAATTAAGAAATAACTCGTTACAACAAAAAAATAGCCAAATCTAGAACATATCACCGATGAAAAATATATTATTATACAAAAGTCTGCTTCTCAATAAGATCTGTTTTCTTTCCAGTTATCCTTGCTCCTCATTTCTTTAGTTCGTCTTTCAATTCTTAATCTTCCAGGGACAATATATACTATCAAAAAAGATGGTAGACCGGTTTAAAAATTGAAGTTATTTTTCACTTTGTAGTGTTTTTGTTTGGAAGTCGGTTGTAATTTTTGTAAAAAAGTTTTTTATTTTTCACTTTTTATCTTACTTTACCAGTTTATGGAATATCTTTTAAATTGGTCCAATATTGGAGGAGGAAAGAGACGAGAGCCAAACCTCGAATTTTGACTTTTCACTAAGGAAATTCAGTCGGCGCTCTCTGCCCCCGTTTCCTCTTAAGTTATATCAAAATTATGTTGTTGTTATAATTCCCCGTTTCCTCTTAAGGGTTTGTTCGATTAACTGTATTGTTGTTACTATACCTTTTTAACCTATTTTATCTTGTTACCATTTGTATTGTTTTATTAGTAAAACTAGTACTGTAATAAAAACCTTGTTATTGTTTATACAACCTTGTTTATTCCAATAAAATGGGAACTCCAAATCCTGACGATATACCTCTCGGCTCTCCTGATCCTACATATATATATTCTAAACTTATAAAGTTTAATTGTATTCATTTCTTGATTCTGTCATGCCCAGTTCTTATCCGTAATTAAAAATTGTTACAATTGTCGGCTTTTACTTAAAAGACCAAAATCTTGTGTGGGTATTTTGGCGGGGATGGCGATGTAAATAAAAATGCTTCGAAAGGGTTTACTCACCCAGTGTATTCTCATATCAAATACACAGTCACACAGAACACAGTTTATGGAAAATAATTTATAGAACATGGTTTATAGAACATAGTTTATAGAACACGGTTTATAGAATACAGTTTATAAAGCACTTACCCTAATACTTATTAATGTAGCCTCGATCAAAAATAGACTGCCTTTGATGGCAAGAGCTACAATATTTATATTCTCGAAATGGGCGGGAAACGATAAGTGCAAGCTTGTCGTTTACCAACCTGACAAAAAACAGTCCATCTTTGTTGCAAGCATAAAAATATCAGACAAATTATTGCCAACATAGAAAAATCACTTAGTGTGCTCAATTAAATATAAAGATCGCTAACAGTCGGCCATCCGTTTATTAAGTACGACCTCGTACGTGACAAACAACAATAAGAAAGAAAAACTAAATATAAGCATAATAGTTATAACATGTAAACAACATTATAATCTACACACATAGAACACATTTAACAAATCTTTATAGATTATAATTTAAAGGCCTGAAACCTCTTTTGGCCCGACTATTCATTTCATTTATTTATTTCCAAAAAAATATTATATATTACAAAACAATCAAATATTGATTAATCAACCAAATTACTATCTCAACTATTTATTACTTTTATAATATTCAATTAAAAATGTGAAGAAAGAGAAATACAAAATCAAATCAATTCAATTTGGATTCCATCAACACAAATGTCAAGAGTAAAAATATAATTCAATTCAATGCAGATTCTACCAATACAAATTCAATTAAGATTTCATTAATACAAATGTCAAGATTAAACAAAAAATATAATTCAATTCATATTCCACTAGGTAATACAAATGTCAAAGGTAAAAAATACAATGTCAATTCCAATTCAAATTCTACCAATACAAAATGTCAAGCGTAAATATCCAGTTTTGAAACTACCGATCAATATATTCACTAGAACTAGACTATGTCCTCTTTGTGAGGATGTTCAAGGTTTCATTTTGCATTTGCCACAACTGTGGAGAACGGTCTCCCATTCTAAAATTTACTTAAGAGCTTAGATCCCAGCTCAGCAGTGTCTCAAGACTACTTCTGTCA
Source organism: Orthosia incerta (assembly GCA_948252205.1). Taxonomy (NCBI): domain Eukaryota; kingdom Metazoa; phylum Arthropoda; class Insecta; order Lepidoptera; family Noctuidae; genus Orthosia; species Orthosia incerta. The sequence continues at coordinate 27,526,928 of OX411755.1, read as the reverse complement.
CTTTTATTAAAATTTAATGTTTATAAAATGTAGCATCCAATTATAATCAGGTATATATACAATGCGACTTGCAAGACATCGTGGTCACCATCAGTCATAATCAAAACTGTCTACCAGATTCTTTAAAATTTCAGTCAAATTCATCAACTGCTGGTGATATCGGACACCAAATAAAATCTAGCTGCGCATGCTAATTTCATTGCGGTAAGATAAAACTAATCACACACAGCAAGTTACAGAATAATCAATTTTATATAATTCGATAGGCATCTTTACACCTGCTAAGACAATTTATATAAATAAAGAAATACTAATATAAAGAATCTCTAAATGTTTTTTTTTTTTTTTTAATAAATGGCAATCTATTGCTCACTATTATTTCATTGCAATTCGAGCATGCAATGGCTCACTGTAGCAAATTTCTCCGACTTAAATCAGATCAACTGAGATAATGTATTAAAATTATCTATGGCAATAAACAAAATACCAACGATTCATTTTGACTTTCATTCAGAACTAAATTAAGTCTTTGTAAATTAGAATTCAGGATCACTAGAATTTCAAGTTGCATCGTTATCAACTATTGCATTGTAATGACAAGCCTCATTCGAGTGCTGGAAATTTTTATCAAATTAACTTTTCTCTAATAAACTAAAATAATCTCAACGATATGACCAAAGGTAAAATCATTTCTTGTATACCATTCTGATAGTAACTGACATTAGGTATCCTCTGTCCTTCCGCCATCTAGCTTTTAAACACACAACAATACATAAACACCAAAGTGGTATTTATTAAACTGCTGTGTAAAAACAGTCTTGAGACTTAAACCAATATCTAGTAGCTGGTCATTAAAACCCTAACATCTGAAACCTGGTCATAATTCTAACTGATTCTAACATACACACATTTATTTATTATATGCTTTATTTTACATTTTACATTCTCTTTATCCCTAAAATCTAACTCTGTATATCATAATCTGTATCAAACGGGTAGGTATAATAAACTCTCAACATATTATCTATATAAATAAATCAAACTCGCTATATTCATTCACCAAACGCTATCTATATTAATCAAACTATTTATCAAACCCCCTATGTATCAAACTATCTCTATGTATCAAACTATCTCTATGTATCAAACTATCTCTATGTATCAAACTATCTCTATGTATCAAACTATCTCTATGTATCAAACTATCTCTATGTGTCAAACTATCTCTGTGTCAAACTATCTCTATGTATCAAACTATCTCTATGTATCAAACTATCTCTATGTATCAAACTATCTCTATGTATCAAACTATCTCTATGTATCAAACTATCTCTATGTATCAAACTATCTCTATGTATCAAACTATCTCTATGTATCAAACTATCTCTATGTATCAAACTATCTCTATGTATCAAACTATCTCTATGTATCAAACTATCTCTATGTATCAAACTATCTCTATGTATCAAACTATCTCTATGTATCAAACTATCTCTATGTATCAAACTATATCTATGTATCAAACTATATCTATGTATCAAACTACCTCTATGTATCAAACTACCTCTATGTATCAATCTATCCCTATGTATCAAACTATCTCTATCTATCAATCTCTATCTCTATCTATCAATCTCTATCTCTATCTATCAATCTCTATCTCTATCTATCAATCTCTATCTCTATCTATCAATCTCTATCTCTATCTATCAATCTCTATCTCTATCTATCAATCTCTATCTCTATCTATCAATCTCTTTATCCCTATATATCTCTATCTATCAATCTCTTTATCCCTATATATCTCTATCTATCAATCTCTTTATCCCTATATATCTCAATCAATATCAAACTCAATCTAAGCTTATCAAACTCAATCTAAGCTTATCAAACTCAATCTAAGCTTATCAAACTCAATCTAAGCTTATCAAACTCAATCTAAGCTTATCAAACTCAATCTAAGCTTATCAAACTCAATCTAAGCTTATCAAACTCAATCTAAGCTTATCAAACTCAATCTAAGCTTATCAAACTCAATCTAAGCTTATCAAACTCAATCTAAGCTTATCAAACTCAATCTAAGCTTATCAAACTCAATCTAAGCTTATCAAACTCAATCTAAGCTTATCAAACTCAATCTAAGCTTATCAAACTCAATCTAAGCTTATCAAACTCAATCTAAGCTTATCAAACTCAATCTAAGCTTATCAAACTCAATCTAAGCTTATCAAACTCAATCTAAGCTTATCAAACTCAATCTAAGCTTATCAAACTCAATCTAAGCTTATCAAACTCAATCTAAGCTTATCAAACTCAATCTAAGCTTATCAAACTCAATCTAAGCTTATCAAACTCAATCTAAGTTTATCAAACTCAATCTAAGCTTATCAAACTCAATATAAGTTTATCAAACTCAATCTAAGCTTATCAAACTCAATATATATTCATCAAACTCAATATATATTCATCAAACTCAATATATATTCATCAAACTCAATATATATTCATCAAACTCAATATATATTCATCAAACTCAATATATATTCATCAAACTCAATATATATTCATCAAACTCAATATATATTCATCAAACTCAATATATATTCATCAAACTCAATATATATTCATCAAACTCAATATATATTCATCAAACTCAATATATATTCATCAAACTCAATCTATATTCATCAAACTCAATCTATATTCATCAAAATCAATCTATATTCATCAAACTCAATCTATATTCATCAAACTCAATCTATATTCATCAAACTCAATCTATATTCATCAAACTCAATCTTTATTCATCAAACTCAATCTATATTCATCAATCTCAATCTATATTCATCAATCTCAATCTATATTCATCAATCTCGATCTATATTCATCAATCTCAATCTATATTCATCAATCTCAATCTATATTCATCAATCTCAATCTATATTCATCAATCTCAATCTATATTCATCAATCTCAATCTATGTTCATCAATCTCAATCTATATTCATCAATCTCAATCTATATTCATCAATCTCAATCTATGTTCATCAATCTCAATCTATATTCATCAATCTCAATCTATATTCATCAATCTCAATCTATATTTATCAAATTCACTATTTATATATATCAAACTCACTATCTATTTATACATCAATTATCAAACTCGCTAACTACATAATATCAAACTCACTATCTATATATCAAACAAATTTTTTTTTATTATACTCGTTCTATCTATTCTAACTCTAACGCTGTTTCCAACTCTTCTAACTCAACCTCAAATATCAAACTCTTTCAACTCTGTTTCGAACTTTTCTAACCCATCATCAAACCCATCATCAAACTCTGCATAAGAATTCAAATACGAATCCGAATCCGAAACCAAATCCAAACGCAATAATCCATTCCAATCAGACCATCTAAAAGGTACCTACTTTTTGGCCTTATTTATATAAACACCCCGTAACTAAATATTGAAATAGTTCTAACAGTATCCAAGAAATGGCAAGGTTATAAAGTTTATGTTAATTGATATTTTAAACTAATAACCAAGATGAGAACCTTAGCAAATCGACATAATCTATACACATCCTCGAAAGTAGGGCTATAAACCTCTACGAACGAAATGTCAAGGATCGATAGGTACGGTTGGATTAATTTATGACCCACCATAAGCAAATTTTTCCAACCGACATTCCTTTAGCAAAAAATCGATTTAATAAATATCTTTGTTATTTTAATGTTTTCAATATCTAATTGCTTAATAATAAGCTTCTGTAACCGACATTAGGTTCTGTACTTCCTTCCATAACTATACAACGTTGAACGACAGTTAATTTGAAACTTCATTTCTTGTAAAATGAACTCTAATTTTTGATTTATGATATACATTAATATTTCTAAGGTGTTCTTACAATGTAGCATCACCCACATTCTTAAAATCGAATACCTAATCGAAGTGTGGGGATCAGCCGCTAAATCTTATCTAAACCCACTACAAAGAACACAAAACAAAATTATTAAAGTATTATCTCACTACCACTATCTATATCCAACAAAAAAAACTATACGAAAAAAACGAACCTGCTAAATCTCACACAACTTTACACATATTACACCTGCATTCTCATTAAATAAAATCAACAAGAAGTAAAAACAAATTCCAACTAGCTTTGTATCTCATCATACGCTAGTAGCATAGTAAGCTATGGCTGCTGGTGCAGCTTACAACTGCGAAGCGTAAAGCCCGGCCATAAAAAGGATTAATTCTCTATTTTTTTTTGTAAATTCAAATCGCTATTTCGTTTACGAAACTAACAGGGTAAAGCTCATTTTAATTTTTTTATTGTACACGAAACACAAAAACTAAAATACTTGGCTTGTTAAAATATAAACTTAAAAACAACGAATATCTTATTTCACTCGAATATTTTGCAGTAGACGGTACTTACCAACAAGTTTTATTCTCTAATTTTATTGAGGTACCCTACTTCAATAAGTATTTTCTAACATGAGCCTAAGAGTAAAGATGAGTACATGTCATCACCATACCCGCACAGATTCTTACTTTTTAATTTACTAGATAGTCAAAGTTTTGCACCTTCAAATACCTTATAGAAGCTTATGAGTACGTAACCATACTTGTAGCAAAAATTGAAAATTTAGATATGATTTCAAAGATACAATACGACCAAGACATATCCCGCGCCATTAGAGGGCAGCCCCGATCAAGCACACGATAAATCCAGTCGTGGTGTACATCATTTCGCGCTATGGTATTGCCAAAGAGTAGCCTCAGCCAACCACTCACACAAAACGCTATACACCTGAGTATTTTACTGCACATCTTCAGGGTAACTCACCCTGACTTAATATGCGGCACCCACATCACTACCGAGAAATCATATTTATCGATTGAGCTTGGCCAGACTAAACATTCTGCGATATTGGAGGGTAGCCCCAATAAAACACAGAATATATTCGCCTAGAATGTGCAATGATCTGAGTTATAGTACTACCGGAGAGTAGCTCCGGCCACGTACCCACACAGAATTACACACTATCTACACAAAACTACACACTATCAGGGAGTATCCTGAACCAATGTGCAATGTCATGCAACCAACATAACAATATCAAACAAATTATCTCTATTCGTACTCATATTCCTCATTATAAATCCTTGAAAGTGAGCGTTTAGCAAACGTGTTATGTACAAAACACAAAAAAAATAATTGGGCTCATCCAACTTCTGAAATGTCGGCTTTTACTTAAAAGACCAAAATCTTGTGTGGGTATTTTGGCGGGGATGGCGATGTAAATAAAAATGCTTCGAAAGGGTTTACTCACCCAGTGTATTCTCATATCAAATACACAGTCACACAGAACACAGTTTATGGAAAATAATTTATAGAACATGGTTTATAGAACATAGTTTATAGAACACGGTTTATAGAATACAGTTTATAAAGCACTTACCCTAATACTTATTAATGTAGCCTCGATCAAAAATAGACTGCCTTTGATGGCAAGAGCTACAATATTTATATTCTCGAAATGGGCGGGAAACGATAAGTGCAAGCTTGTCGTTTACCAACCTGACAAAAAACAGTCCATCTTTGTTGCAAGCATAAAAATATCAGACAAATTATTGCCAACATAGAAAAATCACTTAGTGTGCTCAATTAAATATAAAGATCGCTAACACAATATACTCATTAAAACATCGCTATTTTTCTGGCACAGTCGGGTAGAAACCCTAAAAAGGTAAAGCTGGAATAAAAAAAAAATGTTTAAACTATTCATGTTTTCATTTAATTATAGTACTTTGGGGTTGTTTGTTTTACTCTATACGCTTTTAAGTGCATATCTTTTTACATCGTTCTCACATTCTGTAATTCAAGTATTGTTGGAAAAGAGTGTCCGTAGAGTTTTTCTTTCACGTTCTTCTCCATAAAGACCTACTGACGCTTGCGAATGTGCAAGTAGCTCGTTTTAGTTTTTTTTTTGTTGACAATTCAAAATTAAAGGACCTTTATATGGGTTAGTTGAAATAAAAATATTTTGAATTTGTAAAAATTGTCTATTTCGTAGAAGTTCATTATATGCATTATGCTAACTATAACTTCCCCTCTGTTTACCTTGTTGGTCTTTAAGTGTTGTTATTAATATTAATGTAATTTTTCAGCTATGTATATTTTTATGTCAATAAAGAATTTCTCCAAAGAAAAAAAACCAGCCAAGTGCAAGTCGAACTCGCGCGCGAAAGGTTCCGTACCATTATGGCAAAAAACGGCAAAAAATCACGTTTGTTTTATGGGAACCCTACTTAAATATTTATTTCATTCTGTTTTTAGTATTTGTTGTTATAGCGGCGCCAGAAATACATAATCTGTGAAAATTTCAACTGTCTATCTATCAGAAAAAGAGTTATGGGGTTTTTCCTTCTGGAATTTGTTCCTGGAGTTTTTTGGGCAATCTGTGGGTGTAATGAACTTCTGCTTAATGCACAGACTTAATGTTTTTGTTATAGTTATTTGCTACGCTGTGTCAGTCAGACAGTAAATTTACAAACAAGATTACCCAAAACTAAAGCAAAGTTTTGTATATCAATCTAGCTTACCCCGAAATAACAGTGCATAGTCTACAGTTAACCGCGTACTTCGTTTCTCACTTATGTCCTGTAAAATCTGCGGGCTGATGTCTGCCAAACTGAAACTAATGCAGACTAATACTGTTACCGCGAACTGTGAGTTCAACATTAGTCTGCATAACTCTGTAACAACGGTCCTTTTGCTATGTGACGGGACCGTTTTGGATGGAAGGTACGGTGATTCGTACCTACTCTTGTACATGACCTGTCAAATGATTTGACATCAATCGTGAGTTCCTTGTCCAATGTTTCTAGTATGATGTAGTCTTTACTATTCGCTAGGTTAATTTTAATGGTAACAAACATGGCAATTAAAGGTAAACCCTAAAATGGTAATTCAACCTACTTTGATAAACAACCTGCTGTTCAACCTGCTTTTTTCCTTTTTATCTTTTTGTTTAAGAAATTGACTCACACACTGTTCCGTTGTTGTTGAATTAGGTTATTTACCTATGTTTGTAATATTTGTCAGCATGTGAGAACCATGTTCCTAATTATCAAATTAATGAATTTACCTATAAGTGCTTGTATGTGTACACTACTATACCACGTATAAGTATAAAGTAATACCTATACGTGGTATATTAGTGTTAGTCTGAGTGCATCGTCCTCACGCATATGAACACTAACCGTCTTATTAATAAACGTGGACTAAGGTAAGAATAACTTTATTCCAAGCATTAGGTTGGTACTAAAAAAAATCCGTATTAATAAACACGGAATAAGGAGGGATTATACTAATCTGACACTAGTCTCGGACTAAAAGTTAAACCATGGTGCCAGCTAGTTTAAGGTCGGAATAAGAGTAGTGTAACTATGGCAACCACAATTTTTTAATTTTTTTGTATCGCCCTATTCGGGCAGGCTAAGGTCTTAGACCATACCGCCTCGTGATCAGTGCATAATATCCTTCTTGAATTCTTTAGTATGCATTAGAATGCGGATGCAACAGATTCTAATGTTTTTTGGAGTATTTGGCAGCAAATTGTATCAAGTCAGCCCCAGTAAGCCTTCCTAGTAAGCTTTGCGGGAGATAGTCAATACTACAATAAAATTCTCCGCTCCACTATCCCGAGATCGCTTCTGTCAATGCTTTCACAGATTGACTAGTTGCGTAGACAGTTGAGACATAAAACTACACCAATTTAATATCACAAAATCCACTAGGAATCAATTTGCAAATAATATTAACAGCGACTGAACTACACTCGAAAAAATCCCGCCAAAAATTCTCGCAACCACAATTATTACATAGACTCTGATTTTTTATTTCGTAGATGTGGAACATTAAAAAAAATAAGGTCATTGGCAGCTGTTTAGCTTTAGTCAACGAAATTACAAATTAATTAATTAATTAATCATCATTTTATGTAATTTTTAAGTTTAAAGGTAATACGATAATTTGAAAAGGAGGGATCCTTCACCTTTACTGTCAAACCTCTATGGCAGATGTCATTTTTAGTTTTTTTTCTACATAATGTCTTCAACTTGCTTATTTTTCATTCACTAGTTCATTCTTTTTACTTTTAAATTCAACTGGGTTGCCAGAGCTTACGCGTAAATCCAAGACTAAGAAATGAATAGTTAGTCCGAGGTTATTCCATGTTTATTAATAACATTTCTAGATCTATGTTAATCCTTAGTTACTCCGGGATTAGCTAGTCCAAGAGTAACTTCGGATTAAGCTGGGAATACGCCATTTTTATTAATAAGACTGTAAAATAATAAAACCGGCCAAGTGCGAGTCGGAGTCACGCACAAAAGATTCCGTACCATTATCGCAATAAACGACACAAAAATCACGTTTTTTGTATGGGAGCCTCACTTAAATATTTATTTTATTCCGTTTTTAGTACTTGTTGTTATAGCGGCAACAGAAATACATCATCTGTGAAATTTCAACTTTCTAGCTATAACGGTTCATGAGATACAGCCTGGTGACAGACAGACAGACAGAGACACGGATCGTGGAGTCTTAGTAATAGGGTCTTTTTACCCTTTGGGTACGGAACCCTAAAAAATAGTTTCTATTCTTGGCTTCACCTGTGTTTAAAGCGAACGTATCTACTACCGAAATAAAAAATATCCTACGTCCTTGTTTTACATAAATCCGTTCTGACAATGAGGCTTGATTGATTAACAAACATCCACACATACAGACATTCGAGCAATAGTAGTATGATGTTGTATCAGATATACAATAATACGTTAGTACGAGTATTTTAGCAAACAAGATCATCTAAAATTGTTTCACGGTTTTGGTTAAAAAACCAGTTAACAAACAAGTTATGAATAGTCCAGTGTTAACCGCATCAGACCTCGTTTCCCACCTATGTCCTGCCAGACTAAAACTAATACAGGCTAATACTGTTACCACGAAATGTGAGTACAAAAGTAGTCTGCATAACACTGTAACAGCGGTGTTTTTGCTATAGTCGGGATGGTTTGCAGTGGATGGCTGACGATATCTTTTACATATACCCGGATTCCTTTTGTCACATGATTTAATATCAAACGTGAACTTTTTGTACAACTCTGGTGTATTCGCAACTATTTTGATTGATCAACTCACAGTATGATATACTCGGTATAATCTTGATAATCTAAGAAATCCAATGACGTTTCACAATTTACCTACATGCCGCGATAACTTTGTACGTAAGAAATTGAAAAACAAATTCATAATCTTAAGTAATTACTATGTTACCCATACATTATAACAACGAGTATCATTCGTAAGAATCAAGTTTAATTATTATGAATAGCTGTCAAAGCCGACTTCTTAGATTGTCACGAATTTAGATAAGTTACCATATTAGAGAGGCAATTACCCGTAAACTTAAGGAATGTCCTCATTCTACTGTCATTTCAACACACATGCTTGTCGGTCTTTTACAGACTGTACTTCGGTGAGTGTGCTCAAGAACTCCACGACCTCATCCCACCAGCCCCCTTCTACCATCGGACATCTAGACGCACTGCAAGTTACCATCCTTACCTTGTTGCCATTCCACCAATACGCACCAAGCGCTTCCAAACATCCTTCATAATGCGCACAGCGAATGAGTGGAACTCACTACCTGCGTCTGTGTTTCCGAACGCATTCAACCCGAATCTCTTCAAAGTTAGAGTGAACAGGCTTCTTCTGGGTAAGCTCGCTACATCGTCGACTCTGTCTCTGTCACCTTTGACCTAGACTAGAGTCAAGAGCAAACCCATCACAAAAACACATCCCTACATTTCAACAAGTTTCAGACATTGATCATCTTGACCTTTGCGTCTTGAGTTGGAACGTTTTTTAATAAGCACGAGAATGTTACTAAACTTCAGATTATCATCTGCCTAGCCTTTTCCTAACTATATTGGGGTCGGCTTCCAGTCTTACCTGATTCAGCTAAGTACCAGTGTTTTACATGGAGGGACTGCCTATCTGACCTCCACAACCCAGTAACTGGGTAACACGGTACCCCTTGGCAAGACTGGTGTCAGATCTCAAGCTTCTGACTATCCGTAACGACTGTCAAAGATCTTCAAATGACAGCCGAGACCAACGGCTTAACGTGCTTTCCGAGGCACGGAGGAAACTCGGTATTTTGAAATGGTCACCCATCCACGGACCGACCTCGTCAAGCGTTGCTTAACCTTGATGATCGACCCGTGCGGCTGTTATTATTTAGCCACGAGCCCCTCTAAATATATATACTAAACTTCAGATACCAAGGTGAAATGATGACGCATAAAGTACATTTCCCTGAGTAGATGTTTAATTATGTAAATACGGCTATTATGAAGCCTAAACATTTTTTTTTCAATAATAACTGGCAGAATTGTCATTTCATTTCGTACCTAGTTTTTAACGACATGTCAGTGGCACACACAGTACACTGTTTTCTACCAAGCCAATCCTATACATCATAAATTCGATCCCAAATGTTAATAAATGAAATGCCAACGAATTCCCAATCCTAAAACAACACACCTAACCATTTTCTAGATCCTACTCTCTATCCCTCGCGACTATTAGTTAAATGTGCGAAACATATTACACACATAGCGAGTTGACGTGGCGTACGCAAGACTCATCATCTGTCAATAAATTACATATTGTAACTAAGTTGGGGCCTGCGCAAACGAGCGACTAAATTATTTGGTGTGTCGAAGGGAAGGGTGGGATTATTTTGATCGTTTCAGAGATATATTTTGGTAACTTGCATTAGATTGGTAAACGCGGTCTGGTGATTTGACAAGCTTTTATTTAACTTGTAATGTATGTATGTAAGTGTGGTCAAATCTTGCAACTGAATTTTAAAGCAGTTATCCTCCACCATTTAAAATGAAATTTTGCATACACGTTTAGTTTGGATGACAATGCATGGTTAGATATGTGACGTCATTATAAATTCAATATGGCGGACGGCCCAAGATAGCGGACTAGTTTCTTTTTGTGCACTGCCATGGTATGGGTAACAAAGAAAGGGTTTGCTGAGAAGAATACGAAAAAGCTTGTTTAAAAAAATATTTTTATGAATAATTTATTTATCATGACATTGTGCCGGTTTTCTTTGAAAAATTAAGCAGAGTTGTACGTTAAAGAACACCTAAATTTGGCATGTTATGTTTAAGTCCTTTGTAAGGCCCGAGCCTATTGGGCTTTGCCAGACCTGGGGGCTGGGAAACCCACGACCTAATTCTTAATGGCTGACCTCGCGGCTTCTAGACCAACAAAGTAGGCAAGTAATTTGATTTTTGAAAATCAGCTGGCAATACTAATTAAAATTCGCATGAGAGTTGTGTATTCAAATTCTTTTTTTCTTCTCAGCATGTTGTTCCGAGAGCAGCTTTTCAAGAGTAATGCTGTAGTGTAGATACAGTTACTCAAAAAGATAGAAGGGTAACAATTGCTGAGGCTTCACAGTTGAAATTACTTTGGAATTCTATAAATGAAACCCGATCAATATGCGCTGCGGTTACGGTAAGACCAATATCAACATCAGTCCAATCCATAAAGGTCCAGAAAATCAAACACAATCTTATAATCGAACAATAAGATACGCAATCAGAAATAATTTAGTATCGCACAAGGAAAGAGTGCATTTATTATGTATTTACGCTTTTGTCTTAGCCGTCACTCGAACCTTACACCTCGTTACTTATGCATAAGCTTTTCAATGTTCAGCGATATCGTTAGACATGAAAAGATTTCGTAATGTACTGATCGTGGTGTGAATTGGTTACGATAATACCTTCTGGCTATGGAAACTATTATTGTTGAAATAAGATTTTTGCATTGCATACGCAGATGGAAGGTACCTTCTTTCGATATTTTATCCCAACTGCAAAGAAACAGATGCTCTAGTCTAGATAAGTGAAAATCCATGTACAAATCGTCGCGATAGTGATTTTAAAAACGCCAAAAATGTGTGAATCCTCCTCTTGGGATACAATTTTAAGGCATAATATTGTTTAACATAACGTTTTCGCATAACTTTTATTAACATAATAATACTCTGGCATATTAATAATTAGGCATACTGCATAGGTTAGCATAACGGTCATTTGGTCTAATTTGTTTTGAAATAAAAAAAAAATAAGGCATAACATTTTTTAAAACAGAAATAAAAGTAAGTGTTATGTACCTATTTATATTATTTATTATAATTTGGGAATAAATCTATTAGAATAGGTTCAGGTGCAGCGGGAGTGGCCCTAGGGCCTCCCTTGAGCTGCGAACATGTTTGTTTTTATATGATTTATATCGTAAATATCATTATGCGTTTATAACGTGTAATAATAGTTTATGCAACGGTCATTTATTAAGGGTTATGAATTCGCCTCGTGTGATAATAGTACCACACGAGTGTTTTAATACCTAATCAAAACAATAAATCTTCACTCATACAGTTGAAATAAAACAAAAGTGGAAACGGAAAAATGTGTGGTATGGCAGGCAATTTAGAATCTCATTGCTCATGACTGCGCAGCGCGCTCATCCATAGACAGTGACACTATTTTTCTACAAGTCAATAAGCCCATACGTGCCACTAAATTTAAAAGTGTGCTATAAAATTAAAAAGTTATTTTATGATGCAGTTGTTTGAGAATCGAAGGTAAATTTTGCACTGTAATGTTTTTCTATTAATTTTACCTATCCACGAAAAAAAGGTATGTATTTATAAAATATTTTTTTAATTCATATTTTTGAGGAACATTACGTTGTGAGTGTAGATACATATAATTATGTGTTTATAACATTTTTCTTTATAAATTATGCTTCATTATTATTATTCCGACAGTATTTATGCCAATAAACATTATGTCAAAAAATTTATGCCTAAAAATATTATGCGTAATGATCATTATGTTGAATTTCGTTATGAAAATGTAAATTATCTCTATATATTTTATGCGTATCATAGGTAAACCCAAAAATGTACCTATGTGATTGTTAAGAGCTATCGAAATGTCATAATTATGATCAAAACCTTACATTTTGGTACGACCATTGCCATCGCTGACATTTTGTCTAGCTAGAGGCTTGGGTCTGTGATATTTATAAAACTGGATAGTAGCGTGAAAAGAAAGTTCTCTTTTACCAATGTCCATTATTACATCTGCCAAACTTACAAAGTTGAGTAGGTGATTATAAAATGAGAATCATGTCTAAATGGCTAGGCGTAATTTTTTGAAAAAAATATATGTTATATTAGACTATTTTCTTAATAATTTGATTTGAACAAATTTTGAGTTTTATTCGTATAACATAGTGTAATTATTTTTTAAAGTTATGTCTAAAACGGATAAAAACACGACAATCACACCAAAACCGCTGGGCGTATTTTAATGAAATCGACACCATCTCAAAGATAATTTAATTATCTAAATTTTGATTTGAGGCTTTTTTTTTAAAGTCATAGAATAATAAGGAAAGTACAAAAAACTACTAAATTTTTGGTCGCGCGGGTGTGAAACGAGTGCGCGTTTTGTTCCCTCAAGGTCGTTGGCGTTAGTCGTCGTCTTAAACGTTGATAAAACTACTAATATTGAAGGTCTAAATAATGTTCTCAGGGCGGTGTGACAAGCTCTTACCGAAAACAGTATATTAAGTTAGTGTTGCCAAATGCTTGCCTGTGAATATTCCTCATTGAGAAACAATTGCATTGATTGCGCTTTACGGTAAAGTTTCACAACGAACCATACACTAGTGTTCACATATTACGCGAAAGTGTAGGTACTCATTTGTTTTTCAAAAACATCACAGTTTCGAATCACGATTATACCTTCGGATTCGGAAACGACAATCACTAAACATCATTATAACAATGATTAATGTGAAGTGTGAATCAGTTCCAATCAGCGTCTGTGACTGTGAGTGTGTGTGAATCAAAGAGAAATAAGTTAACTAGTCGTAGTTCGTAGTTGTAACTGTTCGTAGTACGTTACTTGTGTGTGTTGCGTCTCCAGACGTTCAGCTAACGTAACTATATTAATGTGTTTGTTTGTTGTTTGTGGGGAATTAGTAAGAGCGATCTAGAGACTTATTACATTCATTAATCAATAAATCTGCGTCAAGAAAAATAGTGAAGATTATTTGGTACAAATTGCTCTACGCCTTCCAGAACAAAAAAGAGGTACAGGTCACCCGCCATTGGCCTGGTGGTCCATTATAGAAACGAGACCTCAAGCAAGCCCAATCACCCGAACAGACTAACCAAGACAGAACGACTTGGCTCAGGAGAGTGAGGGGACCCGACCCGGACTTAAACGGACCAGGGAAGTTAGAAGAAAAAGAATCAATCAACTTTTTTTTCTTCGTTTCGTGTCGATAAACTCAAATTTTGACTAAACTATTCTCAAATTTTGTCTGACCAGTATGCCACCTGGACCGCTCTATCATTTGCCACGTTCAGGTCCTGACCTGAACAATGATCATGATGATGAATGATGATGTGTGATCGGTTTTCGGGAGGCGTCTCTGAGTGTCGTATTGTATGACTCCTTTTGTTACCTTGGGTTCTAATTTCCACAAAGTAAATCGTTTTACTGTACTTTTTTGTGTAAATTATTACATCACCACTGCTCACAAAAGCGGTGAAGGAAAACATCGTGAGGAAACCGGCATGTCTTAGAACCAAAAATTCGAAGACATGTGACATCCACTAACCCGCACTGAGCCCGCGTGGTGGATTACAGCCCAATCCCTCTAACAGAGAGGAGGCCTGCACGTACAACGGACCAAATGCGAGTCTAAGTGTGGAAAACGGATCCATCTATCATATCCTTTACTACCTTGGGTTCTACCTGTAAAAATATTTGTATTTATAAATGAATAAATAATGTTGGAGCTGGTTTCCAACCTAACCGGAAGCAGCAGCATACCAGTATTTTTCATAGAGCGACTGCCTGTCTTAAACCCTGGGTAAACTGGGTAGTACGGTTCCCTTTGGTACCCATAACGACTGTCAAAGATCTTCAAATGACAGCTGGGACCAACCGATGCTAGAATGGTCTCAGTAAATCCTGTCAATTAATGTTTTTATTAAATTGAGTAAAAAATCATTATATTATTCATGAAAAAGTTGACAATTTCATAGGCATGGCACGTGAATCACTGTAGCTACATAAAATCTTAACAGTTTAGGAAAAGGTTTGATCACAAAACCATAAAAAAAATACAAAAAACGCGACTGCTTAAAAAGCGATCTAAAAATAACTAAACAAGAAGAAAATCATGCTTTGCAGTCGGAAGATATATGCGCGTGCTAGCTGACCAAACCCAAATGTATCCTATTCGCTTTTTAAGCAGTCGGGTTTTTTGTTATTATTTTTATTATTGATGAGTATTGATTAGTTTTTTTTTAGAATTAGTTTCATTTAAACATATAAGTGTAATATATTTTTGAAATCACCTCTTAAAAGCCTTTATTTTGATAACCACGAAGGGTTTGGAAGATAAGAATATTTTATAAAAAGAAAAAAATGGCGGTTTATTTTTGGGCGCATGGAGTTTTTATAAAGTTAAATATAAAATATTTGCTTTTCCTGAAAAAATATTAAAACAGTTATGGGATAAAATTGATACGATTTGATTTTATTAGTTTTTTAGTCAAGTGCTTATTCATAATAGTACCTAGCCGACCGAGCTCTGCTCGGGTTAAAACAGAGAAAACGACGTTTTCTAAAAAAGCTAGATCGATTTATCGCCCCCGAAAGGCCCTGAATACTAGATTTCATGAAAATCGTTAGAGTTATTTGCGAGATTCAGATTATATATATACATATATTAAACAATTTCTCGTTTAAAGGTATTAGATAGACTAGATAATTGCCCGGTATTGCTCGGTTGATAGCAATTAGCTCCCTATTACTTGGCACTTAAACTTGGCGAAATGCGGATGTGTCCCTTTAGGGGTGACAGGTGTGATGTTCTGTTATGTTTGGTATAATTATATTCTTCTTTAGATATAATATACCAGCTGTTCCCCGCGGCTTCGCTCCCGTGGACCACCCCACAGGACCCGTTTTCGGGATTAAAAAATAACCTATGTCACTAAGGAATAATGTAGCTTTCTATTGGTGAAAGATTTTTTTAAATCAGTCCAGTAGTTTTGGAGCCTATTCGGTATAAACAAACAAAAAAATCTTTCTTCTTTATACTAATTTACCTATATAGTATATGTAATAGTTTCAAAAAACACACTTTAATAGAAAATCAAACTAAAAAGTAGAAAATATATAAAAAACAAAAATTGTAGACTAGCTGTTCCCCGCGGCTTTGCTCCCGTGGACCACCCCACAGGAACCGTTTTCGGGATTAAAAAATAACCTATGTCACTAAAGAATAATGTAGCTTTCTATTGGTGAAGATTTTTTTAAATCGGTCCAGTAGTTTCGGCGCCTATTCGGTACAAACAAACAAACAAAAAAATCTTTCCTCTTTATATATTTTTTTTTTTTAGTCGTAACCTATTCACTCTTGAATTAACGACCCCGAGATTGTGGCTATCGGTAAACACAGATTCCGGCAGGGAGTGTCACTCCTTAGATGTACGCGTAATGAAAGTATTTCCAAATGATGAGACAAATTGATATCACTTTTTATTTTGAACGTACATCGTCAAACAATGGAATAATCCCTAGACTACGTTTGTATAACAGAATTTTCGACTAGTGTAACCTTGAACCGTGTTTTTATAGTTTTTTTAGAACTATTATTTATTTTTTACTTTTTAGTTCAATCGCTGATCCTGAAGATCATGGTAAGGATACTGGGACAAACTTTTTAAATTATTGCATTGTCAGTAGTTCTTGATAAGTGTGTTGGGCGCACGGTTGGCGCAGTGGTTGAGCGATTGACTGCTGCGCTGCGTATCGCAGGTTCGATTCCCGCACGGAACAAATATTTGTATGACCTACAGATAGTTGTGGCTTGTTGGCTCTGGGTGTGTTGTGTATGTGAGTTTATGTTTTTGTAAACGCTCCCACGATACAGGAAGAAATTCCAAGTGAGAGGCTAAAAAAAAAGTTTCAAATTAATCTGACGTTTTGAAGAGGGTGAAAATCAATATCAATGATTCCGTTACATATATACCGAGCTAATCAAAGCGTGTTGACAATAACTAACTCTCATCCATTTCCCGATAATCGCTATCACAACGCCTCCAACCTCTTATTATTACCACGTTGCGGTCTGAATAATATCACTATGTAGCGGAAAAGGGATGTTCACTGTTCAGACACTTCCAGCTAAATTACTTGACAAATACTCCACTAACTCGCTTACAACGCTGACGTCAGTCGACGTCGCGGATTGTCAGACTTGTGACATGCTTGGCGTTTAATAATGGCCTGAATAATTGAACAACGATATTGTTATTTGGGAAATGTATTGTTAGGTTGGGGTTATAAGATTCTTTGAAGAATTTGTGGTATGTGCGAAAAATAAATGATTTTTCTTATTTTTTTTATTTCACATAGGCCTACATGGGCACTTATAAAACGTCGACAAAAGGTGCACGGTTCGGGTTGGTCGTTTCCTATGGAGAAGAACCGGCAAGAAATTACACGCTTTCTCTTTTAAAAAATTGGTTTGATTTTACAATATTTCCATGTGATGCATTAGTGCTTAGATACAAAATAAATAAATTAAATTAAATTGTTTATTGTGTCTCAAACGGTTACACATACAAATGTGAATGAGACAGCCCCAGTAAGTAATCATTAATACTTGTGTTGGGATTGTCTCGCTCTATCCCATAATATACAGTTAGCAATATTGAGACTTAAATTAAGAAATGCTTTTTTAAGAACACAGGAGAACATTTACTTAGAAAGTATTTATTAGCTCTAAGTAGTGTGTGATTGTGAGAATGCGTATGTGTGCCTATAGTAGTGTGTGCGTGTGGGTTTATGTGTGTTTCCGTGAGCGTGTTTGTGTTAGTATGTATTTGTGTGAGTGTTTACGTTTTTGCTTATAGTGACACTATGATGATGAGTATTCATGTAAGTCTATCGATATAGGTATAGGGGGATTCGATCTGATTAATCATTATTAAGAATTTAAATCGTAGATAGATAAATCATTTATTTAGTGCACACAAAAGACACAGCACAACACACAAAATCTTAATTAAATTATTACAATTTTCATGTAGGTATGATTAAAAACAAAGTGCAAACATAAAAAGAAAAAGGAAACCGAAATAAAAGTAAAAGTGACGTGAGTGTGAAGTGGTGTGAGTGTGAAAGTGAAGTGAGTGTGTAGGGATGGATAGAAAATTGAATTGTGTCTAAAATGATATGGTTAGAGAGCTGATGGCGAAAAGAAATCAATAAATACATGTACTTCTTTCTATCTCCAATTACAAAAAATTGGATGAGGATAGAAGGATGATGACAAGGTCTGATAATATTCAATGGCAATCTTTCAGGGGTTAACGTCCTCTTGATTATTTACAACGAATTTTACAATGAGACACACGAATTTTACTCAGACATGGTAAGAATTAGTGGATTTATGTTCGCAACTCGATAAAATGTGGTAAACTGCAGTATTTTTTCCGCGATTGTAGATTTTCTCACATTCACGAGTAATTTTAGCTCCTGAAAGATAACCAACAAGTTAAAAGTCTTACTATAATAGTTTATAATGGTACACGTGTGCAATGTTGGTGATTACCGCTGAGGCGCCATTGAGAGAGCCGAGGACGGTAATCATCAATACACACGTGTATCATACGACGTTTTTCAACACACTTGTGAATAAATTATACAAAAAAATCATTTTTAACAGTAAAAACGATTTTCTTTCACAATGGCGGGCAAAATTAATTAGTTTTCCTATGCGCGCGCATTTAACAATGGCGATCGGCCATAGACTAAATAAATGAGCTTTCTTTTTTTTTTGGCGTTTCGTTGATAGTGTTTTAGTCACGTACAAAATAGGGAATTTCAATTTTTTTAAATACAGAGCAAATAACATTTACATTTGAGTGCAAGTTTTATTTATTAAGCATGTACAAGTTGAATTTATCTATTTAAATACGAAGTTGCATGAAATGAGCAAGCAATAGGTACATTAATTGATTTGTACTATTGTGCACGATCTTTTTTGTATCGAAACTTTTTTTAAGAACAAAGCAACTCCACCAAAAAATTAAAAAAAACTCTTTCACTCACTTGTGAATAATAGCAATGAAAAAGTCACAATTTGATAACAGGTATCATTATATGCCTAATTGCGGTGAAATTAGAGCCACTTTATGAGCAAGTGTGTTGAAAAAAAATTTAGGTTGTTTTAACACTTTAGCACATATTTAGGTGGTGGGTGGTAGCCATTTTTCCGTATGTGGATATACTTGCAAAACTATAACAGTAATAACGATAAAAGGGATCAAACGAATGAATTTAGTTTGTTCACATATTGACTTAGAAGTTATGATCACCTACATTTTAATTAATGTTTGATCAACTCCAACGTGGGTGTAGATTTCAACTTTAGTTACCTTCCAAATCTAAGTAATTAAACGTAAAATAAGCACGCTTGGATCAAAGAACGATATGAACGTTATGTAAATTAAACTTTAATCACATTAATTTCGTATTTACCAAGCTTAAATTGGTATATGATTTTAATTACATACTAGTAATTTTAGTGATGATTTTACGTTAAATTTTGAAAACTTCATGTTTTCGACGTTTTTGCGCTATTACTGAAATTTATTTATTTATTTAGACTTCATGCACAAAAGGTACAAAGGCGGACTTAATGCCTTAGCCATTCTCTACCAGTCAACCAAGGGTGGTGAAGAGATAACATGGAAGGTGCATTGTTTTAAACAATAAAAAAAAAATTGTTAATAACATACTAAGATAGGTGAAATAAACGTACTTGTATATTGAATATAATATATACGATATATTTCTGAGGTTAAATATGAATCTAATACAGTTGTTCAAGACCCTATCTAGTTTATTCAGTAAGACCGCGTTCAAGTCAAAGTAGCACACGTCCCCATAGTCGAGCACTGGGAAAATTAAAGTCTGCACAAGCATAGTCTTCGTTTTGGCAGGCAAGACCCTCCTCAAACGATACAAGGATCGCAAAGTACCGCTGACTCTCTGACTGACACACCTGACTTTGCCAGCTAAGTGTCGAGTCAAGATGCAAACCGAGATCTTTCACACTAGGGCTAATGGGAATGACGGAACCATTGAAAATGATCGGGGGAAGAGAGCCACCCGCCACTCTACCCATCATGCGCGAGCTTCCAACTATAATGGCCTGACATTTTGTGGGGTTTACGGATACCCCAAATCTGTCAGACCAATATTTGATAGCAATCAAGTCCCGGTTCACATCCTCTATGGCGTCAGATAAATCTTCGATCCGTGCCGCTGTTTATAGTTGTAGACCATCGGCATGAAGATGATACGAACACCGAAGACAGTGAGTTATAAAATTAATGAAGATGGATAATAATAATGGAGATAGAATACCGCCCTGTGGAACACCAGCATCCAGGACACGCCAATTCGACGAAGACTCATCGACACGAACCGACTGCTGACGTCCCCGAAGATAACAGGAGAACCATTCCAGCGCCTCGGAAGAAACCATAAGATGTGAGAGGATAGATAGGAGTATATCGTGACTGACAGCGTTAAAGGCATTGGAGAAATCAATTAAAACTAACACAGTGACCTTAGTATCCTCCATTGCTTCTCTAATGTCGCCAGTCACTTTAAGGAGTGCGGAAGCAGTACTGTGGCCAGGTCTGAATCCAGACTGGAATGAGCTTATAAGGTTGTTTCGGTGAATAAACCCCGAAAACTGCTTGTGAACGCAAGCTTCAAGCACTTTGGATAGGAACGGGAGAATGGAAATTGGACGAAAAGTAAGGAGGGATTTGAAATTTTAGGAAGTGGACGCACGCAGGCCATACGCCACAGGGATGGGAATTGACCGGAATCGAGAGAGAAATAGATGATTTGGGTTATAGGTGGGAGAAGATAGACGAGGATCAAGAAGACCATGTAACGACTAATGCCATCATGGCCCACAGCCTTGGATTTTATGGACAGGATCATCTTTTTAATTTCATCCTCGGTGGCTGGAGAAAAACGAAATGGTTCTATGATAGGACCGGGTAGGCTAGAAATGGAATCAACCGTTTGAGACAAAATTTGGGGATCCAAAAGGCAAGGAAATCCACATGACGATTCCTACTGATACCGAGAGTGCCGAGGAATTTCCAGATATCGGCAGGAGAAGAGGCAGAAATGTTTTCGAGAATATGGCGGCGTTTGGCGTTGCGTATCACCTGATTACACCGATTTCTTGAATCTGCTCTCTGAAGCTCTGAAGAGGCTCTTGTTTTCTTCACTGCGATCCTTTTTAAATTTACGAAAGGTCCGATCCTTGCGTCCGTACCCCCGACGTCAACCATGGAGCAGGTGGACGCCTAAGCTTCACTCTCTTTACGGGAGCATGTGTGTCGTAGAGGGCAAGGATCGTGCGATTAAAGATACGCAGTTTGTCGTCAACCCCAATTGCCGCAGCAAGATGACCCCAATCAAGTTCCGACGCATCCTGACGCAGGTTTTCAACATCCATACGAGCAAAACAACGCATGTGCAGAACTTTAGGGAGAGGTTTAGGTGGTTTTAGGACATATGAGAGGAAAATGAGGAAATTATGTAAATGAATCGGAATAAAATGTTTGTTCTTACCAACCTAACTAAAAGAGGTTACGTCTATCTGGCAGAATCTTGATGCTTCGAAGATTGGATACTATATTTCTGGGCGGCCCAACCAGGCAGCAGGTCGGATAGGCAGGAAGACGTGGAGTAGGCAGCAAGTCGGTGGGCGGCTAACCAGGCGGCAGGTCGGATAGGCAGGAAGACGTGGAGTAGGCAGCAGGTCAGACAGGAACGCCTCATGAGTCGTGATATGCTCCAAATTGACAGATAGCAGGCACCACGATGGTCTAGCTGGCACACGGGTTGGTATGCTGTTATGTAGGCATACGGTAGGCGGATACGTAGATTAAAATCAGACACAGTATATCACACACAATATATTAAACTGGATAAACTTCAGATAATATGGACATACACGAGCTGGATATTAATAGATTTGTCTTCAGATCAAGACTTGACATTTAGTTATTCAAGGTAAAATCGTCTTTCGGAGTTCATTGCAGATTCCAGACTGCCCCAGGAATGTCTGGGAAATGCCTTTTATAGTCAGCGTTTTTCCAAACAAACGTTTCTAGAATTCCATTATTCTTTCTATAATTTTTAAATTGTGAGTTGCCTGTATTTAAAACGGCCTGTATTAATCAGTCATAAAATAATTCTGTGAGCGTTATAACATTATTTTACAAGCGTAAGAAGATAAGAAACTACTATCCTAGTAAATTAACAATAATATACGTTATTAGAGCTAACAACTAATAAAAATAATTTAAATTACTTAAATCAAATTAAACCTTCATAGTCACTAAGAAAATTACACAAAATTAAAGAAAAAGTAAATGACAGGCTTGACAACTGACGTAATGTCAGACAAAAAGTAAACATTGAAAAATTATAAAATTCAATATTCTATTTCAGCAAAATAAAGTTAATAAATCGAATTAGATCGATTTAATATGGAAAAAGGACATTGATGAGAATGTTTGATAGTAAAAGTGTAAGTATGGATACTATAAAGTCAAGCTCCACAGCTTGGCTCATCACCGCAAGGTTGCTTGCTTGTCAGTCTTCTACAGACTGTACTTCGGTGAGTGTGCTCAAGAACTCCACGATATCATCCCACCTGCCCCGTTCTACCGTCGACTCTGTCTCTGTCACCTCTGACCTAAACTAGAGTCAAGAGCAAACCCATCTCAAAAAAAAGATTGCTGATATTTGTGCTGACATACTTAACGTACAACTATAATTTTATGGTCCATCAATTTTTAAGTAAGGCAAATTTACTAAGCGTTTTTAATTCGTTACATTGCGGCAAGTGATAATGACTTAAACAACATCAATTAACCGAATTAGTAATTTTAGGTTTCTAATCAAGGGTCGTCAGTCAGATAGCAGTAAGGAAAAAAAAACTAACTGACAATAACAATCATGTAAATTCCTCTAGGTAAGTAAAAGAGACATAGCGAGAAAAAAGAAAAATGTCAATGCTAAAGCGCCACTAACTTCTTAAATAATGCTCAAATTACCACGAGTCCAAGACTAATGTGTAGAGGAAAAAAAAAACTTATCCAACCACATATAAAACTCATTTTAGCTAAAATGGCGCTTTAGTACTTTTGCCTTTCTGGTGACGATATGTTTTACTTAACAAGAATTAAACAGATTCTTGGAAAAACAAAAATTTTGTCTTTTTTTACTTAAGGCCAGGCCAAGTATGTTACATGACATTCCAGTAAAGATTACGTTGAGGACAGAAAGGCTTGGGATTGAGCTCCAATTAAAAATTAATTTTGATTTTTATATTTTCCACCGTGAATTTTGTTTTTTTTTTTTTTTTTCTTGTAATGACAAGAATATTTACTTTTTAAAGTATTATATTAATTTATTTTGATTATTGTGAATGTGAAGACTATGTGGACAATTTTTTTTGTTTTTATTTTTAATTTATCTTAGTTTTCAATCGTGGTCTGGCAGTTTGAGTAGTTTTGCGGCCTACCCGAATGTCCTTTCTTTGGTATTGTTCGTCGAATCGTTGAACTCTTTAAATTCTGTGTTGAGCTGCTCGGTTATTGACAAATGCGTGCACTGACTGGACAGGTCCACTCAATCTGGCTGGTTCTTTCCTCAAAAGACCATTTCAGACATCAATCTACATGGGTGAAGACCATGTAGATTGATGTCTGAAATGGTCTTGATGATCTAACCAAGATTTTTGTCTGGACTTTAAAAGAGACTGTGACCTCTGAAATTGTTTCGGCCTTTGTTCTCAGAGTAGTCAGATAGGAAACGCCGACCTCATCTTGTTTTAAAAATATCATCGACATGTAAAAGTGTTTGTACAAACCAACTTACAGAAATAAAATCATTTATCATTCATAATTAGCCTTGCCAGCGTAATTAGTTAAAAATTATCTGTTAGGACAGGTATAAAAGGTATTAAAAAGTCTTGTGTCTTAATACAATGTCAAAATTTTGTCCAAATACGTTAAAGAACCACCAACATCTAAATTATTCTAAATATACAGATTTTCAACCACAGTTATCTGAGTGAGATACATTTTTAAGATATTGGTGGAAATTAGGAAGTTAAAAGAGGTTTATTTACAATCGAATAACAACAATAAATAGTCCATACCGATGATCTTTAAAAAACCTAGGCCTAATGAAAAATTCAGCCACCAAATTACAAACATCGAAACAACACAATTTAATTGCTGAAAAACCAATCAGCAACTTGGCAGATTAAATTCCCCGAATATGTCTTTTTCTGGCAAACATTTAATTTGATTAAACACCGCAGTCAGCAATTTAACGACCCCGATTGGCTCTAAAGTCTAACTAATTTCGTTAATTGCTGAAATTTCGCCTGAGCAAGCATAAATATTTGAAACTTATCCTACTTTGGGCTCGGTCAGCACAAAATGCGGTGTTGGGTTAAGTAATTTTTGTTTTTATTTGTTCTGTAAATAGGGGATTTCATTTATTGTTGTTTCTGCGAGTAAAAACGTTTTCTCTAAGGATCTTTCAACAAAAAAACTTGTCATTCCTTATAATGAACTAGTTTCTGCCGCGGCCTCACCTGCATGAAAACTGTTTTAATATCTCAAGGGATAATTATACCGGGATGAAAAGTCTTAATTCAGATTCTGGTCTATCCATATGCAAAGTTTCATACAATTACATATAGCCGTTAAGGTGTGAAAGCGTAATAAACAATCTTACATTTACATTAAGGCCGTACCCTGACCAAAAAATCAGCATGAGATATGAGCATTCCTATTGGCCTAGCGGCACTGGTGGCGCCTGAATTAGTAGTGAATACGCCCAGATTATAGAATAAAATCTTTATAAAATCGAATATTGGTCTTTTGAAAAAAAAACTTACAAAATGTTCGTTATCAAATTGTCTATCCATTTGTGTTAGTACAAAAAATAATTAATGAACACTTTACGAGGAGATGCATGCTATCAATAATTATTTCTCATTTTTATGGTTTTGTTGGAAGGATATTAGTGAAACAAATACCTCTTTAAAAAAAAGGTAGTAAGTACCTACTACCATTTTAGAATCAATATTATGTATAAATTTAATGTATTTTTATTTATTGATATTTCTTTTTAAATAAAGAGTAGATAGCTCTTAAAAAGCAGCACAAAAACGAGTAGCGCGGCGTTTTGCACGGGGAGGCGCCTTAATAAGTTAGGATATACTGTGAATGAAATATTTAAAATTCCAATATCTTTATATTATCACAAAGCCGAACATAAATCCGAGTATAAAATTAAGCAAAAAACGTAACGTAACGTAAAAGTAATAAAACATCGACGAAAATCAGCATTTCCAAACGTTTTATATTTAAGACCCCTAACGCGTCCCGAAAAGGGATTTGACCTCACACCCGAACGAATCACATCAAAAACGCGAAGAGCTCTCATTTACAACATATAATTTGAATGTAAGCTCACATAAATCGATTACAAATGAAAAAAACCGGGTAAAATATACCCGATTTTCGTAAATCGGTTTGCGGCGCAATTAAACTTTCAGTCAGAAGATTGAAATTTCATTTGCGAGAAACAATTTTGTTTCAAGACTTGGAAAATGTAATGATTTATTAATAAACTTTTGGTCTTGCGGTCGGGTAACAGCAGTGTCGGGTTGCCGGTTTATTCGATTTCCGGGTCAGAAATCATCGGTTTTATGATAATAATTTCTTAGTGAGCAAGGAGATTGGCTTTTGCTTAGTAATTCGAAACCCGTAAAGTCGAGACGAAGCTTAGATACCTACAGATTTAGTTTTATTTATTTTATTTATTTATTTTATTTATTTATTTATGTACACACAATAACTCTTTACAGAGAAAATAAATAATACAGATTGAAGAGCACAAAAGTACTGCTTATTTCAACAGAAATTTCTTCCAGCAGACCTGCGACAGGAAAGTTGTATGATAAAAACGAAGACACAGTGTGTAGAAAGAACAAGGAAACTTAAAATAGACAAAAATAACTTAACTAATCATATATAAATTACACATATACCGTAACTTTATAAATATAGAAAATAAAAATACATCACATCACACACACACACATCACCAGCCTATTAATGTTCCCACTGCTGGGACACAGGCCTCCTCTCTGTGAGAGGGAATGGGCCGTTATCCACCACGCGGGCCCAGTGCGGGTTGGTGGATGTCACATGTCTTCGAATTTTTGGTTCTAAGACATGCCGGTTTCCTCACGATGTTTTCCTTCACCGTTTTGGGAGCAGTGGTGATGAAATAATTAACACAAAGTAAAGCGCCTGCCTGGGCTCGAACCCACAACCTACAACTTGTAAGTCGCGGCTGATACCACTGGACCACCACTGCTGAAAATAAAAATACATACACATACTTAATATATAAAATTACAAGATGGTGGAGAGATAATGAATTATTGAATTAGGGATTTTCGTAAGTCCATGCGTATGATAGTAAATACACTCTAGGTCAGTGATTCCCAATCTTGGGGGCAACATTGTAATTCTGTGGGACGAGTGGATAGTACGCCGTCGCCCGCGCAATCTTGTTGTTGCTAATGATCTACGATGTTCACTTTCTTCTATTCAACAATCTTGAATCTTGTCATAATACTTGTGGGGTAAATTGCACCAAAACAATCTCTACCCTTCCTGTCTTAATCTTATTCTTCTTCTACATTCACTTAATAATTTTTGATTACGACTGATTATTATGTAAATACACAAATATTTAAGGGAGGGGGGAGGGAAGCGTGGGTGTTCTTTTTTATAGCAGGGAGGCGTGACAAAAAAAAATGTGAGCCCCTGCACTAGGCACAGGTATGGGTCGTGGGGCTCTCGGTACCGGGACCGCGGTCCCAGATTCCCCCTTCAGATCCAATATTATTTTTGAGTAGTATTGTGGGACCACAACTAAAATTAAAAAATTATGTCTTGGCAAAGTACGGTCAACCAAAAATATGTGAACTATTTTTATAAAACGATACAAAAATCATTTATTTCCAATGGCATCCTTCTATTAGAATTAAACCTTATACTCTAGTTTATATTTCAGCCATAAGCTTAAACAGAGTCCTCTCATCATCACCATTTGGTTGAGACATTTGGCAAAAGTGATATGTAGTAATCGGGATTTTTTTTCCTGAGATTACCTGTTAGTTTTATTTCTTAATTCTTTGAAGATGATACAATCGTAAACAATTTTTTAATGCCATGTATTTCGGCAAGCTAAGATCTAACATTAGTACTAACTCATCATTTTCCTGTACCTAAGTATTTAACACATTCGCACTTTTAATATTTCGTCGTTGACCTCATCAATCACTGCTGTATTGATCCCGAAAAAAGCCTTTTACCTAACTACCTACTTTTCTTCATCCGAGCGCTTTCCCGTTATTAACTGCTAGAGTATGTGTACACCTACCTACATTTTCCCTATATGAAAATAATAATATTTATATGGTCGCTCGTTATTAATCGAGTGTAACACTGAATCTAAGGCCCACTTGCACCTCTAATCTATTAATTATAAAGAGGAAAGATTTTTTTGTTTGTTTGTACCGAATAGGCGCCGAAACTACTGGACCGACTTAAACAATTCTTCCACTTATAGAAAGCTACATTATTAATGAGTGACATAGGATATTTTTTAATCCCGGAAACGGGTCCTGTGGGATGGTCCACGGGAGCGAAGCCACGGGGAACAGTTAGTCTCTAAATAAAAGCGCTTAAGGTTACACTAGTCGACGGCACGAACTATTTTGTGCGCGGGGTTAAATTGCATTTTATATTAACCGACAACCGTCAACAAGTGCGGAAAAGATAGATGCTGTGATGAGCAGTAGGAAGCTAGTTCGCGTACGAATACACACTTTTGAAAATTTGTAGCGAAATGGATAATGATTTAGGACGAAACCAAGCGCGCGAAATTTTATAAACAGACCTTTGGGAGTCTGGATATCATGAAAAAACAACTAAACGTATCTGTTCAAAATAAAATTATTTGCATTGTTGAACTACTAATCAATCCCTGTATGGTAGCCGTTTTGTAATTTTCCTTTTTCTTATGGTATTTATTTGCGCCCAAAAATGCGTTAAAATTTGTGTCGAAATGTGGAACTTACGACACTCATAACTTTCAAATGTTTTCTTTTTTTACTTTTTTGTTTCCATACAGGGCTAGATAATGATGAAACAAATTGATATCACTTTTTATTTTGAACGTACATTGTCAAACAGTGGAATAATCCCTAGACTACGTTTGTATGGAAGAATTTTCGACTAGTGTAACCTTAACTAAATCGTTTCAAAACTCAATCATTTAATGATGAAAGCTTAGAATAATAACGTATTCTAAGGATGAAAGAGACACAATTATGTTTTTAATACGAGTACATTTAGTGTAAGCTGTGGTTACCTATAATTGAGTGTGTCATGATAATGTTTTTCAATTTCTATAGTTTATAAGTTTTTGTTGTATTACTTATTGGTGATCCTTAAATAAATATATTTACTGATCTTTGTGCAAGCAAGTCTAAGTCTAAGGTCATTTTGTCTTCTGAATAGATGCAGTTTTTTTGAGATTTTTCAATGAAGAAGCACTTTTCAAAACGAATTTAGAACACCAGTGTGTTCCAAATTCGTTTTCAAGTATGCAATATTTTTTTTCGACCTTTCCTCAGTAATTTGGTAATTGGATTGAAAAACACAACTTGAATACTTTCACACGAATCACTATTAAATTTTAATGGCTATTAATGTTTTTGTACCCCCAAATTAAACACACCAGGGGTCCGCAAAAATTAATTTCAACCACGTCTCTCAAACCATCAGGCGGCCCCAATTATTACTACCACACCCTCCAAAACACATTTTTTTCGTCGAAAAAAACCTAAATGTCAAGTTTTAATTACTCTTTATAGATACCTATCAATTAATTTGTTTACACGGAGGGTCATTTAAAAATGCTGAGTTCGCCTTTGTGGTGGGTGTTAGACTAAATTGGATTATTTGAATTTGGGTTCATACTTACCCACCTACGTTTTATTTATTAATCAATTTTATCGTTTTTTTTTTGGAATTGAATTGAAAAAGTTTTTTATTAAGCGATACTTTTTCACGCATTTCAAATACTCGTAGGCCGTAACGTGTAATTTATTATTTTTGACCTTTTCAGTGTAGCTTAATCAAAAATGTAAATAAAAAGCTAAATTGTTTTATTTTTGTAAATATACGACTGTTTGTTGATCAAGTCATTCCACAGTATTTGTTTTGTTCACTGTGAACACATGAATCTTTGTTAATTGTTGTCTAGGAAAAACCCCCTTGATGATACGATATAGTGCCCGGCACGTAAGTTGGCAAAGTTTTGGCGTAGTGGGGGTAAGTTCGCGCATATGCTCCGAACTGACCTACCACCAATTATAGAGCGAACGGAAAGTGGACGCGACACGAATGGCCTGTCGATCCTTGTGTCAACTGACTAAACAATCGCGCGCTCGGAACTGTCCCAAACCACGGGGTCTCATTGCTAACAAAGAAAATGTGGTTCAAATAAATCTCACTAGATGGCACAATATGCACCTGTCTGTTATTGAATGTGTGTAAAATTAAAATATTCTGGAATTACAACATAAAAATTGTATGTTCTTGTTTAATCAACTCTCCTAAGTACAAAATTATGGAATATTGAGCTCTTAATTCACATTTCAAAGATTATTTCAACGGATCACTTAAAATTGATGCCAATAGATGGCGCATTTTTAAAAATTCTGAGGCATTACACTAGATTGTTAAAATTTGCATTGTAACACATTTTGGTGCAAACAACTGTAAAAACGGGCAAAAAATACTATGAAACGAACCTTCACTGTATTTAAAGAAAAAAATATTCACGAACCTAATAAATCCTTTTACTTTCAAGTCGCTGCTAACACCATCTATCTATCACCGTGAAACAGAACCGAACGCGTTCGATGTACAAAAAAATAACAAGATTAATCAGATGAAAAGCGCCAGTTACGTCGGCACGGTTTCTTTGTACGGGATGAGGCATCTGTATGCTAGTATTATATTATCTGTGCCCAAACCATCCCCGCGCCCCGCTTCACTACCAAAGATACCTAAAACCGACTTATGTGCATCTAACGACTCTGGTCAACTTACGTGCTGGGGATTATACGATTTGATTTATACCACACCGATAAACGATTTTTGCTGTAAGTACATGGGTGCATGTTCACGTGGACGCAATGCGATGCAATTCGACCAATTTGCACCTGAGAAAATTTTCTTAGGAAATACTAATATTAATTCATGTCGCGCCCTAGACAAGTGTCATTCGATTTCAGCGATGGCTATAATCGAAATGCCAAAATGTAAGGGATTGATCACCTGATATTTCGATAACATTTGACATTTTCCAATCACTATCGTCACGCTTTCGATGATAGAATGGCACTTGTCTATTATGGCCTCAGGAAGGTCCTTAACACATCTAAAGGTAGGAATAGTTTTCTAGTCTTCTATTTCCAAGCCGTACGATGCTTTTTTTTTTTTGGGTGGGAATTATCCAATGACTTCTCCCACTCTGGGTGAAGCGGGAGGGCGTGTCAGACTTTTACTGACTAAAACCCACCCGTGTTCCTTCAGTTGCTTGTGCCAGGGTCGCGGTAACTCTATCAAATTTATCCGCGACCCAAGCCGTACGATGCTGTGTTTTGGAGATACTGAATGGTGAAATCAACTATCTAACCATACCGTTTATATTCCTTGTTAATATATTTCTTTACCCCACGATCATCGTCGAACCATTATCATATTATTATCTATCAACACCCTATACCCTCACCCTTGAAGTCCATTGTTTTAGCAGAATACGCAACATTTAGCCCGAGTCTGCTCCAAACTCCTTCAAGTTATAAAATACGCGCTTGGTCGTGGAGTTGCGGAGACAGCCCGTCTAAACTAAACTAAACTAACATCGTTGTAAGTTCACGCTGGGACGCTGGCATTCTCTTGTACTCGTATTGTACTACGGATTATCTTGATACACTGCGTTATGTTAGGTATGTTTGTTTCCTTTGAAGGGTTATGCAATTTATTTGTCTTAAGTTTCCTTTCATCCTTTTATGGTTTCCGAAAGCCACTGATTTAAACTTCAATCCACTTTTCAGCAGTAAAATTAACAGCATTTCAGTTATAAGGTTAGGCAAGGTAAAGCAGAATGATTTTGGTGAGCAGAAATTGAGATCTTAAGGGTACACTAGTCGACGGCACGAACTATTTTGTGCGCGGGGTTAAAATGCATTTTATATCAACCGACAAAACGTGCGGATGAGATAGATGCTGTGATGAGCAGTAGGAAGCTAGTTCGCGTACGAATACTTACTTTTGCAAATGTGTAGCGAATTGGATAATGATTTAGGACGAAACCGAGCGCGCGAAATTTTATAAACAGACCTTTGGCAGTCTAGATATCATGAAAAAACGACTAAATCTATCTGTTTAAAATAAAATTATTTGCATTGATGAACTACTAATCTATCCTTGTATGGAGGCCGTTTTGCAATTTTCCGTCTTCTTATGGTATTTATTCGCGCCCAAAAATGCGTTAAAATTAGTGTCGAAATGTGGAACTTTCGACGCTCATAACTTTCAAATATTTTCTTTTTAATTTTTTGCTTCCATACAGGGCTAGACAATGATGAGACAAATTGATATCACTTTGTATTTTGAACGTACATCGTCAAACAGTGGAATAATCCCTAGACTACGTTTGTATGGAAGAATTTTCGACTAGTGTAACCTTAACAACTTCCCTGTCCAATTAGATGACTCAATAGTTAAACAATCTACGTGAGTCATATATGACTCATTGTACAGGGAAGTTGTTAAAATAGTCCTGTTTGCTACGTCACACATCTATTCATACTTGCGCCCTGGTAGACAAAATTTATCCTCCAAAATTAATTTTAGTATAATTAAGCTATTAGAGAGATTAAAGCGGCTACATTTACTGCAGTACTGCAAAGTTGACGAAATTCACCACAGTGATGCCTCAAAATGTTCCACAAAAAGCTAGTAGAGAAATTTACACAAATTCCAGTCCAGAATTTCCCAAGAATCTAGTGGAATGTTAGCCAGCTTTGCTCTCCGCACGCCTTTGTTGAAATTTTGAGGCCAAGCGTTTGTGCATTCGGGCCTCTGGAGTCCTAAGGGAAATTACATTTTCATAGTAAGATACCATCAGCTCAGGTGGTAAATGCTCTCAATCTTACTGATTTATTAAACCGACTTCAAAAAAAGGAGGAGTTTATCAATTCGACTGTATTTTTGTTTTATATTTTATGTGTTACCTCAGATATTTTTACTAGGTAAACCGATTTTGATGATTCTTTTTTTATTTGTCATGTGATCCCATTTAAATTTCATCAAGATCTGATGAAGAACTTTGGAGATATACATCAGAATTCTTTAATAAATGACGGCAATTCACTCGGGATAGCTGCAATCGCATGTCTGTTTATTAGGGTTCCGTACCCAAAGGGTAAAAACGGGACCCTATTACTGACACTCCGCGATCCGTCTGTCTGTCTGTCCGTCTGTCACCAGGCTGTATCTCATGAACCGTGATAGCTAGAAAGTTGAAATTTTCACAGATGATGTATTTCTTTTGCCGCTGTAACAACAAATACTAAAAACAGAATAAAATAAATATTTAAGTAGGGCTCCCATACAACAAACGTAATATTTTGGCCGTTTTTCGCGATAATGGTACGGAAACCTTCGTGCGCGAGTCAGACTCGCACTTGGCCGGTTTTGTTTACACCATTTCATAACATAACATCACACTGGTAAGCTCTAAAGGGGTACACGGGTGTGAACAGTTCACCCTGGAATACTCTCATTCCACCGGTTTAGTTTCATGTTTTTGGGTTAATCTATTCGGGTCAGAGCCCATTCGTCCCCTAAAATTCGTCCCCCAGCATAAAAGTTGTAGATTCGGCCCCTATATAGGTGCCCATTGGTCTCCTGGTAGGGGACCAATTAATATTTTAATAAAAAATATTATTTTTAAGGTACCCATTCGTCCCCTCTAATTTAAATACAATATAAGTTCAAGATTCGGCACCTATTCAGGTGCCTATTGATCCCCTGAGATAAAATTAGCTATATTTTACATAAGAAACGGTTAACATAGTACACTTGTGAACAGTTTATTAACGGAATTAATTTAATAAATCATAACAGAACATTGAAAAAAGAGCTATGATGAATGATAATCCGTCATGATAATAATATAACCTGTCGATAGGCTTACGATGTAAAATTGTCTCACTACGAATGGCTTGTTAAAAAAACGGGTTACAAATAATAGATAAGGTGTTTAAAATTGGTAAGTACTTACTCTCCAGATGTGCGCGGGGTGTGGAATGCCGAAGCGGGAGGGGTGATGTTAGCCAGAGTATCTGCGCGCGAGCAAATAACAAAGGCGTAGCCCAAAACAATAGACGCTCGATGAAAGGACTTGCACCTGATTGGCTAACACCAGTACTAGACAACTTCGGCGTATTTATTCCAGGCATGTGTTACTACATTTAGTTTACTTATAGTTGCAAATCCAAGCGTACTGATTTTTATACTGTCTCGAGTGAAAGTTTACTCATTAGCGTATCCTGTAGGATTACTTATTAAATTTAATTAGTGAGTGAAGTGATCAGTGCATGTACGTGAAGGAAAAATACGTAAGTTCTACTATTTACCTATACATCCCTATTTCAAAAGACTTACATGTATATAATTGGAACGATGACACAGAAAAAAAAATTCAACTGCTGCTACTTTTTAATAGTTACTATTAAATACTTTATTTTATTTTAAGGTAAAACATAGATTTTTAGTATGCTACTGTGTATGCACTCACATAATTTTCTATTTTGTATGATAAAATATTACTTTTTCTACTTTTTCAGTGATTTTCATATCTATATAGAGTATGTAATCAGATTTCACTAGGCCACTGCATGGAAAAGCTATGCATATATTATTAATTTAAAATGAAAAAACAAATATAAGATTAGTTTTATACTAAAATAATGTTGATTTGTTTAATCTTCAATAATTATTGTGATTTTAGTATTTTTTTGTAATTGTAGTTATAGTTTGTTAGATTTAAGTTATTATGATTTTGCATGTAGTTGGTAAATATACAAAAAATACGGTGATTTTAGCCAATTTTTATGTAGGTACTTCTAGTTACAATTTATTAGATTTAAGTTATTACGATTTTGCATGTAGTTGGTTAATATACAAAAAAATATATGTTGATTTATCTAGTCTTCAATAATTACTGTGATTTTAGTATTTTTTTGTACTGTTATAATTTTTTAGATTTAAGTTATTATGATTTTGCATGTAGTTGGTTAATATACAAAAAAATATATGTTGATTTATCTAGTCTTCAATAATTACTGTGATTTTAGTATTTTTTTGTACTGTTATAATTTTTTAGATTTAAGTTATTATGATTTTGCATGTAGTTGGTTAATATACAAAAAAAAACATATCTTGATTTATCTAGTCTTCAATAATTACTGTGATTTTAGTATTTTTTTTTTGTACTGTTATAATTTTTTAGATTTAAGTTATTATGATTTTCGTGTATGTAGTTGGTAAATATACAAAAAAATAAGAAGTGATTATTTACTGTTGATATGTGTTCTATTTTTTTTGCATATTTTATATTTAATGTTGATTTATATGATGGTCAATCAAGGCTGATTTTTGTAAAAGAGTTGTATTTTGTTAGTTTCTAGAACATTGTGATTTTGTATGTGTTAATCTTATTTGAAATAAACATGATATCTACCGAATTACTATATTTTTTATTTAAGCCTTTTCTGCGCGACTGTACCAGGACAACCAAGCTGCAGTATACACATATACATGTACTTATATTAGAAGAATGAATAAAAATAAATATTCTTCAGGGGACGAATGGGCCCCTCAAAAGTTGCAGGGGACGAGTGGGCACAGGGTGCGAATCTTAGGGGACGAATGGGCTCTGACCCATCTATTCTGGTATCACTTTGGGCATTATAGGTACAACTAAAAAGAGAAAAATAAGAAAACGAAAACAGAAACACCGACTGCCGAAATCGAAGTAATTTTTCACTTTGTAGTGGTTTATTTGGAAATCGGTCGTATATTTTTGTAAAAAAGTTTCTTTTTCTTGTTCTATTCTTGGAGGCTAGTCGCAAGATTGATTCAAGAATGTGGTTTTGAGGTCTTGGGTTATGCATTTTTCGGTAAATAGGGTCAAGACAAGAGTGACAAATCAACGAAAGCTGCGCGATAGCGATAAGAAAATATCATAATCGCGATAATCAATACATATAATAAATCTGTAGAAAAATATTTTTTGTATATCGAAAAAAAATAGCCAGGGTGTTAAAGGATAACCAACAGAACAAATCGCCGGCATTTTTGGAATTTTTGTCTGTTTATCTGTTTGTCTGTTTATTTGTGCACGCATAACGTAAAATGTACGAAACCAATGTAAAGTTTTTCTTTCATCGCAATCGGTTCACTCTATCAAAAGTTAGATGAATTTAAAGTGTTCAAGAAGTAAAATTATCACAACACACGCAATTCAGATACTCGGACAGTTGAACACGATAGTCGATAGATGGCGTTGTGCATTTGTAGTCATTTTCTGAATGGCGGTGTTAAGATTCTCCGCGAAACATTGATGATTTTTTTTTAATGCAGCTTTGGTGTCAGCCATCAGTTGGAAGATTGCTGGACATGGCCGGTCTCTATCTTCGCCACATTGACCAGTTATGTGCTTTTCACAATACGTTCGATTCGTCTTTTGAATATCCTTGTACTTCTAAGCGTAAATGATTGAGACATTTAAGTATGTTTATAATTACGTACAGAAAGTCTTTGAGACTCAAT
Organism: Orthosia incerta; assembly: GCA_948252205.1. Taxonomy (NCBI): domain Eukaryota; kingdom Metazoa; phylum Arthropoda; class Insecta; order Lepidoptera; family Noctuidae; genus Orthosia; species Orthosia incerta. The sequence continues at coordinate 27,490,592 of OX411755.1, read as the reverse complement.
TTATCATCTTATTCCATCCAAAATTATCCAAATATTACAAGAAACATTTTCATTTCAAATCATGTTAGTCAGCGGCCTGTTTTCTAACCGATAACATAAAAAACGATTTACAAAGAAGTGCCTATAGACGACGTAAACTTAAATGGAGAGGAGGACGCCATCTATCACCCGAAACCGAGAGAAAGCGCTTTTGTAAAACATTCGTATTACATTGCGTATTTTGTATAGATCTGATCATTGCATCTGGTTGAGACAAAGCAATGGAAGTCTAAAAATACAAAATGTCGTCTGTCGTTCCGTTTTTCTAGTACAGCCTGTATGCTAAATAAGTGAGGCGTTACATTGGGTATCCATTTTAGTAGTTCAATCATTCTGAAATAAACTTTCATCGTGTTTGAAACAAGGCCATACTGTTACGCGTTCCTTTAAATATTTTCGTGAGAATTTTCTTTGAGCCCCGAACAAATTTTCTTTTTTCTTTGTACGAAAGTAGGTAAATGTCTGGTTACCGTATTTTGTGTAAAGAAAATTAGTTTTTTAAAGCGTTTCTTACTCGGTTCACATTAATAATTTATCAACCATCGCAGTTAGCTGCAGGACATGTTTATTTATTATTTATTTATTATATGCTTTATTGTACACCTTAAAATACAATTATACAAATAAACTTAAAATTAATACAAATACAATGGGCAGCCTTATCGCATTCCGCGATCTTTTCCAGGCAACCTGGTGGTTTAATATGGGTAGCAGAACTATTTATGTCATAATTTTAATTTGCATAACAGCGGATAGCATAAACTTCATTTCGCAGAAAATGGTTTGGTAAACACTCATTTATCGTACATTCATAACTCATAATTTTGTAAGTCAGAATCATCTTTAGGTATAAATTTTATAACCATAATAATGAAAATGTTGAACCATCATATCGCAGAAAGTTCACAGTCAGAATCTTCTTTTGTTATACATTTCAAATCGATAATCATTAAAAGGCAGACCTATCATACCGCAGAAAGTTTACAGTTTGAATCATCTTTTTGCATACATTTCATATCCATAATAATTGAAAGAAGCATACAACAAATGGCAATTAAGCATACACCATGCATGCATGCATGCTTTTGTTTTAAGGATGGAAGGCCGCAGTGGTCACTGTTGTGCGCTTGTTAGTATTAGAGAACTATTTCACAAATACCCGCTGTAATTTTTATTCTTTTTATTGTTACTTTTAACCTAAGTACCTACTTAAGTGGTTATGATTTTTTGCTTATATTATGTAGTCGATGTTTTTGGTGCACGGTAAAACTCTAATGAGTTTATGTTGGCATCAACTTAAATATATAACATGTACTCGTAGGTGTTACTACTGATTAAATAAATAAAAAATAATGCAGCATGCAAACAAGCATACACCATCCAAGCAGCAAGCATGCAGCATGCAAACATGCATACACCATGCATGCAACAAGCATGCATCATGCAAGCAAGCATGCAACATGCAGCAGGCATGGTTTCTGTCACGGCTCCGGCGCTGTGGGGCTCCGGCGGTCCCACGCGAGCTTAGCGTCGCAGATGGTTTTAACGCTCATCTACCACCGCAGCTTCGGCTTGCTGGCCGGCTTCACCGGCCAGCCTCAGCCGTGGCGAACGTTAAAACACCTGCCTCGCCCCTCCACGCCTACGCGGGCTTAAATTAAACTCTAGGAGTAGGGCAGACAAGACTACGTGGAGTCGGTTTTGCAGCGATTCGTTTCTGTCACTAACTTTTGTAGCACAAAATATTGACCTTTTAACACAGTGTTTTAATTTTAATTTAAGTTTAAAAATGCAATTTTATAGAAAAGGCAATATGCCTAATAAAATTATTCCAAATAAAATTATGCTATCTTCATAGTATGCCAAATGAAATTGTACCAAAAAATCGTCGCTCTAAATAAACGTTACGATAAACGAAATTATTCGTAATTTTAACTTTGCCAAAATAAATATAATTATGCCAAATAAAATTCTGCCATCTTAAAAGTATGCCATTGTAAATTCGGACACATAAACATTCGGCCAAACAACATTAATTATATGAAAAAAAAAGTATTCCTTAAAAATATTCATTTAAACAAGATTATGCCAAGTGTGTTATGCCAAATAAATTTCGGAGCATCAAGATTCTGCCAGATAGAGGGAACCCATTTAATATGCCTCTTGCGGTAACTAGTAAGGTTATAAGAAAAATCATACAAAACTAAATAAACGAATTTCGACAACACAATGGCAAATCACCACACATACTTTACTGAATAAACCTATTAATTTAAGCTGACGGCCACTATAAAATCCTAAATAACGTTCTAGATCCGGTTTATATAGCTTAATTAATTATATTGTTCGTACCCCGTTACGTAGCTATAAATAAATGAAGCTAAAGCTATATATTTTTAGAACGATATAACTTTATACATATTTTTTAGTACAATCAATCGTGCGCTAAATTAATAGACATCGCTTAGAACAGTGCACTTTCCCTAAGGGACATCGCACGATATATAAAGCGAACGCTTTAGGGTGTCAACAGTAATTACTGTCCGCGCGCACGGGCCGGCCCTGGGGGACATTAATACCCCATTATTGTCTACATTAGTCGGATTATTTACTTATTTCAGTTACTTATTCGGTTACGGTGTAAGCTGAGTTGTAAACGAACAATAAGGTTATCTTTGTCAAAGAATTAGAGAAAAAATACATGCAGACAAAAATCAAAGATAATTTTTCAGCGTTTTCTTCTTCATCTTCGTGTAACTAGTACGACAGTCATTCAGAAATTTTGTCCCAATTTTTTGCAACTTGTACGGCATCGTCGGTAGCAGTGCATAGATTACTTTGGGTGCACGGGCTTTTTAAATGAAAATAATCATAATGTTGCAGTCACAAAAACAGTACCTACTCTATTTATAAAGTTGGGAGTTCCTATTAATTAACAAACAACGAGGCAACAGGTTCATCTATCATTTCTATTCTTCTATCGTTTCCATCTCAAATCATTATCAGCCTTATTATGTTCCCACTGCTGGGATACAGGCATCCTTTATCTGAGAGAGGTAATGGGCCTTAATTCACCTCGCAAGCCAAGTGCGGTTCGGTGGATGTCACATATCTTCGAATTTTTGGTTCTAGGACATGCCGGTTTTGTCACGATGTTTTCCTTCACCGTTTTAAGAGCAGTGGTGATGTAATAATTTACACAAAGAAAGAGCCTGCCTGGGTTCAAACTCACGACCTACGACGCGTAAGTCGGGGCCGTTACCGGCCACGACTGCTCTATCCATCTCCAATGTTCAGTCGCAAACTATGCTTTTGCCTCTTATACTTTCCTCTGTGCCCCAAAACATTCAACCATTCCTCGAGGACAGCACCAGGTCCCCGAGGATGACGTGCAAGTGCCAAAATTTTGGGCATAAAAAATATTACGTGCGAGCGACACGCAGAAGTAAAATCTCCAATTTTATGCAAAATGGTGTACATTTGCGCATCAAAGCAAACTAGTCTGATACTAAAAGTAAAACAAATTTCCCCAGATCAGGCAAACAGTTACACAAACCAGGCGTGAATTCTTTATCACGTTCAGTGCTACTCGATAATGGATCGGTCTGTTCGAGACGTGGTGACAGTTCAGAAACGACTGTGTCGAAAACACGTGTTCCTATAGTCACGTGTTTACAAAAAATGTTTTGTCTACAATGTTTAGATTTACCTGCCCATGGATTGTTGGGGGTACGTATTATAATACCGAAATTTAAAAGACCGTATTTTAAAATACCTATAGCAGAAATCCCGAACAATTTAATGCCGAATGATTGTTTGGTCGAAAGTTTTAAATCCCGGAAGTTTATTTGCCCGAAAGCTTAAAATCCCGAAGATCCATATCCCGAAGTTTAAAATCCCGAAGTTCAAAATCCCGAAATTACATCCCAAAGCCTAAAATCTCTAAGACAATGACAAAAAAGGAGTTTTCAAGCGCTAGCCAGCCGCTACCGCGGCACCGTTACGTTTGTTGTATGGGAGCCCCACTTAAATATTTATTTTATTCTGTTTTTAGTATTTTTTGTTATAGCGGCAACAGAAATAGATGATCTGTGAAACTGTAAACTGCCTAGCTATCACGGTTCATGAGATACAGCCTGGTGACAGAGGTACAGACAGATGGACCGCGGAGTCTAAGTAACAGGGTCCCGTTTTTTCCCTTTGGGTATGGAACTCTAAAAATTTGCTGTCAGTCTGGCTATGGTTGATTGAGATTCTGCAGCTTGGTGAATTAGGCTCTGCTCTTCTAAAATCTTTGTGTTCTCAAGCTATGGCCCTCTATACCAGGAATAGCTTAAAACCCATCAATAATGGCAGACAGGAGCCTATTTTTCAATCGTTGTCTTTATTTTTATGTATCCCTACTTCCTTTCAAACTACATATCAACCTTCTACTTGATTATTCTAAAAAAAAAACAAACCTATATACATATACAAAAGGGAGACGGAAAAGAGCTCATTGTGCATCAAAAAATTCGTCCACATCGATGTCAACGGGAAAAGTGCCCAGAACGCTGGCAGCATTGCCACGTGGGATGGCAATGCTGATTCTTTGGCCGAAGAAAAGGCCAGCCCTCTGGTCACGTGAAGAGTCGACGAGCTTTGTGCTAATTTCTCGAAAAAGTCGATGTGCACTCGGACCCCATGGACCTAATGTTTCAACCGACCTAACCTTCAACTTTGATTTTATTTTTCTGTACCTATATATTGACAAGTTATTCTCTAAACAGATGTTGTCCTTAGTATTCCTGAGATATCCATAAAACACTAATAAAAGGAAAATCTGATTTGTACCACCCATTCCTCATAATGTTTTCACTCTTAGTAGAGTGACTTTACGGATTCTGATGTTGATAGTTTTGAGTTTTCTGAAGCATTTAAGCGTCATTGCTTGCTAAGCGATAGAAGTGTATAATTGATCGAAGGATAGAATAGCTTCTTACTGTAGAACTTCTCCCCGGGCAAAAACTCCCGCATTATCTATTTCAAGATTATGTAGGAAAATTCCATGGGAATGGTGTAGGAAAAGGCTGACTTCCAAGAAAAAAATCCGAAAGGGTAAAACTTCAACATCATTGCTAGGAGCCTTGTTCTGCCCACTCCTTCTCGTTTTATGTATCAAACTTCCGTTCTCTAGTTTTGTAACGGTTCAATCGACAATATAAGCCAGACTCACTTATACAACTAATTTGCCAAAATCAGTCCACATTGACATGATGGATAATGAATTAGGACGAAACCGAGCGCGCGAAATTTTACAAACAATCCTTTGGCAGTCTAGATATCATGAAAAAACGAATAAATCTATCTGTTCAAAATAAAATTATTTACATTGTTGAACTACTAATCTATCCCTGTATGGTGGCCGTTTTGCAATTTGCCATCTTCTTATGGTATTTATTCGCGCCCAAAAATGCGTTAAAATTAGTGTCGAAATGGGGAACTTTCGACGCTCATAACTTTCAAATGTTTACTTTTTTCACGTTTTTGTTTCCATACAGGGCTAGATAATGATGATACAAATTGATATCACTTTTTATTTTGAACGTACATCGTCAAACAGTGGAATAATCCCTAGACTACGTTTGTATGAAAGAATTTTCGACTAGTGTAACCTTTACCGTCAGTACTATACCGCTTAATTAAGTCGATATTGATCCAATATCGCATCGCAATAATCAGCTATTAATAAGGTTTATGAGGTTGCTAAGAGGATTACTCGCTTTTATAATAAGCTTTCAGTAAAGGTATTGTCATGGCGCAGGATTTCATATTAATGATAATTCAGAAAAAAAACTACTTTAATAATACAGGTTAAGTCGACCTAGACCCTTTAAAAGGCCCGATTTTTCAATAGTCTGATAACTTTTAACTGAGGAATAAAAATGGTCGTTTGACATATTTTCTATACAAAAGCTGTCAAACCGCCATTTTTATTCGTCAGTTAAAAGTTATCAGACTATCGAAAAATCGGGCCTGAGAGGTTGTAGTTTCGATAATTAATTCCTGACTGATTTGACTATGAAACATGTTACCCCAAACTTAAACGTTATCAAGATTTTGGACCATGAGATTTTGCTTTGGGTTCCGTACCCAAACGGTAAAAACGGGACCCTATTACTAAGACTCCGCGGTCTGTCTGTCTGTCTGTCACCAGGCTGTATCGCATGAACCGTGATAGCTGGACAGTTCAAATTTTCACAGATGATGTATTTCTGTTGCCACTATAACAACCAATACTAAAAACAGAATAAAATAAATATTTAAGTGGGGCTCCCATACAACAAACGTGATTTTTTTTGTCGTTTTTTTGCGATAATGGTACAGAAACCTTCGTGTGCGAGTCCGACTCGCACTTGGTATTTTGTCTATGGGCCTATTTTTTGGGTTTTTTGCCTCTATTTGTGTTTGCGATTTTTGTGTAGTAGTAAGTAAAGTTGTTTTATTATTCTTAATTCTAAACTTGCAGGTAACTGAACCAACTGGGTCGTAGTAGTCGATTGATAGTTATAAAATTAAATAAATTCGTAAAAAATATGTTTTTCTTTCAGAAATATTTAAAAAAATGTCTATGACAATCTTGCTGCAGATGTGCATAAAAATATAAACGTTTCATTAGCTATCCAGCAAGGTATAACAAGCCAGAGTTTTACATAGGAAGTAGTACAAAATTAAAGGTATTTAAGCGTCAAATTTATCACTTGGGTCAAAAAAAAAACCTGACAAGTACAAGTCGGACTCGCGCACGTAGGGTTCCGTACTATTATAGCATAAAACACGTTTGTTGTATGGGAGCCCCACTTAAATATTTATTTTATTCGTTTTTTAGTATTTGTTGTTATAGCGGCAACAGAAATACATCATCTGTGATAATTTCAACGGTCTTGCTATCACGGTTCATGAGATACAGCCTGGTGACAGACAGACAGACGGACGGACACTGAAGTATTAATAATAGGGTCCCGTTCTTACCCTCTGGGTACGGAACCCTGAAAAACCAATCCAAATATGTACAAAATGACTTTTACTACTATTTTTACAGAAATTCTAAGATAACAATACATGTTCCACGTGTTCGCCTCTGTTTCGCCCACATACTCTAATTCTGTGTCTTTATCCACTTTTTACTACAACAGTTGTTAAACCCCTTCTTATTTCATTTGCCGCATCGATTATTCTCTGTATCAGCGTCAATTTCGTTGATAGTATGTATATTTGGAGCAGTGTTGCCCCAGTGGTATCGGCCGCGGCTTACAAGTTGTAGGTCGTGGGTTCAAATCCAGGTAGGCACTTTACTTTGTGTGAACGAAGACATGTGACATCCACCAACTCGCATTGAGCCCACGTGGTACGTGGTGATTACGGCCCATTCCTTCTCACGAAGAGCTTGTGTCCCAGCAGTGGGCACATTGAAAGGCTGATGAAGGTGATAATGTTATATGCTTTGTTCTCAGTTCTCAAAGTCAAAGCATTGAATTTAATTAAACCATTAACAGGCATGGACTGGATGGCTGGCAAGGTCTGGAATGTGTGAGAACACAATAAGAAAACTCGTGTCATGGTAAAAACATTATTAATATACAGTTCGTACCAGTAATTACAACGAATTGGGATCGTTACTCAGATACTAAATAATAACGAGAAAGATATTACATAGTTGACCCTGACGAATGAGATTTGTACGTACAGGTGACTGTAATAACTTCATATTTACGTGGAATTTGGGCTTTCATGTCGTATTTTTGATATCGATAAATCAGTGATCAAATAGTAATTAGTTAATTAGAAGCGTTTGCCATCGTAATTAATTTGTCCTTATTTATACTGCTATATTTATGTATAAGACATTACTTTTTCTCGACAAACGGCCATCACATGTGGACGTTACAATTATTTAGAATAGAAAATAAGTATATAATGACACAAAATCGCTTTTATAACATAAACTTTGCGGTAATATCTAATAATAAATAAGTATAATATCATTTATAAAACCAACGCAGAAAAATTGACCCAGCTCCTTATTATATATTTTATTTCTATTGAAAGTTTGTCAACATTTGTTTTAATTATTGCAATTCCATAAAAGTTTTTAAACAAATAGTTTTACCAATCAAAGATCTAAAAAAAGACCCAAAGAAAGACCCACAGTGTCTATCCTATAATAACATAACAACAATTCCATCTTATCAATGCCACAGTAATCAATTCACAATAAAACTAACTAAATTAATCACCTGTTACGCCACTTTCAAAGCTCGAATCCAATCCAATTATTAGCCTGCTCTATCTAGCATTCCATATTGTGTCCAGAGAATATTGTAGTGTTTTGTTTGTGTCTGTAGTATTTAGCTTTCACTGAGTTTGTCTTTGATCAAATTGAGAACATAATTATTTTTATACGCTTTATATTGTGTGTCTATCTTGTTTGAGATATAAAGTGGACTGGTATGTCTGTTTCGAAGATTTTTGAGCAGTTTTAATATTATCATTAAGCTGAGTTATTTATTATTTTTGTTTCAGGTAAAATGGATTTTTTTTAAATGGTCGTCAAGGTTGCTGAGGGGTAAGAAGTAGCTGTTGTGTCGTAGATTTATTTTTTTGTAAAAAACACGATGAAGAACAATTTAAAGCTAGGTAAATACATTAAAACGCGTCGTAACATCGCACCTGTCTGGGGAAGCCAGAAACAGAAATGGTTTCTATCTGACAAACGTTTGTTTGTTTGAAGATATATTTTAAATATACCTATTCTCCATTGATTCTTTTTCTTAAGGCCGTACCCTGACCAAAAAATCAGCATGAGATATGAGCATTCCTATTGGCCTAGCGGCACTGGTGGTGCATGAATTACAGTAGTGAATACGTCCAGATTTTAGAATAAAATCTTTATAAAATCGAATAGGACATTTGGAAAAAAAAACTTACAAAATGTTCGTTATCAAATTGTCTATCCATTAGTGTTAGTACAAAAAATAATTAATGAACACTACAAGGAGATGCATGATATCAATAATTATTACTCATTTACATAGTTTTGTTGGACGGAGATTAGTGAAACATATACCTCTTTAAAAAAAAGTATAATACCATTTTTGAATCATTATTATGGAGAAATTTTAGTGTATTTTTATTAATTGATATTTCTTTTTAAATAAAGAGTACATAATAAATAAATGATATACCTTTATTGATATTTTTTAAGTATTGCAGTACATGGGTATAAAATTTATACATGGTAAAATTTAAGTTACAGATTTGCTACAATTATAGTGGGTGCAGTTATATTCTCCTAACTGGTTACTGTATAACCTGTATGAAGGAGTAACAGTTCGGATCCCCCATGGATTACAAGAATATACATTTTACAGTTTACGTACATATGTATTTTACTGCTATAAGGATATGGTAAACTAAAAGTAAACAAGGAAAAAATTAAAAACAAACAAAAAAATATTTAAGTGAGAACAATTAAAAAAAAAAATGTAACTAAAAACACGTGTATGTGGGTGTGAGTGTGTGTTATGATGTGTGTAAGTGTGTGCGTTGTGTAACATAATATTGTGTTACGTGTACTTTGTTCCATTTTACTTACCCTAAATAAGCATCTTTTTTAACCGACTTTCGAAAAAGGAGGAGGTTCTATGTTCGACTTCTTGTATGTTTTTTTTTATGTATGTTCACCGATATCTCCGTCAATTGTAGACCGATATTGAATTTTTTTTTTGTTTGAAAGAGTATGTTCCGAAATTGGTCCCATTTTAATTTGGTGAAGATCTGATGAAGAACTTCGAAGATATACAACGGAACTCTTCAATAAAAAACGGCAAATCTCTCGGGACTGCTGCAATCGCATGCCTGTTTATTGTTTATATCATTTCATAACATAACATCACGCTAGTACGCTCTTAAAGGGTAAGCAGATCTCTTATTTGATCGGTTTAGTTCAAGTTTCATGATATTCGGGTAATCCATTCTGGCGTTATAGGAAACTTACTTAACAACTTGCCTATTAGGTAGGTACAACTAAAAAGTGAAAAATAAAAAACTTTTTTACAAAAAATACTACCGACTTCCAGATAAGAAAACTACAAAGTGAAAAATAACTTTATTTTTGGAAGTCGGTGTCCATAACGCAAAAAATGCTACCTATGAAAGACACCGACTTCCAAAAATAAAGTTATTTTTCACTTTGTAGTGTTCTTATTTGGAAGTCGGTAGTATTTTTTGTAAAAAAGTTTTTTTGTTTCTTCATATGTATAGTCTAGAAGATAAAATAATCTTTTTATGAAAGTAAAACATGTACGGGGGACATCACAAATTAAATCTTTCCTACGCTTATTGATTAGCTTGTATGGCGTATTTTGGTGTTGTAAGAGAACTGGTTGCACGATAAACTGTTGTCTGACGTTAAGAATATTCCACTTACTATATAATTCATTAGTAGGGAAAATTAAAGGGCGAAAGGTAGCAACTTTTAATACTGCTCTATGTGCTATCTCCAATGGTTTAAAATCGTTTTAGCAGCACCACCCTAACATGAAATGCAATATGTGACAATAGATTGGCATAAGGCAAAATAGACATTGCGTATGACACTTTGTTTAGCAATTTGCCGAAGTGTTTTAAATATGAATATAAGTTTCCGGACTCTGCCTGTGAGAATGTTTATATGGGACTTAAAGATTAGAAATTTGTCTAATGTGACACCTAGATATTTTATTTGGACTACATAAGTTAATGATGGGCAGTTGCAAGGAGTTTGGGGTTGATTATTGCAAGAATGAGCTATTAGTGTTATTGGGATGCGTGGTTGGGAGGCTGCACTGATTGAAAATGTAAGGAAGTTGGTTTTGGAAGTATTGAGTGTAAGGGTGTGTTCATTGAGCCAGTTTAGTGCTGTGTTGAATGCAAGTTGTGCTCTGGTTTTGGCTATTGGAATTAGAATTGGCTATTTAGCATAGCTCTTAAAAACTGCACAAAATCGACTAGCGCGGCGTTTCGCTCGGGGAGGCGCCTTAAACTCCTCAGCACGTCAGCACCAAGGACGAAACTGTCCAAAAACGCATAACCAGCTAAGTCCATAAGTTCGGCGCGGCTGCATGCGGCATACCGCCCCGCTAAGCTTCACAGTTCATTAAGCGGCGACGCTTTGATTTTCCGCATGACAGCGGCTGCTTCAAATAAACCACACCAGACAGAGACGCCGATATACCCTGTTTTATTAGTCCGATACTTTATGATTGGAATATGTATGGTAGGCCGAATTTTATGATAGTAGGTCTACAGCTATACAAGATGTACACGGAAAGGTATCATCATAATTTTAAAAAAACCGGCTAAGTGCGTGTCGATCTTCGCACATATAGTACCAATCTTATGTTACTTATAAAATACTTAATAATAAACATTATAACCAAATTTCAAGTTCATAGCCCAACTATCAAAATCATCCTGGAAAGCGTACTTTATAAGGCTATTTTGACCTATAAAGCTCCAATTATGACATCAATATTTGCTACTGCCCTTTTAACAGCATAAATAAATGCTGTTTTAACTTAAGTATATTTTCTTCGATAACTTTACCTAGTAATCGTTTGCAAGAAGATATATTCTGACCATTATAGGCCTACATGTGTTTTTTAACATCTTTCGGGGGGACGATGAAATCTTTAATGGGTTGAAACGTATGTAGAAATATTTGGCAGATTTCAGAATTTGGCAGACTTACATTGGTGCGGGCACTACTCACATTTGTGGAAAGAATTATTTTTGTTTATTTGTGACCCCTTCAGGAGATACGAGAGATAAAACATAAAATAAAAAAATATTTATATATAATATTACAAGACTTCCGAAATATATAATATTTCGGAAGTCAGTGCCCAAAGTTATGCCAGAATAGATTACCCGAATAACATAAAACTTGAACATAACCAGTGAAATGAGAGTATACCAGGGTGAACTGCACACATTTGCGTGCGTTTAGATCATTCCGGCGTGATGTTATGTTATGAAATGGCGTAAACAATAAACAGACATGCGATTGCAGTATCCCGAGAAATTTGCCGTCATTTATTGAAAAGTTCTGTTGTATATCTCCGAAGTTTTTCATTAGATCTTCACCGAATTCAAATGGGACCAATTTGGTAACATAGTTGTAACAAAAATAATTATTAAAATCAGTTCACAAATGACGGAGAAATCGGTGAACAAACACAAAAAAAAAAAAACAAATACTCAGCCGAACATAGAAACTCCTATATTTTGGCAAGTCAGCTAAAAAGTCATCATCATCTGCCTAGCCTTTTCCCAACTATATTGGGTTCGGCTTCCAGTCTTACCGGAATCAGCTAAGTACCAGTGTTTTACATGGAGCGACTGCCTATCTGACCTCCACAACCCAGTAACTGGGTAACACGATACCCCTTGGCAAGACTGGTGTCAGATCTCAAGCTTCTGACTACCCGTAACGACTGTCAAAGATCTTCAAATAACAGCCGGGACCAACGGCTTAACGTGCTTTCCGAGGCACGGAGGAAACTCGGTATGTTGAAATGGTCACCCATCCACGGACCGACCTCGTCAAGCGTTGCTTAACCTTGATGATCGACCCGAGCGGCTGTTATTATTTAGCCACGAGCTCCACCTTAAACCCCCGCGAGACCAAAAAATGCTCCTATCAATGTCGGGGAAATCACAGTCCATTTACGAATCTACTCCACTCTAGAAGTTTCTAGAAAACAAAAAAAACACGTTCTTTGAAATATCCTACTCTTCTTCTTCTGTCTACTCTGCTGTACAGACGGAATAAACCACACGCTATATGCCTGTTTTATTAGCCCAATTCTTTATGATTGGAATATGTATAAGGTAGGCTGAATTTTATGATAGTAGGTGTAGGTATTTGAGAGTGAAATTGGCTGTAAGTGGAACGGCGGAATGCTTGGAGGTGTAAATGTGGGAAAACGGATGTATGTAGAAGTGTTATTGGTACTAGCTGCTGCCCGAAACTCAACTGTATAGAATTTATAGAAGATAGATATAGAAAAAATGTTTGTTACTCTTTCACGCATAAACTACTGAACGGATTTTGATAAATATAGCATATACATCATAATACATAGGCTATAATTTATAAAAAATTTTGGAGAAGTAATAATTTTACGCGGGTGGATCCACGGGCGGCAGCTTGTAAATATAATATATACTATATCTTTATTTGAAACAAAAATACTTATATAATTATTTGAATTTTGTACGAAAATAGCTGCATTAGTAAGACTGTAAAGTTATTACTCTAAAGTTTCATCAAAATTCATTTAATAGTTTTTAAGTGGAATTGTATCCAACCTCATTAACAAAAAATTGATTAATACGGGTTTATAATAGGAGAATGTTCCAGAATATCATTTGCATACCCACATAGTTGCGGGCTCTTTGCGACGGATATCACTACTCTTGCAGAGGTCGCTTTCTTGAATTTTCTGTTGGCATCATATCTTTTAAAAAAGTAGCATTTTTTGTGAAACAAAAAGTACCTATGCTGAAAGCTGAAAAGTGAATGGAAGAAACAAAATGAAGGTATTCTATGTATGTTTAGAAACTTGTTGTGTATCCGAAAATACTGGGTGAGAAGTTTTAAGTAAATACTTTCAACAAGCCAAAAGATAATCAGACAAACAAAAACATTAGCGTAAGTTGAAGTCTTGATTATGTCTTACTTTAAAAGTAAATTTGGGTAAATTATGAGTAAATACACCTCTATAATGCATACAGTTAGTGACCTTCCTGATGGCTCGACGTGATTTAATTAATATCACACCAATAAGCGATTTCTACTAAGCGAAATTGCAAGTATCATCACCATCATCATCATTTCAGCTGCAAGACATCCACTGCTGGACATAGGCCTCCCCCAGGCGTCACCACATTGACCGATCCCGTGCGTCTCGCATCCAGCGCCTTCCCGCAACCTTAACCCAGGTCATCGGTCCACCTAGTGGGAGGCCTTCCACCAACGCATTGTCTTCCGGTTCGCGGTCGCGATTCCAGAACTTTTCGGCCCCATCGGTCATCCGTTCTACGAGCAATGTGCCCTGCCCACTGCCATTTAAGTTTCGCAATTCTTAGGGCTGTGTCGGTAACTTTGGTTCTCCTACGGATATCCTCATTTCTGATGCGATCACGCAAGGAAACTTCGAGCATAGCCGTCTCCATTACCCTTTGGGTGACTTTAAGCTTTCTGATAAGGCAACGTACACATGGACAAATTCGACGATGTGAACTTAAAATTTTCTTTGAAAATACGTGATTATTATCGACGAAATTCGTATTGCATCGCTCCCAACAGAAAAACCCTACTATGACGATTTTAACACGACTTGCGGTAGATTTCAGCAGTCATAAGATTAAAAGGCAATTCAGTTGGGTAGAAATGGGTAGCTAAAAATGTGTATAGAGTGCAGAGATGATGAATTTAGGCATACTACTGTAATAAGATCCATTGAAATTACTTTCGTATTTAATTAAGTACCGATCCATAAACTGCAGACAGAATGGCTATATAAAAACACGTATCAAGCGTTCTAGACTACCAGAAGATTTAATCTTGGTGCTTACCTTACACCCACATACCAAATGACTATATTCTAGTACGTAGGAAGAGGACTATCCACATTTTATCGCTTCACAGTAAAACTCAGTATTTACCGAAATTAGGAAGAATACTCTCACGTGATTGACATATACGTTATTCCTTTACGTAGGAAGAGTTTTATCTCTTTCTTGTAAAGCTGATCTTACTGTTGACTTAAGAAGAGTACGTTCACATCATTGCCATATACGGAGTTTATACGGAATATGTAGATATATATCTCTTTATCAGAACCCATGAACAACCGTAAATTTAAAATAGCCGGCATTTATTAAGCTGCATTGCCCCAAGTTTCTAGTGTATAGTTGCGAGATCCGAGTCAATGAAAGGCTTTGCCGCACAAAGTTAGGTACAGAAAATTCCTAATATTCGATTTCACAATTCATTCGCAGAAAAATTCGCAAGACGCTTCAAAAGAAGAAAGAAGTTTTACAGCATTTTAGCGTCTGCACTTACATGTTTTTTTGACGTAGTCCACGAACAGCACCCGTCCGAATAGCACCGACGCGAATAGCACCGAGCCTAGTCCACGAACAGCACCTATCAATATTTTTGGCAGGTGCTATTCGTGGATACAAATCTATTTTATTATTTGTGTCCACGAACAGCACCTACGGCTCGGCAGCCTAGTGCTGGGATGCATTTGTTTAACAGGACATTATTAAATGAAACATATCGATAAAAATCACTAGAACGTTTATTAAGAAAAAAGCCTTATGATAATAATTATTAATCTTACAAAATAATAAATCTGTAACACTTTCTTAATTTTTAATGTATCACAATCAGTCTTTTCAGATCACCTCACCTTTATTGCAAAATTAGACTTAGTTTAATCTTACTAAATAATATCACTTTCTTATTTTATAATATATCACAATCAGTCTCCACATATCACATTTATTGAAAAATCAGCAAATACAAATATTTCGGTGTGGCTGACTCTGGCTTGGCCACCATCAGGGATTTTAATTTTGATAACACAAATATTTAATCGCTAATTAGTCGAAATTAGTCGCCAAATATCAGATTTAGTCGGTCACTGGTTCAAAAGTTAGAAGGGTTGTTAGGTGGCCGATCTGGAGAGACTCTCCCCAGCTTGGCCAAATTTATATTTCAAAAACTAGGGTACCCAGCGAAGATCTGTTTTCTCCCAGATTTAATCGCTAATTAGTCGAAATTAGTCGCCAAATATCAGAATTAGTCGATCACTGGTTCAAAAGTTAGAAGGGTTTATCGGTGGCCGATCTGGAGAGGCTCTCCCCGGCTTGGCCACATTTATATCTCAAAAACTAGGGCACCTAACGAAGAGCTGTTTTCTCCCAGATTTAGTCGCTAATTAGTCGAAATTAGTCGCCAAGTCACAGATTTAGTCGGTGTGTAATTAAAAAGATTTTAAAGTAATAAATTTCTCCATACATTGGTACAAGCAAGTACAAAATATTTTACAAATAAAATACTTTATTCTATGTTATTATATACCAAAAAGGAAAGCAGTATGCATTACCTAGAAACAGAACTACAATAAATATAATGTAATTATTTATCGAACATAATGTCGCCGTTGCTGGCAGATAGACCGCTGCGACTAATAGCAATATTATAAAAGAATATAAAAGTGGATTTATTTCTCTTGGCCACTGCATGGAAAAGCTGCGATTTTAAGGCTTTCTATTTTTAAATTTAAATTAGAATAATGTAACACCTGCGCAATCGACGGATAGTGAAGGACAATATACAAAATGTTCACGGAGCGCTGTTATTAGTACATCAATAAGGATCTAAGGCTGATTTTGCTGATTTTTCAATAAATGTGATATGTGGAGACTGATTGTGATACATTAAAAATTAAGAAAGTGTTACAGATTTATAATTTTGTAAGATTAGTAATTATTATCATAAGACTTTTTATTGTTTTTTCTTATATTTAAATGTCGCCTAGACCGAAATATTTGTATTTGCTGATTTTTCAATAAATGTGATATGTGGAGACTGATTGTGATACATTAAAAATTAAGAAAGTGTTACAGATTTATTATTTTGTAAGATTAATAATTATTATCATAAGGCTTTTTATTGTTTTTTCTTATATTTAAATGTCGCCTAGACATATTTCTTAATAAACGTTCTAGTGATTTTTATCGATATGTTTCATTTAATAATGTCCTGTTAAACAAATGCATCCCAGCACTAGGCTGCCGAGCCGTAGGTGCTGTTCGTGGACACAAATAATAAAATAGATTTGTATCCACGAATAGCACCTGCCAAAAATATTGATAGGTGCTGTTCGTGGACTAGGCTCGGTGCTATTCGCGCCGGTGCTATTCGGACGGGTGCTGTTCGTGGACTACGTCGTTTTTTTGCGTTATTGGACGATTCGCACGAATTTAACTCGCCCGAAACGTGCGAATCGACCCCTTTTAAAAATATTCAATTTTCTTTGACGATTCGCCCGAAGTGAATTTATCGGTGTGCGAATCGACCACTCCAAAATTATGTAGTAGGCAATTGGCACAAATTTTATTTTAGAGAACAAAAAATAAAAAAGTACAGTCGTGCTCACCCGTCTCGGAAATAATATGAAGAATTAATCGAAGTTAATAGATATTTTACTAGAAACTAGGAAAACAATGCATTAAATAAGTAATGACCAATTAAAATGTGGAGATATTCACGTTAGATAATAATATGATAAACAGGCGACAAAACAATAAGAGAGAGATAACAATATTCGCTACTAAAAAATAAAAGAGAAAACTCTATACGCTTTCAGCTCATTCCGGTACCGGTAAAGACTAACTTAAATACCAGCCCCCCTTAGCCAACTTACAAACGTTTCGTGTCGAATCTCTTTATACAATCGTTCGCCTTCTATTTGTTTGGTTTGACCACGTGACTTTACGTTCATATGTGTCATTCCTATACATTGATGCGTTTTCTTCTAGCGTTATCGATTGTAGATTGTCAACTTGGCTACAGGTGTAGGAGATCATAACCATGAGGAGGCTAGGCTAAAATCATGAGCGGTAAAAATAGTACTGGGCGATTTTCGATTCTGAAGTCCTAGTACTCCGTTAGTCTCTACCGCTTATGATTCTAGCCCTGTAAATACTTCTTCATGAGTCTGGCCTCCTGGTGGTTTGCCTTCTGGTAGTAGTAGTTATTTTTCCCGGTAATGATTCCAACCCCGCAAATATGTACTAAGACTTCTTCATGATTCTGGCCTACCAAACTACCAGAGTTTGGGTATAAATGCTTATAATGTCAACATATACCTAAAAAGTTATGTTTTTATCATGGTATTACTCTCTACTGAATTTAATCGAATCTTTGATTTTGATGTCCTAAAAAAATAAACGTCCCAACACTAGTAAGCACCTACTGATCCGTAGGTGCCATTTATTTTTGTGGATAAAATTGCGAAAATATCGATAGGTACTGTATGTGGCATAGATGGTGGAGGTGCCATTCAATCAGTTTCCGTTCAAATGGGAGTCTACTTTATCTTAACGGTATTGCATAAAACACAATGTGTGCGCCCATTTCCTACTACATAATTTTGGAGTGGTCGATTCACACACCGATAAATTAACTTCGTGCGAATCGCCACAGAAAAAAATACTTTTTTAAAAGTGCGAATCGTCCAATAACCCGTTTTTTTATTTAACCTTTCAATATTATTATTATCTAGTATATCCTTTAATCTGTTGTCATATTACAGCTTATGACCTCACCACTACTGTGCTGCAGTAGTCTGCAGAACTTCTTGATAATGGCCTGTATAATCCACTTGATTCTTGACAACTCTCATCCAGTTTCAACCAGCCTCTCTGCGAAGATCGTCTACCACGTAGCCTGAGGGCATCTCATTCTATATTTTAAACCAAAAAGAGATCTATTCTTAGTACCCCTAATACTGGTAAACAGGAGGGGGTATCAACCCCCTCCAGTTTACCAAGTCAAAGAAGACCTTCTCAAAGGATGACGTTAATGTTGATAATAAAATCAAAATCATTAAAAGCGAGTGAGCAGAATTGACATTTTAAGCTAATTAAGCGCTGGAAGCAGTGTAATCTCTCTTAATTGCTGGTAATAAACATGTTACACTGCTGTATTAAGCGCTTTATTAATGTGCTTAATTTACAAACGACCGGCCATGGTATAAGGGCGTCTGTGTTGAGATAGTATGTTAGGTTTAGAGTTTAGACCCTCTTTACTTGTTTCAGTTGATTAGTATTTATGAAGGTTCTTTAAGGGACTTCCTGAAGTCCAGTTCTAGCCATAATTTTAGGCTCTAGATAAAGTATCATTCTGTCAGCTTTGGCGATTATCGAAATGCCAAAATGCCAGCGTGAAATCCGAACTGATACTCGGCCAAAATACTGTTTTGTTCGAGATACTTAAGTAACCTAACATTAATCCTTTTGATAGTGCGCTCAGATGCGAAATAGGCTTTCAGTATTGGTATTATGTTGGCTATTTTCAAGTCATTAGGTACTACACCAGAGGACATGCTTAAGTGGCAAATATATGTTATAGGACTTGCTATAACATGTGATGATGATGCAAAACGCACAGGACCGATCAGTGTGGCGACGCTTAGGAGAGGCCTATGTCCAGCTGTGGAAGTCTTTCGGCTGAAATGATTATGATGAAGATGATATTTGATTAGTATTTATGCAGGTTCTTTGAGGGACTTCCTTAAGTCCACTTCTAGCCAAAATGTAATCTTGAGCCCTAAATAAATTATCATTCTATCAGTGTTGGCGATTATCGAAATGCCAAAATATAATGAATGATCACGTGATATTGCGGTATTTATTATTTATTCTCACATTCATCATAAAGCCAGGAAAAAAACAAACACTACATTCCAAATGTCTTAATATAGTAATACAACAATCCAACCTAACATCAATTCAAAATCAATATAAATTCATTTCAAGAAATGTATGTCAATAAAATTAATTACTATGTAACGTCATGATAAAATACTGGATACATTACTCCAAAATACAATTACATATTAGTTCGAACTACTTTTATCTTTGAGAAACTCTTCTATGCTGTGATAACATTTCCTCAACAATAATGACTTTAATTTTCTCTTGAATTCATATAGATTCATAGAGTTTTTTAATTCTACAGGCAATTTATTGTACATATTCACTGTTTAGGCTGTTTAGGCTGTATGAAATTAGGTAGATCCCTTCTTCGCGTTTTTATTCTGATATGTCTTTGTTCTTCTGTTTCAAACTTAGGGATATTTTTAATACAATTACTAAGCAGATATAGAGGCATGTTACTGTGAGAATGAGAATGTGCCGTTTCTTAAAATGATCTCTACAAGACTCCGTTTGTTCAATGCGAATCATAGTTCTCAAGGTTCTTTTCTGCATACCGAAAGCAGCATTAATATTGTATTGGTAGCTGTTGCCTCAGAACTTTATGCTATATAGCTATATAGCTAGACTCTATGAGTGCAAAATATACCATTCTGAGGTGATAAATGGTTAATTCATCTCTAGGACTCCTGAGAGCGTAGCAAGCACTACTCATAGTGTTAGCGACCACTTCCAATTCTTTCTTCCAATTTAAAACTGCATCTATTTGTACCCCTAAACATTTTACATTGTCTACAATATCTACTTTATTCCCTAATAAATGTACTTTGACAGTATCGTTGTTCTTCATGGTTGATTTAAATAATAAAAATTGCGTCTTTTAAAATTTAGTTTGAGATCATTCATAGTGAACCACTTCTCAAAAGCACATAGGACAAAATAAATTTCTTTTCTATATTTTCTGTATTATCGTTAGCTCTAATAGCGCTCCTTTTGTCGACGTTTTATAAGTGCCCATGTAGGCCTATGTAAAATAAAAAATAAAATGATTTTGATTTTGCTCGTGTCATCGGCAAAAACTATAAGTTTAGTATCATCTGAAATACTTCTCATGTAAGCTATCAGATCATTTATAAATATTATAAAGAAGATAGGGCCTAGAACTGATCCTTGTGGTACGCTTTTATTTATTATAACTGTGTCTGATTTGCGTAGTTTTTCATGGCCATCTTTTTGAACTGTTTTAATATCCACATACTGCGTTTTATTATGTAAATAGAATCTAAATAAACTCAACACATTTCCCCTAACTTATTCAGAAGAATACCGTGTTCCACTGTATCGAACGCAGAACTTAGGTCGAGGAAAAGTCCTGCTACTTTATGTTTAGCATTCAACTTACCCACCACATCATCAATTAGCATGTCAATAGCATCTATTGTTCCTACATTATTTTGATAACCAAATTGATGGCCAGTTATAATTTCTTGTTTATTTTTTCGTGACGGACGTGTTGCGTCAGGGAATGGAGTACTTCATTCCGTTCACTGACGTAGCAATGTCTAGCGTTGACCGGCCATGGTTTGGCGCCGAGTGCAATCGTGTCAACACGCTGAAACGTGAGGCGTACCTGGCATGGGTCGACGCTCGGACGCGCAAAGCTATCGACGTGAGCCAGTGGAAGAGGGCCTTCAATAAAGCTGCCAAGTCCTGCAAGAGGGTATTGCGAAGGGCTCGGTTTGACCACATAAGCCGTATTGGGTCCAAACTTGCTTCCTATCCAGCCAGTAGTAAAGCGTTCTGGTCCCAGGCTAAGTCGGTCGAATCGAACTTCTGCCGGCCCTCACTACCACCACTGCTGAAACCCGACGGAACGCTGGCCCACTCCGCTGACGAGAGAGCAAACTTGTTTGCCTCTCTTTTTGCGGAATCCTCACGCCTGGTTTCTGGTAACGCGCGGCCACCTCCTTCTCCTGATGGATGCGAGACGAGTATGTCGGTCTTTTTTTTTTCTTCTTTCTAAAAATACGTCTGCTGACGTCGACGGGTGCTGCGGAATCTTGAAGTGAACAAGGCTAGTGGCCCCGACGGGGTACCGGCAATTGTTCTAAGAACTTGTGCGCCTGAACTGTCTCCGATCCTGACT
The DNA here is from genome assembly GCA_948252205.1 of Orthosia incerta. Lineage (NCBI taxonomy): Eukaryota > Metazoa > Arthropoda > Insecta > Lepidoptera > Noctuidae > Orthosia > Orthosia incerta. Next base: position 27,468,868 of record OX411755.1, on the reverse strand, counting down.
CGCCTGTTTCGCCTTTCATATGAGACTGGAAAAGTACCGAATGCTTGGAAGCAAGCTAACGTTCAGCCTATGCTCAAGAAGGGCAGTCGGGCTGACCCGGCCAACTATAGACCCATCTCAGATACGTCCATCCTCTGTAAGAGTATGGAACGGGTGCTCAACTCCAAGCTCCTGGCATACCTAGAAGCTAACGACATCCTCAGTGACCGCCAATATGGCTTCCGCCGAAATCGGTCAACTGGGGATCTTCTAGCGTATGCCGTGAATGGCATACGCTAGTGTACGGAGTGAGGCCATCGAGAGGCACGGGGAAGCGCTTGCCGTCTCCCTCGACATCTCGAAGGCTTTTGACAGGGTCTGGCATGAGAGCCTTATTGGTAAGCTTCCGTCATTCGGTCTGCCCGGTGGTCTGTGCGATTGGATCACAGACTTCCTGAGGGACCGGTCTATACGAGTGGTTATTGATGGCGGCTCGTCTGACCAACTGGATATCAACGCCGGGGTCCCTCAGGGGTCGGTACTCTCAGCAACATTGTTCTTGTTGCACATAAATGATCTGCTAAAACCCGGCACTTTTGGGTATGCAGACGACAGCACTGTTGCTGAGAGATACTTGTCCTTCGCGGTAAGGCAAAGGCTCAGCTGGCTGCCAAGAAGCTGGGGATCCTTGCAAAGGTGAGAAGGTACTTCACGCCAGAACAGCTGCTCAGCTTGTATCAAGCGCAAGTTCGGTCATGCATGGAGTACTGCTCTCACCTCTGGGACGGATCTGCCAAGTACCAGCTGGATGCACTAGAGTCGATCGAAAAGCGGGCCAAGAGGCTCATCGGCAATGAGATATTGGTCGAGTCTAGGCTCCAGAGCCTTGAACATCGGCGCCAAGTTGCCAGTCTGTCGGTTTTTTATCGGTTACATTTCGGGGAGTGTGCGTTGGAATTGCATGAACTAATTCCTTCTAGCCCTTTCCATCATCGGACTACAAGACGTACGGCGATGTGTCATCGGTACATGGTGGACATCCCACCCATACGCACCAAACGTTTTGGGAATACTTTCATTATGCGTACAGCTCAGGAGTGGAATTCCCTGCCGGAGTCGTAGTATTTCCTGAGAGCTAAAACCTGGGAGTCTTTAAGTCAAGAGTGAATAGGTTTCTTCTAGGTAAGCGCGCTACATCGTCGACCGCATCATCACTTACCATCAGGTGAGATAGTGGACAAGCACGAGGATATCAAAAAAAAAAATGACATAAAAGCTTCACTTTCATAATTTTTTCAAATATTTTAGAACATACCGGCAACAAAGAGATAGGCCTATAATTCCCTGGATCTGTTTTAGCGCCTTTCTTATGTATATGGAAGTGCTTGGTATTCCCGTAAAATTTTGACATAATACCAATCGCTATCGTGACGCTTTTGTTGATAAAATTTCACTTGTCAAGGTCCTCTCATGTGGCTTTGATAATATACTGAAAAATATTGATACCTCTAGCAGTTAAAATATTACTCATCTTCTTGCTCTCGTCCCATGTTATTTGGGGTTGGTGCAGCACATTTCTTCTTACATCTTCTGTTGTCATTTCACTTCCGTTTCTTTCATACTTTTACTTTCATCTTTTCTTTAGTTTCCCTCTTCGTATATGAATCGACATTTATATATATAATTAGGTTACACACACATATCTGATATCAAACTTCCCTTGTAATACTAACTTGTTCAAAAATTAAAATTCCTGTTATACTCACTCCTTTTTGACTTTTTCTCGTCGATTCATCTTCCTTTTGCCTTTTCTATATCTATACTTCTGTACTAATATTATTAAGAGGAAAGATTTTTATTTTTGAATATTTGTATGTAACGAATAAACTTAAAATCTACTAGACCGATTTTTTTTATCCCTGCATTCCCACGGGAACGGGAAATACGCGAGTGAATCCGCGAGGCGTCCGTTAATCATTCGTAAAATTGTCTTGTGCATCAAGTTTTACAGCAATTAAATAATCACCTCGTACAATGACCTTTAACAGTTCAAAGTACTAATTATCATCTAAAGATAAAGATATGGATAAAGCAAGCTTTTATTACACTCAGGTAATTTCAAAAATCATTACATTTAGTGGGCGACAAACACTCCAAACTTTTAAAATACCACCGAAATTAGAAATAAGAAATTTCGTACCTAGTTCGAACTTAGACAAACCTTACTTTGAGCGATTTACTTAAAACTTATTTCAAACCAACTGTAATTTAAAATTTTGCAGGCGTGCCATTTTTTTGGCAAAGTTTGGCAGTTGAAACATTTGTAATAAATGGTTTTTTGTTTCAAACCAAGTTTTGTTTTTGACGGCCCGTTTACATTTGTAATTGCAATTTACGTGTTTGACAATAAGCGTTTTATTCTTTAATGTTTAATTTTAGATTTTGAAATAAAATATGTACTTACAGAGCAAGCTCTTTCTCGTGGCTTTGCCCTCGTGTTCAAAGAAATCTTTCATTTTTTTAGGATCAACGAGTGATGACTAGTAACAAAAATTTCAGATCGGCAGATATTTCTGAATATCTTTTACCTTCTATAATAAAACACTGAAACTTCATCAAACAATTTTGCACCTTCATAATATTAGTTAAAAACTATAAGACCTTGCAATAGCTATACAAGTTACTCGTTTATTGTGGACGACTGTCCGTGGAATCGTTTATACTTCTTTGAATACACGGTCCCGTACGTGTGATCAAAGTCAAATACACTACACTTTGACTCAACGAATTGAAATGAAACAAAGTACACTCTATCTCACGGCTGGGAATTGAAGAAAAATATCGAGTGTATGAGCTCTCTTCGATCTGGGTATAGAAAAATAGAGTTGAAACCTACTCAATGAGTCAGGATACAGCTGGGAAACTCAGGTATTGCTTGTATCCCCTTAAGGGGCAGATATCCCTCAATAACTGATTTTAAAATGAGAATCACGTGTTAATTTGTAAAGTTATGTCTAACACGGACAAAAAAAAAACGACAATCGCACCAAAACCGCCGGGAGCTTTTTAATGAATTTTTCACTATCTCAAAGACAATTTAATTATCTACATTTCAATCCGAGTTTTTTTTTAAAGTTATACAATAATAAGGAAAGTAAAAAAAAAACTACTGATTTTTGGGTCACGCGGGAGTGAAACGAGTGCGCGTTTTGTTCCCTTAAGGTCAATCGCGACTCTCGCGCGTCGTCTTAAGCTTCAAGTTTTAAAATATTAGGTAGATGATACTTAAACTTATTTTACAAGTTTTTATTTAACTTGCAATGTATGTATGTATGTTCGGGTCAAATCTTGCAACTGAATTTTAAAGCTGAAGCAAAGTTCACCTTAATCAAGATTGATCATCTTGATTAAGATGAAATTTTGCATACACGTTTAGTTCGGATGACAATGCATGGTTAGCTAAGTGACGTCATTCTAAATCTAATATGGCGGACGGTCCAAGATGGCGGACTAGTTATTTTTTTGCACTCCTATGATATGGGTATCAAATGAAAGAGCTTGCTGAGAAAAATACGAAAAAAGCTTGTTTAAACAAAGAATTTTTAAAGTACTATTTGAAATTTCATTTGATGCAACCAATGGATACCCCTTAAAATCTAATTGTTGAAGCAGTTACGTTTTGTAATTTACAAGAAAGTTAATAAAAAATGTAATTTCCAATGCTATCGTCTTAATGAGTATATTGTGGTCTACTTCTGTCATCCATTCTATGTTTATATTGAGAGATCAATCTTGATAATTATGATTAATTAATTGTTAGCAAAACTACTGTATTAATAACCATAATTATTGATTTGCAGTTCTGTAATCCATTCTGCATTCATACATAGATCAATCTTGATTTGATCAATTAATATTTGGTAAATTCACCAAAAGCAGACATAATGTAGCACATTAAGTACCTAATAAAATATGTTTAACTGGTATATTATACACTACACTAATAATAATATAAAATAACACTTACGAACACAAATCTTAAAACCCCATAAATTATGATCCATCTTCACTCACCAACTCCACTTAGCCCAAAATATTCCCCCCTCATACCCTGAGCTTACCAAAATATTCCGTAAACTCGTAAACATCGTACCAGGGTCCCATATTTCCCCTGAGGTCGGCTGCGGGTATATTTTTTCACCGATTTACACTGGAAGGTTATGGCCCACAAATTCACTGGGATCTGTCTGGCCGTGCAAATCTTCGAACCCCTAACATTTTGCATGAGTTGCCACTGATCGTCTAATGGGACGGTTTTGGGCTGTTTTGATGTTTTTTTGATTATTGGGCAATTCGATAAGTGGCTTGACTTCTTGAAAGTTTGAGTTTTGTGATGATAACATCAGTGTTTACTACCTAATGGTTTGTCTGTGTAGATTGAACTGTTTATTTTTATTTTTAGGTGGATGATTAGCGATTTTTACTTAGTGAAATTCTAAGTACGATCACATGGGCGCAATTCGATGCAATACCACCGATTTGCAATTGAAATTTTCTTAGAAAATATCTGCGGGGTATTGCGCCATCTTCAGAAAGGCCTCTAAGTATGATACAATCCAGGGCCCTTATATGTAATCTATACTTAATATTGTAAAGCTGAAGAGTTTGTTTGTTTCTTTATTTTAACGCACTAATCTCAGAAATTACTGGTTGGAAATGAAAAATATTTTTGTGTTGGATAGTACATTTATCGAGGAAGGTTATAAGCTATATAGAAACATCACGCTACGACCAACAGGAGCGGAGCATAAATGAAAAATGTTGCAAAATTGGGCAAAATTATTCCCTTTTGAGAGCTTCCGTAAACGGTTTAAGTTTCGCAACAATCATCTATGTAGGGTAGGTTAGATGGGTAGGTAGGTAGCCAGTTGACGGGAGCGAAGCCGCGTGGAACAGCTTGTAATAGAAATAAACTGGGTTCTAACAAAACTTCAATTTACAATTCTAGAAAATTTTCTATAAGGAATAGGTCCAAATCGGCCCAATAGATAGTCCTCAAAATGAAATTAGACCACCTTTAACCACTAAAAAGCCGCTAGATCCAAGCCGAATCCCACATAAAAAGCAAAATTATGTTATTCCAAGGATGCCTTAAAACAATCCGGGATCAGAGTGTAAATGAGCTTAGAAAGCGGACGTGAAAGAAACGCCTACGCAAAGGTCGGTTTTATATTATGCAAATAATATATTATGTCGGGTTAATCCATTTAAATCAGTGAGAGTCGACAAATGCTGGCCCAGGAGCCAAATATGTTTTATCATGTTTATTCAGCGGCTAATAACACGAGACATGGTACCTTTATTTTGTTTTCAGTAATATTATATTTTTTGCCAAGGTCGGATTATGTTAAACTTTCCTACTTTTCCTGGTATGTTTTTGGTTTTAATTTTGCACAGTGCTGACCCCATAATTATTTTAATGGCTTCTGCCCACAGTGGCTTTCACCAGTGAATATCAGAAATGATAATAATACTCATGTCACGGGATAAACTGTCCTATACAGAACATGGTTTACCCGTAAGCCAAGTTTCATGACAACGAACAGCAGCGGATAGAGCATTGGTGGTCAAGTGGTAACTTACGCGTTTTAGGTCGTGGGTTCGAACCCAGGCAGGCGAATTACTTTGTGTAAATTATTTAACCAACACTGCTCTCAAAACGGTGAAGGAAAACATCGCGAGTAAACCTATCCTAGAACTAAAAATTCATCCACCAACCAGCACTGAGCCCGCGTGTGGTGGATTATTCCCTCTCTCACAGAGAAGAGGCCTATGTCCCAGTAGTGGGAACATTAATAAGCTGATGATGATGATGACAACGAAGATAAAGTTTTCCGATTCAAGATTGCGTCAAAACAGCAAATTCGCTCCAATCTTAACAGACACACACATATCTTACTAAATACATCAACTTCGGGGTTAACCTTGGCAGAATTAGTGATTCCAAATTAGTGCGAAACTTGGGGCTCTGTATCAAGTCCCAATCAGTTCACGATATCTATCAAGTTGGAGCTGCCACAATGGCAACAGTAATTAGTTGATTTATATTGTTATCAATTCATGAGACCGGCAATCTTGTTTTAAAGTTATGGCGGTCAATGATTTCTAAAGGATTGACCGTGTTGGACTGTAAAGGTGGTAAGGTTTCTTCGATATTTTAGACAAGATAATAGTTCGTAGTAAAAAACTATAAGAACCACAAAATTTGTACTAAACAATCCCGCTACGTATGGTCAAGATAATATAATACTAGCATACAGATGCCTCATCCCATACAAAGAAACCGTGCCTACGTAACTAGCGTTTTTCATGTAATTATACCGATAATTTTTTGTAAATCGATCGCTTTCGGTTCCTTTCCACGGTGATATATAGATCACAATCTATATCCATGGAACGGAACCGAACGCGATCGATGTACAAAAAATAATCAGTATAATCAGTACAGTACGTCGGCATGGATTCTTTTTATGGGATGAGACACCACTAGTGTGGTAATCATTTATTATTAATTCATTTTACACCACTGAAAAATATGCTGCAGTTTTTCTTCATACGCACCAAACGTTTTGGGAATAATTTTATTATGCGTACAGCTAAGGAGTGGAATTGCCTGCCAGAGTCTGTATTTTCTGATAGCTACAACTTGGGAGTCTTTAAGTCAAGAGTGAATAGGTTTCTTCTAGTAAGCATGCTACATCTTCGACCACGTCATCGCTTACCATCAGGTGAGATAGTGGTCAAGCGCGAGCCTATCAATAATAATAATAAATTGTAGTTCTAAAAACTAAAAAACTCGGTTTAATGGTAAGTTGAACTAAAAAGTCGCTAATCCTGAAGATCTTGGTAAGGCTAATGGGACCAACAATTTAAACGCGTACGGTAGAATCAACTTTTATTAGTTGTAAATTTTAACTTTTGTTTGACTTTCAAAAGTGCCGCTTATTGGCCTCGTTGAATAAATATATTTGACTTTGACTAAATTATTGCATTGTCATCGGTCCTTGATAAGTACAGTGCAAAGTTTCAAATCAATCCGACGTTTTCAAGGGGGTGAAAATCACGTTCAAAGATTCCGTTACATTGATACATAGATACATACCAAGCTAATAAAAGCGTGTTAAAAAAATGAATAAACTTGTTCATGGTTTTTGGAGTATTGCTTGCTGAGTTCGGTAAGATGAGAAAAATTTAAAGCATCATTTCCGAAGACATAGAGTGGTGTAGATATTTATGCATACAATTTAAATCAGTCGGGTGAAGAAAAAGAAATATGTAAAGATCTTAGCAGGTGGCGTTCAGTAGTTTCTCCAAGTAGTTTCATGAGGAAAAAGCCTGAGTCGTATGTATCTTATGCAGTCAGGTGTGTATAACAGTTTTGTTAGTAAGATAAAAAGGACCTGTAATCCTTTGTTGCCTTTTCGGCCCATTGCGCCCACCCCTGGTGACATAAAACAAGGGCAGGAATATAATAGAGAAAGGGTGATCCCGTCTACACGATGCATTTTAATTATAAAGTTAAAATTAATTTTTACACACATTTCAGTATAAAGCTTTTAATTGTATCGATGCGAAACTTGATAACTGGACAAAGATTGAAATTTCCGGGTCACGGCGTTTGCGCGGTTAACGCTTACGGCTCGCTGAGCTGGCTAAGTTCTGAACTGTTGATATCATACGCTGAGGGGTAAGCAGAGTACGTAGTTACCTAAATACGTGTTGGGTAGACTGTTGGTTAATTTTGTGATGGGTGTGAGTGGAGTGTGAAAGGGTCTGTCTGGGGCAGAGCTTGATAGTGTGTTTTGGGTTCAGGATAAATTATAGGTAGGTATGATAAGTCCGAAATGTTTAATAGTTCGGTACCTGGACAGTTCCCAAAAAAACAGTATTCCAAATAATTACGTAACTCTGGTACACTCCAATAACTGAAGTTAATGAAGTGCACCAGAATAATTAGTGGCTTATTAAGAAAGTACGTTACAAAAACTTTTCAACAAAAAAATCAAACCGACTTCCAAAAGAAAACACTACAAAGCGAAAAATTACTTTCTTTGCCACAGTCGGTGTATTTTGTATTGTTTTTCGACACCGACTTCGGGATAGAAAGTAATTTTTGGCTTTAATGTTTTTTTTTTGAAGTCAGTTTGATATTTTTGTTAAAAAATTTATATTTTTCACTTTTTAGTTTTGGTACCTCAAATTACCATGAAAATCATTTATAGCCAAATTAAATTTCATGAGGATTCCAATAAGCCCAAACACGATTAGCATACATTGTTTTATTACGGAGTTCCAGTGCATACCTCCCGGCTTCATCATCAGATCCGTTCGATGGTACCATTTTCATCAGTACCATTCATTAATATATTTTTTCCAAATCCGTCCATTGTCTTTGAGTAAACGGAGAACATAAAGAAAAAAAACATTCCGACGAATTGAGAACCTCCTTTTTTAAAAAAAGGAAATCAAAGCTTTCCTTTTTTTAGCTGAATTAAATTATGATTTATCACGCTAAGGCAAGCATAGATCATAATTTGGTCGTCCATTATTTATGCGAAGACACTGCCTCCTAAAATACAGTCTCTTCCTAGTTTAGGAGTAAGGGCTCAAATTTTGTATTGACTGTACTTTACCTATCTTTCGCATACAATTTTTGGTGTTAATTTCTCTGTCCCCCTAGTTGACAATTATGTGTATTTTAATATTGTCAAACTTCTATTTTCTGCTACTAAAAACATTATTGTTTCTTTAACAATCTCGGGTACCTGAGGTTCCAGTCCTTTGAAAGGCGTGCCAGGGGCCGAAGCCAACTCGCAGATGCCTTTTTAAACATGTATGATTTGTGAAATCAGCCGACGATGATCCCTGTATGCACTACGTATGTGCACCCAAGGACAATCCCCAGTTGGTGCAGGACTAAAATAAAATATTAAACTAAACTAAAATATTATTATTATGTAGAATTTGAAAATTGTTTAAGATTAGTAACACCTTTATTGACCGATATTTTCATATAAAATGAAGAAAATATCGGGTAGAATTTCATAAATATGCCACTGTATCGTGGTAAATGGTCCAGAAAGATGATAAGTACGTTGCTAAATGTAGGTCGCATACCAAAATTCCTGTTGGTTGAAATTACATTCATAAAATATTTCTTATTACCTTCCAAACGATAGCACAATAAAAGGTGTATAAAAAAAAGTTTTTATTATTACAAAGTCTAGGAGTATCACAAGTGCCAATAAAAAAGTTTGGTTCTTGTCCTAAAATAATCCTTCTTCAAACTCCTTAGGGACAAAGGAAACTCATAGGCTTAGCTAACAACTAGGTATATTGAAACTTACCGAACAAAATACTCGAGAACTATTTAGGGAAGTTCTAAATCGATACTTAGTTAGTTCGATAGAAGTTATAGTTCCAATAAGGTGTGGGTGAATTCATTCTTAATCATCTGGCCAGCTATTGACAGAATGAAAGATGGACCTTACTGATTGCGCAACGCAAATAGGCGATATCGTATAAGTATTTTTTAGGAAAACAAGTGCAGGTCGTTGGAATTACATTGCATTGCATCCGTGTAATTTACTTGCAATTTCGTGTAAGTATTTTCTAAGAAAACAAGTGCATGTCGGTGGAATTGCATTGCATTGCGTTCGTGTAATGTACTTTCAATTTCGTATAAGTATTTTCTAAGAAAACAAGTGCAAGTCGTTAGAATTGCATTGCATTGCGTCCGTGTAATGTACTTGCAATTTCATTTAGTAAAAATCGCGAATCGGTATTATAAATTAAACCTCGTCGAGCCATCAGAAATATTGCTTTCATTTATTTTTTGTGCCTAGTGTGTGTTTTACCACACATTACTTTTCAACTCGCTTCACTCGTCCTTCAGTAGGTGTCAAGTTCATCCCATCACCTTCAACTTGACCTACTGCGGAGTCGCCTTAAACAACTCTTAATCACAGGGTTATTTTCGTGTGTAAACTGATAAAGCAGATTACAAAACAGCCTATATCTATGCCCAAAATTTAATGCTTGACAGAACAAGCTATGTGGTAAGTTCACTTAGTTTCAAACGAATAGACTAACAAAGGTAGTTCTATCTAGACGCTCCGGGTCTAGATTCGTGATAAGACTCATTTGGCGTTACATAACCTAGCCAACTTTATTAAGCGTGTAACTTCTGTGATATTTCGTAAATTAACTGTTAGATTTTCTACTAGAAATAGGACAGTTAATATTTTTACTCCAGGGTGTCGTAAAAGGCGACCCAAATATCATATCAGAGGACCACAGCACTCTCAGTTAGTAAGTTATTCTCGAAAGCTGGTTGTTTCAGCTGTACAGTTTTTTTTTTGGGATGGAGGTCAATCTAAAAACGGTCTGACCAATATAATTCCTGTATGTCATGCATATAAAGTAGTGGGTACGAATACCAGACCATTTTTTTTTCGTTCAGACCATATTTGCTGTGGTCAAGTGCGACCATTGACATGCATGAATGACGAGATTAGAATAGTAGTGTCCTAGGAGTAGCATGTACTGCTATGGCACTATTGACCATGGAATTTGAATGTACATCTGTGACTCTTTCTGACATCTTATGCCGCCTTGACGTACACACGTGCGACATAATCTGAATAGGCGACCAAATAAAATAATACGTATAAAAGTGTGCCGTTCATACAGTTAGACAACTTTTTTAATTTTGTTGGAAACTAATTAATTTTTGACCCACGACCAAGACTTACGCATACTTTATTTTTCTTTGTTTGTTTGATAACATAGTAAGTGTTTGTTAGAAAGATATAATTATTATGAAACTTTTAATAATTACTAGAAAAATATAATAGTTTGGTGCCCGATACCGGTGGGCCCCTATTTTTTATATTCTAAATGTTTTTTTAGGGGTTTTATTTAAGAAACATTTAAAAATGTAGAAAATAAGAAGAATATTGAACAAAAGAAAATAATAAAAAAGGTAAAAATTATTAAAAAAAACGTAATAATATAAAATAAATCAATAATCCTGTAACATTTCAATTAATTAATAAGCATTGATCACCACACACTCAAAATAAATTTATTGCCATTTGGTGCAATGTTCCTTCGAATTAGAAGGAACATGTTTTTTGTTAAACATGAAATTTTATCACCACCTCCGAACGAAAGTGATACATTTTTCTTAATCATCTGTCAAAATGTGCCATTTGTGACAAAATGGGTGCGCCCGTAGTAGCAATTATGACTCAATGAGTCCGAAATAAAAGTCAAGAAATTTGCTCACGCCGCCGGTGCTAGGCATTTAACACAAAATAGCTTTATCGCCCAAACTGCGATGAAATGTGTGACTCAAGCCATGTCACAGTAGGCCGTGCTCGCCGGGCAGCAACAAGAAAGGCATGTAGCGCCTTTAAAATATGTCACATATTTGACCCGTGCAAGCATTTATGACATATTGTAAAACATGACATAATTTATAATTTTTTGTCACAAATATCTTGGGTACGCCCATGCCTGCCCCGCAGTAGTACGCGCGAACTTGCGGGTGGCGGATTGAGTTAATAGTGGTGGTCAAATTTACGAATCGTGACATTTTGTGTATCCTAAGCTAAATTGTAAGGAAAAATGAGGAGTTTAACCCGAAAGTAATCGCTGCCACAACAAGCTCGTCGTCTGCCATGTTTGCCAATCCGCAATATACAAGCACGCTCACCAAGCATGTGGATGCCGTGTTTGTGTCGGGTGATTGTGGTCATCACCCAACACAAACACGGAAATAAAAAAAAACATTATTCTGTGTCGATTCGCCCGAAGTTAATTTATCGGTGGGCGAATCGACCATTCCAAAATTATTTAGAAGGCGATTCACCTAAATTTTATTTTAGAGAACAAAAAATATAAAAGTACAGTCGTGCTCACCCGCTTCGGAAATAATATAAAGAATTAATCGTACTAAATAGATATTTTACTAGAAAATAGGAAAGAAAGCGTGTCTTTTCTCCGCGAAAAAGAGCCAATTTCACCCGGCCCTATCTTTCCGAGTTGTAACCGATAACGGACCATCTTGAGCTTCTTGGCGTTACGTTGACATCGACACTCAATTTTGGCCCAGACATTGAGGCAAAGGCTCAACTGGCTGCCAAAAAGTTGGGGATCCTTGCGAAGGTGAGAAGGTTCTTCACGCCAGCAAGTTCGATCTTGCATGGAATACAGTTCTCATCTCTGGGACGGATCTGCTAACACCAGCTTGATGCACTAGAGTCGATCGAAAAACGGGCCAAGAGGGTCATCGATAATGAGGCACTGGTCGAATCAAAGCTCCAAAGCCTTGAACATCGTCGTCGTGTTGCCAGCTTGTCGGTTTTTTATCGGTTGCATTTAGGGGAGTGTGCGATGGAATTGCATGATCTAATTCCGCCTAGCCCGTTTCATCATCGGACTACAAGACGTACGCGACGCACCATGTACCGACGGCGATGCGCCATCGGTACATGGTGGACATCCCACCCATACGCACTAAACGTTTTGAAAATAGTTTCATTATACGTACAGCTAAGGAGTGGGATTCCCTGCCGGAGTCTGTGTCTTTATTTAAGTCACGAGTGAAAGGTTACTTCTAGGCAAGCGTGTTACACCGTCGACCACATCATCGCTTACCATCAGGTGAGATAGTGGTCAAGCGCGAGCCTATCTATAATAATAAAAAAAGCAATTAATTAAGTAATTTAATAGTGATCGATGCCCGATTCGGGCGAGTTAAATTCGGGCGAATCATCCAATAACCCCTACAGATATACCACGTGCCATTTTGGCATTTCGACTATCGCCCTCGGTGACATCGAATAACACTTGTCTAGAGCATCTGATCGTAGAACAGCTCCAGTTAGTATTGTAACTTACATCAAAGATTATACAAAATTCTTATTATACTTTAAGAAAATAACCACAAGTAACATGACACATGAGCAGGCAGATGATGATAATGACTTTTAAATGCAGTTTCAAAACAACATCACTTGTTAACTTATTGGCCATAAATGTCCCATTTATAAGCACACCCAGTGCAGTAAAGTCTTTAATATTACCTCCGTGAAGTCTTAAGAGACCGTAGTAAAAGTTTATTATTATACACGGAACCATGAAACAAGGCACGTGACGACATCTTAAAACATAATGTTATCGTTAATTACTATAGAATATACGAATAACGAAATACGGTCAGAGTTCAAGCCTGAAGCGTGTTTTGATTTTTATTTTTACTACGGGGATGGCGATATCGTTTTGTGGGGATTGTGTTTATCTTACAAATTTCTGACCAGCATGTAGCTACTTAGATAGCTCTGTCATTTGCTCTGTTTGTTCGGATCATGCGAGGTGAGGCCTAACCTGCGAAGGGGGCTTGGCTTCATACTGCCACCGTGTTTGGGATAGGACCATTATACTCCATTTTAGCCAGTTTAAGTTTGGCAGTGTTTGTTCTTAGCCCTTTGGTTCACCAGGTTTGGAAAAAAAAGGATCATAAGCTATTTTGTTGTCACGTTCAATAAATATGATGGCAAAGAAACAAAAAATACCCAACGAAAAAAATGAAAAATGTATTTATTTATTTAAAATTCATGCACAAAGGTGCAATGGCGGATTTAATGCCTTAGGCATTCTCTACCAGTCAACCAAGGCAGTCCAGTTTGGTATAAAACTCAAAGTTTAAATAAGCACATTGATACATAAATTGAACATTAAATTTCAGAATTACCGTTAAAAAAAAACAAAATAAAAAAGATTAATAAACGATAAATAATGTTTTCACGGATTCGGGTTGTAGTTCATTCAATCTTGTTTGCTACGACTTTTCATTTTTATCATGAATACTTCGCAGACATTTTTGCCGTAAACGGAGTTTTCTTATCATGAAACTGATAAGTATGGATTTTTGGAACCCATTTAACACCTACTTATTTGAGATTCATCCTTTCATCAAAAAGTTATTCAAACTTTTTAGGAATTAAGATTTATCTCGGAACAAGATTGATAAATCATGTAGAGTGAAATTCTTGCTAATTCTAATATTGAGACTGAATACCGTTTTCGAAGAAGTTATGTTAGCCAAGTCCTTTAACCAAATTCGAATAAAAAAAGATAGGGTAGTTTTATAAAGAACTCGACCATCACTTATTCACAGAAGGAAGCGACGGCCGTCACGACGAGGTCACGGTACTGCACTGCCTAAGCTGGTCATACCTCAAAGGTAAGCTACGCCTTGTCGTCGGGGTAGCTAACACAATGGTAGCGATCGGATGTTTTCACCCGGCCTATGCTGCACAGGTACTTTGAGAAGCACCCATGACTGACAGAATCTGAGTCACCATGTCGTCACCTCAGCCATATCTCTGATAATGAGTCTTACTACCGCTATGTAGGTTTGCTCTTACGCTCACATTACCACCGACGCCACCTGCTGCCAATCGCACCACAACGTTCATAAAACGTTATAATATTCAAATACACATTTCTACGCAAGCGTTGCTTCCTCTCTTTGTAATTTTGTCCCATTTCAAACCCTCCCCGCTACTTCCTGCAAAATTTTAATTATCTTGTTATATTTGTTTATTATATTACGCACTACTGGCAGCTTCAGTGCACTTCAGGCACTCTGGTGTATGCTGTTTGCCTAGTGCATGGTGCAGATTGGAGATGTGGTGGCACAGACTGGAGAGTGTTGGCTTGAAATTGAGCAGAACTAAAACCGAATACTTGTTCTGCGATTTTGGCGGTCTCTCCAGTTCCGTGCCTATAGCTCCCGCTGGAACACCCATACCGATGTGCTCCGACTTCCGGTACCTTTTTTTTTTTTTTTTTTTTGCGTGGAGAAATGCTCATGCATACTGCACTACCACGGGGAGATAGTGCAGTTATGTGGGACTCTAACCCACTAAAACTCCACGGTGTCCTCCAGTGCCGCTTATGGCGGGAACACGGGCACGCGTTAGCACTCACCGCGAACCCGCCGCGGCTGTCCGTCACCGGACCCTCCTCGGGGGAGTACCCCCCATCACCGGCGCACCAGAACACACTGTACGCCGTGACCACCCCAGGGACCAATTCAGCACATGGGTGCCAGACGACCCCGTGTATGACACCCTTGGTCCCACTGTGACGGGTCGAGGTCAATGGCCCCGCCACCTACCATTTTGCGGCCGCAGAGGATAGGGAGAGCGGCTAACGCAATACCGACACTCCTCTTCCCCTGCGGCCCCACCGCGTCCGCCATCAGACGGTGGCGACCCCGTCTAGGCCGCGGAAGGTAGGGAGAGCGGCGCACCGCAATACCGGCACTCCTCTCCCGCCGCGGCCTCCAACCCTCAGCCGCGATATCGTATGGGACCTGGGAATCTCCATAAGACATCGCGGCCCGCCTCAGTTGCGATGTCGCCTGTTACCAAGCGGCACCGCAACCTACTAGTTGGCCGCTACGTCGTCGGCTTAATCGCCAAAAGCCCTGACGAGCGGCCCCTCCTCGGGTTCCTCTTCGCTTCACCGTGGGTGACCAAGCCACGGTTACTGAGCCCCCCCGCCTCGACAAAGCGGGAACCCACCGGGTCCCTAGGGCCGCTTGTCCAAGGGGATGGCCAGTGTTCGGAACCAAACGTTTTGTTCCTTTTTTTGTTATTTTGTTGCAACACTGTGTCAGCTCGCTGTCATCGATTTGACAGCTTTTGATTGAGCTGAAGTTGACAGCTACTCGTAATAATGTGATTGAAAAATGCTAGACGTAACACATTTTTGTCTTGATCTGGTTTTGTGGCAATTTAATTTTAATCAGCCAATCTTTGTTCGAAATTACGTCCGCCACTCGCGATTTGTACGAGAATCGCCCGTGCATTTGTTTTTGTATTTATTTCGCGCGCAGCAAAGTGTTTTTGTGTCGGGAGCGCGCCTGGTTGTCTGCCGGAGATTCGGTCCAGAACACGTCGAAAATATTTATAATAATTAGGGATAACCCTAATTATTATATGTATTTTCCCCTATACCCACCGACCACACGGGATTGAACGAGCCCAGGAGTCCCTCGCGGGAATCAATGTCAGTAATAGTTGTGAGTTGTGTGCCATTGTATCACTTTCCACCTGTCTGACAGAAATCGGTATCTCAAATAACAAACCCCTAGTTTACCGCTGCTGCGTATCTCAGTTTCGTGGGTATAGACCTTTTAGGATCCAAGCAATGTAGCGTTGCTTATGGGCCCCTGCGTTGCCTCTTGGCTGTGATCCGCAGGCTTGTATTAAACAGCCAGGTAGACCGAGACGTAACGCACCGGATCAACTCGGGATGAATGAAATGGCGACAGGTCACTGTAACAACTTGCGACCCACGGATGCCCTTCTAGTAAAAGAGGAAAATCTACAAGTCCGTGATTAGACCTGTCGTACTGTATGGATCAGAATGATGGGCTGTGAAAAATATGGATGAAAAGAGATTGCATGTACCAGAGATGAGAATGTTGAGATGGATGTGCGGAGTGACGAGAATGGATAAAGTGAGAAATGAGTATATAAGAGGCAGTTTGAAAGTGGCGCCTGTGACAGAAAAGTTGAAAGGAAATCGTTTGTCCTGGTATGGTCATCTGATGAGGAGGGATGAAACGCTTGTTACTAAAAGAGTTATGAATATAAATGTGGTTGGTTGGAGAGGGAAGGGATGGCCCAAGAAAAGATGGATGGACTGTGTAGGAGTGATATGAAAGAAAAAGGAGTTAGTGATAGCGTGACGGGGGACAGGACGGTATAGAAGAAGAAAACGTGTTGGGCGGGAAGATGATAATTGGTTTAATATATTGAGGTTGCAGATAAAGTATTACGATTTGGTGAAGGAAATGTGATTAGTCTTTTCATTCTGTAACTATATGTACAATCTATGCCCGTACCGCTGAGATAACTGAAAATATTGACTGAAATTTTGACTATCATGGATTGCTGCGGGGCTAGATTTTAAATCTAGAAAGGCAAGCAAGTGAAATGCTAGCTTGGCAAAAATTAAAATAATTCGAGTGACTTAGAGCTTAGAGCTGGCTAGTACGATTTTGACATTCTAGCTTGAAAAACAAGCCTCGTAGAATCCAGCCGTGATCTTCTTACAATACAAAATTTAGTTAAATCGTTTACAACTAGACTTCTTTTTCCTCCCAGCACAATACCGATTTAGGTGGTGGTGGTAACTTTTAGTCTACTCTATCTAAGTCAAAGCCAAAGAGAAACTTCATCTTACCAATAATAGGAATCATTGATACGAAATCAAACTTCAACAACCTAACAAACTAAATTGAAACTCGATTCAAGCTAAGTTTCCTTCTTCCCTTCTGAAAAACAAGTCTGATCCCTCAGGACTAGCATCAAAGACTAAATAAACCAATGGCCATAGACGCTGCCATCTTTAAGCTAAAATAACACTTTTTAATAATTGGTCAATTTAAGTTTTTTTATTGCCATCGTATTACGCTAGTTTGGCAGTAGCTGTTTTGGATTTTAGGTCCCTGCTAGCCAAATTACAAACGTTTCCTTTGTATTCTCTTTCTACAATCGTTAACGCCTTCTATTCGTTTGGTCTGACCTCGTGACTTAACGTTCAGATGTGTCATTCCCATACATTGATTTGTTTTCTGATAGCGTTATCGATTGTAGATTGTCAACGTGGCTACAGGTGCTGATAATAGTTCATTATGGTACAAGTGTGCAATGTTGGTGATTACCGCTGAGGCGCCATTGAGACCCGAGCCGTAGGTGAGGGTCTTAAGAGAGCCGAGGACGGTAATCATCAATACACACGTGTATCATACGACGTTTTTTAACATACTTGTGAAGAAAATAATACAAAAAAAAACATAGTCAACAGTAAAAACGAGTTGTGATGTTTTCGCAATGGCGGGCAAAATTAATCAGTGTTCCTATGCGCGCGCATTCAACAATGGCGATCGGCCATAGACTAAAAGAATGAGGTTTCTTTTTTTTGGCTTTTCGTGGATAGTGTTTTAGCCACGTACATAATCGGGAATTTAATTTTTTCTTAATTACAGAGCAAATAAAATTTACATTTAAGTGAAAGTTTTATTTATTAAGCACGTACAAGTTGAAATAAATACGAAGTTGCGTGAAATGAGCAAGCAATAGGTACATTAATTTATTTGTACTATTGAACACGATCTTTTTTGTATCGAAACTTTTTTAAGAATAAAGCAACTTAACCAATAAATTAAAAAAAAACTCTATAACTCACTTGTGAATAATAGCAATAAAAAAGTCACAGTTTGATAACAGGTATCATTATGTGCCTAATTGCGGTAAAATTAGAGCCACTTTATGAGTATTTAATAACATTGAGTCATTGATATAAACTAACAATACCTATTCAATATCCTCGCATAAAATTTTAAGTTGATAAGCAGCATCGATTTTGAATTATTTCGTAAAATTTTATTTTAAGTTTTACGAGTATAACCCAAAATAAGATTTTGTCAGATAGTGGCATTATAGCTAAAGAATAGCAGGACGGTACTGTTGCGAACTACTTCAAACCATTTCGGCTGAGTAGTTAGTTTGTATACGATTATTAAGGCACCTTTGATATGGGCTCGAAAGTTTTCGAGAGCGCTTAACATGGTACGTGCTGTGTTTACAAGAATAGTTGTGGTTAAAATAGGAGCGGTTTGGGCAATTGAGTACTAGCCGTAAATAGTTTTGGTAAAGAGAAATGCAGTAGTGTCAGGTTGACCAAAAAGGTGGTCGAATGTATCAAAGGCCTCTGCCGGATCAAGTATCAGATTTTTTTTGGTTTAATTCCTGTTACTATTTGATGCATACTGTAAACTTTGAGTTTCTCATGGGTCTAAATTATGTGTCTATTATGTCTGTAGGTAAGTACCAATGAATTTTAAATAAAAAAAACCACAAAGGAAGGACTATATACTAGGGTGTTAGATAATGCTCGTGCCTTCTTTTAATGAAAAGAGACGTATGCTCTGCAGTGAAACAAGTAAATGCTGGTATTAGTATTATCCAGAACCCGAGATATAATTTAAATGTAATTTTGAGAGAGGTAAGGAATTGGCTTGCCGTGGATATTATTACTATACAAAACCCGTGACAAGATAGAAACTTCATTATGTAAGACTCAAGTATTTTGCTAAATATTTGGTTAAGATTTCGTGGGTAGGGATGAATTTCCGAATAATCCGTGGTATTTGAGGTTCCATTCCTCGTTTCTATGTGATTTTTCCGGTTCCGTTGGTGTGTGAGTCTCCTTTAATTAAGAAATTTTCGTATGCTCATTAACAAACGTTCGCTTGTTCCTTTTATCAAATTGACGTTTGACTTTTATGTACTTCTTGGAAACACGTTTAATGATGTTGTACAGCGCCTTTTGTATGCTTCGAGTCTCCATCTCTTTTAATTCATATTTGGGTACACTAATTTGGGATAGCCTTAATTAATTTGCTTTGAAAGGTATCACATCACATCATCAGCCTATTAATGTTCCCACTGCTGGGACACAGGCCTCCTCTCTGTGAGAGGGAATGGGCTGTAATCCACCACGCGGACCCAGTGCGGGTTGGTGGATGTCACAATGTCTTCGAATTTTTGGTTCTAGGACATGCCGGTTTCCTCACGATGTTTTCCTTCACCGTTTTGAGAGCAGTGGTGAAGAAATAATTTACACAAAGTAAAGCGCCTGCCTGGGCTCGAACCCACGACCTACAACTTGTAATTGTAAGTTGCGGCCGACACCACTGGGCCACCACTGCTCTCAAAAAGAAAGAAAGGTATATAGCAGAATTAGTATGAGCAGCTCATGCCGTGTGAAAAACCCAGACGACTTGCAAGGTTGCTTACTAAACCAGCATATTCTTATTGTTTCATAGGATACATACATCAAAAAAAAAAATATGTAAAATATTGTAAAACTTACTTTGAACTACGGCCACGATTGATTGAAAATGACGGTGCCATTTGCTTGCCGCGAATTAGACGGAACTTTACAATGGATTGAAAGCATTAAAAAAAATGGACGTATATTTTAATGATGATTATCTCAACTATAAGTAAGTACCTACGCAAAGCAAGAGCCAAATGTTTTGTCACCAAGAAACAGCGAGAAAGTCATGATTCTTAAAAACATACCCGATGGGTATAGTAGGTAAGAAAATCGGTTTAAAAAGATACAGTTCCATATTATTATGTAAACGCTATCTGTTTACAATAGAACCCCAAACTCACACCTATATCATCCGACCCGAAACTATAAACCTACAAAGAAAGCCAGCAAATCAGATTAAAATCCACACGCCGAAACTTTCTTCATACACAACCCTACCTGAGAACTTCGGGATCCACGCATTGGGATTTAGAAGGAAAACCAAGGTAATAAAGTAGATTTAGATACACGAGGAGGTAAGGTTTAGGATCCAATAATTTGGAAAGTAGATGAGAAGATATCCCATTTCATCTGGTATTCTAGACACAGTGACCTTTACGGAATAGCCGAGGGAGGTTTAGAGGTGATACTTTGGCGGTCAGCGGATGGAATAGAAGATGAAATGGATTTACTTATGTAAAAACCATTTACGCAAGTGAACGTGCGAAACATGTATAGTTTGATTCAAGTTGAAAGAACATTCAGCTATAAATTAAAACCCGATTACGGAAAACAATATTGATATTCAAGATTGTTGATAGCGCTAGTAATATAAACGCAAAAGTATAGTAAAATGGTTTATACTCAAACGTCGAACGCACACCAAGTGTGCGTAAGTCATTTTACTATTATGTCTGCTACAAAGGCGTTTGAGGGTTATACTTTTGGCGCCTGATATTTTAATAATATTTAGTATACTTATATGTCGCATCAAGGCTGGCCGATAGATGTAAACCATCAGAAAGTCAGGATGTATTCCATTAGGTTAAGACATCGTGAGTGGGCAGGTCAGTGGGTATAATCGTGCAAATGAAATCACATAAGTTATTCGATACACTGGGTTTATTCAAATAGACACAAGTTACATTCTTGCTTACTAATATTACGGATCGACACTGATTCTACGACATCTTCGCTCTAAGGCTGTCAGTAATCAACTGCACTATTCTGCTGTCCCCACTACGCAAGCGGTTAGAAAAAGCGCGCCAATGCGTAGTTGGTCTTGCTGTGCCGCCAGATGGCGTGCTTACGATTTGTTTTAACGTCCGTACTATTGACTAAACCCGACATATATGTGTTACATGTATGTCCCAGCAGTGGGAAAGGCTAATTATAATAATCCTATATAAATTAAGGCACTTCTGCAGTGCTGTCAGTAGTGCTAGCCGCTTAGGGGTCTCGTCGATGCGCGTGTTTGTGTGAGTGTGCCGTTTCGAGCATTTGTAGGTAGTTTCTTTACTGTTTGTATATTTATTCGGTGGCTCTGATCTTGCACCGCCTCGTTATCTGTGGAAACAGTCATATATTACTTTCATAGCTTGGCTAACGCATCCACGCTACGTAGCGCATATTTGTTGGAAAAACACCCTAATACTCTTTTTAAAGCTAGTATTTGATGTGTCATATTTGTATTAACGATCCCGTAATGAACGTTGGTGATAGCGAATTTGCCAAAATTGAGATGCAAAGCCACTAAACGAAAACAACAAACCTCAAAACTGCCACCGCCACGCAAAAACCAATATAAAATTTTATCACTTCAACCTAACATTTTCATAAAATTTTATCTTTTAACAAACGTTTTGCTGACAAACAAATTCTGCATGCAAAGAGAATGAAGTCCTAGTTAACAGAAGTGTCAGAAACGTGAGAGAATAGCTTGCATGATGCTATCGACACTCATGTCAGTCTATATATTCTTACTGCTGAGAAACAGGCCTCCTCTCTCGTAGCAGTTGTTGCATTAATCCAATACATGGGCAGACTTGAGTTGGTGTCACATTTGTTATTTGGTTCTAGGATATGACATGCCGATTTCCTTAAGATAATTTCTTCATTGTTTTGAGTGCCGTGCTAATCTAGCATTATAGGGTTCCGTACCCAAACGGTAAAAACAGGAAAGGTAAAAAAAAAAAAATGCGTAAATTTCTCTTTTTTTAATGTTGGGTATTGGTGGATTGTCAACAAGGTAAGGATGTTAACTTGCAGTACCTCTAGGTGTCTGATGGTAGAAGGGGGTTGGTGGGATGAGGTCGTAGAGTTCTTAAGCACACTCACCGAAGCACAGTCTTTAGAACACCGATAAGCAGGCAACCTTGCGGCGATGATCTAAGCTGTGAAGCTTGGCATTCACCAGTGCAACGTCGCCAATAAGCCTCTTAGCTCTGCGTTCCACCGAGTCAAGCGTGGCAAGCTGATACTTAACTAAGCCATCCCAAAGGTGGCTGCAATACTCCACGCAGGATCGGACTTGCAGTTTGTATAGAGTTAAAAGCTGTTCAGACGTAAAGTATCGCTTCACTCTATTTATATTTTCACAGATGATGTATTGCTGTTGCCGCTATAACAACAAATACTAAAAAGAGAATAATATAAATATTTAAGTGGGGCTCCCATACAACAAACGTATTTTTTAGCCAATAGTGTAGATTCTGTTCAGAATTAAAAAAACTCTTATTTATTTCTTGGTGATGAAACAAATTTTCACAAAGTGACCGTATTTGAACTCACGAAATGCGACACATAAGTCAGCTCCATTACCACCGTACTACCAGCCTGTTCACAAGGTGCCCGTCAACCCTCGTCACGCGCGATATCAAACGAAGCGCATTGTCGGGCCCGCTGCGCTGGAAAATGCTGAAACTACTAACTTTAAGAGTTCATACAAACATTAGCAACGTGTTGTTAGACTAGCATACATTTGTGAGCACTTTGAGAAGTTTCGTTGAATTATTGTGGCACGGATTATCTTTTGAAGAGGAAATGTGAATTGTTTATCTCACTAATCACACTAATTTGTGAAAAAGTTTGTGAGTTTGTGTGTGTGTGTTTGTATGTTTGTTACATCTTCACGCTCAAACGGCTGGACTGATCTGGATGAAATTTGGCAGTAAGATAGATTATAGTCAGGAATGGCACATAGGATACTTGTTATCTCCTGAATATGTTCTTTCGGGTTAACTTTCGACTTAATACCGATTTCAGCACGAGAATTGCTTGTTTCCACTCAAAACGGACTTAAACTATGAATTTTCTTGCCGGTTCTTCTCCATAGGAAACGACTAACCCGAACCGTGAAGCTTTTGTCGACGTTTTATAAGTGCCCATGTAGGCCTATGTAAAATAAATAAATTGATTTTGTTTTTTTTTTTGAAAGTTCTTGAATTGGTAAGCAAACTCTATTCCCAAGCTTTGCTTGTCGTTGATCTAGATAAAATTCATCTTAACAACGAAAACGTTGCGGTAGCGATTAAAAATTAATTTATCAGCCGCTTGGTTTAAGAAGGTTTCTACCTTTTGAGAAGTGCAAACTTTGGATTTTAATTGATTTAAATCCACCAGATTGCCTTTTGAGAAACGATGCTTGTCTCTCAAAATCCTTTAAATGTACATTGTGTTTAGTACTTCATGTTGTCTTTAACATAGAATACACGCTCCGTAATGTTGAAGGTTTGTAAGTCTTTGATGATTCGTTGAAATATATTAGCAAAACGTTTTCTGATAAGAATTTCACTTTTTTCTCAGAACGGCATTTCAAAAAATCGTCGCACGATTTAAGGTATCTTTGTTTTGATTTAGCTGGTAAAAGATTTTCCACTACTGCTTTAGCCTCTTCTCTTATGAAATCAGGCGTTAAATCCATATCTGAATAAGATAAACTCATTGTGGTAATACAAATCTCTGATACGGAAGTAAAAACAAAACTCTACAACTCAAAAAAACAAATGAAGATCGGATTTCCGCTTTCCCGCCTTTTTTGTTTTTTTTTTTTTGCTGTGGCCGGCCAGCTATTCAGCCATTATTTTTCATTATAATTATTGAAAAATGGTAAATATTTTGCCCAAATCTATGTTATTTTAAAGAAACAGTTAAAAGTAAATTATAATAAAGTAATTAAATAAAATTATTCTTTAATGAATACTTAACTTTATGTAATTACAATTTTACATCGCGCTGTAATTGAGTGGCTGTATAGAAAGTTGGAACCATTCAATAGAAATGTGAAATAGAACTAGTTTTTTTTAATAATTTGACAGCTGTCAGTTGAAAACGATTCTCCCTAGGGCTGAAAAGCATTACTTTCAACCCGCTCCTCAGGCAACTTCAGACCTACTTTCCCAATAGTAGTGATGAAAAGTTTTTTTTTTCGTACCAAGGAAACATTATACCGGGATAAAAAAGTAACCTGTGTGCTATTCCAGGCTATAATCTATCTCAGTGCTGAATATCATCCAGAGGCGTTAAACCGTTCAGGCGTGATTGAGTAACAAACACACACATCCAAACTTACGCATATATAATATTACTAGCTTCTTCCAGCGGTTTCGCTCGCATGAAAAGTATTTTCTTATTCCAAGGGAACATTATACGGGGATGAAAAGTAAACTATGTGCTATTCCAGACTATATAATTTCTTTGTGCCACTATAATTTAACTCACATCAGTCCAGCCGTTATGGCGTAATTAAGTAACAAACATACACCCACACGCACATCCATCCAAACCTTCACTTAATATTAGTAAGAAGTAAGATAATATCTTCGTACATCACATCACATTAGTGTGCACACACACACACACACACGCACACACTCACAAACTTTCGGTTTTATAATATTAGTATTATAAAACCGAAAGTTTGTGAGTGTGTGCGTGTGTGTGTGTGTGTGTTTGTTACTTCTTCACGCTCAAATGGCTGGAGGGATCTGGATGAAATTGGACACAGAGATAGACTATAGCCTGGATTAGCATATAATTATCCCGTGAATATATTCCTTTGAGATAATTTTAGTATAGTTTATATTTTAGATAGATTCGAATAAACATTATCTAAACGAATTCAAGCGATAGTTTCCCCCATGAAATTGATAAACTGCACATAATATTCCGCGTCTACCAAAATAACTACTACTCTGTGCACCCAAGCATCGCCTTCTAGTTTAATTTTAATAACTAGAGGCAAGATATTCGCGGCGCACGTTAATTTATTGCTAACCCGCGACTTCACTCGCGCTCAATTTACTTTGATTTTCATGAATTTATTCAACAGTTTGGGGTCTTACATTATGAATATTATGAGAACTTAAGGAGGCAGAACGCGATCTTACACGTTGCACAACAGTTTCATTATGATTTGGCTTTTAGCAGAAAATAGATGCCAGTGACAGATTTATTAATATACTAGCTTCTGCCAGCGGCTTCACCCACGTGAATGTCGATAATTATCCTAAGGGAACATATTCCCGGGATAAAAAGTATCCTATGTGCTATTTCAGACTATAATCTATCTCTGTGCCAAATTTCATCCAGATCCGTTCAGCTATTTGAGCGAACAAAATACAGCTCATAATAACTAAATTCAAATTATTTATTGCAATTAATAAAGTATTTGAATTTGACCTAGAAAGAGAAGTGTGAAGAGTGAGTTTTTTATATATATTCGGTAAAAACTGAATACAGTCCATTAAGACCTGAAAAACAAGTCTCATTTAATCCGTACATCAAATCAAATGACCTAACAAACAACTCTATCAATTAAATGCGGTCTACCACCAACCAATGTTCTCACACAGAATAATAAAATAAACAACTGAACATCACACTCAACAATTAAACAAAAGCCACCGTATCATTTAACGCAAAAAATTAGTAGCAGTGGCCACAATTTGTAGTTTTTGCGACTGGCAGTCAGCAGTCGCTTGTCATAAAACTACCTTCCGAATGCTCGTCGCGTCACGTTCGACAAAGCCGCAATTAGTGGCCGAACCATCGAACTGACCATCATGGGTCTATTTGTGAAATTTTATGAACACTTCGAATTTTGAGCTGGTGGAATGAGGTTTTCGGATGGAAGCTGAAATATTGGAGGTGAAAGTTCTCTTTTTTCAAAGAGATGTCATAATCTTGAATAGATTAAAACTTAAAAAAAATATCAGAATATTGATGGCAGAGTTCATCGTAGGATAGTTTGAAGAAAAGAAAGAAAAATCCATTTTCGGACCTCTTTTTTTCGACTTTTCGTTTGATAGCATGATAACAATCTCATGATTTCGTTTTTCATCTATGAGAAACTCAGGACGGGGATAACCAAAAAAGTTTGGTTACACTAGGTACTTTTGTAACAAATAAAATTGGTACACACTATGTATATTAGCGACATCTGGTATCCTAGTGTCAAAAACAAGTTCGATTAGGTGTGTCCCTGGTTGATTGTTTGTTCACTTAGGTGCTAGATGGCGCTGACATATGTATGGCATTGATAAAAGTATCAATAAAAAATATATCCTATTTGTGTGAAATCATTTAATTCAATAAACACAAAAATTCAACATACAAAATAATAAATTATTAAATTCTTTTCAAATTAGTTTTTACCGCAAAAAGGAGTATTTTCGATCAAACTCCTACTTTTCGGGGTACGTCTGTTCCTGTGACTGATCGGCTCGAACTCCTAGGCATGGAGTTGACTGACATCCAGTCTCAACTTCGGCTCCTCCATTGAGAACAAAGCCCAAATCGCGGCCAAAAAACTGGGCATCCTAAATAAGGTGAAGCGATACTTTACGCCTGGACAGCTTTTAACCCTATACAAAGCACAAGTCCGATCCTGCATGGAGTATTGCAGCCACCTTTGGGATGGTTCAGCTAAGTATCAGCTTGCCGCGCTTGACTCAGTGGAACGCAGAGCCAAGAGGCTCATTGGCGACGTTGAACTGGTGGACGCCAAGCTTCACAGCTTGGCTCATCGCCGCAAAGTTGCCTGCTTGTCTTCTACAGACTGTACTTCGGTGAGTGTTTCAAGAACTCCACGACCTCATCCCACCAGCCCCCTTCTACCATCGGACATCTAGACGCACTGCAAGTTATCATCCTTACCTTGTTGCCATTCCACCAATTCGAACCAAGCGCTTCCAAACATCCTTTATAATGCGCACAGCGAATGAATGGAACTCACTACGTCTGTGTTTCCGAACGCATTCAACCCGAATCTCTTCAAAGTTAGAGTGAACAGGCTTCTTCTGGGTAAGCTCACTCCATCGTAGACTCTGTCTCTGTCACCTATGACCTAGACTAGAGTCAAGAGCAAACCCATTACAAATAAAAAAATAAAAATAAAGGATACTTTAGAAAATGTGTCTATGGTTTAAAAATAAAGCATTCAAGGTCTGTGGTTAAGATGACTGTCAAAGCTTTTACAAGAGTGCACTTGAGGTCAATGGTACCTGCGAATTTTCATAACCTAACATAAATAAATATCCTTGATGATGGGAAGGACAAAACTGGCTAGCGTCAAAATGAAAGAACCAATGGTTCAGTAGGCGCTGTGAGTATTAGTTTGAATTTGTCTGAATTTCTATGTTCGTGACACACGTGCGTTTGATTTTATCATGCAATTTTCTTTTCCTCGGCAGGGCTCCAAATGTCTCTTTAGAAGCATTTTAGTTGTACATAAATTAAAAAATAATGGTCAACTAGAAGACATAGCTACCGCAGGTTTCGAACACTCCTGATGATATAATTTACAAAAGTTTGAGGACAGCTACACAGGATATCGGTTAAATTAGTTGACCAAACTGTGTGACTTTTACTTTAATCAAATTCATGTGAAATCATCCCTGCTATAGTCTCATGCAGAATACCTACCCCTGAGCACGCTGGTAAGTAAGGGTGAAAATTCTACCTTACACTTTAAGACCCGATTTTTAGGGTTGCGTAGTCAACAAGGAACCCTTATAGTTTCAACATATCCGTCTATCCGTCCGCAGCTTAGCTCAGAGACTCTAAGTACTAGAAAGCTATAGAATAGAATAGAAAGAAAATGTGTATAATTTTATGGTGTACAATAAAGTATTATTGTACACCATAAAATTATACACATTTTCTAGAATAACTTATTTCTACGGGTACAAAGGCGGTCTTATCGCTGACAGCGATATCTACCAGACAACCTGTAATTACATGGATAATAATTGGATCAATAATTTGTCATGGATGTACATATTAATCAGGCAAAGTGGTAAAACAAAAACAGGAAAAAAAAATGGTGCCTCCTGTACACGTAAAGTGTGGATGTCTTTTTTTCTCGTGTATCCCATGGTGTGGGGTATCGTTGGATAGGTCATTCAAAATTATTACGGTTCTATCAAAATCACTTTTCGATTCAAGGATCCGTTTGCGTAAAATTAAGCTTTAAGTTGCTTATTTATGTTAGAGTTTAGTGTCCCCTGCAAGCTAAATGGTTGCCTTTGGTTATATGAAAAAATCTTTGATTTCGTTAGATAAAAAGAAATATCTAACGAAATTAAAAGGATAACTATCACAGCTAAGAAACTAATGTATGGGGACAGTAGTTTTTGAATGGAAAAGTTAATTTTATCCCTTCGTTAGAGAAATGTCCGGTGCTTTCATTGTTTATGAACGTTAGTAATGTTAACTATTTTTTACTATTTTCTAACTCTGTGCGTGATTCAGACTCGCACCTGACCGATTTTTTAAAGACAGAGATTTGGTATTTTTGGATTGGTGTGCCGCCTCACACATCTTAGAATAAATGTTACTAACATTATTTTGTAAGTTTACATTGTTACTAACATATATGGAAGTGATTCTGAAATGTTTTTATAATTTGAATTTAATCAAAAGAATGATAAGACAGTTTGACAAACCATGACAGTTTGAAAATCAGCCCTCAGTATCTGAAACTTTTATTCGAAAAAGTTTGGTCGAAATGGATATCTAGGTAACCTACAACGTTTCCCCGAACAAAGACAAACATATAAAATATTCTTCAAAAAGGCCTTTTAAAACTCAAGCTACAGTTTCAATATTTTTAGTGGAAAATTATAGCATGCCGTGGTTGCTATAATGCACGTACAATTGTTACTGTCTGGCGCTCTGCCCATCCGAGTCATATTATATCTTCGGTTACTGGGGTAGGATACTCGAGGAAACTGGTAGGAACAACGTGATCTGTTAATTTTTTCAGGCATTTCAGTTAAGAATTGGAGAAGAGCTTGTGCTATAGACGTAGCAATATATTTTAGTATATTCTATCACTAACAATGTTTTTTTTTCCTTTTTGAAAAATTAATTTAGGACATAATCCTTTCTAATGTGATTCAATATTTCTTGACATCATTGCAATATTTGAATGTTTAAATTATTTAATCATTTTATTATCTAATTGATTGCAATCAAGGCACATGAAATATTGGTTTTATTATTATTTGTTATTTTACCAATTCAACAAGTGTCTCTAAGGAAATGAAATGCATGTTTGGAATTAATACATCTATTTTTATTTTATTTATTTTTTAAAGGACAAAATTTAATCACCGTCATAATAGTACATTATGGTACAAGTGTGCAATGTTGGTGATTACCGCTGAGGCGCCATTGAGACCCGAGCCGTAGGTGAGGGTCTTAAGAGAGCCGAGGACGGTAATCATCAATACACACGTGTATCATGCGACATTTTTCAACACACTTGTGAAGAAAATAATACAAAAAAATTATTTTGAACAGTAAAATCGAGTTATGAATTTTTTTTCACAATGGCGGGCAAAATTAATCAGTTTTCCTATGCGCGCGCATCTAACAATGGCGATCGACCATAGACTAAAAGAATGAGGTTTCTTTTTTTTTGGCTTTTCGTGGATAGTGGTTTAGCCACGTACAAAATAGGAAATTTCAATTTATCTTAATTACAGAGCAAATAAAATTTAATATTTGAGTGAAAGTTTTATTTATTAAGCACGTACAAGTTGAAATTATCTATTTAAATACGGAGTTGCATGAAATGAGCAAGCAATAGGTACATTAATTTATTTGTACTATTGAGCACGATCTTTTCTGTATCGAAACTAGCAATGAAAAAGTCACAGTTTGATAACAGGTATCATTATGTGCCTAATTGCGGTGAAATTTTAGCCACTTTATGAGCAAGTGTGTTGAAAAAGTAAATTATCAAAGCTCTTACTTTGTTTTTCAAATAACCTAGACAAATTAAGGTGGGGCCTAAAGCCAAGCAAGGCATATTCCATTTTATCGACTAATCAATTCTAAGAAGTCTACTACCTATACTACCACTCTAGACAACACGACTTTCTTTTTTATCAAGTGTCATCTTACTATACAAGGTGAAATAAATCAATGAGCCCTGAAGGGAAACAACTTTAAATCCTTAAGATAGATTATTTTATTTCTTTTTATAATTATATTGTAGCGGCACCAGCGCCGCCACTTACGAACTAATGACATGACGTCACACAAATCCTGCATCGCGCAAGAAAAGTTTTCGGCGCGATTAGAACACATACAACAGTCCGACAACAACCGTCGGGCAGTTGCCCGGACCAGACACAACACCCGTCTGGTCGGAGGATCCTCCCTTTTCAATGGAGGTTTGTGGGACTTTACACCCTGTTCCGCATACCCCCAAACTGGTGACCCCGAACATGAACGTCAGCGCAGCCTTCGTGCAGAACAACTTCGTCGTGACGTCAGCATAACTTCCTCAAGCTTTCGAGCAGCGAGTCACACAGCCAGCCAGTACCCACGGCATCTACGGGGGTATCCTGACCACCAGCATGCAGCGGACGCGCATTCCTGGTCATCAACCCCAGCTTCTTTCATCACCGCTCCGACCCACCGGAGCCAGCAGCACTGTCCCGACTCACTGGGACATCATCACCGCTCCGAACTACTGGAGCCAGCAACACTATCCCCACTCACTGGGATATCATCACCCCGACTCACTGGGGCACAACCGCATACAGTTCCGACTCACCGCGAACTCTGCGACTTCCGGTTCCGACTCACGGGAACCAACCTTCCACTGGCCAGGCACGCATCACAAGATGTACGGACGACTCAACCTGCTATCGACCTCCGGTCTCCGGAGGGGAGTGATGTAGCGGCACCAGCGCCGCCACTTACGAACTAATGACATGACGTCACACAAATCCTGCATCGCGCAAGAAAAGTTTTCGGCGCGATTAGAACACATACAACAGTCCGACAACAACCGTCGGGCAGTTGCCCGGACCAGACACAACACCCGTCTGGTCGGAGGATCCTCCCTTTTCAATGGAGGTTTGTGGGACTTTACACCCTGTTCCGCATACCCCCAAAATATGAATGTTTCCTACATTCATATAATTATAAAAAAAAATAAAACTTCATTCATAAATTTCTCGACAAGCTTACCTAAACCGGGAATTAAACCAGCTAAAAATTCAATGAAGTAATAAAATTAATGTTAGGGTTCTTTTTTATTTCTAATATCTAATATTTGTTAATAATAATCCTATCGATTAGTAGAATAAATAAAATAGCGTGTGTTTATTTTTTTATTGTTTGTTTTGGTAAGCTTGTCAAGAAATCTGTGAATTCAGTTTTGTTTCTTTTAAAAAATAAAGAATTGTTTTCTTTAAGTAAAATAACCCTTCAAGGATTTAAAATGGTTTCCCTTCAGGGCCCATTGATTTTTGCCAGCCTGTATATACTCGTATATCTTATGTAATAATAATTATAAATGCGTAAGTTTGGATGGATATGTGTATATTTATTACTCAATTACGCTAAAATGGCTGAACGGATCTGGATGATATTTGCCGTAGTGATAGATTATAGTCTAGAATAGCACAAAGGCTACTTTTCATCCGGGTTTAATACTCCCTTGGGATAAAAACACTTTTCACGCGCGCGAAGCCACTGGCAGAAGCTCGTAGATTATAATTCGCACTTCAGTTACAAAAACAGCCTACAAATCTGCTTATCCCACGTTTCCAAATCGTATTTACATCAGCTTACTCAAACAAATTACAATAAAATCCTACAACTTTTTACATAGAAAATCTATCCATATCTAAGTGTAATCCAGAGTTACAAGATGGATCGCCTAAACGTATCGCACGTACTTATTCTAATAAAATAAGAATTCTACTAGTATGCAAAACTCTAGAAGACTAAAGGAGTTTTTATTTTTTTAGGGTTCCGTACCCAAAGGGTAAAAACGAGACCCTATTACTAAGACTTCACGATCCGTCTGTCTGTCTGTCTGTCCGTCTGTCACCAGGCTGTATCTCATGAACCGTGATAGCTAGACAGTTGAAATTTTCACAGATGATGTATTTCTATTGCCGCTATAGCAACAAATACTAAAAACAGAATAAAATTAATATATAAGGGGGCCACCCATACAACAAAAGTGATTTTGTTGCCGTTTTTTGCTCGATATTAATAACGGCAACAGGTAGACGCTTGAAATATTCACAGAATATTTATTTGTATATTCACTTCAAAAACTAATAATTATTTAATTAAAATAAATCAAGGGGGGCTCCCATACAACAAACGTGATTTTTTTGCCGTTTTTTGCGATAATGGTGCGGAACCCTTCGTGCGCTAGTCCGACTCGCACTTGGCCAGTTTTTTATTTATCGATAGGCTCGCGTTTGACCACTATCTCGCCTGATGGTAAGCGATGATGTGGTCGACGGTGAAACACGCTTGCCTAGAAGTAACCTGTTCACTCTTGACTTAAAGACCCCAAGGTTATTTTAATTTATCAAGTGTTTAAACTAATGCTTTTTCCCATGGGTGTAGGCAGAAACTACAGATCGCCACCTGCTACGACCCTTACATATTTCAGAAATGCATAAAGAACTGTAAAATAATTAAAGAGAAAATTGTGTTGATTTATTAAGCTTTATCAGTTGCACACTGTTTAAAAGTGATTAAGTTCATGACGTATTCCCCAATGAGATTTTAACAATAGAGCCAGGCTTACTCATTATAAAGAAATAAAAACCGGCCAAGTACGAGTCGGACTCGCGCACGAAGGGTTCCGTACCATTATCGCATAAAAACAGAAAAATCACGTTTGTTGTATGGGAGCCCCTCTTAAATATTTATTTTATTCTTTAGTATTTGTTGTTATAACGGCAAGAGAAATACATCATCTGTGAAAATTTCAACTGTCTAGCTATCACGGTTCATGAGATACAGCCTGGTGACAGACGGACAGACAGACAGACAGACGGATCGCGGAGTCTCAGTAATAGGGTCCCGTTTTTACCGTTTTTCGCCATGTTTTTAGGGTACGGAACCCTAAAAACATGGCGATATTTTACCTACTATAGGATCTATGGAACTTGGAACTTTATTTCTACCACTGTGTAGGTTAATAGATCACTGATATATAAATAGGACTCCGTTGTCAGAAAGAGATAAACATACTGTACAAACGTACGTTCGTGTCGCGGCCAGACGCAGGACGGACTGAGTTCACTCAAGCTGGTCAGCTTGTGTTTGTATTGCCGCGCAGACATCGGTAAAAATTATCTACCTCACATCACTTATTAATCTTGAGTCTTAGTATATACAACAAAAGTAACACTACTTAGATAGGTAGGCTTCAACAAAGTTGTTAGTGAAAGTCAAAGTCAAAGCCATTTATTTGCATTAAATGCGGTACAAAGATAAACATAAGTTATTAGCACAATGACACATTTCGCCATAATTTAGCATGCAAATATTAAGATATGAGTTTAGGTGCTTTCAATAAGCAGATCTCATAACACATTATTTTTATTAGGTATTTAACCTGTTAAGTTTACTAAACTCTTTAAAACACTTAGTTACTTACTAAAGTAGACTGAAAATATATATAACAACACATAAAATATAAATCAAATAATATCATAAAAGGCAGTAGGTAGAAATTACAACAACTAACAACAAGATAATCTACAATACATTCCTGTAGTGATAAGATTGACATGGAGTTTTTTTTAGAAATTTGTTTATAGAATAAAAGCTGTGAGAAATGAGCCACTTTTTTAAAACTGTACAGAATTTTCTGTAAGGGAGATTGGTTATAAGGGAAGGTATAGAATTATAAATTAGAGGGGCCATGTTAACACAACTACGCCTAAATAATTCGATTCTGGGTACAGGCAATTCTAATACATACTGTGTAACTTTTCGTTTAATATTGTTATTTTTAGTATTAAAAAGTGAATAATTAGTTTTTACAAATTTAGCGATTTCGTATATATACATACAAGGAACGGTGAGGAGATTGTGTGCTTTATATACTGGTCTGCAGGAATCAGTCCAGTCCATATTAAAAATGGTGCGGATGCATTTTTTCTGTGCCAACAGAACTCTACAAAGTTCTGAGGAGTTTCTCCAGACAATGATGCCGTAACGGATGACGGAGCAAACATAGGCATGATACACCATTAGCGCAGTGTTGATAACGATCAAGACTAAATTTATATAGTTCAGACAGTTCTGCCTGCCAACTGAAGCATCATACTTCACATGCATCTCACATGCACTCCTCACTGAAATATCCAACAAACGCCGATGTTTAACCCCAAATAAATATCCCTATTCCCAAAAATAAACAAGCTATACTTTACAAAGCCGAATCGAATCGTTCAGAAGTCTAGTTAAAGAGTCGTTTCTCAAAAGCGACGCTGTTTATCTTCAGACGAAGATCTTTGCCTCGTCTCGAAATAACCTAGAAATACACGTAACTTCTCTTTTTTCATGTTTCGATAAGGAAGCAAATCGATTTTGCATTTAGAATAATCGCTGTTTGATACGTTTATTTTGTTTTTATACGGATGTTTTTCTTTTTTATCTTCAGTGAGACATTTTCATGAAATTTATTATTTGCTCGAATATGCTGTTTTAGTCTAGCCATCTACTCGTATCTATCTATCGGAATTTGGTTTACGTACTTAGTCTATAGACAGTTTTTGACTAAATAATAACAGCAACACGAGTCGATCTACAAGGTTAAGCAACCTTTGGGGAGTTTGCTCCGTTGTGACCATCTTTATAAAGTGAGATAAAAACCCCTTAAAATATTTTTTTTATCTATACTATATAATATAATATAATTTAATGTAATGTAATGTCATGTAATATACGTTAATATAATAAAGAGGAAAGATTCTTTTGTTTTTTTGTACCGAATAGGCTCCGAAACTACGGGACCGATTTGAAAAATTCTTTCACCAATAGAAAGCTACATTATTCCTGAGTGACATAGGCTATTTTTTATCCTGAAATTGGGTCCTGTGGAGTGGTCCACGAGAGCGAAGCCGCGGGCAACAGCAAGTAAATTATAAACTAATTATAAACCGCTAAACGTGTTTTCCACGGAAAACACGTTTAGCGGTTGGTTCCAGCTGTAGAAAGCAAATAAGAGATGGTTTCGGCAGGATTGGCAAGTCTGCCACAATATTCCCAACCATCGCAACTCTTAAAACTCAGAATGAACGGTGGTGACCAATAGGAAAGCGCCGAGGCAATGAAATCAACTGGTCCTAGCGAAACGATTCAAACTGTCTTGGATCCTGTAGTGAAATTAATGAGCAAAGAACAGCGGAGGAATCAGAACACACATAGTATCGGCTTAGTAGACGTTTCGGCCGCTGAGTTTCGTCCGATCCGGTCGAAACAGGAATTTCATTATCATTAATATTTTTGAGTGGCGCTTCGGACGAATCCTTTTTTCGAGGCAAATTTAATAACATGATAAAATATAACTTTCTCTTTTGCTTTTTAGTGAGATGTTGAACATTATAAGCATTTATACCCAAACTATCAGGAGGCCAGAATCATGAAGACGTCTTATTATTTGCGGGGCTGGCATCATTACCGGTAAATAGTAACTTAAGTATCAGGAGATTATAATCATGAGGAAATATTACCGAGGCTGGAATCATGAGATGTAAAAAGAGTACTGGGAGATTTTAGATTCTAACCTCCTGGTACTCCGTTAGTCTCCACCGCTTATGATTCTAGGCCTGCAAATACTTCTTCATGATTCTGGCCTCCTGGTAGTTTGTGTATGAATGTTCAACATGTAACTAAAAAAGCAAAAGAGGAAGGTATATTTTTATCACATTATTAAACTCTCAACTGATTTTAACACTGCTCCACTTGGTAGCAGAATAACTGAAAATAAAGTATGGTCATACATGGATTTATTTTATTAGAGCGGTTAAAAACAAATTAAAACATATTTTTTCGACCATTATAAAACGCTTAATCTTAAGCCAACGTTTTTGTACCAACATTTAACTTGATATCTATTCCGGAATCTAGTCACACTGCCTTATAATCCGACGCTTAATGGCAACACAGAAAACCATTTACTAATTATACTAATATCCCGTCCGCTGTTATAATAACCTTCTATCGGTGGGGGTTCAATTCGATCTACAGAAGGGATATCCTAAAATTAACAGACACGTCCGGGACAAAATGGTAGCAATTAATAGAGACATCCTCTCGCGATAAGCTTAATTATTTGCTTTAATTGAATTACTGATGAATCAGCCTGTAAATGTTGTCTACTGAATATATTATTTATTTAGACTTCATGCTCAAGGGTACAAAGGCGGACTTAATGCTTTAGGCAATCTCTACCAGTCAACCAAGGGAGGTGAAGAGACAACATGACAGGTACATAGTTTAATAATGAAAAGCTAGTAGTTATTATACTAAAATAGGTAAAATACACGTACTTATATATTGAATGTAATATATAACTATCTAAATAAACATATTATAATATATATTTATGAATTAAGAGAAAAGAAGAAAGTGAGATGACTCTGCGTATTTGTGTTGAAAATTAATCCGCAATTTCCGCATAAATGCATACCGACTGGTGAATATGATTAAAGAGTTCTTTCATAGGCAGGTAAATGTCGCAAGGGAATTTTGTAATTGAAGTTACGCCTGGAAAATTGGTGATGTCAGTCTGTTGCGTTGACGCAGAAGATTTGATAGAAGTATGAGTTGCATGTTTAATAAATTGCAGTTCTTAAAACTAAAAAACACGCTTTAATGGTAAATTGAACTAAAAAGTCGCTAATCCTGAAGATCTTGGTAAGGCATTTGGGACAAACAATTTAAACGCGCACGGTAAAATCAACTTTTATTACTTGCAAATTTTATTTTTTGTTTTACTTTCAAAAGTACTTTGACTTTGACTTTGACTAAATTGTTTAAATGCATTGTCATCGGTCCTTGATAGGTGTGCAAAGTTTCAAATCAATCCGACGTTTTCAAGGGGGTGAAAATCACGTTCAAAGATTCCGTTACATTGATACATAGATACATACCAAGCTAATAAAAGCGTGTTAAAAAGATGGAAGGGTTTCCAATGAAACTTATAGAATCGTAATGTAGCTAATATTTTAAATGTGAATGTGAGTTAGTTACGCTTTTACGACTAAATGGCTGAACCATTTAAATGAAATTTGGTATGGAGATAGTTTGAGACGCTGGAAAGGACATAGGATAGACATTCTTATCCCAGTAGTGTGTTCCTTTGAGTTGATAAAACACTTTATACGCTCACAAAGCCGCGGGCAGACGCTAGTGATGTTAAAAATACGCATGTTAGCCTGTTTGTGGCGCTTTCACAATTAAACTACTAGACCGATTATCACGGCATTTCGCATACACTTAATCAGGAGTACAGTAAAGGGCACACGTATATTCCAAAAAAAAATACTGTTACGCGACCAAAGACACGAGCGAAAGTTTAGTACACATTATTAATGAAAATGATGAATGAAGAAAATATCGGGAACGACAACCCGTCGAGAATGCAAAATGATAGTTGTCTTCATTTAACAAAACTTTTACAGAGGTCCTTATCATTACGCCTGTATTTGCCGAGGGGTTAGGCGGGGTTGCAACTATAGTACAACCACATTTCGCAATTAACTTCAAAGTGTCACTATAATCGTGACAATTTAAGAAGAGCGATAACGTTCCTCATTTTATATGCCGCGATAACTTTGTATGAAAGGTTTATTTTTTATTTTTATCAACCTATATTGTCCCACTGCTGGGAAAAGGTCTCCCCCATAGCCTTCCACTCTTCCCTATCCTTTGCCATCTCCTACCAATCTCCCGTAAACGCCTCTAAGTCGTCGCGCCAGCGTTTCCTCCCACGGCAACGACGCCCATCTACCGGCTCCCACTGCGTGACGATTTTGGCCCATCTATCTTTATGCGTTCTGCATATATGACCCGCCCAATCCCACTTCAGCCCAGCAGACTTGCTGCCCACATCGACGATTCCTGTTTTTGAGCGTATCGTAGTGTTACGTATTCGGTCGCAGAGCCTAATATCCAATACGCTACGCTCCATCGCCCTTTGGCATACCTTGAGTTTGAATGAAAGTCTACGAAAAAATAAATTCATAATCCTCCTAATTAATTACTATCATTATGAGTATCATTCGTAAGCATCAAGTTTAACTTATATAACGTATTTTTATAGCTGTCAAAGCCGATTTCGTAGATTGTTACGACTTTAATACACACTTCAATCTCTATCCAAAATACCTTCACCTATTTATAGTTTCCGACAATTTATCTACATTAGCTGCCCACCTACCCGGGACGAAGGCGTGAATGCCATTAGAGAAGTAACTCAAGTATATCGTGACGCCACCCAAAACTTGGCAAGGCGACATATTTCGCTATTATTGTACAGAAGTTGTAAGCATTACTTGTAAATTGGAACTTTGAAAGTTACGATCCCTTACCAGTGGAGTGAGGGAATTTAGTTATAGTTCCCATTGATGACGTAGCTCTCGCTGGAACGCCCATACGAATCTGCTCCGACTTGCTGTACCTAGGGTCGTTTGTCCAAGGGGATGGCAAGGTAGACCGAGACGTAACGCACTGGATCAACTCGGGATGGATGGAATGGCACAACTTGCGACCCACGGATGCCCCTCAAGTTAAAGGTTAAAATTTACATGTCCGTGATAAGACCTGTCGTACTGTATGGATCAGAATGTTGGGTTGTGAAAAAGGTGGATGAAAAGAAATTGCATGTAGCAGAGATGATAATGTTGAGATGGATGTGCGGAGTGACGAGAATGGATAAAGTGAGAAATGAGTATATTAGAAGAAGTTTGAAAGTGGCGCCAGTGACAGAAAAGTTGAAAGGAAACCGTTTGTCCTGGTATGGTCATCTGATGAGGAGGGATGAAACGCATGTTACTAAAAGAGTTATGAATATAAATGTAGATGGTATGTAGATGGATGGAGAGGGAGGGGACGGCCAAAGAAAAGATGGATGGACTGTGTGAGGAGTGATATAAAAGAAAAGGGAGTCAGTGATAGCGTGACGGGGGACAGGACGGTATGGAAGAAGACAACGTGTTGCGCCGACCCCAAGTAACATGGGACAAGGGCAGGAAGATAATGCTGATGATGACGTATTAAATAACAGGAAGTTTCATGGTTTTTGAAAACAAAATCTAAATTATCGACGTGTCACAAAGTTAACGGAAGTCAAACTTGTCGAGTCGATGCGATTGGTGGTTGTTTTTTTTTTATGGACTTCTCGCAGTTCAATCAAAGTGATTGGCTTCTGTTTAACCGGGCGATCCTGTGGAGACCGTGTGTTGCCCATGGTCCACCCGCCTGGTTCACCTAGGTGGACTATGGGAAATTATTGTTGCCCATAGTTCACCAGAAGGTCCATTTGTTTTTGTCGTAGTATTACGAAAGAATAATAGTGATATTAAATGTTAAAGCCAGCGGGAAAATTTTGTAATCTAACTTAATTTAAGGCAGTTCATCAGTTCAGTTCTTTGTATAGTGCATAACAAATTCTATTTATCTTGGTAAGTGAAGGATATAATTTTTTTATGTTCGTCGCTATAACTTCTTCAGGAGTAACTAGTATTTTTTGCATAAATTTGGGAAGAAATCAGAGAGTTTTTAATAGGGAAATCTTCAAATGAAAATTTAACACCGTGACTACTGCCACCCCGCCAATGGCATGGTATATCTCATAAACTACTGGAGTACTAATTCTGAATTTTGGGTACTAATTTTATCTTGCAGGGAAGTAATTTTCTATGTAGGTTTGAGGAAAGCCACAGAGTCCTCAAACTTGGAATCAACATTCAAAGTCGTGGTCCTGCTGAACGAGCGAGCGAAAGCTATCATCGTTGATTTCTCGGTGAATACAAATGTTTCAGTTCTGTTTTTTTTTCACGAAATGAATCACATTTATGGGTAGTAATCATTTGTATATTTAGAAAGGCTGTAGCATGCTCCCTTTTTCAGCGCTCATGGTGGTCCTGCTGAATGTGTGACTACTGCAGAACCAACTTCACAGTCAATTTTCTCGAAAACTACTAAGGTACCAATTTTGTTGTTTCAGTACTAATTGGTACCAATTGAGTAGTAATTATTTACCAAAATATGGAAGCGATTGGCGTCGGGGTCTGGCGGTAGTCATGGACATAATTTTTTTGGGCTTGCAACAATCGACATAATTAATCAGTATTTAATGTTCCCATTCCCACTGCTGGAACACGGGCCTCAGACTCAGTTGGGTTTAGTTTCGCAAATACGAATCAAACCGCAAGTGTTCTTCCATGGACAGTCCCTTAAGCCGTTTGTACACGAAGCACCGCACGACACAAATTGCGGTCACGCTTTTAACACACTGCAGACGGTATGTCTTCCGTTCGTTTGTTTTTTTTGAGTGCTATTGATTGAAAATAAATACTGAACATAGAGTAGGTATTCTGTTCAGCCGGGACTTGCAAGAGTTTGATAACCAAACCTCATTTCAACAGTTAGTACACGACGCGATTCTTTCCCAAAACCGACTTTACGTCCGAATTTTAACCGAATTTTCCCGCTGGCTTTAACATTTAATATCACTATTATTCTTTCGTAATACTACGACAAAAACAAATGGACCTTCTGGTGAACTATGGGCAACAATAATTTCCCATAGTCCACCTAGGTGAACCAGGCGGGTGGACCACGGGCAACACACGGTGGAGACTAAACTAGAGCCTGCATCCAGGCACAAAAAGCTTAACCTAGACGAACAAATTCGTTCATCGCGGCAGATCGCAACGCGCCGCCGTCGCCGCGTCGGCCGTGACACAGGGAATTGTACCTTAAGGTTACACTAGTCGAAAATTCTTCCATACAAACGAAGTCTAGGGATTATTCCACTGTTTGACGATGTACGTTCAAAATAAAAAGTGATATCAATTTGTCTCATCATTATCTAGCCCTGTATGGAAGCATAAAAGTATAAAAGAAAATATTTGAAAGTTAAGAGCGTCGTAAGTTCCATATTTTAACACTAATTTTAACGCATCTTTGGGCGGCAATAAATACCATAAGAAGAAGGAAAATTTCAAAACGGCTACGATCCAGGGATAGATTAGTAGTTCAACAATGCAAATATTTTATTTTGAAAATATAAATTTAGTAGATTTTTCATAATATCTAGACTCCCAAAGGTCTGTTTATAAAATTTCGCGCGCTCGTTTTCGTCCTAAATCGTCAT
Organism: Orthosia incerta; assembly: GCA_948252205.1. Lineage (NCBI taxonomy): Eukaryota > Metazoa > Arthropoda > Insecta > Lepidoptera > Noctuidae > Orthosia > Orthosia incerta. The sequence goes on along the minus strand of OX411755.1, from coordinate 27,427,257 downwards.
CCATTTCGCTACAAACTTGCAAAAGTGCTAATTCGTACGCGAACTAGCTTCTTACTGCTCATCACAGCATCTATGTCTTTCGCACGAGTTGTCGGATGAGATAGCAGGCATTTTAACCCCGCGCACAAAATAGTTCGTGCCGTCGACTAGTGTACGGCACGAACTATTTACTATAGATAGATAGATGCTGTGATGAGCAGTAGGAAGCTAGTTGGCGTACGAATACACACTTTTGAAAATTTGTAGCGAAATGGATAATGATTTAGGACGAAACCGAGCGCGCGAAATTTTAAAAACAGACCTTTGGCAGTCTAGATATCATGAAAAAACGTCTAAATCAATCTGTTCAAAATAAAATTATAGGCATTGTTGAACTACTAATCTATCTCTGTATGGAGACCGTTTTGAAATTTTTCTTCTTCTTATGGTATTTATTGATGCGTTAAAATTAGTGTTGAAATGTGGAAGCGATCACGCTGAGGGCTACCCCTTATGGGGCTGGACCTCGGCTCAGGGCGTTGATTGGTTATTGAAAGTTCATTCAATTTATCACAGCAGCTTACGGGCGTTTCACATGTCTCATTAAGTTTGCTATAATGTTCGTGCCGGAAATTGGGACTAAGATAGTACGATGCCTGTTTTTCTCGAAAGCTTATGCAGATGTGTACAAGAATTACACAAAAAAAAGTTAACTAAAACAAAAAACCGACTGCTTTATCATCAAAATCGGCATACGCGTTTAGTCTCTAGAACGCCACATAGAAACAAACATACATACATATATAGACTGATAAACACATTAGCCTCCTGCGGCTGTTGGGTAAAAAATCTACATAAAATGGGGTGCATATTTTCTCCACTTCTATCATCTTTCAAAACAAACCACAAAATAATCAGAATTATTATTAAACAACTTGATTCCGATCAATAATGAATCAACACTCTAGGTAATAAAAAAACTTTTTTACAAAAAAATACAACCGACTTGCAAAAAAATACAACCGACTTCCAAATAATAAAACTACAAAGTGAAAAAAACTTTATTTTTGGAAGTCGGTGTCCATAACGCAAAAAAATGGTAGCTTCGAAAGACACCGACTTCCAAAAATAAAGTTATTTTTCACTTTGTAGTTTTATTATTTGGAAGTCGGTAGTATTTTTTTGGAAGTCGGTTAGTTGTACCTACCTAATAGGCAAGTTGTTTAGTAAGTTTCCTATAACGCCAGAATAGGTTACCCGAATATCATGAAACTTGAACAAAACCGGTCAAATGAGAGATCTGCTTACCCCTAAAGAGCGTACTGGCGTGATGTTATGTTAAGAAACGGTATAAACAATAAACAGACATGCGATTGCAGCAGTTCCGAGAGATTTGCCGTTATTTATTGAAGAATTCTGTTGTATATCTTCGAAGTTCTTCATCAGATCTTCATGAAATTAAAATGAGACCAATTTTGAAACAGACTCTCTCAACAAAAAAAAGAATTTTCGAAATCAGTCCACAATTGACGGAGATATCGGTGAACATACACAAAAAAAAACATTTTTGAAGTCGAACATAGGACCTCCTCCTTTTTCGAAAGTCGGTTAAAAAAGCAGAACCATTCATGACTTATTTTCAGCATATAAACATAAAAGGGATATGCTTACCATAATATTATATATCACCTTACGGTACACCTCACAAGTACCTACTTACAGGGGAAGAGTTCCCCTACGTTCCCCACACACGGAGATCAAATAAATATCAGCGTGGTATGAATATTTTTGGTTCATTGCTTTTTCCACCGATGTGTTTTTCCAGAAGTTTCCAGATATGGAAAATGTATGCTTGATTATGGTGATAAGTGTGCGAATATTGTATAAAAAAAAGTATCTGTTTTTTGTCCGCGTCAACTTTCTGCAAAAAATCTCATTCACAGACATACTTAGGGTCGGAAAAGTTTCTAGACGTTCATAAGTTGACCAGAAAATTAGATTTGTGAACGGAAAAATGGCCTAGCCTTTTCCCAACTATATTGGGGTCGGCTTCCAGTCTTACCGGATTCAGCTGAGTACCAGTGTTTTACATGGAGCGACTGCCTATCTGATCTCCACAACCCAGTAACTTGGTAACACGGTACCTCTTGGCAAGACTGGTGTCAGATCTCAAGCTTCTGACTACCCGTAACGACTGTCAAAGATATAAAGAATAACAGCCGGGACCAACGGCTTAACGTGCTTTCCGAGGCACGGAGGAAACTCGGTATGTTGGAATGGTCACCCATCCACGGACCGACCTCGACAAGCGTTGCTTAACCTAGATGATCGACCCGTGCGGCTGTTATTATTGAGCCACGAGCTCCTTCTGTCTACATTTGCATGCTTATCTATATCTATACTATATAATAAAGAGAAAATATTTGTATTTTTATATGTAACGAATAAACAAAAAAACTACTGCACCGATTTCAAAAATTCTTTTACCATTGGGAAGCTAGTGAGGCCAGTATTCTCGGTTGACATAGGCTACTTTTTCCCTGTATCCCCACAGAAACGGGAACTACTCGGGTGGATACTGCGAGGCGTCCGCTAGTCCGTCAACTCCACAACTCTGTCTGTCTGACTGTTGACTGAATCGATTTAGATGAAATTTGGTATAAAGATAGTTTGAGACCTTGGAAAGGATATAGGATAGTTTTGACCCCGGCAATCATCCTTAAAGGGGTGGAAAGGGGGTTGGAAGTTTGTAAGGAAAACACAGTATTTTCGCGCGATATAAAAATAGGCTATTCAAAGTATTAATGTTTCGCCGACGAAGTCGCGGGCAATAGCTAGTAATTACATATTTTAGAATTTCGGGGTTTTGATCTATGTAATTTGAAAACGGATATTTACTAACTGCAACTTAAACTCATACCTACCCTATATTAAACCAGGATCTCAAAAGATCTTTCGAAACAATCTAGATATATAATAAATTGTAGTTCTAAAAACTAAAAAACACGCTTTAATGGTAAGGATAATGGGACAAACTGTTTAAATTATTGCATTGTCATCGGTCCTTGATAAGTGTGCAAAGTTTCAAATCAATCCAACGTTTTGAAGTGGGTGAAAATCACGTTCAAAGATTCCGTTACATTGATACATAGATACATAGATACATACATACCAAGCTAATAAAAGCGTGTTAAAAAATGCTCTATTTCCCTTGGCATCACGCGTGAACGGCTGGACCGATTTCGCTTATTCTTTTTCTGTTGTGTTTGTTATTGTTAGAAGAAGGTTCTTATGAAAACACAAATTAAGAAAAAAAAATTGGTACCTTACCTACATAGGTAGGGTAGGGTAGGTAAGGTAGGGTAGGTAAGGTAGGTAGGGTACGGTAGGTTGGGTAGGGTAGGTAGGTAAGTGTAGGGTAGGTAGGGTAGGGTAGGTACCAATCATTTGCTTGAAATGATATTTGACGAAATAATAACTTGAATACTATCTTATATTGGATTACAGAAACCGTGGTTAATATTTTGAAGTCAAGGATGTTTTGTAAAATATATATTATGTCATCTATCTATACAATCATCTATACAAATAAATAAAATTGAAGTGTCTGTATGTAATATCAAAGAAACAACGTATTATTGAATGCATGTGAAAGTATATACGGTATTGATAACAAAAACGCAATTTATAAGTTAATTGTCTGTCTGTCTGGTTGTTCCGGGTAATCTCCGAAACGGCTAGACCGATTTTGACGGAACTTTCACTGGTAGATAGCTGATGTTATAAGGAGTAACATAGATTACTTTTTATCCCGGCAAAATTCACAGTCCCTGTGGGAAAATAAATAAAAATAATGACAATTTATTTTGCGAGCGAGCAGGGGCAGGTGCCTAATAAGTCAAATATTTATTTGGTGTTCTTCATTTTTATAAATATTATTAAGATAAATTGAGCTGCTACATATTTAAAGAATATTGTACCCAATTTGTTGAATTATGTAAAACAAATAGTAAGGGCTCTTCTCAAATTCATCCCGCCATAATGTTTCAGAGAATAGCTTTTATAAGTTGAGCATAACTTCAAAATACATTTACAACAAGGCCGGTGCCTGCAGGCTGTGAAAGCCGGTATACAAATAAACTGTATTCATAAGTCGTTGGCGCACTGCTAAAGTGTTCAAAGCAATACATTTACATTTTCTACGCTGTGGTCCCGTAATGCCGATGTGCATTTTTAATTTCCGTTGCTATCGTGTTGAGAGAATGCTGTTTGTAAACTTTATCTTCCTGTGTATAGTCAAAGTTTGTGGTGGAAGAAATGGAAGTAAATTATTCTGCTTCGTGTTTTCCGGTTTATATTATCAAGACCCACTTTTCCTTTAAGTTGCTACGTTACAGCAAGGGGTAACGTGTTACCCAGTTACTGGGTTGTGGAGGTCAGATAGGCAGTCGTTTTATGTATAATTCTGGCATACAGTAGCAATCAAAGAAACTGGAAATTTGATCAAGACCCATTTTTCGTTTTTGAATCTATTTATATGTTCCCTTGGACAAGCGACCCTATGTATCAGAAGTCGGAGCACATCGGTATATGTTCTAGCGAGAGCTATAGGCACGGAACTGGAGAGACCTCCAAAATAGCAGAACAAGTATTCTACTTTAGATCTGCTTAGTAAAAACTGTCAACACAACATACATAAAAAGTTGAATGGCAGAGTAAAAGGCTTGGTAGATTGATTGATTAAATCATTTTACAATGCATGTCCTCGAAAAGAGCGTTTTCCAAGCAGCCAAACTGTGCGGAAAGTGTCACTTTTTTTTACTAGTGCTTTTTACTTTCCTGTACTTTTTTAATTTTTAACTCCAACGTCAGCCCGCCGCATAGAGTTTTTATTATTTGAGAAAAGTTTTAAAAATTAGTTAAGTACAGATTATCATTCATATAAAAGGTAAAACAAAACTAATACTTCATTTAAGGCGTTTTTAATCACTCTAGATTTAGATTTTGATCAATAAATTAATTTTAAATATTGATAAAATATGTTTGGCAGAATGAATATTTTGGTCATGCCTTTTTGCGTTACGACTTGACAGCTATTTGCACATGCGCAGTAGAACTATGAACTATTAGTAAATCTGTGGATATGCTGAGCGCCCTTGAATAAGCGCCATTTTATTAATTTCTTGCTTGGTTCAGATATTTTTTTTTATTTCCTCGCACAATGCATAGTAAAATGTTGAGTGATACACGCGCGTAAGATGATTTCCGACTCGTGTCGATTTATCCACTCATCGGCAATCACCTACTTCCCGCACTTGTAGCATAAATAACTATTCTTCATAAACGTCATCTTCAAAATTCAGACTTCTCTGTGTGGTGTCGTAGAGTGTATTCCAATTAGCTCCTAACGATGATCGACATTCGCCTGACCTTGGCGGCGTTTGATGTTAAATTGTCATTAGTTCGATCTCAGTCTCTCAGGGCAACGGAGTAATTACTGACACGCTTGCTGAAGAACGCCATTTTCTTTACTGAATCTTTTTTGTAAAGAATTATCGTCTGCTCAAGGCTCCGCTCCGCCAGCGAAAAATTAAAGTATTCTATCTTTATAAATTATAGCCTATGTGTTATTCTGATATATTAATTATATCTGATATATTAATATTTTATACTGATATATATACATATATATAAACGGGTTGGCCGCAGCAAGGGCAACCTCCTCGGGTGGGGGTTCTCTGATGGCACTAGTCTTCAGTGCTTGTGCAGCATCTCTCCGCAGACCATGGCCCATCTCATGGAGTGCGCAGCATGCCCTGTCACCTATACTTACGAAGACCTTATGACTGCGTCACCGAATGGTATTGCCGTGGCTGAATTCTGGGCCAAACACAATATTTATCTTTTTACATTTGCCATCGACACGCTAAGAAGAAGAAGACTGATATAATAATTACTGTATTTTTTTTTTAAATGTAACAAACCTCCTCATAAACTTACATAACTACAATATAAGTATGATTGGCTTTTGCTTGTGGACTCACATGCTTTAAAGTCGAAAGTTATCCCAGGAAAGAGCTATATCTTAGAAAAAATACTATCTAACGTCTGTTAAGCAGTGGATTACCAAATGGATGGCTGGAGATGTTGAGTGGGCTGTTAAAAAACTGCTCTGTAATTTGCCACTGTCAGAAGAATGACTCGAAAAAATTTCATAAAAATGAGAAAATTTGAATGAAATAAATGAGCAAGATTGGCACAAATAGCGAGACCGATATTGATGTTAGTGTTGCTTGTCATGAATATAAACATATTTTTTCATTAATGTTGCCACGGCTGTCAACAACGTCCTACTAATCCAGATCATGACCTACCTTTGAACAATTTTGTCTAAATCGGTCCAGCCATTGAAAGATGATTGTTTAATAAATATGCGAACATTTAAGCATCGAAACATAAAAACAATACTGGCAGGATTTTTAGCAATATACTCGTAGCTGTGCTATCCTCCCACGTATTTACGCACATAACTGCAAGCTATAAGAAAAATACAGCCGAAGTAATGGCGTTACCGAAGGGAATGAGGAAAAATCTCCAAACGCAGGGCCGGGCCTTATTGAATGATATTATATTATAAATCCCGATGGACCAGATCTCTCCCGATTTCCGAACGATATTGATTTGAGGACTCAGGAATGGATACTCGTATATGGAAATGTTGCGAGCCCCTGTTATAATGAAATATGTTCGCATTGCTTATCTGTCAGGCAGAGGTTGTGAAGGTTCGGGATTCCAACATAGGTAGACACACAATGGCCCAAAAGTTTATTGTTGGGGATCTATTTACTACCTATGTTGTGTGATAAGCGGTCTTTAAGCAACAAAGCTTCCTGGCATATGGGCCACAGTTATCGCAGAATCTTTTGGTCGAAATTGTGATCATAGATTGGTGGGTAAATAACGTTTTTAATGATTATTAAATTATGAGTAGAATTATAGAGTCTGGTAGAGGGTCCATAAGGGCTGTTTTTTACGAGAGTGTGATCGCAGCCCACAGTCAACTGCTAAATGCCAACATATCGTCAAACTATAATGAAATAACCAGGTTACTGGAACAAAAAATTTCGCAAAACAAAATGTGAAAAATTGTTATTGTATTATTTCAAATTTCAACAGTCAATCGCATTTTTTGACTTGGGTTTTATTTGTGACTAGTCGACATTAGTCGTGTAAAATATACCACGTAAAGTTCTTTTAAAAGTAAGTCATTACGTTTTATTGTGAACCATTTTTTGAAGTAGAAGCTTGGAGGGTAATTATTAAAAATTATTACCGCCGTTCCGGTAATAGAAAATAATTTACGATTAAGTAAAGTATTTTTAATAGAGTTGCAAATCCAATTATTTTCACGTCGACGGTAATATTTCAATTGAGGAAAACAACATAAAACTTTATTAAGGTTCTTACCATGTTTATTTCTTGACCGTAATCTTGATTGACGGCTTATGATGGGGGGCTAGGTACAATTGAGGGTCATTATAAAATTATTGTTTCATTCAACGATTATTTTTGATTTTTTAACCGACTTTCGAAAAAGGAGGAGGTTCTTTCTATATTCGACTTCTTGTATGTTTTTTTTTTTATGTATGTTCACCGATATCTCCGTCAATTGTAAACCGATTTTGATTTTTTTTTGTTTGAAAGAGTATGTTCCGAAATTCGTCCCAATTTAATTTAGTGAAGATCTGATGAAGAACTTCGAAGATATACAACAGAACTCTTCAATAAATAACGGAAAATCTCTCGGGACTGCTGCAATCGCATGTCTGTTTATTGTTTATACCATTTCATAACATAACATCACGCCAGTACGCTCTTAAGGGGTAAGCAGATTTCGCATTTGATCGGTTTTGTTCAAGTTTCATGATATTCGGGTAATCTATCCTGGCGTTATAGGAAACTTAAGTCGGTAGTATTTTTTTGTAAAAAAGTTTTTTTTTTAGACATATCGTCAACATTAAACCTACACCTATATTCACCGGAGGGTTAACCACAGGTTTAGCTATTACAACAACAAGATAAGGCGCTATATACACCCTAACGCAGTACTGGCCGGGCGCCCGCTCGATTCCAAAATATCAAAATTTAACCTCCTTTTGAACAGTTTTGTTTGCAAAATATTATTTGATTTACATATGCTATGTTAGTTATGAAGAAATACCAGCAATAAATTTTTCTGTGTAAAAATATTTTTAAACATCCACGTCGTTTTGGAGGCGTTTTCAAAAGTTGCGAAAATTATCGTGTTGTTAATTATTTTTTTAAAGCTAAACTATTTATTACACGTAAATAAATATTTAAGTGGCTCCCATACAACAAACGTGTTTTTTTTCCGTTTTTTGCGATAGTGGTATGGAACCCTTTGTGCGCGAGTCCGACTCTCATTTGGCCAGTTTTAGTATTTTTTTTATAGCGGCAACAGAAATACATTATCTGTGAATATTTCAACTGTCTAGCTATCACGGTTCATGAGATACAGCCTGGTGACAGATAGACAGACTGACAGTGTCTTAGTAATAGGTTCCCGTTTTTACCCTTTGGGTACGGAACCCTAAAAACTAACACAGTAGCTACAAAAACTTCCCACAAATTCAATTCCAATATAACACGCGACAACTTCATAAAGACGTAGAGACATCCATCACATAACACAAAAAGTATGCTCATTCCTAGACGTCTTACATTTCAACGAGAGACGTCTCCGCATGCCGGCTGAACTTCATCAAACAACGCTCGAACTTTATAGTTGACCTTTATTGTGGGGCAATAGGGTGCAAGATTGCGTGTGAGCGAGAAATGGGACAGATGATGTGGAGTTAGAGGTGCTGGAAGTGACTTTTGATAAGAAAATAATAATTTCGTAAATTCTATCACAAGTTTTAAAAAAGGTCACTATGTTTTCGGTACTATATTTTTAATGTACACCGTTCATTTAAATCAAATTTTCACACATTTTAGAATATTGAATGTGTGCTCAGATTACTCATAAGGTTAACTCCTAACTTTGCTTCTCAACTGAAATATTATTTAAGAATGTTAGTTTAGTTTTTATCAGACTTTCCAAAAAGAAGGAGGTTCTATGTTCAGCTGTCTGCATTTTTTTGTTTATTTATGTTTTCCGATTACTCCGTCAAGTACGAACCGATTTTGAAAATTCTTTTTCGTTTCAAAGGGTATACATTCGAAGTGATCCCATACTGCTGCTGCTGCTGTGCTGATGTTTATAATTAATGTATAATGGGTTTTGAAAAGTTACCTAAATAAAGTTTATTTTTTAATATAGTCATTAAGTCAGGATCTGGTGAGGTTATCCCATGGAAATCGAAGTCAGGATCTTCAAATTTTATAGGCATACATATAGCAATTTTGGATGCCTATAAAATTTGAAGCGAGAGCAGTGGTGGCCCAGTGGTATCGGCCGCGACTTACAAGTTGTTGGCCGTGGGTTCGAGCCCAGGCAGGCGCTTTACTTTGTGTAAGTTATTTCATCACAATTGTTTTCTCAAATCGGTGAAGGAAAACATCGTGAGGAAACCGGCATGTCCTAGAACCAATAATTCGAAGACATGTGACATCCACCAACCCGCACTGGGCCCGCGTGGTGGATAACGGCCCATTCCCTCTCACAGAGAGGAGGCCTGTGTCCCAGCAGTGGAAACATGCTGATGATGTGATGTGATGTGACATATAGCAATTTTGGTACTTTCATGAACATGGCAAGAATTTGCTTTCAGAAAACATTAATTGGTGAAGTGGAACTGATGAAGAAGACTGTGTACTGACTCGCAATGCTCGAATTTATAACTCAGAATTCTCACAAATTTATATATTTAACTGTAATAAACCTACTACCTATTTCCTATGAAAAATGATTTTCCCTAATCTACACTTTTTTTCAAAGTCAAAGTCAAATATATTTATTTCAATTAGGTCAATAAGCGGCACTTTTGAACGACAAACATATAAAAATTTAAATTTACAAGTAATAAATATTTATTCTACCGTGTATTCGGCAAAGTAGCTTGTTATAGAGAAGAACGCACGAGAAACTCCATACAAAAAGCGTTTCTAAGAAAATGTTTTTAGATCAAGGAAAACTATTTTTATTACGTTTTTCGCATTTGAAATCTTTTACACTCAAATTGAAATAAACAATTTTGAGACATGCAGGTTGATAACCTCACACTTCAAAGAATTCAGTTTTTCGGATGGTGATGAATACGTACTAAAAGATCCAGACAAATATTCTATCCTGTGCCTACCATCCGAAATCTTTTTCGATTAATATTCAAGAGAATAAAAAAAAAACCCGGTCAAGTGCGAGTCAGACTCGCGCACGAACGGTTTCGTACGATTATCGCAAAAAACGGCAAAAAATCACGTTTGTTTTTGTTTGTGGGAGCCACACATAAATATTTATTTTATTCTGTTTTTAGTATTTGTTGTTATAGCGGCAACAGAAATACATCAACTGTGAAAATTTCAACTGTCTAGCTATCACCGTTCATGAGATACAGCCTGTTGACAGACAGACGACAGACAGACAGACAGACGGATCGCGGAGTCTTAGTAATAGGGTCCCGTTTTTACCCTTTGGGTACGGAACCCTAAAAATATACTACTTACACTAATATTCTTTAACACACTGAAACTCGTATGTGACGTATGTCGTTGTGTGTATGTGTGTGTGTATTTGTATGTCGTTTGTGTTTTTGCATCGCTACACAGTTATACACAGTTAAGCATGGAATATTTCTAATGCATTGCTCACTTTCATTTATAATGTATATGTAATATATTTTTAAAGCTTACAAAAAATACAAAATGAAACGGTTTCACTTACATACAGATTTCACTGAACACTGAATTCAAATTTCAAATTAAATCCGTGCTTTAGACTCGAAACTATTTTTCATTGTAATCACAATAGATTCAGAGGGTTTCTTTGCATTTGTTCAAGGGTATTTTCTCAATTTTTCGCAACTTGAGGTTATTTTTAAGCCAGAGAAGCTTGTTTTAAGATTATTAGGCCTAAAAGATAACAATACGCCTTAAAATTAATTACTATCATTAAATTTGGGCCTAAACCCTCCTTTTATATTTTTACTTACTTTATTTTATAGTATTTTAGCTTTACGACCTTTTTAACGTTAATGTTAAGTAAGGTTCATTAGTTTTAGTGAGTAAAACAGCGATTCATTATTTTTAAAAGCACGTTTATTGATAAATTAAATCTTAATAAAAACATAACCAGCCATATTTATAAAAAAACTCTACTGAAAATCAAAACTCTAAATTCAAATTCGCCACAGAAAATTTGAAATAAGAATCTATTAGATTCAAATGAAGAAGAAATCAGTGCCTAAACTAAGCATGGTACAAAAAAAAATAAAAAAATTGGGCCCTATTCGCCAAAAAACATGATATCCGTAACTACGTAATATGCTGTAAACATGGCACATGCGATTTAAAGATAGAACATGACGTCATAATTTTGTTCTAACTCAAAGTCGCTTCCAGTAAATGTAACCCCGTGTAAAATAAAGTGTATTAGAACCGGGTAGAAGGCGCTCTTACAGTAGGAAATGTGTCTCATCGATTAGCACGTTAGTGCGGGTTCGGTGCCTGCGCGAGTACCTCCCTTTGAACCTGACGTAACAGCCTGTCGTTTTAAGCTAAGCGCACATTACATCCAAGTCGCATTCAGTACAAAACCCATATTTCATACTTAATATTGTAAATGCCAAAGTAACTCTAACTGCCTGTTTATCTGTCTATCTATTTGTAACTATTTAATGCTGAGAAAATTTGGATGAATTTTGGCACACGGGTAGACCGTGTCCTGTATTGGGACAAAGCATCCTTTGTTTTTAGTGCGGGGGTACGTTCCTTTGGAATAATTTTAGCCCCTAGCAGAAGCTAGTTTTAGCTAGTTTAGTTTGTTGCTCAATCAAATTCCGCCAAGCCCGTTCCATCATTGGACAAAAAGATATACATACCACCGTAGGTACATCTACACGTAAGCATAAAACGGAGTTAGTCTCTTGCCTGAGTTTGTTCAATGATTTTATAATTCAAGAGTGAATAGGATGATTCTAGGCAAGCGTGCAAGATCGTCGACTATATCATCGCTAACCATCAGATGTGATTGTGGTCAAGCGCGAGCCTAGCAATGATAAAAAATTGCATGATAGCATAGGACACTTAGCCTCTAATGTTCCCACGGCTTGAACACACACCTTCTTTTAGTGAGAGGGTGTGGGCTGTAATCCATCAGTGCTCTTCATTCATCATCATTTCAGCCGAAAGACGTCCACAGCTGGACATAGGCCTCCCCCATGCGTCGCCACATTGACCGTTCCCGTGCGTCTCGCATCCAGCGCCTTCCCGCAACCTTAACCAGGTCATCGCTCCATCTAGTGGGAGGCCTTCCAATGTATCGTCTTCCGGATCGCGGTCGTCCAGAACTTTTCAGCCCCATCGGCCATCCGTTCTTCGAGCAATGTGCCCTGCCCACTTCCACTTAAGTTTGGCAATTTTTCGAGCTATGTCGGTAACTTTGGTTCACCTGCGGATATCCTCATTTCTGACGTGATCATGCAAGGAAACTCCAAGCATAGCCCTCTCCATCTTTGCTCAGTGCTGACCATTAAAGCCGTACCCTGACCAAAAAATCGGCATGAGATATGAGCATTCCTATTGGCCTAGCGGCACTGTTGGCGCTTGAATTACGGTAGTGAATACGCCCAGATTTTAGAATAAAATCTTTATAAAAACGAATATTCGTCTTTTGAAAAAAAAAAACTCACAAAATGTTCGTTATCAAATTGTCTTAGTGTTAGTATAAAAAATAATTAATGAACACTTTACGAGGAGATGCATGCTATCAATAATTATTTCACAATTTATGGTTTTGTTGGAAGGAGACTAGTGAAACATATACCTCTTTAAACAAAAAAAAAGTGTACTACAATTATAGAATCAACATTATGCAGAAATTTAATGTATTTTTATTAATTGATATTTCTTTTTAATTAAGGAGTAGATAGCTCTTAAAAACTGCACAAAAACGACTAGCGCGGCGTTTTGCTCGGAGAGGCGCCTTAAGAGCGAAACAGCTCATACGAAAATTACGAAAGTTATTGTTAAGACTGCCCTCTCAATACTGCAGTGCACTAGCAAAGCTGAACGAGGGACGCGGAGAAAGCGGGGTAACAGCCGGCCGATAGCGACGGCCGAGCTAGCGCGGGCCCCACGCCACATCTTTAGGATAGTCAGCTGTTACACGTCTCCAAGCACGGCAGTGCTTGCTCTAAAATCTTTCTTTAACTCTTTAACCGACCGTTGTAATTAAATTTCCTTTTTTTGTTCAACATACATTTACTTTGTTATAAAGTCCACTCTCATTTCATTTGCTCCACCACGACTTATCGTCACGATCAGTTATGTAGGAGGATTTTTGCTTTGCGAAGCGACCCGCCCTAATCTGCGTCAGCCTTTATTCGGCAGAATTTTTTTGGAGAGATAATTTTAGACACTTTAGGGTAAAAAGTATTTAACGAGAACGATTTATGCGACATAAAATTGGTCTTATTTTTAGGCTATTTAATTTAGTTTTAACAACTGACTAACTATCCCACTAACCGTTGAAATTTTCCGTCGATTTTTTAACCAGTTTCAGTAATCCAATTGAATTGTAATTTTGCACACTCGTGTAACTATTTCTGGCAACATCAATATCTACAATGAATTTCACACTTCGAATTTCACTTTTACCGTAAGTTCGTTTTTTGAATCGTCGATGTGAAATGTTTGCCTGTCTCTAATCATTAAAATACTCTTGAAAATGGAATGTTCTGTAATCTTCAACACGCTGTTTGCAAGCGTTGTGTTCTCAAAATGATAAAAGGCTTCTAGTGGGTTAGTTATGGCTAGCCTGAAGCCTCTTACACCAGCAGTAATCTATTTCAGTTTTCACCATCCCTGTTTTCTCCGAAGGCTTAGTCTGAAGTGCACCTGATGACCCACAGTTATATTTAAGTCTCATGTAATAGGGGACGAGCTTTTTGACTGAGAATCGAACCCAAGTCTTCATTATTACCAGTCTGCTCCAGACTCCAAGCTATGCGAGTATATTAAGCGCCCGCTTTGCATATTTAACGACACGTATGACGCCCAGTAATACCTGAGCCTGGATGCCTATAACTTACGTTCAAGTCGATCCGTAAGTAGAACGTCTCATACAGACATGCTTTTAGCAGTTATTCATCTTTATGTTAATATTCAAGAGCATTATTATTCTTAACTGGGTGCCAGTTTCTCTCCAAATCTTTTTTAAGATCTCGCTTAGATGAACATGGGTTATTTATAGAGACACTGCTCATTTGAAAATCTGCGAACAAACAAAGGATTTTTTGTTTTAATTTTTCTTAAGGTTTCCTGAAAGGACTTGGGTTTACCCAGCAGGATAGAATTTGTTAAATAAAAAAAACTGTAGTTAAGGATATTCCACATATTCCACTGGGCAAAGACCTCTCTTCCTGAATTTAGAGAAACTCTTTTTTGGCGCCACCTCGAACCAACCTGAGTGTTGCGTGTGCAGTTTATCTCGTCACTGCTGTCTAGGTTGATCTTGGCAACGCCGTCCATTCCGCAAAACTTTTTTTAAATAACAGTAATTATTATTATTTTCCGCTGGGAAACCCCTATCAAAACTTATAGTCTAAACTAGGGATAGGCGATTCTTTTCAAAAAGATCGATTCTTGAATAATTCAAATTAATCAGAAAAATCAATCTATAAAAAAACCGATGTATAAAAAAATTATTTCGCAATAATCGATATTTTTTTAGATTTGCTTTTCTGGTTTGTATAAAATTATATTCGATAAACAATAATATTCGATCTTTAAATTTTTTTTAACTAATTTAAGTTGCTTTTACAACTAAATAAAAGTTTCAGAATGAAAAAGTCATTTATTTTGGTTACATTAAAAAGTTTTTAATGAAACTGAAAAAGAATTCAATGATTCTATTAATATTTAATAATATTTTGGTTCATATTAAAACAGAAAAATTGGATCTCGATTTTCTAGGGTGCAATATCGATTCACAGGATCGATTCAGTACCAGGTATCGATTTTAATAATATCGGTTTTTGCGGTCTTCTATATCTATTTGTCGATTAATCGATCTCAGATTGCCATCCCTAGTCTAGACTAGGGATGGCAATCTGAGATCGACTGCCTTTTTCATCTTAACCTCAATTTACATCAACTTAGTTTAGCCTGTAACCATCTCCACCAAAAACTAAACCCCTTGCCTTACAATCTCATGTAAATTAAAAACAATAAAACTACCTACCAGAATGTTCCACGTGCTATCATTTGGCAATCTGCCATTACTTATAAACTATCCGATGTAGTTATACTCAACACTTTTCATTTCAAAACGAGCTCTGACACTCTGGTCCTCCGAGACTTGGCCGGCATAATTACGTTGTTACTCTGGTATGGTTATTTTATGTTTTTAAAGTTTTTACAGCTGGTTTAACTCCAAGTTGTATAGTTTAAAATGCACCACGTGAATACGTACGTGCATTTGAATAAATGTGATATGGCTAGATTTTGTGAAGTAGGATTTGTGAGCTATGTTCAACTATGCTTATGTGGACGCCCTCTGTTCTATTTAGGGGACATAGTAAAGTAGACAAGAACAGTTGCAGTTGCAGAACTTACTGCAAGAACAGATGCAGAACCTACAGTTGCAAGACATAATGACTGTGATGAATGAAGCTTTTAAGTTAAAAGGGACGAGTATAAATGTGAATAAGACTAAGGTAAAAAGAAGACGATGTATCGGAGTGTGAAGTGAAGTAGGTAAATGATAAGAGTGTGGAGCAAGTGAACGAGTCTGTATATCTGGGCAGTATGTTCACAAGGGATGGAAAGATTGAAGAGGATGTGGAAAGGAGAGTGAATGCAGGCAATGAAGTGAATAGTGATATACATGCTGTTGTGACCAGTAAATCGATGTCTCCGGAAGCTCCACTCGCCGTTCAAAACAGCGTGCTGGTGCCTACACTTATGTATGGAAGTGAAGGTTGGATATGGCAAAAAAGACATGCAAGTAGGATTAATGCAGTAGAAATGCGTTCCTTGCGAAGTATGTATGGTGTAACTTTAAATGATAGGTTGAGGAAAAAACAAGATGTAGTGACTAAAATTGTAAAGAGTACGTTAAGTTGGCTTGGCCATGTTGAGAGGATGAATGCAAGGCGACTAACGAAAAGTATTTACTAGGCAGACGTGAATGGAAATGCCGGGAGGGGACGCCCTAGAAAGACATACATGTCTATGTGTGTCATGTGTGTGTGTGTCTTCTAGGTGATGTTCTTCAGAAAAGCCAGGTGCGCAGCACTCATAACCGGCGTGTGTGTATGACTAGATGTATGAATGTGAGTGAAGCAAAAGAAGTATGTGATCATAGCAGGTGGCGTTCTGTAGTTTCTGCCTACCCCCATGGGAAAAAGGTGTGAGTTTATGTGTGTATGTAGTAAAGTAGGTAAGTCAAGATGATCAACTATTGATTTCAAAGGGTGATACAGGTAATAAGATGAACTGACTATTTATGATTTTCAATTATGTATTGATACGCTTAAAAATAAACACTAAACTTGGGTTTGCATAAGATTCTAATCATTTTCTTTGATCAGTTGACATGTTCGGACTGACTAGTATTTAAACTAAATAAAGGGAATGAAACTAAGCTTTAAAATATAAACTAGAAATCATTGATAGGATGAAGAAAAGAATGAAAAATATGTATATAACCATCCGATCACTAACTGATGGCGTCAAATTCGTAGCTAAGACTATGGATTGATTCAATATCAATAGATTGCCATTGACAGGCCAAGAAGAAGAACCATTTACGATTGCTAATTTAATACACAGCCTCAAAGAATTAAAATAAGCACAATACGTTTTCCTCCTCAATCGAGAGAATAATCCAATTAATATTTTAACACCACGGAACATGACATGTAACGAAAGAGGCTGAATACAGAAGAACCTAATTTACTTAATTTTCTTATATTAAATGGCACGTTTAATGATTATTAATTAATTCCTTACAGGGGACTTGCGTTATCAAGACAAGACATTTTCCTTTTACGACCCTCCCTCCCATTCTCTCTTTCTTTCCGATCTTTCTTTGAGCAATTTCTGTCAGAAACCGCTTATAAGCCTTCTGTAATTTATAAATGAAACGTTAAATACTTTATTTCTTTCTTACTGGTTGGTTTGTAGCTTTTATTTTATCTTTTGATGTAAATGTACTAAATGAAGATTGATAATAATTTAAGGCAGAAATTGATAAATTAGATTTGTTGTTTTTTTTTGTTTTGGATGTTTAACTTATAAGTAAGGGGAGCTTTGTTAATATTTAGTCAAAACATAACCATTTTTCTAAAGGATTAGCAGGGTAAACTGTATCTAACTTAATGGGTACAAATGTTCACCTAGGACAAAATGACAAATAAAAAACGAAAATAAAAAACAAATTAGGGACAAACATCAAATCATGCAATAAATCATCATCTTCTGGCAATCCTTGACTAGGCCGTGTACAGCGGCATAACAGAGTTTTAAACGGAGTAAATTAACCTGACTAACCTCCACAACTCATTGGTAACACTGGTCCAGACATACAAAGGTGTTGAAAAAAAAACACAAAAAAAACTTTTAACAAAAAAACTAAACCGGCTTCCAATCGTTGCTCCCGTATTTCAGCTGGAATGCTGAAGCAATGATCATTGAATATTTGTGAATTTTTAAATGTTGATCAAATTGTGTATTTTGTTATTGTGCTACTAACATAGGTTTAAGTTTGTATTGTTACTAAAACCATTATTATGTATGTTTAGATTTAAGTTATTTTATATGGGCCCTGTCGCCTGAAATAAATGAATTAATAATTAATATATAAAACAAAACACTTAATACACTTATAATTTCAATAAGAATTCGAAAAGCAATTTTTGCGGGGAAAAAAACATCTATATATCCTCACAAACTTTCGCGCTTATAATTGTAGTAGCAGTAGGAGAATTTTCTCATACTTTCTCCTAACAAACGAAAACTCATTTAAATCTTAAAACAACACCAAGCGTAAAAGTATTCCTAACGCAGGACCAATGTCTCTACAGCTGCACGGGAGTGAAGCTTTGTCCCGCTCCGTCACTCCGTATGCCAGCTCGTGATAAAGCGATGATCATGTACAGTCGAGACGTTTACACTTTCGTCAGTTTTGACGGCAACGACTTGACGTGTAAAAAAGTTACGGCACAGCAGATTACTGTAAAGAAATAACCTAAAATATAGGTAAAAATAGCATTTAACTTCGTCTAGTTGGTGTCAAACTAAATCTCCTTTGAAGGACTAAAAAAGTGACTATTTTTGTTAATAAAATCTGCTTTTTGTAATTGTTATTGTCAAATTTTAAATTAATAGCCGAGTGTCATTCGTGACGTTGACATTGGCAATACAGACTGAGTCGGTAACGCAGTAAAGCAGAATTTGTCTTGGGCAAAAATTAATAACCTTCGAGAAAACTAAACTTTAGACATAAGCAGAATAGTTAAATTCGGCATTGCTTGCAATAATTATAAAAATGTACACTAAAATAGAATAGACGAACCTTTTTTCACTATGTCTGTACAAACAGTCACGAAGACGCACGAACGAACGGGAATTAGCGTGTGACGTCACGCTGTCGGAAACGAGAGACGAGTCGCGAAAGTTTTAGCACTTAATGCAGTTCTGTCAGGGATTTTAACATCCCGTTATTCTGAGTAGAAGTAAAGATGTCTAGTGTTGGCTCTTATGAGATGAAGGAACAGGGTTATCAAGTCGAGCATGGATGATCCATAAGATGCAGACTAAGTTAAGCTGTGATAGATTTATTACTATACTGACTTTCGTTAGCAGCTTCGTCTGTGTGAACGTCGAAAATTTTCTCAAAGTAACCTTCTTTTCAGATAAAAAGTAATTTATTTGTTAGTGCATTTTCTGTGTGCAAAATTTTATCCAAATCCATTAAGTAGTTTTACTATCCCTTCACAAGCTGTTTCGTAGTACGATTTAGGTTTTGGAGAAAACTTATCATTTAATCTTTTTGTTTCAGGTAAATGGAAAGTCCAATGGCAGTAAAGAGTCTTTACTAAAAGATCACCAGAGCCGAGCGCGCTATTTTCAGTGCATGAATTCTCCGTCTCAACAAGATAAAACAAATAACACACATCTGCATCAATTTCCATATCTGATCATCATATAGGTACGAATACAATACAACCGCCTTCCCTTACCTTATCAAATTAACATACCTACGCGATGCCCAAATACAATACAAACAAATAAACATCTCTTGCATTGAATTGTTCCCTATGAATGGAAACCCATATCTACCCATATGCCCATACATTTATACCTATAAAAGCTGAACGTACGAAGTTCCCAATTCTGGGAAAATTTTCGTCGACCGAAATCGACGTTAGAACCGCAGAATATGGGGCGCCGTGTCAGTAGCGACTAGATACGCCTTTCATAATAATAATCATCATTTATTCAAATAAGGCTGAATATACCAAAGCCAGTCGCCCGTCACCACTTCCCACTGTTTTCGCTGGGAGAGAGGTGGTGCAATAAACTCCCCAACAACATAAATATCTGCCTGTTAAATTATAAGAACTTGAATCTTAATAAAATAATGCTAAATTTATGGTTGCGCATTAGGGATGTTTCCTGGGTAGGCAAATGATAATTCTATTAAGACGACGACTAACGCCAACGACCTTGAGGGAACAAAACGCACACTCATTTCACACCCGCGCGACCCAACATTTTGTAGTTATTTGTACTTTCCTTATTATTCTATGACTTTAAAAAAAAACCTCAGGTCAATATGTAGATATTTTTTTTTTTTTGAAATGGTGTTGATTTCATTAAAATACGCCCAGCGGTTTTGGTGTGATTGTCGTGTTTTTGTCCGTTTTAGACATAACTTTACAAATTAATTACACTATGTTATACAAATAAAACTCAAAATTTGCTTAGATCAAATCTTTAAGAAAATTGTCTTATATAACTTTTTTTTTTTCAAAGAATTACGACTAGCCATTTAGACGTGATTCGCATTTTAAAATCAGCTACTCAAGGGAATCGGCGCCTCAAGTCTGTCAGTGAGATTATCAAATAATATAAGACAAGTATTGTTTGCTTAATCAAAAAAATAAAAATTGACAACGATAAAGCGCATCAAAGTTCAGGAGTGCGGGCCTGTGACGTCACTTTGTCAGTAAAAGTGTAGCACGGCGTGACGACACACAATATTTTAACGCACCGTGTCGTTGCTTTTTTGTTGTTTTCGTGACAAAAGAAAAATATGTGTCCAATATTTTTAGGTTGTCTAACTGACGGACTAAATTGTTTTTTTTTGTTATCTACCCTATTGCGTTGAGCACAGTGTTTGCCCTAAGCTTAAGTGTTAGTTACCATAGCTATAGTCCGAATTATCATTGGTCGTCAATGTCTGACAGTAAACAGTGGCAGATACTGACAAGCTTGTTATTATGATACGTTTTGTTAATGCCATCTCTAAAGTCTGTTTTTTTATTTCTGAGACCAAATTGACACATGCAAATGTCAAATTACTTTCACACAACGTATTTTATACGTTCTCGTCATTAAATGTCCACATTGATGAGATTGAGCCTCAAGACGCCGTAGCAGCTATGAAAATTAATAACTCCTTTTAAATCTATTACAGTATTAGAGAAGACAAGCTATATAGAACATACCTTAGGTGGCCTAATAAGCCCTAAAATACGTCATTTGACATTTGCATATGTCAATTTTGCCTCAGAGATAATAAAACTGAATTTTAGCAGTAGCCGTCTAGGCTTATCGATGCTTCTCGATGCTCTGTGGTTTTGACACAAATCTGAGTATTGGTATCTTTTTGTTCCGGATCATTTCCAGCCGCCTTACTGGCAATATTTGGAAGACTGGTAAAGAGTTCTGGACGTGACCGAGTAAAAAAAAAAGTTAATCGCTGTGTTCTGGGATCGAGCTTTGAGTTTTCAGAACTATAAATAGTGACCTTACTATTGCTTACTTATTAATAGGTAACGTATCGGCTGTTATAAGAAGTTTCTCCTGGTCCGTTTACACGACTTCATCTTAAGGTCGTACGGTCAAAAAAATCAGCATGAGATATGAGCATTCCTATTGGCCTAGCGGCACTGTTGGCGCATGAATTACGGTAGTGAATACGCCCAGATTTTAGAATATAAAATCGAATATTGGTATTTTGAAAAAAAATAAAACTTACAAAATGTTCGTTATCAAATTGTCTATCCATTAGTGTTAGTATAAAAAATAATTAATGAACACTTTACGAGGAGATGCATGCTATCAATAATTAATTCACATTTTATGGTTTTGTTGGCAGGAGATTAGTGAAACATATAACTCTTTAAATAAAAGTGTACTACCATTTTAGAATCAACATTATGTAGAAATTTAATGTATTTTTATTAATTGATATTTCTTTTTAAATAAAGAGTAGATGTCTCTTAAAAACTGCACAAAAACGACTAGCGCGGCGTTTTACTCGGGGAGACGCCTTTAGGAATAATAATGAGTAACTGCATCAGTTATAGTTTGATTACGCTGAGTAACATTGGGTAGCGAACAAGCATGATATTCCCAAGTACAATATCAATCTTTATCCACGTCGCTGCAATAAATCGAACACATCCAATACAAGCAGGTAATACCAAGTTACGACTGTGTCGGTATGTTGAACTTGTCATACACGGACGCAATACTGGTTATTGTCACTCATAGCAAGTCGTATTGACTTTATTGAGACTGTATACGCAAATCTGAATGTGTCGAGTAAATCTGTGGCAAGTTATTGAGGTGAGCGGATTTTGTTATATTGGTTCTTTGATGTTCTTAGCTGAAATGTTCACGAACGAGAAGTATCTTGATTTTTTGCAGCAATTTATCGATGACATACGTTATAGTCACGTTTTATAAGAGTATTGATTGATGCAGCTCATGGCTGGTAGATAAACCATCATCATCACCCATTTTGACAAAAATCAATTAATCGGTTGGATGCTCTGCGTTGTCTTTCTCTCGGTTAAGAAGCAGAATGTTTCTCTCACTTTTACATCTTTATAAAGAACAATTCAAGTTATTCTGGCTAAATCATGGTATTCATCTTCTCGCGTTTTCTCACTAATCCCTTCATCATTGGCCAATGTTATTTGAGGCCAGCGTGTAAGGTAGTATTTTTGTCTTACTCACTAGCCAACTCAGGGGCAGGTAATTAGCGTGAGACTGTTATAGAGTCAGAATATCGATAAAGTAGTGACAGGTATAAGTCAGAGATTCTCACCTTTGTCACATCTAGGGCAGATGTCGCTCTTAGATGTAACGCTAAAATCAAATTTTACAAGCGCAACACGATTTCTTCTTCTATACCATAATTTTAAGTTATCTTGTCAGTCGTGTTTATTATGACAATAATCAACTGCTTATTTTTATAGTCTACTACGTGTTCTAACTCTGATAAGATCTATAGATTGATACAGTTTGAAACAATAATCCTAACTCTCGGTCTATTTTACGACTGTTTTGCGAAAAGTCGTCAATAAACGTTAAGTTATGGTTTCAAATCAGATCAGAAATCCAGCTGAAATGTCTTTCAATACAGTATGCATTGTGGGACAATTTATTTATTTGATTGTTTAGACAACTGTTGTTTATGTTATTTACAAGATAAGAAGATTGAGTTGTTAAATTTGTGCCTGGAACTGAGATTGTTTTACGGTATGAGGCCGTACCGTGGCCAAAATACCTTGAGCATTCCTAGTGCCCTAGCGGCACACTGGTGGCGCATGAGTAAGGGAAGTGAATACGCCCAGATTTTAGAATAAAATCTTTATAAAATAGAAAAAAAAACGTTTCAAATTTCAAAATGTTCGTTATTAAATTGTCTATCCATTAGTGTTAGTAAAAAAATAATTAATGAACACTACGAGGAGATGCATGCTATGAATCATTATTTCGCATTTTTATGGTTTTGTTGGAAGGATATTAGTGAAACATAAGATTCTTTAAAAAAAAAAACTAGCATTTTGGAATCAATATTATGTAGAGTTTATGGAGTTTTCATGCCGTATATACAAAGTGTCTGGTAACAAGCATTGCCGCTTTGCATTAGGTTCTGGCTTCGATTCCCAGGTCAGTCAAAGTGTTATCAAGGTTTATCCAACTGAAATTTCTCAATAGTAGCCCGGAGTCTGGTCTTACGCCCGGGTGATGGCAATAGACTCGCTCTATATTACATGGGACTTAAACATTACTGATGAAATGTGATTTTACACTATCTATACTTAATATTATAAAAAGGAAAGATTTTTTTGTTCGTTTGTTTGTTTGTACCGAATAGGCTCTGAAACTACTGGACCGATTTGAAAAATTCTTTCACGAACAGAAAGCTACATTATTACTGGGACAGACAGACTGACATAGGCTATTTTTTAATCCCGAAGTTGGGTCATGTGGGGTGGTCCACAGAAGCGAAGCCGCGGGCAACAGCTATGAATATATAAAGAAAGAAAAAAGTAAACATATTTAATTTCTCAAACATGCTTGGAAATGTGAGCATTATTTCAACAACCTTCTTCGAAACAAATCGAAATTGCTGTACTGGCCAAATACATGCGAGCAGCGGCCGGCAAAAGATGTATGAAAATCCATGTCTGTCGCGGTTTAGCAGCCAAATAAATTACATAGTAAACTCATATCTGTCGTGTAATATAAAAATGGAACAATTTTTTATTCCATGACATGGCAGCCAAGGAGGTAACTTATCAAATGATTTATTAAAATTTTGAACTGGCTTGCAAATAGAAATCGGTTTATTTTAAAAAAAGCAAATGAACACTTTAATGCGGAAAAAAATATTATTTGTTTTTATTTTTCGTTGTTCGTCTTTGATTTTGGAATGTAATTGTATTCGACAAAGTGAGTTCTAGGTACTACTTAGTTTTAATTTCCGCGCATTATTTGAGAAATACAAGCTTTGGCCACAACTAAGCATTGATGGACTTACATGTGAGTGCCTCGGCTACGCCTCGGCCCACATTTACTCGTTCGTCCGCCAATGCCTCTTTTGCTGGCCGCTGCAGTAATGTACTATTGCGACCCACACAGGAGACACGAGATAAGCAAAACACACAGCTCCTATCTCAGCATGTGAAGCGATATTTAAAAGAAAATAATTGATAAGGCCCACGGTTTTTTTCTCTTTTTTTTTCTATTTTAATTAGACTTTTTACAATGTTTTTCAATCATCATTATAGCCCTTTGCTAAGGATAGTTACAGCACTGATAACAGTATTTGTGCCACGTGTTAAATTTAGTGTTGTTTTTTTTAATTTGTTTTTTTTTACCTTTGTATAGATTCTTTTACCGATTGTGAATGTGTGAACATTGTAGGCTTTCTAGATTTCTAGATGATTGTGAACATTTGCTAACTTTGTATTTCGTTTTACATTATTTTTTGTTTGTTTTTTTTTTAATTTCGTACGACTTATTGTCGGGCCTACGTTGTCCCCCCATATCCAAGTACTATTGCTGTAGCATGGAAATATGGTAAACACAAAATTTTTAAAAGAGTAACCACGGAGTATCTTGCCGGTTCTTCTCCATAGGAAACGACTAACCCAAACCGTGCACCTTTTGTCGACGTTTTATAAGTGCCCATGTAGGCCTATGTAAAATAAAATAAAATATTTTGATTTTGTTTAGGCCAAGGACACATTCATGGCAACGAAACATACAATATAAAAAAAAAAAAAATGTTTATTGTCAACAAAGAAACATACATTAGTATACACTGATTAACAAGATTCTAACTACGCCACAACTATAATAATAAAATAGTATAAACACAGAAGGTGAGTCAAAGTATATATGTATGTAAAGTATAAAACAAATATATAAATAAATAAAAAAATATAAAATATTAAAAAAAAAAAAAAAAAAAAAAAAAAAATTGCTGCCTTTATTGCTGTTTCTTTCTAACAATGAATTATTACATGCCTACTTACTAAAACTAAATTGATTTAATCTATTCTAACTTGCATTTGCGTGATCGGCAACTGGGTGTTTATGTGAAAAAGCTTGTTTATCGACAAAGGCCTCCTCTAAAGATCTCCACGTACTCCTGTCTCTTGCTAAACGGGTCCACATCGGACCAGCTATTTTCTTCAGATCATCTTCCCATCTGTTGGTTGGTCTGCCTCTATTTCTTTTGCTATCTCTTCGATACCATTCTGTTACTAACTTATATATAAATAAAATACATTAAATATACGACAAACATCCCGACGATATATAAAATAATGAAATTCCCATGGTGGTCGATCATTAAAATATAACAACACCACAGATAATATAATACTAGCATACAGATGCCTCATCCCATACAATGAAACCGTGCCGACGTAACTAGCGTTTTTCATCTGATTAATCTTGTTATTTTTGTAAGTACATCAATCGCGTTCGATCCCGTTTCACGGCAATAGATGGTGTTAGCAGCGACTTGCAAGTAAAAGGGTTTACTAGGTTCGTAAATATTTTTTCTTTAAATACAGTGAAGGTTCGTTTTATAGTATTTTTTGCACGTTTTTACAGTTTTTTTGCACCAAAATGTGTTACAATGCAAATTTTATCGACAACCCTAAGTAATTTTCAGCAATCTAAACTAAAAATCTATCAGTTAAAATGAAAGATGCGCGATAAACAGCTTCTAGTGCATCGCTAGGTAACAAGTTAACCCGGCTTCCTGTATTAACCTGTCCGTCTAGAGCGAAAGTCGCTGACATATTTAATCTACATAGGTACTATAGTATCACATAGGTTCATTTATTCGATAAGTGTGCAAAGATTGGCTGAACAAAATTAATTTAAGTGGGGTCTTTTATGAACACCACTTATATAATATGTATCTTAGTGGCTGCCATACCATGAGTAAGTACACGGTATCATAATTGATTTATATGATACTGTAAAAGCCCGAATTACGGTAATACCTAGGATTTACTGGTAATTTTTTTTTTCTTTTTTTTAAACCTTGCCCCACACTTGGAATTTCCTTCCTGTATCGTGGGTGCATTTACAAACATATAAACACACATACACGAACACCCAAAACCGGAACAACTATCTGTAGGTCATACAAATTTATTATTGATTTAATCTTCATTTACAATAGTGGTACATAGGCGGACTTAATGCCACTCTCGCGCACCGAGAGTTCCGTACAAACCTCAGCTTAAGGGTATTGTAAACCTCACAAATATTTGTTCCGTGCGGGAATCGAACCCGCGACACGCAGCGCAGAAGTCAATCGCTCAACCACTGCGCCAACCGTGCTCCCAAGTCTTCCCGGTAAAAGTGCAAAAATTCTTAATTCTTTATTGTACACCAAAACAAAACAGTTACACAAAGTGAAAAGAATATTCATGTACAAAAGCGAGCTTAAATCCAAATGGAGTTTAAAAAAATGTACCGAAATTATTTACGATTATCGCTAATTTCTAGTTTTTACCAGCAATCATACGGTAAATAAGGATTTCCAACAGACACTTGTAAGTAAATGTTAAAAAATTGTTATGTCTTTGGCACAATCTCTCACTAGGAATTGCGAAAATCGGTTCACAATTGTTGGAGAAATCGGTGAAAGTACACATGAGATTAAACCGGCCAAGTGCGTGTCGGACTTTGCACATTTAGGCTTCCGTACCAAACCACAAAAAAAAGTTGGTTTTAATAGAAAAAAAACCAGCCAAGTGCGAGTCGGACTCGCGCACCGAGAGTTCCGTACAAACCTCAGCATAAAGGTATTATTATAAACCTCAGTATTTGATATGAATTTCAATTTAATACGTCTACGCGTTTATGAGGAAAGGGGTAGTAAGTCCAAAATTATTAAAATATTTTTATCATATGATGTAACTAAAAGTTTACAGTTTTCGCAATTTTTCCTTTATCTATGCTATAAGACGTTGCTTCGCACCAAATTTCAAGATTCTGAGTTCACGGGAAGTACCCTGTAGGTTCTGATTCCATTGCGAGTGTCGAAAATTTGCAGAAATTTGCGGTATAAACGGCTGTATCTTTTGATTGCGTCGGCTCAGAAGTTTGGTTTTATCACAGCTTTAAGGGACAGTAGACAGTATTTGATATAAATTTCAGCTTGATACCTCTCCACGTTCCTGAGAAAAAGGGTCTTGACAGACGGACGGACAACAAAGTGATCCTATAAGGGTTCCTTTTTTTCCCTTCGAGGTACGGAACCCTACAAATTAGTAAATTTCAAAGAAAAATCATATTTATAAATGTTTTGGTATTTGTTACTTAAACATACGTAATAACCTTTGAAGTTCATAGGCAGTAAAAAATTCATCGGTAAAATTATTTCTAAAAAAAAGGTGACTTTGGTGGCTTCTCATTCCTTTGTTTTCCAATATTAATGTATTGAGCAATAAATTTAGTGAGTATTGAGTATTATTTAAAACAAAAAATACAACATTTATCTACTCAACGAGTTCTAAACAACGATACCTCACTGGATAGGGTTGATCTTTTTTTTCACGCTATTTCCCTTTATCTGTATTTATCTTAAAACAAACGAAATATTTTTAAATGTTTATGAATAGAATAGAATAGAATAGACTTTTATTTGCTTTGAATGCAGGTAAATACAAATAGGATCGTAAATAACATAATAAAGAACCGTGTACATTCTGCCTTGTTGGCATGCAAATACAATACTTATTATATAAGTTATAAAAATAGGTTATTAAAGTGTATCATTTAGGAAATCCTGAACAGAATAATAACATTTATCTACAAGTAGTTCTGTAAAACATTTTTTAAATTTCATCAATGGCAAGGTTTTCATATGATCAGGAATTTTATTAAAGACAACAGGAGCCATACAGATCACACTTTTTTTTAATAAACTAGTTTTAAATGTGCCTGTGTGAAGTAAATTCTGATATTGTGATCTTAATGATGTACTCCGCTTTCTGGTTTCTGTTAGTGTGGCAAATAGATTACGGTTTGTTTTAACAAATATTGCTAATTCGAGGATATAGAGGCATGGGAAAGTTAATAGTTTCTGAGACTTAAATATAGGCACACAACTGTCAGTAACTTTGAGGCCAAATATAGCTCTCAAACAGCGCTTTTGATGCGCGCTATGGGGCAATGATTTAATGAAAATAACTTATATATTGAAGCAGTGGTGGCCCAGTGGTATCAGCCGCGACTTACAAGTTGCAGGTCGTGGGTTCGAGCCCAGGTAGGCGCTTTACTTTGTGTAAATTATTTCATCACCACTGCTCTCAAAACGGTGAAGGAAAACATCGCGAGAAAACCGGCATGTCCTAGAACCAAAAATTTGAAGACATGTGACATCCACCAACCCGCACTGGGCCCGCGTGGTGGATTACGGGCCATTCCCTCTCACAAAGAGGAGGCCTGTGTCCCAGCAGTGGGAACATTAATAGGCTGATGATGAACTTATATATTTATATATAACATAAGGAAGATATTTTCTGCAAATTTGTATGGCTTTGGGTCAACAAAATGCTTATACTGTAAATATTGAAGACTGTTGCTCCAACCGTTTGGCTGTAAAACCTGTGTTACAAACGATGGACAGACAGACAGACAGACCGATAGACAGACACGTGAGTGACGGCATTAGGGCTCCGTTTGGACCCTTTGGGAACGAAACTCTAAAAACAAAATAATTTACAATAATTCCTTCCCAACAAGATACTCAAACACCAATCAGCTGTTGCACTTAAACACTAGCTTTTAGATCAGCATAAAAAAGCGAACAAGAGCCAGGATATTGTGTTAAGTATAAAAAGAACGTAAATTATAGAGTACTGTAATAAAATAGAGACTTAAACGGTTCTTCTCGCCCCGCTTTTATCGTGTAGAGCCGCTTAGGGATGCCACAGATTTTCCGTAGAATATTTTTTTTATATATTGAAAATCTTATAGGTTCACAGGTAGTTTCGTGACTCGGATCTTCGCTTTAGATTTTGTGATAAAGAATAACATTGATACCTACCTATCGATTTTGGCGTTCACATCTTTATTTAGCAGAAATATAATATTTTACGTCTAAAGTAAGTAATGCTAAAGTCTTATAATAAATACAGAAGGTTAAATACATAACTTTAAATAGCCACATTCGCGATACCTAACTTAGAGAGTGATAAAATAGTTACTTATGCTACAAGTGCGGAAAGTAGGTGATTCCCGACACGAATCGGAAATCATCTTACGCACGTGTATCATACAACATTTTACTATGCATTGTGCGAGGAAATAAAAAAAATATCTGAACCAAGCACGAAATTAATAAAATGGTGCTTATTCAAGGGCGCTAAGCATATCCACAGATTAACTAATAGTTCATAGTTCCTCGGGCATATCTACTGCGCATGTGCAAATAGCTGTCACATCGTAACGCAAAAAGGCACGAGCAAAATATTCATTCTGTCAAACATACTTAATGAATATTTAAATCAAAATTTAAATCTAGAGTAATTAAAAACGCCTTAAATGAAGTATTAGTTTTGTTTTACCTTTTATACGAATGATAATCTATACTTAACTAATTGTTAAAACTTTTCTCAAATAATAAAAACCCTATGCGACGGGCAGACGTTGCAGTTAAAAATTAAAAAGCACTAGTAAAAAAAAGTGACACTTTCCGCACAGTTTGGCTGCTTGGAAAACGCTCTTTTCGAGGACATGCATTGTAAAATATATTATTTTCAGTCATTGAGTTATACAGTAAGAACTTATACATGGTGGACATCCCACCCATGCGCACAAAACGTTTTGGGAACACTTTTATTATGAGTACAGCTAAGGAGTGGAATTCCCTTCAGCTTCCCGACAGCTACAATCTGGGGGTATTTAAGTAAAAAGTGAATAGGTTATTTCTAGGCGAACGTGTTTCGCTGTCGACCACATCATCGCTTACCATCAGGTGAGATAGAGGTCAAACGCGAGCCTATAGAATACAAAAAAAAAATGAACAAGGCGGACCGAGTGTTTTTCTGACACCCACCCAAGACTCTACTATACCTCCATGATTATGTATGTTTAGGTTTAAGTTATTTTATATGGGACCTGTCGCCTTAAATAAATGGATACGAGTAATATACTGAAGCCAACTCGCTATGCGGTTGGCTATATTCGGGAGCGGACGATTGCGCGAGACATAAAATACCGTTTCTTTTATGCTGAACACGTATTTAGCAAAAATTTGGATGACCTTAAGGCGCCGATTCCCTTGAGTAGCTGATTTTAAAATGAGAATCACGTCTAAATGGCTAGTCGTAATTCTTTGAAAAAAATATATTTTATATTAGACTATTTCCTTAATAATTTGATCTTAGCAAATTTTGAGTTTTATTTGTATAACATAGTGTAATTAATTTGTAAAGTTATATCTGCCACGGACAAAAACATGACAATCACACCAAAACCGCTGTGCATATTTTAATGAAATCAACACCATCTCAAAGATAATTTAACTATCTACATTTTGATCCGAGGCTTTTTTTTAAGTCATAGAATAATAAGGAAAGTACAAAAAACTACTAAATTATGGGTCGCGCGGGTGTGAAACGAATGCGCGTTTTGTTCCCTCAAGGTCTTTGGCGTTAGTTATCGTCTTAATAGTTCAATTCATGGTTTCAATGGAAGTTTAAGTCGAAGTAGAAAATAAAATATTTCCTGGATAATGCACATTATAATTTGCGGCAAACCTCTTACATATTTACAAAAGTGATTACCAAACATCCAAAAATAATTGATTTAGTATTTATAAACTCAATCACTTGTAGTAATTAAAAATTAAACGATAGCCCATGTATTATTTACCGCCACCCCTATCGGCGACACACTCGTGGTTTATTTATGTAACATATGCTGTTCTCCCTATGTACCCTTTGTGCACTAGGTAGGTATGTATGTCCACATACAAATATTGCAATATTGCTCGCCATACTACCCTCAATTCTCTTTTTTATGACCACGATATTTGCTGCTGTGGCGTTTCATTGAAACTGAAGGCTGGCGAGGGGAAATTATGAATTTTTGTTTTACGTTTTGTTGGACATTTTTAATTATCTGTGGCTAGATTAATTGTAGGCTTTAAATAAAATTGAATCATGATAAATCAAAAATTATTTTCATTGTTTGTCACTGTAGCATGAAAATCTGAAACGGGTTCAAAAAACCGGCCAAGTGCGAGTCGCGCACGAACGGTTCCGTACCATTACCGCAAAAAAGAACAAAAAAATCATTTTTGTTATATGGGAGCCCCACTTAAATATATATTTTATTCTGTTTTTAGTATTTGTTGTTATAGCGGCAATAGAAATACATCATCTGTGAAAATTTCAACTGTCTTGCTTTCATGGTTCTTGAGATACAGCCTGGTGACAAACGGACAGACAGACAGTCAGACATACGGACCGCGAAATCTTAGTCATAGGGTCCCGTTTTTACCCTTTGGGTACGGAACCCTAAAAACTAACATCTAAAATAAAATTAATGTTTTAATTTTATTTTCGATGTTAATTTTTATCGAAAATACATTTTATTTTCGATGTTATTAAATTAATATTTTATCAATGCGTCAAAAATTAAACGTAAGACAATTGCAAACGCAAAACGATGCCATTGGCTGTAATTTGCTAAATTACATTTATTTGCAATTAGTTTCGCTACTATAAATGATGTTTTATGTTACGTTTACCGCCTAAAACATAACATGTATTAAGAAAAAACTGGCCAAGTGCGAGTCGGACTCGCGCACGAAGGGTTCCGCACCATTTTTCTTGCCCGTTCTTCTCCATAGAGATCTACGCCTTGGAATGGGCATCTACGGTACTTTCACAGTTATTATGTCTTGTGACTGGGACTGTAGCACCATAATTTTGTAATATTTTATTTTGTCTTTTGACAATTCAATAGTGCCTGTAACTGGCCTACTTGAAATAAAGTGCTTTGACTTTGACTTTATTATCGCAAAAAACGGCAAAAAAATCACGTTTGTTGTATGGGAGCCCCCCTTAATTTATTTTATTTTAATTTAATAATTATTATTTATTAAAGTGAATATAAAACTAAATAATCTGTGAATATTTCAAGCGTCTACCTGATGCCGTTATTAATATCGAGCAAAAAACGGCAAAAAAATCACGTTTGTTGTATGGGAGCCCCCCATCAATATTAATTTTATTCTGTTTTTAGTATTTGTTGTTATAGCGGCAATAGAAATACATCATCTGTGAAAATTTCAACTGTTTAGCTATCACGGTTCATGAGATACAGCCTGGTGACAGACGGACAGACAGACAGACAGACAGACAGACGGATCGTGAAGTCTCAGTAATAGGATCCCGTTTTTACCCTTTGGGTACGGAACCCTAAAAAATAATCAACAATGTTTTAATGTTTTTTTTCATATAAATCTTTGATTTGATAGGATGAATGATAGGCGACTAACGAAAGGTATTTACAAGGCATACGTGAATGGAAACGCCGGGAGGGGACGCCCTAGGAAGACATACATAGACCTTATAGGTGATGTTCTTCAGAAAGGCAAGGTGCGCAGTACTCATAACCGGCGTGTGTGTATGACAAGATGTATGAATGTGAGTGAAGCAAAAGAAGTATGTAAGGATCGTAGCAGGTGGCGTTCTGTAGTTTCTACCTACCCCCATGGGACAAAGGCGTGAGTTTATGTATGTATGTATCTTTGATTTGCCATTGTCTGGTAAAACCAACCCTTCCTGTACCAAGAAGCTATTCTTATGAATATGGGTCAATGACATTATAAAGAACGATGATATGCGATACCACAGTGGTGAAACGGCGAATATTTCACTATATTTTTTCTGGCGTATTAAGAGTGCGTTTCATTATAAAAAACTTTTTACAAAAAAATATTACCGACTTCCAAACTACAAAGTGTAAAATAACTTTATTTTTGAAAGTCGGTCTTTCATAGGTACCATTTTTTGCGTTATGGACACCGACTGCCAAAAATAAAGTTATTTTACACTTTGTAGTTTGGAAGTCGGTAATATTTTTTTGTAAAAAGTTTTTTATTTTTCTATTTTTAGTTGTACCTACATAATAGGCAAGTTGTTAAGTAAGTTTCCTATAACGCCAGAATAGATTACCCGAATATCATGAAACTTGAACAAAACCGAACAAATAAGAGATCTGCTTACCCCTTAAGAGCGTACTAGCGTGATGTTATGTTATGAAATGATATAAACAATAAATAGGCATGCGATTGCAGCAGTCCCGAGAGATTTGCCGTTATTTATTGAAGAGTTCAGTTGTATATTTTCGAAGTTCTTCATCAGATCTTCACCAAGTTAAAATGGGACCAATTTCGGAACATATTCTTTCAAACAAAAAAAGAATTTTCAAAATCGGTCAACAATTGACAGAGATATCGGTGATGATAAACAAAAAAAAAAAATAACACAAGAAGTCGAACATAGAACCTCCACCTTTTTCGAATGTCGGTTAAAAATCAATATAATCAATGGTACAAAACATTAAGATTAGTCATTACGTGTTTTGCAAAAGTTTAAAAAAGAGATTTAATAATGCATTTTCCGGTATTACAATTTTAATTTTATGAATTCCAAGTAATATTTCATCGCTGAATTTCAATCGGTACCAATTCACGGTAAAGACGCTACAGACGGAACCTTCGCATTCATAATATTTATTCCGCACTCGCCTACGACGAAAGATGCCATAAATTTTCCGATTACTACCCAAGAAATACGACTTCCAATATAATTCAGGCTCACGAGAACCTCTCTGAATTTCAAGAAAATCTTAACAGTTACACAAAATATGATTTTCACAGTCCGATGGATACAAATTTGAAAGGAGTTCTCGAAAATGCGAGCGACCTATTTATCATTGTAGGCTTATTAAATAAAGTTATTGATAACGCTTCTAAGACAGGGCTTTGGAAGGAAGCTTCTGTTTTCTATTTCATTTTGAAGAATGGCTGTGATTTCTTGAGTTGTGATGTTTTGGGCTCCACTTTGATGGTTTTCTGGGAATTTTAGTCCTTGAATTCGTGTCGTAATATTTTGAGAAAATGCCTAAACGTTAAGGAAAACATTGCACTATTTAGAAATACTATTTCGGTTGGTATCCTGTTTTCCTTTGTGCCAATAACTGATTAACAGATCCCTTTTACGTGATTTTGTGACGATTAACTAACAGAATGATTTCAGATTTCAAATATTAATCAGAAAAATGTTATAAAGGTAATCTTATAATGATTGCTATAATTTTCCTATTTCCTGTGATACTTTGATTGCTCTGGACATATTATATTAATAAATGCTACCAAAACATACAAATTTTGATAAAAACTACGCAAAACAGAGAAATCCCAAGCAAAGAATTTAACGAAATAAAAAATCACAGACCCATTTCAGCGACATTAAACGGAAAATAGAGGGACATTAGAAAATGATACTTAAGAATGAATAGGGACATTTGAGACGATATCAAAACCCAAACACATAATTACAAGAAGTTATATTCAATAAAAAATGTTTGGTGACGCGGTTTTTACGAGAAACACCAATACATTACAAAGGCAGACAATAACTCTTCAGTATTATTCCTAGGCTGACATTTCAAGTGGTATGAAAATATTCTTGAAGGTCAGGTGTTTTCGTGTTCACTTGGGAATGAAGGTAACTTGAAAGTGGAGAGGAATTTCAGTTTCATTCTAGCTCAGTGTAAACTGACAAAACAAGGTATTATCAATAGGGATCTTTCCTGGGTAAAAAAATGTAATTCTATTTACTCCGTCAATGAGATTATCAAGTAATATTGGACTCGTATTTTTTGCTTTATCAACTAAATGAAAATTGACATCTAGATTAGAACATGATTTATCATTAAGATATAGGAAGACAAAGTAATATTCTATTAGCTTTAATCAAAATAGAATTGCATGCCTTTTTGGTTTTTCGGCTGTATTGGCCTTTTCGACATACGTTACGGCTGATAGATGTTACTTTATATAGAGCATCTGCGTCATTTTCAATTGTTAGTTAATCACCAAATTTATCCATTACTTTATTTATAACATCTTCACCATCCCAATGTTCTAATCCTGCCATCAATTCTATTCTCAACGAATTAATTACGAACCACGGAGTTTATCTCCTCAATTTCCTTCTAAAGAGTACCTTTAAAATATCTTACGGTCTCTAAAAGCTTTATTTTTTCATCAGTACATTCATTAGCATAACTTTCTTCTGGTTAATCTCGAGCCTCTTCCTCAGTGTCGGCTAAATGAAAATTTTATGGTCCATCGCTAATCTTCAGTCATTATGATAAAACCTACCTATCTGTAAAAACTGGGGGTTCTAACCTGACTTTTTTAAACAGCATAACGTTTATGTTGTCTATAAAATATTTAATTATAAGTCTCATTAGCTGGCTCAGATATTTTATGTGTTTCTCTTGCTTTATCTTGGTCATTTTGTTGTCGATATAAGGGGTTTTTTTGTTAGGTAAAATCAAATCGACACTTATTTCCACGTCAATCAGAAGTTTTTTTTTTTTTTTTTTTTTTTATTTGTGATGGGTTTGCTCTTGACTCTAGTCTAGGTCAAAGGTGACAGAGACAGAGTCGACGATGGAGCGAGCTTACCCAGAAGAAGCCTGTTCACTCTAACTTTGAAGAGAAGTGGTCGATCGCAACCATAGTAGGCGCGATGACAGTATTATTTGTCTACACAGCTCGAAAACAGCATTAATGCACAAGAGTGTTTTCTGTATGGCCCCTAAAGTATTTAATAAACTTCCAAATAGTTGGAAGGAGCTTAATGTCCGTCAATTAAAACATAAATTAAAGATACTGCTAGAAGGGAAAGCATACTACAGTATTCTAGAATTTCTTAATGACAACATCTAATGCCGTGTATCCAATGTTATCAATACATCTTTGACGTAATCTGTACTTAGAGAAACATATTGTTATTGAAATAAATACATCTGACATTTTTGATTTGACACTGGATAATTTTAATTTTAATTGACATTTGAAATTGGATAATTTTAATTGACATTTGACATTGTATAACTTTAATTGACATTTAATGATTGTTACCACTAGGACCATTTATTTATTTGTTTTCGAAATTGTGATTTACTATTTGGTTCTTATTTAATCCAATACTTTATCCAATGACTTTTATTGCTGAAATTTTAATATTTGTACGCCACTAAGGCCAAACATGACTGATCTTAATCTATAATGTAATTTAATAACCTGCATGCTCTGTATGTGTACTCATGTTTCCACAAATAAATGATCTTGAATAATGAGGGTCTAGAGCCATGGTTTAATATCGCTACGTTAACAAAGTACGTTATTTAACAAATAAATCAACTGCTATCTACAATATCATAAACCAATTAATAATTAACTCATTACTCAAAACAATCAATTTTATCCGGCAAATTGTTGGTCCTTCATCCCGGCGACAACAAGCTTCTGAGTCTCTAGACAAATGTGGAAATGCAAAAATCTAAGGGATTGATCACGTGACATATCGACAGCGTTTGAAATCTGAAAGAAGGCAACGGTGTCTGTAACACAGTTTATACTTGTACAGACATCGTCGTTCACTCTATTTTTAAATATTAAAACCCTTAGTATTTCAGTGTTTTTGATTAGGATAGATCAATTGTACCCATTTTTACCCGCCTGCAAGGAAAGGGTTATGTTTTTTGCGCGTATCTTGTATGTAATATTCTTTATTACCTCGTATTTTTCAAACCACTTGACGGCTTTTTATAATCAAGACATCTTGTTATCACGTTAGATAGGTCTTGGCCGCCCAAGTGTTCTTAGATAAGTGTTGGTAAAAAAAAAAAACATGGCGGGTTTTGGGCGTCATTTTGTAGGAGTTGCAATTTTTTTTCTTCTAAGCCCATCGAGTGGGGTATCAAAATGAAGGGTTTTTAGAGGTGATTACAAAAATATATACCACTTATATGTTTAAAGTCATTCGAAAAAAAAAGTTTAACCATAAAGTTATAAATAAAATCAAAAAACCCAATTGCTTAGAAAGTGAACTAAAAAGATATAAACAAGAAGAAAACCTTGCTGTGCAGTCGGAGGATACATATGGTTTTGGTCAGCCAGCTCGCGAATATGTATTATATCCTCCGACTGCAGAGCAAGATTTTCTTCTTGTTTATATCTTTGGCCGATGGGGCCGAAAAGTTCTGGAGTGGCGACCGTGAACCGGAAGACGATACATTGGAAGGCCTCCCACTAGGAGGACCGATGACCTGGTTAAGGTTGCGGGAAGGCGCTGGATGCGAGACGCACGGGATCGGTCAATGTGGAGACACCTGAGTCTTTTGGCTGAAATGATGATGATGATATCGATTTTTAAGCAGTCGGGTTTTTTGATTTTATTAACTTTTTTTTTAAGTATCTTTTTATTTTCTTTTTTTAAATCTTATACATATTTGACATTTTTCTAATCGCTATCGCACCATTTTCGATGATATAAGTTCACTTATCTAGGGCCTCCGATTGCTTTTTGACTAGTACTATTCAAAAAGTTTACTTTTTATTTTTGGACGGTCTTGAAAAGTGATAAGGTTACTTCAAGGTCGACCACAGCAATGTTTATCATCAGGTAGGATAGTGACCAACTTGAGCCTACCAATAAAGTAAAATAAAAAAAACCTTTGGTACGGGTTTCTAAATTAAGTATTTGGAGTTAAGAACGCGTCAAACCCTAAATTCCAAAGTTTGACGGCAAAAGTAGAGTTAGACAAATACTTAACTTCAAATGCTTAATTCAGAAATCGGGGGTAAGTCACATAACTACTTATCTCCTAACCTTAATTTATATTTCACCTACACAAGATTTTCTACCAACAACACTAAACCCAAATACAGAAACGTAGGTAACCTTCCAAACTACTCCCATATTCTTGCGTAGCCTTTAAAGTATTCTAAGGTCAAGGCTCGAACTTTCTCAAAACAATATTATATTAACTATGTAAAATATTAATCAAACAGTTGTAAGTCGTATTGTCTGAATATTAAAGGGCTATCGAAAGACCTGATACTTAAACTTCATGAATTATTTAGCAACTGAATGTTGTCTGTGACTTCGTCCTTGTAAAACTCCTAAAACAAAACCAGTTTTTTTTTACAATTGTGATGATTTTGTTTTCTTTTTCTTAAATAAAAGTAGACTAAGTTACTCCTTATACCATCAACTATATATTATATCAATAAAAGTCCCGTCAAAATCAATCCAGGCGTTTCGGCGATTAACCGCAACAGACAGACAGAGACAAACATTTTCAGAATTGATTTTTTTTTTATTTGTATCCCATATAAGTACTTTTATATATATTTAGAAAAAAGCTGTTATTTTGAAAGAAAAAACACTCTTTAATTTGATTTATTTGTTTAAATTTATATGTATAAGTAGATATTTGATAAATATGTATAGAATAGAATATAAAATACATATAGATACATAATGTTTAGCATTTAAATTATTAATAAAACAGTTGTAAATCATATTATCTGAATATTACAGTGCTATCGGAAGACATGACAGTGAAGCTTTATGAATTATTTAGCAAAACTCGGTTGGACGTCTATTGTTATTAACGGCTCAGGATGGGGCGTTTAATTTTTAAAATTGAGTTTGTATTGGCTTTTGCTTTAATATAATGTATTCGTAAGCTTCTGGAAGTCAAAATAGACGAGAAGGTGAATAAAGAGTAAAAGATAAAAGAAAAAAACATGTATTAGTAGAGACCTTACTAAAGCCAAACAACTAATAGATTTTACTACTGCCGTGTTGATGAAATGAAAAGCCTATAAATTGTTAATGTAATTCATACAATATTAAAGAACGCTTTCAGTTCCTTTGTGACACACATTCTAGGTCCTTGAGATCTTCGGAGAATCTAAAATTAAGTATACGTATGCATTCCACATCCTTCTTTGACAAACCCTTTACAGTTCATGCAGCTCGTTTGTGGAATGCATTACCTATTGAAGTGAGACGTGCTCAATCCTTACCAACATTCAAAAAAATGGTGAAGGAGCATTTCCTTTCACTATGATTAGTCTTCTCCTTTCTCTGTGATATTTTTGTTATTTATTAGTATATTATGTATTATTGTATGTATTTATTTTATGTTATTATGTCTAAGTATTATTATTTAAGATATATTGTACACTGAAAACCCTAAATTCCGTTCCTCTCGTTCAGTCCATCCAAAGGTTGTCGGTAAGAGGGCAATCCCTGTGCGATAAGGCCGCCCATTGTACACTTGCTTTTATATTTGTTTGTCCTGTATGTATATTTTTGTGGTGTACAATAAAGAATATAATAAATAAATATTAATGTTATAAATTCGAAAGTTACTCTGTTTGTCAAACCGATTTTTTGGTACCTAGTCATATCCACTTTTTACTAATGTATAATAAATTTGTTGTTACTTTATTTTATATTGTTTGCACAAAACTAACATTCAAATTTTATTTGTATGATGTGAATATAATAAGTTTATGATACGAATGCTTAATCCATACCGTTGAGTTGCGTATTTGTATCGTGTGCTTATTTTATAAGTTAGTTAGAAGATCTAATGTGTAACGGTTAGTTCATCATCATCTTCCTGCCCTTGTCTCATGTTACTTGGGGTCGGCACAACACGTTTTCTTCTTACATACCGTCCTGTCCCCCATCACGCTATCACTGACTTCCTTTTCTTTCATATCACACCTCACACAGTCCATCCATCTTTTCTTTGTTCGTCCCCTTTCTCTCCATCCATCCACATTTATATTTATAACTCTTTTAATAATATGCGTTTCATCCCCTCCTTATTAGATGACCATACCAGGACAAACGGTTTCAACTTTTCTGTCAATGGTGCCTCTTTCAAACTTCCTCTAATATACTCATTTCTCACTTTATCCATTCTCCGCACATCCATCTCAACATTCTCATCTTTGCTACATGCAATCTCTTTTCATCCATCTTTTTCAAAGCCCAATATTCTGATCCATACACTATGACAGGTCTAATCACGGACTTGTAAATTTTCCCCTTTAACTTGAGGGGCATCCGTGGGTCGCAAGGTTATTCCTAAATAAATAAACCCAGTGTTTACTACACGTAATGGAATGAAATTAGAAAATGTGGTTTACCATTGAATGTATGTAATCAGAGCTACACATACTATAATGCTATATCTAATAGTTAACACGTTAGATGTCATTTTGGACACAATACACTAGTAGCTCACAAACGCCTGAAGCTCATGTGACTAATGGCTTATTCGTGTTTGGCTTTGGCTACTTGTACGGAATGCATAGCGCATACCGCTGAAGTATGCGGTGCCTTATAAGTAATCGTATGAAAAACACCTAGAATGGTATTTTGTTCCGTCGCATTATACGTCACTGGTAACGATAATTTGGTATGGGCCGCACCCATACCTCAACGTTGTGCGTTCCGATCAAAAGATCAAAGCTTTATCAAAATGCCGAGTAGTTTTATATCAGACCAGTCATACTTTGATATACGTAACATCGCTGTCTTATTATTGAAGTTTAATCATTACTAGTAAATCATGAATGTTGTCTAAATCTTCACCAGCAGAATGGACACTCCTCCTCCTCCTCGCGTCGATTCCCCAATGCTGGGGGTCGTGACCACATCATGGTTTCAAAACCTTCTCTTTGATGATGTTTCTCCATCTGCTCCTATTCTCAGCAACGTGCACGGCTTCTGAGGCTTTGATGTTCAGCGAGGTTCGGATTTGGTTTGACCAGCGTATAGGACTTCTGCCTCTAGGCCGTTTACCCTCGACTTTGCCAGTGACAATTGCCTTCAGTAAGTTGTCACCAAGTTTACAGGCAATATGGCCATAGAAGTCAAATATCTTGCGGAGGCACACATTCGACAATCTAGGCCTTTTTTCAATTTTGAGGTCCTGAAATATCGAGATGTTCGTCCTGTGCGCCGTCCACGAGATACGCAGCATCTTCCTGTAACACCACATTTCAAAAGCCTCGATGCGTTTGCGATCAGCGGCTTTAAAGTCCACGTCCAGTATGGACACATCACGTTCGTATTCTTCGAAGGTTTAATCAGAGGTGCATTTACAGTACACTCACATTTCACCAGTTATATTTAAGTCGCATGTAACAGGGAGCGAGTCGACTGCCTTCAACCGGGTACAGGTCCAAACACCGGGCTGCTACTGAAAAATGCCAGTTGATCCCAAAAACACTGCTCGAACCGGGAATCGCCTAGTAAGTACCTCATGCCCAGCAGGAGGGCTTTCGACCACAAAATCAAAGAGGCAGTTTACAGCACCTATTTTTATTCAGATATTGAAACCTCACTTTTCACATCCAAAACCTTTTGTATCTTTGATGTTTCACGCCAGGTGGCGCACGTATCACAGTTCTCAGAACATTACCCACGCTTTACGATTTATTATTTAGCTTGAGGTTTCTTCGCGGAGTTTCCTTCGCAGTTTAAAAGCGATATAGATGTAAATATGTTTGTTGTTATGGTGTGTGTTGTTTTGAATAATTTTTATGGATGATTGTGAATACCTGAACGGAGGAATCACTAGATGTAAATTGTAATGAATGAATGTTCGAATCTCATGCTGGAGGTTGTGTGACTTTTTCAGTTCATAATTATGTCTTTCTGAGTTTATCTTAGACATCTGCATCGCTGACAACGGTGAAGGAAAACATCGTGAGAATATCTGGACTAATAGTTGGCATAAGTTTGTGCTCTATTGGAGGTAATTGCTGCAAGGCGTTCCAGTGCGAGGATAAACTAGTAAATAAAAAAATGAAATGGTCAAGGATTGCATAGCATAAGGCGATATTTGTCAAGATTTCATTAGCAGAGAAACTATTTTACTTATTACCTAATTCCAGGTTTCGTGACAATTATTTCAGTAATTTTATGTATTATTGGTTAGAGGTAACCTATTCCAGAATTATTTATCATGGGTCTGTCATTGGTAAGGTAACCTTAATTCACAGACCTTACACCAGCTTCTAACTTAAGACAACGCTAAATTAAATCACCCAAAAGTTACAAATGGTCCCAGTAATAAATCCAATCAAAACTTTTGAAAACTGGAACAGTCAATCACTGCTCACAAAACGAAAGACGGCCATTTGTGCATCAAATATAAAGAGTACCTATACCAACAGGTGCAAACAAAGTTGGAAATTTGGAATATAAATCTTGTGCTCTGTGATTTACAGTCCAACTTCGGGGCCACGGGTCCAACGCTCAATGCTTCCCCAGAATGTATGGCAGTTCCGACTTCTGTCTTTTTTATTGTTCCATGGGTAATTGGAAAGAGAACGTCCAAAGAAGAATTGTTGAGCATTATCCTTATTTGTGGATTTAGAAACTTCTGGTGGTATTGATTGGAGAGAAGAGGGGGTGGGAACAATGACTTGGGGGTGAACGATCGCTGCCTATAAAGTATAAATAGCTGGTGACGCTTCAGTGGTTCAGTGAGCACATTACTTCCCCCAATAAATTAATGTCGTCAATGTTGTTATATGGCGTATAAACACAATGTGACACTCTTTACGTGTATATATACATACTACTTATAACATCACCCCTATATATCCGGATGGCAGTGGTATTTCCATCAACTGAGTGATAGTGAAAAAGTCTGAGCTGCTACTTACTTCTAGATGGAAAACCCAAAAGATGTTTTATCCGACTCAGGGATCAAAGCGAGTAACTTTTGCACAACAGTAGCTCTAGTGACCAAACAACCAACGAGGTAAAGATATATTTGTTGCATAACTTTGTACATTAAGTTCTTATTAATAAAAATTATATGGCAACATAATAACAGCCGCATGGGTCGATCTTCAAGGTTAAGCAACGCTTGACGAAGTCGGTCCGTGGATGGGTGACCATTTCAATATACAGAGATTCGTCCGTGCCTCGGCAAGCACGTTAAGCCGTTGGTCCTGACTGTTATTTGAAGATCTTTGACAGCCGTTACGGGTAGTCAGAAGCTTGAGATCTGAAACCAGTCTTGCCAAGTGGTACCGTGTTACCCAGTTACTGGGTTGTGGAGGTCAGATAGGCAGCCGCTCCATGTAAAACACTGGAACTCAGATGAATCCAGTTAGACTGGAAGCCCACCCCAATATAGTTGGGAAAAGGCTAGGCAGGCAGACATTTTTAGTTTCAACAGTCTACCCAATTCGGATGTGCAATAGTATTTTAAGAAATTAGGTACTTACAAATATATTTTTTATCAAAAAACTCATGCAGATTATAACATACATATATCAATTTACTTTATTTTCAATTTATTTTTAAACATATTTCAATTTAATTGCTTAATTGCTGTTACTGATTGTACACACGAATAGCATTAATATAGGCACTTTTATAATTCATCATATTGTTAATAACCGGTAAATTAATGTGATATTTATATTGTTGCCGAATGTTTATTTTTGAATCTGATTTGAAAATAAAATATTGCATATTTTTTTAACAAATATATTTAATTCGAGTGTATAAATACCAGTCAGAGTCAGGAAGACATCTCTTAATGATACGGTACTATGCATGATATACATATACATGATATGATATATTGTCTTAAGACAATAGGTAGGTCCTATTAAGTTGAAAATCTATCAACTTGATATTCCAAATTTTATATTACCAAGTAGAAATTTTAATAATCCATGTAAAATGAGAAATAAGGGCAAGAAATTCAGAAATACCTCATAAAAAAAAAACAATCGACGTAAAAATATTTTAATCGTTCAGCTCCCAAGAAAAAAAGAAACTCAATCCTCACCAATAAATCTTTTACAAAGTTCAAAAAATAA
Organism: Orthosia incerta; assembly: GCA_948252205.1. Classification (NCBI taxonomy): domain Eukaryota; kingdom Metazoa; phylum Arthropoda; class Insecta; order Lepidoptera; family Noctuidae; genus Orthosia; species Orthosia incerta. The sequence continues at coordinate 27,383,063 of OX411755.1, read as the reverse complement.
TTTTAAAATTCTACCTGCTACAACGCTGATAAATAATAATTGATCAAATCAGCTTGAGGCACGTCACCTCGACTCAAACTCCGGTCATTACCTCGACCTCACCTAATGAATTTAGAGAACTATTAAATTCTCAATGATAGAATATTACAACTGAATTCATTTATTTCATTTTTTTCAGTTCAATGTGAAATGTTTAATTATTTTGATCGTCGAGGCTTAATTTCGGTTGAAGTAGCGTTGAAGTGACTACACTTCAACGCTAATTTTAATTTTAAAATGCTTACTTTTAACCGACTTCACAAATAAGGTGGTTCTCAATTAGACTGTATTTTTTTTAACGTGTTTCACCTCAAAACTTTTTACTATGTGAACCAATTTTGATGATTCTTTTTTATTTAAAAGCTGATGCTTCACATTTGGTCTCATTTAAATGTAATCAAGATCTGTCGAGAATTTTTTGAGTTATTCTTAATAATGCGTATTTAATTGACAACGAATACATTGATAATGTTCGCCATTATGTACCACAACTAAAAAGAGCAAAATAAAAAAAAATATTTTTACAAAAAAAAATACAACCGACTTCCAAATAAAAACACTCAAGGAAAAATATCTTCAATTTCGGCAGTCGGTAAGAAAAAACGAAGAAACGAGTACAGGAAATGGGACGACTTTCGAAATTGATAACTTCTAAGTCAAAGTCAAATATATTTATTTCAATTAGGCCAGTAAGCGGCTCTTTTGAACGTCATACATGTATGAATTAAAATTTACAAGAAGTAAGAGTTGATTCTACCGTGCGTTCGGAAAAGTAGCTTGTTATGGAGAAGAATGTTCAAGAAATTCCATACTTACTCTTTCACATTCTCTTTCTCATTCTTTTAAAAAAATTAGGTGATTTACAATATTTACATAAGTACATACATTAATAAATTCGTATATGTGAGGACGATGCATCCCAAAAATAGCACTACACACTATACTACGTACAGGGGGGTGACCACAAGCTCCCAGAGCGGCACCAATCCGAGATCGAATAAGAGACAGATGTATATGACTTGTATACATCCGTCACCCACCCGACCCCAAACCGACACCGCTCCAAGAGCTCATGGTCGGGGTAACCATGAGCTCTTGGAGCGGTGTCGGTTAAATTCTATTTCGAAAGTTGTAATTTTTTTTAATTTTCTAGTGTTTTTATTTGGAAGCCAGTTGTATTTTTTTGTAAAAAAGTTTTTCATTGTTTTAAGTAGAGCTCGTGCCTTAGTAACAATAGCCGCACGGGTCAATCTTCACGCTTGCCAAGGTCGTTTCATAGATGCGTGAGCATCCATTACATGCCGAAACTTTTTCGTGTCTTGTAAAGTACGTTATGTCGCTGGTCCCGGCTGTAATTGGTAGATTTAGACAGTCGGTAATACGGGTAGTAAAAAAGGCAGAGAATCTGATACTAGTTTTGCCATGAGGTATAGTGTGTCCACAACGATGTCATATAGGCAGTCGTTCCATGTAAAATACTGATAATCAGCTACATCTGGTTAGACTGGAAGCCGATCTAAACATGGCTGTAGGCAGATTGACACTTAGTCGAACTTCACTGAAAAAGAAAAGAAAAGAAAAAAAATTGTGACCCGCAGAGGAGACACGAGAAATAAGCAAAAAATTAAACAATAACTAAAATAAAACCCCGTTCGAGACCAAAAAGGCTCCTATCTCAGCATGTGCAGCGATATCTAAAAAGGAAGTAACGCTACGCTGATATTCTGTTAAGGCCCACTGTTAAGGCAATATATACGCCCCAATGTTAACGCAGTACTGGCCGTGCGCCCGCTCGATGCCAAAATATAAATATTGAACCTCCTTTTGAACAGTTTTGTTTGCAAAATATTATTTGATTTACATATGCTATATTAGTTATGAAGAAATTCCAGCCATCAATTTTTTTGTGTAAAAATATTTTTAAACATCCAAGTCGTTTTGGAGGCGAACAAATAGCATGTTGTCAATTATTTTTTTAAAGCAAAACTATTTGTTATACGAAAAAAACCATGTGTTCAAAATAACATACATGAAAAAATAATATATATATATATATATATAAGTATTTAAGCTGACATGGTCACAATCATTAGAATTAATATTAAATTTGTTTCAGGATACTTACCATGTATATTTTGTTTTTGTTGAGAGCTCGATATTTCGGCACCGTTACAAGCGCCATGATCACGAGACTAAAGTTTTTGCGGGTGGGTGATATTTACGAGCTGAAATATCTGTCTACCCTCTTCCTCATTCGTTTTTCCCGCATGAATATCGAGCTCTCAACAAAAAACAAAATATACATGGTAAATATCCCGAAACAAATATTAATTATATTTTTTTTTTAAACCTTTTAACCTAGCCAGGAGTATGCTTTAGAAAGTTACCGTTTTACGGCTCTAAAGCGGATTTAGGCCCTTAATGCCACGGACACACGAAAACGGAAAATACTGTGGATAATCAAATCTGCAGTTTATCAAGTCCTATGTGTCTCATTTAGATCAGGCGTTGTTTGTTACAGGGTACACTATTAAGTAAAGCTTCACCACAATGCTAATGTATTATTTCTAGATATTCTTATTCTTAAAAAAATCGCAGTTCGGTAAAATCTAATATTACATCAAACGGAAAATACATTGTATCTTAGTTATTGTGCGGAACAACTCAAGCTTAAAATAGGCTGCAAAATTACTGTTTTTCTTTTATCTCCAAAGAGTTCAACTGTAAAATATGTTGGCTGAAAATAAACTCTTTTTCATGCTATTTTTTTCTTTGTAAAGGACTTAACCCTTAGAAGCCTCCTCGCTAATGTGTTGAACAAACCAAAGTCTTCAGATAAAGCCTACCTCACACGTGCCATAACTCCAACACTTACAAAGCAACGCCACAAGAAACACATAAGTGGCACTTCTAACATTGCGTTCACACAAAAAGTACATTAAAACTGAGAAAGTGGCACAAAGAGCTTTAAAACAAAAAGATCGCGGACAAACACTAAATCTCGAGGTAAGTAGAGCGGTACCTGGTGAACTTAGCGAACTTTCACTGTTTGTAATGGCAGTTGGTGATGTAGGTGACAAATGTTTGGACCAGTATTGGTTTTGAATTTTTTGGGCGGTTAGGCTTTTTGGGTCGCTACAATTTTTACTGCTTTATTTGCTGCTTTTCAGTTGATTGCGTAAATAACAGAATTTTCAAAATCGAAGAATTGACTAATGAAGCCAAAAGAGTTTCTGTAGTTGCAGACGCGTTGTCGTTTCGTATTGAATCGTAATGTTCACGGTAGTTCGGGCAAAGTTTAGAGCCTGTAGAAACTTCGCTTTATAGAGGGTTATTAAGAGCTAGAACAAAATACAATAAGGCGGACAGTAGGATGCAATATTTTTCAACAACTCTTGACCGCTTATAAGAGGAACTTACAGAATACTTGGAAGAACACAAAAGGCAAGGTACTGAATCCTTGTCAGTACACGACAAACTTTTTTCATTAGAATCCAAGAAATAGATTAACTCTTTGAACAAAGTAAGTAGTAAACTAGCACTGAATTAGTAACCCACAGCACATTTACAGACCTATGTGCCTCTAGAATGGCAGCCAAAACTTAATAAGGCAATAACATAAACATTAGCGTTAGTACAGAACCAATTAGATGTCAAAATGCTACGACATCACGGCGAAGTACCTACTGGCACTTCATAGCAAGTCACAACTCCTAAAAAGACTTATGTGCCATTACCACTGTGTCCAAAACACAAAAGGTAGTAACAGCTAACACTTCACAGTAAGTCACAGCTCTTATAAAAACTAACTTGTCACTACCAATGTACCTAAAACATAAAAGGTAGTAACAGAAACATAAGCGTCTGTAAGGTAGAAGGGAATAATTAGAGGTCGAAATGTTACGACCTTACGGCAAGTACCTATTGGCACTTCACAGCAAGTCACAGCTCCTATAAAGACCTATGTGCCACTGTCCAAAACGTAAAAGGTAGTAACATAAACATAGGCGTCTGTAAGTTAGATGGGACCAAATTAGAGGTCTTAATGCTTCGACCTCAAGGCAACTAAAGGTCAAATGTAGTTGTGAAGTTACTTCGTTTAAATAATTTGATTCTGTTACTTAGATAGAGGGTTACCATGTTAAAGTAACTTTAGTAATATGGACTACTAGTGCCCTGTTTCAAAAAGCCTGGATAGTCACTAAGTTTAAATTGGGCAGAATTTGTATGAAATTCGCTATAACAGTACACGTTTACATGGCACGGCCGCTATCGCCGAGCGACACTGACGCGGCGACAGTGACGCTACGCTCGAATGTTAGTTCATTTATTTCCGTATCGTATGGCCGCTATCGCGGAGCGACACTGACGCGGCGCCACTGTCGCTGCGACAGTGACGCTGCACTCGAATGTTAGTTCATTCATTGCCGTACTGTTACCTAGTCTCTCTCTTTCGTCTCTCAGTATTTTTCTAACATATAAATGCACTACAGTAATGCATAGCTGTAACGTACTGTAGCAATAGTGTTGGTCGGACATTTTTTCCCGTGTAGCTTCCATCCGCCAAATGAACAATAAGCTAAGAACTTATATCCAATATTATGGTTTCCAATTACTTAATTTTGTACGTATAATAATTTCGCTGAACAACGAGACATCAAAATCTATTCGACGATAGCCATTGAGTACCTAGTAGCAAGGGAATTTCCGTGGAAGAACGGTCCAAGAATAATCGGTGCAAAATTTATGGCGACAGGTCGAATTTAGATCGGATATAGGTAGTGGAGACACGACCGTACAAGTAGAAGTACCTACTCTGCTAGGTCCGACTTTCATGAATTCAGTTTCAGTGCAAAGCTCAAGCGCTCACACAAATAACATTGTACCGTGCAATCTAGTGTTGATAGGTCTTGCAGTATATAGTGGTCACTACCTGAACTGAAATGAGTTTTTTGGAGCCCATATCACATCATCACATCATCAGCCTATTAATGTTCCCACTGCTGGGACACAGGCCTCCTCTCTGTGAGAGGGAATGGGCCGTAATCCACCACGCGGGCCCAGTGCGGGTTGGTAGATGTCGCATGTCTTCGAATTTTTGGTTCTAGGACATGCCGGTTTCCTCACGATGTTTTCCTTCACCGTTTTGAGAGCAGTGGTGATGAAATAATTTACACAAAGTAAATCGCTTGCCTGGGCTCGAACCCACGACCTACAACTTGTAAGTCGCGGCCGATACCGCTGGGCCACCACTGCTCTCTCCAAGGCCCATATATCCAAGGATAATCCAGTTTTAGCCCATAAATATAGACTAAAACCCAACAAACGGTCAGCAGCTTGCAAAATTTCAGTATCCGAAATACTAAAACGTAAAAACTTCAATACAGTCCGGCCGTAAATCTAGTTTGAAACCATTTTCGGTTAGTGTCAATACCCAGTTATCGTATATTGAGCATTTTATAGATGTTAAAGTATCTGACGACAGCTTTACAATGGGCGTAGATTTTATTTAGAGACGATCGATTTTGAGTGGCATTTCAAGTTTATGGATAGCCGTGATAAAATGAAGTTTTAAAGTCGTTCGATAGATACTTTATCGTTGTTCAGTACTTTGCTGATATATTGTTGTTTTATGTCTACGATGATTAGTGGATCGCAGATTTGTTCAGTGATATTAATATCACGAATTGATTTTATGATTATGTCTTTATATTTACTGTTTTATGCGTTCAATTTGGCATGCTTGACGAAGATTCCTCAGAGTATCGGCAAGTACGTTAAGACACCAATCTTGCAACTGTAGAATCAACTTTTACTACATGTAAATTTTAATTCATATATGTATGACGTTCAAAAGTGCCGCTTACTGGTCTTATTGCAAAAAATATATTTGACTTTGACTTTGAACATCGTGTTACCCAGTTGCTGTATTGTGGAGAGCAGATAAGCAGGTGCTCCATGAGAAATACTGGTACCCAGCTTAGTTAGACTGGAAACCGACATCTATATTATTAATAGTTGGGAAAAAGGCTGATTGATGCTTTATCAACTTTATGAAGTTTCTTGTGCGTTCTTCTCCATAACAAGCTACTTTTCCGAATGCACGGTAGAATTAATTTTTAACCGACTTTCGAAAAAGGAGGAGGTTCTATGTTCGACTTCTTGTATGTTTTTTCTTTTTTATGTATGTTCGCCGATATCTCCGTCAATTGTGGACTGATTTTGAAAATTATTTTTTTTTTGTTTGAAGGAGTATGTTCCGAAATTGGTCTCATTTTAATTTGGTGAAGATCTGATGAAGAACTTCGAATATATACAACAGAACTCTTCAATAAATAATGGCAAATCTCTCGGGACTGCTGCAATCTCATGCCTGTTTATTGTTTATATAATTTCATATTATAACATCACGACAGTACGCTCTTAAGGGGTAAGCAGATCTCTCATTTAATCGGTTTTGTTCAAGTTTCATGATATTTGGGTAATCTATTCTGGCGTTATAAGCAACTTACTTAACAACTTGCCTATTAGGTAGGTACAACTAAAAAGAAAAATAAAAAAACTTTTTTACAAAAAAATACTACCGACTTCCAAATAAGAATCGCAAAATCCATATCGCAAAAAAATGGTACCTACGAAAGACACTGACTTCCAAAAATAAAGTTATTTTTCACTTTGTAGTTTTCTTATTTGGAAGTCGGTAGTATTTTTTTGTAAAAAAGTTTTTTTTATTACTTGTAATTTTAATTTTTAACGTTCAAAAGTGCCGCTTAATGGCCCAATTGAAATAAATACCTTTGACTTTGACTTTAATTACAATAATTTAATAATAATATTTATAAATATGAAAGTTTGAATGGATGGATGGTTGTATGTTTTTTACACGTAATCACTGAACGGATCTAGATGAATTTATCACAGATATAGATTATAGTCTGGAATAGCACATAGGTTACTTTTCATCCCGGTACAATGTTCCCTTGGGATGATAAAACACTTATCGAGAAGCCGCGCGCCCACGCGGAAAAGCTGGTATATCATATTTGCTGCAGTTACAAAAGAGCTTACTAACGTCTCAGTGTTAATTACGCGGCCATAGGGAACCATTTTTAACTGACTTACCAAAAAAGAGAACGTTCTATGTTCGAATTTACGTTTGTTTTTTTTTGTGTATTTTCACCGATTTCAATGTCAATTGTCGACCGACTTTAAAATTATTTTGTTTTTTAGAAAGAATATGTTCCGAAATTGGTCTCATTTTAATTTGGTGAAGATCTGATGAAGAACGTCGGATGTATACAATAGCACTCTTTAATAAATGACGGCAAATCTGTCAGGATTGCTGCAATCGTATGACTGTTTATTGATTTCATAAAATAACATCACGCCAGTGCGCTCTAAAGGGGTACGCGGATGTGTACAGTACACCTTGGTACACTCTGATTTCACCGGTTATATTCAAGATTCATGGTATTCAGGTAATCTATTTTGGCATAATAGGTACCCTACTAAAGGCAAGTTGGCTTTTAGATACAATAAAAAAGTGAAAAATAAAAACAAAAAAACTACAAACTGAAAAATAACTTTCTTTTCGGAATCCGGTGTCCATAACGAAAAAAATTGGTTCGTACCAAAGACACCGACATACAAAAAGAAAGTTATTTTTCAGTTTGTAGTGCTTTTATTTGGAAGTCGGTAATATTTAAAAAAAAAAAACGTTTTTTTTATTTACCAGTGGATGATATAAACAGATTTATAAACTACTCCACCGAATATTATATTAATTAACTCGATAATTATACAAAAATGACTAATTACGTAATGGTGACAGCTGGCTTCATCTACAACATCCATCACCGCTTGCAGACGGCAAGTTATTAAAAGAAAGTGCGAAAAAACTGTGATGGATGGCATTGTGCTCCTGTGTAAATTAATCTGTATTATTGTCTGGGGGATTCGAGTTCGTTTTATTAACTTCAATAATAATGGCAATAATCATGAAAGATAATTGATCTGGCTCGCGAGGTTGTCGACATGTGGGATGTGAATACAGCAGTCATTGTGCCGATAGTTGTGACAGCCAATGGTATAATAGCCAAGAGCCTCGACGAACATCTGAGGAGGCTCTCGTTGGCAGCTGGATCAAGGGCTTGATCCAGAAAGCTGTACTCCTGGACACGGCTCGTATCGTTAAGAGGTTCCTCTCTAAGGAGCCCTGACCACCGATAGCTTTGACCCTGTTCCCGATACCGGTGGGCTACTATTTTTTTTTTTTTTTTTTTTTTGAATGATATTTAAAAATGTATAAATATGTAAATATAATAAATAAATGGAAGATAATATCCTGTAGTTTTCAATTTTATTCGATTTTAATTAGGTAAAAATGGTCAAAAGTTTTATGTAGGTACGTAAAAAAGAAACACGTGCTTCTTTTTTTTAATGTTTGTATAAGAGTTGTGTAACTATTTTCGTGTACACTATAATGTAACTCGTAACTCTTAACTGCGATAGCATGTCTTGTTATTATAAAATAAAAAGTGATACTGATAATATCTGTAAGTTTTACAATACAGTACAGACAGAGTAAAATGATTCGGTACACAGAACAGTTTACATTCTGAAAACACTGATAATGTTTATGAACAAGTCAAGAGAACAATAAACTTGAAATTTAAAAAAAAAACTGGCCAATTGCAAGTCGGACTCGCGCACGAAGGATTCCGTACCCAGGGTGGCGTCAACTATTTATAAAAAATCTTTTTGGAATTTTTCCTTTATTTTTGCTATAATACCTTACTTTTTGCAAAATTTCGTGATTCTAGGTCAACGGGAACTACCATGTAGTTTTCGACCTAAAACCTATAGGGTACTTCCGGTTGACCTAGAATTGTCAATTGTGGTTCAAAGTAAGGTCTAACAGCACATGTAATGGGATAATTCCGAAAAATAAAAAATGTAGAAAATTAAGGTTACATACTTATAAGTTTTCGCGAAAATCTAAATTTGCTCATATATTGTTTATCGTGTTGACTTAGGACCTTGATTTTTATACACCTAATAGGAACTATAAACCTTAGTATCGCGTATAAATTTCAACTTGCTAGGTCCATCCGTTCCTGTGAAAATCGGTGGTGACACACGGACAGACGGACAAGACAGTGATCTTATAAGGACTCCTTTTTTACCGTTTGAGGTAAGGATCCCTAAAAGTACAAAAACGAATTCTGACGGTGCCGAAAGCCGATGTAAAGTCAAAGAATGTCAGAATAATACAGTGTGATCATGTGGAAGGAATAAGTGGGAGGCGATTACTTAAGATCAATTAATAAACAGCTGAAATCTAAGGGATGGCCCTTGGCTCTTGGGAACACTCCAATTTTACGATATTGGTGATGCCCTTTTCATAAGGTCGGAGGGTACTTATAATTTGAGAAGCTATTAGGGAAAATGATTTTGAAAGAATGAGATTCGATGTTTTAAAAATAATGCGCATAATCACTACATATTATGAAACAAAGTCCCCCGCCGCGTCTGTCTGTCTGTTTGCGATCGAATCAAAAACTGCTGAACGGATTTTTATGCGGTTTTCGTCAATAGATAGCACTCTATCTATTGGTGAAAACCGCATGAAAATCCGTTCCGCATGAGAAAGGTTTAGGTAAAAATTATAATAAAGAAAAATTAAACACTTTTACCGCGGGCGAAGCCGCTGGCAGAAGCTAGTCTATACTAATATTATAAAGAGGAAGGATTTTTTCGTTTGTTTGTTTGTTTGTACCGAATAGGCTCCGAAACTACTAGACCGATTTGAAAAATTCTTTCACAAATATAAAAATTCATTATTCCTGAGTGACATAGGCTATTTTTTTATCCCGAAGATGGGTCCTGTGGGGTGGTCCACGGGAGCGAAGCCGCGGGCAACAGCTAGTATTCAATAAATCTGCCTAGCCTATTCCCAACTATGCTACGGTCGGTTTTCAGTTTAGATGATGCAGATGAATACCTGAATTTTACATGGAACGATTGTCTATGAGACGTCCAAAACCCAATAATTGGGTAACGCGGTACCTCTTGGCAAGACTGATGTCAGTTTTCCTGGCATCTCACTACCCATTACAACAATCAAAGACCCCGTTCTTGGACCGACTCTGGCAAGCGTTACTGAACCTTGAAGATCGTGTGGTGGTTATTACTGAAACACGAGCTTCTCATACACAATAAATACTTTGTAATTTCCCGTCAAGAAATATCTCTACACAAGCTTAAGGACCAGAAGACAACAAGAAAACTACAAAATCATCAACTATCCAATTAACACCAACTATTATTAATGGATTCAACAACAATGCCAACATAAATTTGCAACAAACTATGAACTAACGACACTGGAAACTTAGTTAATCAGTATCGGACACTACGGAGACCGCGGACACAAAGTTTCAGACACAAAAACATGGTCTCGACACTAAAGTTTTCGTGACTTTGGTTCAGAAGTAGTGGATAGGTTTAAATCAATGGATCTTTTGTAAAAGAATGTAAACTTTGGTATGAACTATGGACATTCAAAATCAAATTATTTTATTTTTATTTTACATAGGCCTACATGGCACTTATAAAACGTCGACAAAAGGTGCACGGTTCGGGTTAGTCGCTTCTTATGGAGAAGAACCGGCAATAAACTCCATGTTTACTCTTTTAGAAATGGTTTGGTTTTACAATTGATTTGCTTGATTAACTTTCTGTTGGTCAGGTTGTGAAACTGTACTCGTATTTCTTAGTCGGCTAAATGTTTACTTTGATATTCTTCTGTAACATTACACGTATTCTTCTTATTCTTCTGTCGCGTCTTTATCTCAGCGAAGAGCAGTGGTGGCCCAGTGGTATCAGCCGCGACTTACAAGTTGTAGGTCGTGGGTTCGAGCCCAGGCAGGCGATTTACTTTGTGTAAATTATTTCATCACCACTGCTCTCAAAACGGTGAAGGAAAACATCGTGAGGAAACCGGCATGTCCTAGAACCAAAAATTCGAAGACATGTGACATCCACCCACCCGCACTGGGCCCGCGTGGTGGATTACGGCCCATTCCCTCTCACAGAGAGGAGGCCTGTGTCCCAGCAGTGGGAACATTAATAGGCTGATGATGTGATGTGATTTGATGTCTTTATCTCATTTACGTCACCGTTCTTTATCCATTTTCTCCACTGTGATCGTACACGGATTCATAGACCGGAATTTTTACTTTGCATAATCAAGCTTGTGATGTGCTGAAAACAAACTCACTTTACTAAGTAATCGGTTTATTATAGTCAATCCTTACTTTAACTGCTAGGCAACTATAATTACTTCCGTCCTTAATGGTAATACTTTCCCAATTCATCTCAACTCCTTCATCATTTACCAAAGTGATACAGCACTCTGTAACTACAGCGTCTGCTCCAAACAAGTAAGAAACTGTTATAAACCACTCAATCGATTCCATCAATTACAGTTCATAGCTGGACATAGATTTCGCCTAAGCATACTTAGATATATCAACCAGTCCTGTGATCTTGTATCTAACCAGTGAAGCGCCGCAACCAGAACCAATAGTGTTATTCAGTAAAATGTAAGAGCTCTGCAGAATCATTCGGTCCCTTCTTTGTAGATCCTTATTTAAATCACATGGTGTCTTTAAGGGTACACTAGTCGACGGCACGAACTATTTTGTGCGCGGGGTTAAAATGCATTTTAATTCAACCGACAACACGTGCGGTAGAGATAGATGCTGTGATGAGCAGTAAGAAGCTAGTTCGCCTACCAATACACACTTTTGCAAATTTGTAGCGAAATGGATAATGATTTAGTACGAAACCGAGCGCGCGAAATTTTAACAGACCTTTGGCAGTCTAGATATCATGAAAAAACTACTAAATCTATCTGTTCAAAATAAAATTATATGCATTTTTGAACTACTAATCTATCCCTGTATGGAGGCCGTAATGCAATTTGCCGTCTTCTTATGGTATTTATTTGCGCCCAAAAATGCGTTAAAATGTGTGTCGAAATGTGGAACTTTCGACGCTCATAACTTTCAAATATTTTATTTTTTTACTTTTTCGCTTCCATACAGGGCTAGATAAAAACACAATTTGATATCACTTTTTATTTTGAACGTACATCGTCAAACAGTGGAATAATCTTTAGACTACGTTTGTATGGAAGAATTTTCGACCAGTGTAACCTTAATTACTGCTTTCTCATTTCCATATCCCCACTAAATTCACCAGGTAATCGGTTCATTATAGTAATTAATGAACCGATAACCTGGTGAAGTTAGGGTTAGGTCCGTACTTTAACTGCTGGGCAACTACTTCCGTCCTTCCTTAATAGCAATACTTTCCCAATTCATCTCAACTCTTACACCGTTTACCATAGTGATACAGCACTTTGTAACTACAGCATCTGCTCCAAACAAGTCAGGTACAGTTACAAACCGCCGCATGTTGGAATTACTACCTGCCGTCGTGTTACGTGACGCGAATATGTTAACACACTCACAAACGCATTTCGATTTAAATTTTGGGAGTTTGGAAACGTGACATACATTACTTTGCTAATCTTTTTGCTTTCTTTGTTTATTTTAAGCCAGTACGAACTGTCACAACGGAACCTTAATTTGTATTCATGTGGTTAGATTTAACATGTTCTTAAAATCAAGCGTCAGAACTCTGCATTCAGAACAGACTTTTAAGACGACGACTAACGCCAACGACCTTGAGGGAACAAAACGCGCACTCGTTTCACACCCGCGCGACCCAAAATTTAGTAGTTTTTTGTACTTTCCTTATTATTCTATGACTTTAAAAAAAACCTCAGATCAAAATGTAGATAATTAAATTGTCTTTGAGATGGTGTCGATTTCATTAAAATACGCCCAGCGGTTTTAGTGTGATTGTCATATTTTTGTCCGTTTTAGACATAACTTTAGAAATTAATTACACTATGTTATACGCATAAAATTCAAAATTTGCTCAGATCAAATTATTAAGAAAATAGTCTTATATAACATATATTTAAAAAAAAAAACACGACTAGCCATTTTGACGTGATTCTCATTTTAAAATCAGCTACTCAAGGGAATCGACGCCTTAAGGCAGTACCCTGACCAAAAAATCAGCATGAGATATGAGCATTCCTATTGGCCTAGTGACACTGGTGGTGCATGAATGTGTACAACTGTATTAATACGCACAGTAGTTAATACGCCCAGATTTTAGAATAAAATTTTTAGTCTTTTGAAAAAAATAAAACTTACAAAATGTTCGTTATCGAATTGTCTATCCCTTAGTGTTAGTACAAAAAATAATTAATAAATACTTTACGAGGAGATGCATGCTATCAATAATTATTTCTCATTTTTATGGTGTTGTTAACCTTTTAACAACACCATAAAAATGAGAAATAATTCACTTATAATCTCCTTAGATTAGAAGTGATACTTACACCTCTTTAAAAAAAAAGTGTACTACCATTTTAGAATCAACATTATGTAGTAATTTAATGTATATTTATTAATTAATATTTCTTTTTAAATAAAGAGTAGATAGCTCTTAAAAACTGCACAAAAACGACTAGCGCGGCGTTTTGCTCGGGGAGGCGCCTTAAGACGACGACTAACGCCAACGACCTTGAGGGAACAAAACGCGCACTCGTTTCACACCCGCGCGACCCAAAATTTAGTAGTTTTTTGTACTTTCCTTATTATTCTATGACTTTAAAAAAAAAGGCTCAGATCAAAATGTAGATGATTAAATTGTCTTTGAGATGGTGTCAATTTCATTAAAATACGCCCAGCGGTTTTGGTGTGATTGTCGAGTTTTTGTCCGTTTTAGACATAACTTTACAAATTAATTACCTACACTATGTTATACGAAGAAAACTGAAAATTTGCTCAGATCAAATTATTAAGAAAATAGTCTAATATAACATATATTTTTTTCAAAAAATTACGACTAGCCATTTAGACGTGATTCTCAATTTAAAATCAGCTACTCAAGGGAATCGGCGCCTTAAAGTGCTACTTTTATTCGCAGCTTCACTCACCAGGGCAATATCACTGCCACTATGCCGTTTCTGGGATGAAACGAAAACCAAATCAAATAATATGTTTGTTTGTCTACAGTTACAAGATACCTAGGTTTTACAAAATAGTATAGGAGATTTGCGTGCAGCCACAGTGGCATACAAATAATAATTTAATAACACAGCCAATGACATACAGCAATATTATAGCTTCTATCAATGAGAACAAAAACAAAGACAACAATTATTTATTTTAGGCCATTAAGCGTCACTTTTGAAACTTCAAAAAATTAAATTTAAAAGTAATGATAATTGATTCTACCACAGAACAAAAAAAACGCCTACTACCATCTGTTCTGTGGATTCTACCCTCCATTCGGAAGAGTAGCTTGTTATGGATAACAATCATAAATACATTAATTCATACACGTGAGGATGAGGTTTCGGATCAATTTATTCGATTACCTTTTACAAACATATTATACGCAAACACTTTTATCCGTTTATGGATGTTATGTAATATTTGGTATGTATAAGGCTTCATGTAATCTGTCAAGATAAAAAAAGTCTAAACAGTTTAATCAACAAATATATCGAACGAACTGCTTTAAAACTGATGACCTGATACCGTAAAACTGGATTAATGTCCTTTATCCTTAGCGAACACCACCCACATAAACGTAGTTTAATTAAGAACTTTATGTGCCAAATAAGACTGATAACCGTTGCGACTGCTGTGAGGAAACTGCGGTTCTTGCATCGACGGTAACGCTGCAAATGAGTTCCAGGCACACTGAAATCGAAAACTAGACAATTAATTTGTTTATTCAATGATTGTGCATTCGACTAACATTAATTGAAGAGGATATTTTTTAGAGACCATTTTAAATAAATAATTCTTTTTAAAACAAGCTTTTTAGGGTTCCGTACCCAAAGGGTAAAAACGGGACCCTATTACTAAGACTCCACGGTCCGCCTGTCTGTCTGTCTGTCACCAGGCTGTACCGTGATAGCTAGACAGTTGAAATTTTCACAGATGATGTATTTTTGTTGCCGTATACTAAAAATAGAATAAAATAAATATTTACGGCTCCCATATAACAAACGTGATTATTTTGCCGTTTTTTGCGATACTGGTATGGAACCCTTCGGCCGGATTTTGCCTTACCTTTAAGGTATGTATTATATTTTTTCAATACGCATCCAATGATCCCAAACACGATTAGGTTATCTTATCTCGTGGAGGAGTTGCCATGGCCACAATCCGACTCCATCATGAGATCAGCTCCATAGTACAATAAATTAGTTCAATGTTTAAAGTTACATTAGTACGCCAAGTTTCAGCTTAATCGACTGCCAAGAATTGCTTGGAAAAAGTATCGTTAGTTTCCAGATACACATAGAAAGCAAGATGATACAAGCCTGCAAAAACTCTCAAAGCAGCAGCATGGCAAAGTCTTAGTCCAACTCATGGACTTCAATTCTTCCCGGTATTCCAGCATCTCTAGCCCACAAACGCGTTCAAGTCATCGCCTCCAGCGTTTTCTTGGCCTCCCTTGTCGACGACGCCCGCTTTCAGGATTCCACTGCGAGTTGACTATGGCCGATCTGTCTTTGTGCAATCTGCGTATCTGGCCCACCCAATCGCACTTCAGTCTAACAGATTTATCATCATCATTTCAGCGAAAAGACGTCTACTGCTGGACATAGGCCTCCCCCAGGTGTCGCAAGACTGACCGATCCCGTGTGTCTCGCATCCAGCGCATTCCCGCAACCTTAACCCAGGTGGTTTCGGATGACGCAGGTGCTCTCGGGGCATGGTTGCTTCGGGAAGTACCTGTGTCGCATAAACAGGGAGCTGGACGCCCGGTGTCACCACTGCGTCGACTGCCGGGAGGACACGGCGCGGCATACGCTGGCAGAGTGTGCCGTTTGGGAAGAGCCACGCCGTGCTCTCATCATGTATGATGTAGGCAGTAACCTGTCACTGCCGGCCGTAGTCGAGTCCATGGTCGGCAGCAAGGAGTCCTGGGACGCGGTGGTATCCTTCTGCGAAACAGTCGTCTCGCAGAAGGAGGCTGCGGAGAGGGAGAGGGAGATTTCATCCGCTAACCCGATCCGCAGCAGACGCGCCGGGCGTCGGCGGAGGGCAGACAGCGCCCTCTTCCAGCCCCCCTAAATGCGTCCAGGTGCGACGGACTCGGGGACGTCCGTCGCCCCCCACACATCAAGACCCGAGGTGGAGGCGCGTAGTGTTCCATGCGCACTCCTCTTAGACGTCGCGGGGGGAGTTCAACACCTCACTCCCCCCAAACCCGAGGTCGTGGCCCGCAAAGGCGGGCCGGGGGTTGCGGAAGTATCGTTGTTCCCGCGACCCCCAGCGTAGCTGTGAGATGGAACACCGGGGTGGTTTTAGTCAGTACGAGCCTGATAGATCTCTGGCGGGGGACATCCAATGAGGACATTCCACCCCGAAAAAAAAAAAAAAATGTCGTCGTCGCTCCACCTAGAAGGAGGCCTTCCAACGCTGCATCTAGAACTTTTCGGCACCAACTGCCATCCATTCTGGCGAGCAATGTCAAGAGTGAATATGCTATTTCTGGGCAGGCGTGTCTCACCGTTGACCACATCATCGCTTATCAACAGGCGATATAGTGGTCAAGCGCCTAATGAATATATAAAAAAAAATTGCCCTGCCCGCTGCCACTTAAGTTTGTCAATTCTTCGGGCTATGTCGGTAACCTTGGTTCTCTAGCGGATGTCTGCATTTCTGACTTGATCACACAAGGAAACTCCGAGCATAGCCCTCTCCTCCCTTTGGGTGACTTTAAGCTTTCTGATGAGGCCCATTGTGAGCGACCACGTCTTTGTCCCGTAAGTAATCACCGGCAACACACACTGGTCAATATTACTTGTTTACATTTGCTTCTCGCTTCATACGCCTGCTTTGTATGTTCTAGTAATAGTAATAATTTATTTGGCAAAAAGTACAGAATTACAGGTGAAACTCTTAACAGACTTAGGATACAATTGGTAAAGGACAAAATACTCAATGTTAATATTCTCAATGTTATGTCACACCAATGACAACCCCACTTCAAGTCCAGACAATTACTGTCCATACCAGGTTGCCTGGAAGAGATCGCGGAATGCGATAAGGCCGCCCATTGTATTTGTATTAATTTTAAGTTTTGTGCTGGACGTAGCGTGATCACTGGCCCCGAGAAAAGAAGGGCGTAAACCTTCTGGCCATTGCCGCTGAACGCCCCGATCACACACGAATTAAGGTTCTTGGATGCCTGGCTGCATCAGCGACGTAAGGTTGCAAATCGACTCGAACGATTCAACAGTGTGTTGACTGTACTCATGTTACTTCCAGGTTCTGGGTTCCCTACTTCTGGATCAGCACTACTGGTGTCCAGGTCCCGAGGTTCAGCTCGACAGGATCGAAAAGGGGTGTCTTCATTGGGGTTGAAGTCGACGAATTAAATAAAACACTAAGTTATTCAGTACACGGCACGATTCTAGGGCTCTCAACAATTACTGAGACTCGATTCTATATAAGAATTACTTCTTATTTACTAAGACAAGTACAAGCGACTAGCTTTGGATGACTACAAATTCTATTTGGGACCGGGGTAGCTATATACTCTCGGACCGTGCCATTATTGAGAGCCCCGCAAATTCTCGCCGAAAATAGTTTTTATTATTGTAAAAAACCCTTATCAATATTTGGTAATAGGGTTACCGCACCCCTTCCACGGCGCTATCAATAGCTGGATTTCTTCGTACTGTAACACAGTAACGCCCCCTATCTCTGTATCTAATCCATATACCTAATTTCCAGGTATTGATAGCTTCCCTAGACTATTTCTATACAATAAAGGGACAATTTCCTTTATTTTCCGGTTAAAATCTTAATAGCTTTTAACCTAGCCTAAGGATATCTATAGGTTGGGTTGACCTGCTGGTGCCAATAGCAGGCTGTCTGTTGACGTCTAGAAAAAGCTTATTTTCGGGATTTTTCTATGGGATATCATCCCTTATGTACTGAGTCTATAAAATCCTAAGTCATTTCACCGACTTAATGATTTTCTACTTAGGCTAACCAGACAATCACCGCCTATTATGGGGATTCTGGTAGCCGATAGACCACACTTTACATTCCTAGTGTTTATATAAGTCTATCCAGGCTATATGCACGTAAGGTGCCTCGATAAGTGCAAAATCAATAGCTGGTCACTTTCTTTGCGCCCAGCTATCGGGAAAACTATTTACAAAAACCTAATAAACTTGGGACGACACGATAGCGCGTTTATCGGGCCATCGGGAGGTCCCCAAAAATTCCTTATTTTCGGAATTCCCAGGGGTGTATAGTCCCGGGGAATGCCAAAAACGGACAAAAAATTACATTTCCAGAAACCTATTTTCTGGAAATGTACTTAAACTACTTGAGCGATTTTCGCTCCAAAGTGATGACTTGGTAGCTAGTCCAGCAAGCCATCCGAAAGTACTTACACCATAAGTACATCTATTCCCTTCATGGAGTTATTCCACCTGAAGGGTCTACAAATTTCAACGTTTTACGTTGTTTACATTTTTCATGACTGTTCATCTCGCTGACTATCCAAGCGATTCTTCCCATCTAGAAACCGCCTGGAAGCCCTTTTGGCAAGCTTTCCAATGGTAGTACTTTTATCAGTACACCTATATGTTTTCTAGGTACTTAGGGCACCTAAAACCGTAAGCATTTGCCGAAAACCAGATAAACAGCATGTTCCTACTTTATACCGACTTGATATCTCAAGTAAATGGGCTTTATATAAAAGACTACGCTAACTATGAGGTGTATATAGGTTTCCCGTCTCGGTCTAGGTCCCCTATATACCCTAAAATGACCTAAAACCATATATTTGGTGTTTTGAGCTATCAAGTCAATATTCATATTTATATAGCGGAAACTACGTGGTTTTCGCATAGTTTCATCATTATGTACTGATTTCATGTCTAGTACATAGGATAAGCCCTTAAAAACATGATTTTAATTACTATAATTTGTTTCCAAAGCTTCAAAACTATAAATATCACGTGGAGCCACCTCGCGGCTCATTCGGAACTAATCCGTCGTCGAGCAATGACGTATCGTACGACAGGAATTTACGTTTTTCACTATGATAACTCTTATCAGTATGCTTTCTAATGCTTTTACTCCATTAAGGGTGAACTATTGAACCCTATAACATACTGACAAATACTAAAAACATTATACTACTATCTCAAAAAATGCAGGTAAAATTTTAGTATAAATACAGACGTGCCTCTAAAAATTATTTTAGTATTAGATGGCGCGCCGTGGTAAGCAGACATGTCTACACATACATACTTTAAACTTCTATGAACCATTTAGTATGGTTGATGACGCTTCGTCGCGAACAAGTTTCTTTGTATAATTGTTTTATTATGGTGTACAATAAAGCATATAATAAATAAATAATACTCGATCAATGACCCGCTATGCTAGGCAATTCCTGTGTAACAGGGCCATCTATCCGTCCATTACATTAGCGATAAAATAGACAAATTAGTAATGCGTATTAAATAGTTACAGAAAATATAAAAACTTTGCAATAAAATAATGTATTTAACATAGTACAGTTTCGGGATTTGGAAAGGGGGGAAAAAGGGAACGTGAATGCCTGTCGTGTGTGTTGTGTATGTGAGTTGTATGTATGTGTTGTGTATGAATGTGAGTGTAGTCTAGAATCAACAGATAAGTCATTAATATGGATCAGGCCTTAATTTCCATGACACAATATTCTGCTTACCCCCGTAAAGTAGTCGACTCATCTGAAACACAATTTATTTCATTCAAATGCAATGACAAAGGAAATTAATTTAGCTGATGTTTGTAAAGTCTTCACGTTCGTCAACTGCCCCTTTTGAATAAACAATCGGCATAGACCAGGAGACTGAGTGCTTGGAATTTATGCAGTCTTTTGATCCTTCTTCTTAGTTAATATTAATGTAAAATACTATGTTCCAATGTTTGTTAATCAACCGTGCCTCAGTGATAAAACGGCTGAGTATCGATGGAACTTAGCACACGGATAGACCATGACCTGGATACAAATAAAATTACTTATAAAGACGATAGTAAGTTACCGTGGGACTTTTATGCAGGTGAAGCTGCTTGCAAAACTGTATATTAGAAGTGAGGTAGAATTTCAGAGAATATGTAAAAAAATGTTTTTACAAAAACTTATTCTCGACTATAAAAACGGCCAGAGGTGTTTTTTCTCATGAACCAATACAATATCAAATAAATAAGATTTTTTTATATTTTAGCTTCAAAAGTAGCAAAATATTTCTATTATGTAAGAAAGTTGTTCATCAAGAAACTCATAAGGAAAAACCGGACCCTAGCTCTTAGACTAAAATGATTTATTTATCGTGCACAGTGGTCATTGTGACGTTAATATTGTATTATTGGCGTCACAGTTATTCACATAAACTGTTGATACACAACAGTTAAGAGAGGTCAAGAGTGCTTAAGTAAACAATCTAGTATTTACAAAGCTAGTTCTATGAGTCAGCGTTCTGAAAGATTTATTGATTTATATCACTTACGAAAAGGTTCGAATAATAGCACGTTTACGTCATCATCATCGGTCATCGTACACGGCGACCGCTTTCGGTTGTACCGGATCGGTAAACCGAATTGGGCTGTTTACATTAAGTCGGTCACCGAACACAGCGACCGTATTCGTTTAAGTTGTCGCTTTACCGGTTTCGGCAGCGCATTCAGCAGAACTGTGTACACTCGTGTTGTAAGCAAGCAAACAATTTAAGCCGTGTTCGGTCACCGAAAACAGTCTGCGGCCGAAAACGGCTAACCGAAAACCTGTTTACACTAGTCGGTGACCGAATACGGGCTGCAAAATGTATCAGTCCAAGCGACCTAATGTATATGAGCCATTACTATTATAGGACAAGCGGGTGACAGTTGTCAACAAGAGGCTCTAGATACATGACATTCCACCAACGAATGCGACGCGATAGCGATGGTTCAAATGTCAAAAATGAATAGAACTGCAAATATCTATCGAAACGATCTCTACACTCTATCGAGAAATATCTAAGCTTGAAGAAATTGTAGGGTGAAATGATGAAGTGTAAGGCATATTTTTACGCTTATTCTAAGAGCTCTATTTAAGACTGAAACGAGTCAGTAATAACCGTAAAATATTGATATATTTATCAGTAGATCATAAAAAGGCAACATGACGATATCTTCTTGAGCTAGGATAACCGAAAAGTATACGATGGACATGGCCTATACATATATTTACAGCAGCGGGGTAATTTTGTACCTTAAACACTTTCTGGTGACGCCTGGGGGAGGCCTATGTCCAGCAGTGGACGTCTTTCGGCTGAAATGATGATGATGATGATAAAACACTTTCTGTTAAAATTCGAAGAACTTTCAAGGAACTCCCTAATTCATTCAAATCAAAAATGAATACACCGAATCATCTGTTTAAAAAATTAAAAAAACTTACTACCGCATTATATTTTGTTGAATCACATCACACATCACATCATCAGCCTATTAATGTTCCCACTGCTGGGACACAGGCCTCCTCTCTGGGAGAGAGAATGGGCCGTAATCCACCACGCGGGCCCATTGCGGGTTGGTGGATGTCACATGTCTTCGAATTTTTGGTTCTAGGACATGTCGGTTTCCTCACGATGTTTTCCTTCACCGTTTTGTTGAATGTTGAAATGCTTTGCTTTAGATTGTGTTTTATTCAGTATCACTCGAAAAATACATTTGAAAATAGCCTATTCCAATACAATTACCTAGAGTTGATCCATAATAACGCAAAAAAATACAAGTAATTAAAACTTTCTTTTAAGAAACAGATAGTGAGGTAGTCTTTAGCGATAAGCTAACAATTGAACACCCCATAACCATAACACTAAGAATTTTAGCCAAGAGAATAGTCAGTAAAAGAAAATAGCCACCGATAAGCCCCTATCTTTCTTTATCATTCTCACAATTACCTATCTGAAAAAACTGGAATGTGCTAATTACCTTATCGTAAAACCAAATACCGGTAATAAGGGAAATCGTGCTTATCAAATAGCGAAGGTATCTTGGTTTCCCATCCACGCTCCAACTTTGGCATCCTTGAAAATATTTATTTAAAACTTCATGCTTCAACAAAGGTACAGTGGCCGACTTAGTGCCTTAGGCATTATCTACTATATAGTGCGCGCGGAACTAGTTGGCTACGCCTTAGATATGTGAGCGGTGGGACGGAGAGGTGGGGGCGCCAGTAAAACCCGAGATGACCCATTGACAATGGGTGTGATGGCCCATTGACTCATTGACATTGTCATTGTCCATTGTCCTAACCCGCCCCCTCATCCCTGTCGCCACCTAAGGCGCGGCCAACTAGTTGCGCGCACACTATAGTCAAGCAGGTGAAGAGACCACATGGCGGGTGCATTGTTTAAATTGTGGAAAGCAAAAAAAAGGTGGGACAGTTAGGTAGGAAGAAAAGCGTAGTTATAGCGCGCAAACATCTTCTCTGGCGAATGGGCAACCATTTAAGCTCAGACCTGGTAGCTCCAGTTGAGAGCAGTGGTGGCCCAGTAGTAACGGCCCCGACTTACGTTTCGTAGTTCGTGGGTTCGAACCCAGGCAGGCGCTTTACTTTGTGTAAATTATTTCATCACCACTGCTCTAAAAACGGTGAAGGAAAACATCCTAGAACCAAAAAATCGAAGACATGTGACATCCACCAACCCGCACTGGGCCCGCGAGGCAAATCAAGGCCCATTACCTCTCTCACAGAGAGGATGCCTGTGTGCCAGCAGTGGGGACATTAAAAAAGGTTGATGATGATGATATTGGTAGCTCGACACATGGTCATATTTCATCAGGGTATTATTACGTCACGATCTTCTAAGTTAGTATCTTTCTAAAATCCAATATGTCATAATATAAACGACTACTGTAAAATAGTTCATTGGAGAAATAAAACTAGTTTGACGTTCTCGCTGAGTGGTCCCACTTCTGATGCAAATGTTGTGCGGCAATGTTTCCACGTGTTAGAGTTACGCTCGGTGACATTTCATTTCCTGTGTGTATGAGTGGATGCTGAATGTTGCAATTTATGCTTTAGGTACTAAGTAGGAATGTGAACGAGTATTGATAGGTTTGGTTACTATTTTTTTTAAATTATATTTTTCAAAAGCTTTATTTTGGACATCGCTGTTAGCGGTGAAGGAAAACATCGTAAGCAAATCTGAACTTATAGTTTTTTTTTTTTCAAAAAAGACGTTGCCCCACACTAGGAATTTCTCCTGTATCGCGGGTGCGTTTACAAACATATAAACTCACATACACAAACACCCAGAGCCGGAACAACTATCTGTAGGTCATACAAATATTTGTTCCGTACGGGAATCGAACCCGCGACACGCAGCGCAGCAGTCAATTGCTTAACCACTACGCCAACCGTGCGCCCAAAAAGATTATTAAGGCGATTGAAATTGCCAGCCCGCATTGAGCAAGCATGGAGAATAATGCTTATGCCTTCTCTGTATAAGAAGAGACCTTTGCTCTGCAGTGGAACAGTAATATTTGGGCTGATATATTAAATGATGTTATTGTTTCTGATTAATGAGATACATGGATTTTCAAGCCTTTGTCCGTGACTTCATCATCATCATCATTTCAGACGAAATACGTCCACTGCTGGACATAGGCCTCCCCCAAGCGTCACTTCACTGATCGGACCTGTGCGTTTCGCATCAAAATCAAAATATTTTTATTTTATTTTATAGTATTTTTAGTCGTTTCCTATGGAGAAGAACCGGCAAGACTCCATGGTTACTCTTTTAAAAATGGATTGGTTTAGCAATATTTCCAAGTTACAGCATTAGTACTTGGATATGGGGGACAACGTAGGTCCGACAATAAGTCGTAAGAAATTAAAAAAACATAAAAATAAGTAAAACGAAATAAAATGTTAACAAATTTTAACAATCATCTAGAAATCTAGAAGGACTACATCCACCGGACTCCCGCAGCCTTGACCAAACGTCATCTCTTCGGTGGCTTATTCTACAAAATATTAAAGTTTTACAAACATACATACATAAACTCACGCCTTTTTCCCATGGGGGTAGGCAGAAACTACAGAACGTCACCTGCAGCTAAGATCCTTACATACTTCTTTTGCTTCACTCACGTTCATACCTCTAGTCATACACGCACGTAAACTTCCATTTGAAGATTTTTGGTATAAAAAGTAGTTCATGAGGAACTCCGGTTAGCTACCTATCAGTATTTTTTTTTTAATCGAATCAGTATTTCTATAGATACTACCTCCTTTAAAATAATAATAGTTTGTTAGTTTGGATTTAGAATATGCTCGACTAGTTTCGAGCTCTAGCAAAAACCTAAATCACAAGTTTATCACACGGCAAAGTCACGACTAGAACAGACTTGCTTCCTCGTTTTATTTTTGAGATAAACACTGAATAAGTGCTCTTGAAAAATCTAAGGAACAGAATGTTACGTAAGAGTAGCTATGAACTAGCACTCAAAAGAGAAAATCGGTGAATGCTGCACAGACAAGAGTACTCAAATTGGAGAAGAATTCAATTTCTTTAGAAATCTATTGTAACGTTACGCTTTCCAAAATATACGGCAATTTGGATACAACAACAAAAAGAAAATTCACCTCGTCCTTTACCAACAGCTACCGAAAGTCACACATAAATTGTGCCTCCCCACACGACATAAATAAAAATTAATATTTTCAGGTCGTAAACATAAGAGGCTTTTACATAAAGATATGGCGTAACACTCCGACGAGACTTATTTTTGGGCCTTCACCGCCAAATAGCGGGTGACCTTGAAGACGATCTTTGATTGATTTAGGTCTGTTACGAGGGCGACAGATACAGATTTATATTTGGCTCCGTGCTGAAGTAAGAGGAATCGGAGTTTTGGGATAAATCTTTTAAGTGAAGCCAGATATTCTTGCTTGTTTTTGTCAGGTTTGTTAGGTATGTTTTTAAACTTCCAATCAGCTCAAGTGTTTATTCAAACAAATCATCATCATCATCATCACCTGTAAAAGGAAATCCGGTGGGGTGTAACAGACGTATATTTATGAAACAAGACTGCGTGGTAGTGAAGAATGTTGAGCAGGGGAAAATATGAGAAGAAGCATCAATGTGGATAGCAATCGAGAAGGAGAAAATGTCAGATTTAGTGATGAAACAAATGATGTTGTTAGTAATGAAGGTGATATAAATGAAAACGAAGCAAGTGAAGTTGGAAGAAAAAATGAAGAAAGCAGTAACTACGAAGAAGAAAGGATAAATATTGAAAGTAATAATGATAATTTTGGAAGGCGTTTTAGTTTTGATTACACTATACAAACAGATGAAGGAAATGAAGAAGTTTTTGATGTTGAAGAAGTTGAGGAAAATGAGAGTCGAGCCGTGGAAAATGTTGAAAATCGAGTTTTCACCTGCATAGCGTAAAGTTGATTTCTATAAAGCATTATGTTAGATTACCACGCAGAGTCTTGTTTCATAAATATACGTGTGCTACAGCCCACCGGATTTCCTTTTACAAAACCTTAGGAGAGGGTTTAAGTTTATTTACCAAATAATTTACTACAAGTTTATTTACCAACTTACCACAGTGTCTCAAGACGAAAGTCTATGACCAGTGTGTGTTGCCAGTGATGACATATGGCTCTGAGACGTGGTCGCTTACAATGGGCCTTATCAGGAAGCTTGCAGTCACTCAAAGGGCAATGGAGAGGGCTATGCTCGGAGTTTCCTTGCGTGATCGAATCAGAAATGTGGAGATCCGCAAGAGAACCAGGGTTACCGACATAGCCCGAAGAATTGCCAAACTAAAGTGGCAGTGGGCAGGGCACATTGCTCGAAGAACGGATGGCCGATGGGGTCGAAAAGTTCTGGAATGGCGACCGCGAACCGGAAGACGATACGTTGGAAGGCCTCCCACCAGGTGGACCGATGACCTGGTTAAGGTTGCGGGAAAGCGCTGGATGCGAGACGCACGGAATCGGTCAATGTGGCGACGCCTGGGGGAGGCCTATGTCCAGCAGTGGACGTCTTTCGGCTGAAATGATGATGATGATGATGATGACCAAACAATTTCATATCCTTCAAAGAAACCCTAAGCATAGCTCATAAATGGTAAGTGTAAACAAGATACTGTTTTCTTCTTACTGTTATTATTTTTTCACCTTCTTTGCACGACAGATTTTAAATTTTGCAGGCAGAATTTTCTTGTGTTGGACTACAAGAACATTCAATCATCGAACGATTCATAATTCATATTTTCAATATTTGAGGCAGGCTTCAAAGATTGGATTTAGCGCTAAATAAAACGGGCCATTAATAATACGAGCTCTAATCCATCCATCTGTCATAATCCGTTAATCCATCTTCCACTACTGGAAACAGTTCCCAGAAACAAAACAAAGAAACAACAATACAATATCATCCTAATCCTGTCCACTTCATACACTGTATATGAAAGAAATCCCGCTAACAAAAAAAAAACTAACGCAATAACGAACAATCTCTCACAAACGAAGCACGTAGATGACAGACAGACATAATTATTATAATATTGTTAATGGTGGCTGTACGTGACGTCACATGCTGGTAAGTTAGTTAGCTGCCAGGTTGGGAGGGCTTTTTTTGTGCTAGAATTGAATAATGAATGGAACTAGGTGTTGTGGCAACGCTTGTGAGAGGAATTTGTCCAGAAGTGGTATTTTTTCGGCTGAAATGATGATAAAAGTAGTTGTATTTTATGGAATTACCCTTGTATTTGTATGATCATATTTCTAACCTGTTCTCTCTAGTTTGTCTGTATTATTGTGTTTACCTTATCTCATGATCCGCGTCTAGCAATATTATTGCATGTAATATATAATTTTATTATAATTACATTAATGCAATCGATTTTATTTTAACTTTTAGTGTAGCAGAAAACTTATAAACGTAGAGAAAAGCAATATTATTATTATTTAATTCATTTATTTATTATATTTACATATTTCTAAATTTTTGAATATCATTCTATAAAAAATAAAATTAAAAAAACATTTAAAAATACAAAAAGTAGCCCACCGGTATCGGGAACAGGGTCCAAGCTACCGGTGGTCAGAGCTCCTGAGAGAGGAACCTTCTAACCATACGAGCCGTGTCCAGGAGTACCGCTTTCTGGATCAAGCCCTTATACCAGCTGCCGAACGAGAGCCTCCTCAGATGTTCGTCGAGCCTCTTGGCTATTATACCATTGGCCGTCACGACTATCGGCACAATGACTGCTGTATTCACATCCCACATGTCGATAACCTCGCGAGCCAGATCAAGATACTTACTTTTCTTATCTCTCTCCGCCTTCACGAGGTTCTCGTCATGGATGAATCTATTGTCAATGATTAATAATGACTATTAATTATTTATTTTATTATTATTTTCAGCCTGTATTGTCTCACTGCTGGGCAAAGGCCACCTTTTTCTCTTTCTATTTTTATTTATTTTTTAAAGCATTATGCAGCATTTTATTTATGTTGTCATCTGGGGTAACTGTTCTTTTTTTCTGAGACATTATTTTCTGTTGAGATATTTAACAGAAAATAATGGCTCAGACAAAAAGACTCACCGGGTCTCAAATATACCCACGATCTAGTGTTTGTATTCACATACTTGCTTAGACTGCATGAAATATAGACACAACTTGAAAATATACAATGATACTAAAATAGTCTTCTCGGCATCAAATAAAGGGCTGCCTTTTCAAAGTATGTGACAAATTGTGACAAGAGTTGGGACTAGCTGTTTCGTTACTGACGTTTCTCGACGAATAAAGAATGAGTTATGTGACATATCTGTATGAAGTGGGCTTGTGAAATATTTATTTTTCTATGATATAGTGCTTCAGTAGCGGCGTGAATATTTGTGCGGTGTTTAAGAAGCCTTTTTGGAGCTGTGAGAGTGAATATTGCGAGCTGAGATTTGATGCCTTTTTCTTTGAGAGTATAACGCTATTTTTAACTGATAAAAGAGTTCATGGAGCGAAACAAACGATGAACGCTGGGAGAGGCCTATGCCCATTGTCCAATAGTGTTATAGAACAGTTAATAGAAATAGAATTAGGCTCCCCTTGAAAAGGGGAAGCCCATTTCTTCGCCCATTAGGCCTAAGTGTGATGAGTTTATTTATTTATTTATTCATTTACACATACAATTGTTTTTAAAGGTGGAACCCAAGGTAACAAAAGTAAGATAGCCAGCCTAACTCCACCCAGAAGTACAAAAGCTTCACAAGCTTCGCGGAGCGACCTCACTGTTTCGAGGACACAACAGTAAAACAAAAAATAAAAAAAACCGGCCAAGTGCGAGTCGGACTCGCGCACGAAGGGTTCCGTACCATTATCGCAAAAAACGGCAAAAAAATCACGTTTGTTGTATGGGAGCCCCTCTTAAATATTAATTTTATTCTGTTTTTAGTATTTGTAATTGTAGCGGCAAAAGAAATACATCATCTGTGAAAATTTCAACTGTCTAGCTATCACGGTTCATGAGATACAGCCTGGTTACAGACGGACAGACAGACAGACAGACAGACGGATCGTGGAGTCTTAGTAATAGGGTCCCATTTTTACCCTTTGGGTACGGAACCCTAAAAAGGAAATTGCATATTGATTAGACAAGGATCTAACGACAAAACTATAGTTGTCTAGGTTGTTGATAATGTCGGATGACCAACGTTAAATGACGATAAACACAGGTAAAACCCTTTTCCTAACACGCTAATGTTAATATATTTACGGCATTTGTAATACCTTTGGGTTTTCGGTGATAAGTAGGGTGCAGCCTTTGTTTTGACACATGTGATTAATTTGATGTTTTATAAGGATTTTAAGGGTTTCTGGGTTAAAGTGTGATTAAAGACGCTTCCACATTATGATTTTTTTGAGATTTTATTAGATTTGCGAGCTTTATTTAAAGGACATCGTTACACAGTTACTGGGTTGTGGATGTCAGATAGACAGTCGCTCTATGTGAAACACTGGCAGTGGTGTATCATCCCATACAAAGAAACCGTGCCGATGAACTGTACTGTTTATACTGATTATTTTTTGTAAATCGATCGCGTTCGGTTCCGTTACACGGATATAGATGGTGATCTATCTATCGCCGTAGAACGGAACCGAACGCGATCGATTTACAAAAAATAATCGGTATAATCAAATGAAAAACGCTAGTTACGATGAGGCACCTGTATGACTTAAGATCCTATGGCCCCTAGCTGGGGCAGAGGGCGTCCATCGAGACCGGTCTTGAGCTTCGCGCTTCACCTCGCTCCACGTCATTCCAATACTCGTCGCTTCAGCCAAAACGGTGCGTCGCCAGGTTTGACGGGGACAGCCTCGCTTCCATTTTCCTTGAGGATTCCAACCCAAGGCCTGTTTAGGAATGTGATTGGAATCCCTCCGGAGCGTGTGACCAATCCAACATTTACGCCGCCGCTTGATCTGGCGGTCGATCGGGGTCTCGTGGCATCTATCCAACAGCTCTACATTAGAGATGATCTCGGGCCAGTAAATTCCGAGGATGCGACGAAGACTTCGGTTGACGAAGACCTGGATTTGGCGTGAGATGTCTTTTGTTACCTTCCACGTTTCGCACCCGTAGAGCAGCACGGATTTGACACATTGGACCCGAAGATTTTGAGTTTAACCCTTCAGGTCAGTTGCCGTGATTGCCACACAGGTCCCAGCTGTGCGAAGGTAGCTCGCGCTTTGGCGATCCGTGAAGTGATATCCTCATCAGTTCCTCCAGTCTCTGACATGATGCTCCCGAGATACGTGAATTTGTGGACGCGTTCCACAACCTCAGAGCCGATTAATATCGGCGAAGAATTCCTCACACCTGTACGCATCTCCTGGGTCTTCCGGATGTTAATTTTGAGCCCAGTTTTAGCCGCCTCCTGGCGCAGGTCATTCAGTTTCGCTTGCATGTCAGCGTGTGTATGACTCAGCAGGCATAGATCATCTGCATAGTCCAGGTCCTCCAAGACGTTGATCAATCCCCACTCTATCCCGCGACGTCTGCTATCGTGAATGCGCAGCATGATTCCGTTTAGGACGATTATAAAAAGGAGGGGCGAAAGAAGACATCCCTGGCGGACACCTGCGTGCACTGCGATGTCCTCCGAAATGAGGCCTTCGTGAGTCACCTTACAGGAATATTTCCTGTAAATGCTCTCCAATAGGCGGACTATTTTTGGCGGCACTCCAAAATCCAACAGGCGGGACCAGATGCTGGAGCACTTCAACGCATCAAAGGCCTTTTCAAAGTCGACAAAAGTAAGATAGATTTCCCTTTGCCATTCTGCTGTCTGCTCCAGAATGATACGAAGAGTGTTGATCTGGTCCGTGCATGAGCGGCTCGAACGGAAACCCGGCTGCTCCCCGCGCAGAAGAGGCTCAACGGTCTTCGACAGCCTATCAAGCATTATCTTACAGAAGACCTTAGAGGGAGTCGACAACAACGAAATGCCTCACCAGTTATCGCAACTACTGAGATCACCTTTCTTGGGCACGGTAATTAAAAGTCCCTTGTTCCAGACATCCGGGAGTTCTTCAGCGGTCCATATCCTTTCAATTAATGGCGTCAGCACGTCGACGGCGGAGGCTAAGTCGGCTTGTAACATTTCCGCAGTTACCAGGTCGAGTCCAGGTGCTTTGCCTGTCTTCAGAGAGAGGATCACTTCAGTCACTTCAGAGGCTGACGGTGGTTCCGTATCGATGTCGAGAGGTCAAGTTGGTGTAGAACAAGGCATCTGTATGCTAGTATTATATGATCTGTGACACTAGTAAATTTTCCGCCAGATTAAAAAAGATTATTGATCCGACTTCTCAACATGAGTTTTTGTTTATGGAGATATTTTGATAATTTTGGTCTCAAATGAAAAGTATAGGCGTAGAACTATTTTATCCGTTGAACACGGTCCGCGCATTTAAGAGAAATAAAGTCATTACTGACTGCCAAGTGAAAGGGTTGGACGACCCTTACCGCGATACGTTTATTTGATCGTGATAGCGACACAGTCTTTACAATTTTTCGTATCGTTTTGAAATATTGGAATACTTTGGTAGAAAGTTGTTACCTGGCGGTGACTTCAGCCAGCTGCATCTGGTGAGACTGGAAACCGATCCCAACGTAGTTGGGAAAAGGCCAGGCAAATTGATTGAATTGAAAGACCTCGTCACTTACAGAAAAATTGAGGTTTCCATGTTAAGAATTTTTCCACAAAACAATTTTCGCTTTTGATTTTGACGCTGTCTAAATTAATTTGATTTGTAAATCTTTCTATTTCAGAGTCAACCAGTTAATAAGTTTAATTGGCGTCAAATCAATCGCTAAAATTGTAGGTCGGTGGTTAAATGAGAGTCTATTTACAGACCCACTTGTATTTTAATTTGTAAATTGCAATGAATTAATTATTTTCGTGGGATTATTGTTAATTTAATTGGTACTAACTAAAAGCTTTACTTGTTTGATTGTATGTTTCTAAAATGCACTGACCTTGTGTGCTGTCTATTATAAAACAGCACATGTACATAGGTATAATATGCTTATTATTGTATGACCTTAATATACTTAGATAGAAATAAAACCTAACCTAAAAATAAATAGTAGCAGTAACAATACTCCATTTATTTCTTCAAACTGCTTTTGTAATCTATACTTCTATACTAAAATTATAAAGAGGAAATATTTTTTTGTTTGTTTGTACCGAATAGGCTCCGAAACTACTGGACCGATTTAAAAAATTCTTTCACCATTAGAAAGCTACATTATTCCTGAGTGACATAGGCTATTTTTTAAGCCCGAAAATGGGTCCTGTGGGGTGGTCCACGGGAGCGAAGCCGCAGGCAACAGCTAGTAATTTATAAAAGAAGCTAGCCGAAGAAGGAAAATTTAATTGCACCATTAATTCACATCAACAGCATCATTAACTTTTGAACAAAAAACTCCGAAATTAACTTCGAACAAACATTTGTTTCTACATCTACAACTGCTCCAAACTTTAAAACCTAATTATGAACTTTTAAGCCTCCTTTTAAAGCCATTTATAACGTCCAAACTAATTACCTAACTAGCTTTACGCCGCCGTGTGTCAGTATATAAATTGGCTAAGATAAATGAGTTCTGCCGGGGCTCCCCTGGCTTAATGGCGTGATCTATCATCTATCACGGGTGTCGGGAAACTGTTGCTGCTGTCCACTTAACGGTCCTAAGTTTTAAAGAGATTCTTCTGTGAAGAAAGTGGTGCATCTGCATGTCATTATATCGTGGCACGGTTGAAGGGTACGGAAAAGGAATAGGTTGTGTTCAGGTTTGCAGGGTACCGGTGTTAAAAAGGGCTTGAGAATTTATTTGTCTGGTTGAATTTGAGGGGGCTGGAAGTTATGGAGAAAATTCATAGATGTTTTTTTTTTTTTACACTCTATAGGCTCGCGTTTGACCACTATCTCGCCTGTTGTTAAGCGATGACGTGGTCTACGGTGAAACACGCTTGCCTAGAAGAAATCTATTCACTCTTGACTTAAAGACCCCAAGGTTGTAGCTATCAGGGAACAAATACCCCGGAAGGGAATTCCACTCCTTAGCTGTACGCACACTCCTTAGTTGTGTTCTTCATAGAAGGGTACCAGTGAAGTTACGGGATGTGGGCTTCAGCTGGATGAGTAGTAATAGTAAGTATATTGTTTTATTGATAAACCATTAAGATACCATTACAGAGCTTAGTAAATTTATCGAATTTATTTGCTTTTGGTCCTTCAAATAAACGTTGATGAAGTAAACATTCTGCAAAAGAACTCGAAATTGCCCGGCTTGACTGCACAAAGACTTCGAAGACCTTAGAAAAAGGCAACGATAAGACTTTTTAAACATTCAGAAGTTTATGATACTCCATTATGATACTTCAGGGTAAAGATCCTTCTCAGTAGGAGCATGAATTTCAGTTTCAATTTTCCTTATAGTTCGAAACTTTTCCTCTTTGACAATTGATAGAAATGTATGTATCGTAAATTGCTATTAACAACAAAATTACCAGAAACTCAATAGTGCCGAAAATTTAGTTCCCTATGATGAAGAGCATTATGGTAATGTCCTCGTCCCGGGATTTGACGGATCCCGGCCTCTCCCGGACAATTTATTGCGTATTGTTGTGCACACACAAAGCACCGGGCTTTTTTTGTGGATCAACGTGTATAATTGATGAGGTAATGTTTTTTGGGAACCATCAAAAATCAGGTGGTTTGAATAGAATTCGGGCAGTGTTATTGTTAGCAAAAGTAAAATAGGAATAAAGACACAGGTATCGATAATTGATATTATGATTATATTCGTTAAATTGTACAGTACGATTTCTGTGAGAGCAGTGGTGGCCCAGTGGGTACGGCCCCGACTTACGAGTTATGTGGGCAAGAAATGGGGCCTGTCTCCCAAAATCATTCTCTGGCTGTACTGCGCGGTGATTCGGCCCATGATCTCCTATGGGGCCGTGGTTTGGTGGCCCGCACAAAGTTAAGTACAGCCGTGAACAAACTACATCGCATGCAGACTGGCATGCATGGTGACGACAGGATGCATGAGAACTACCCCGACTGCTGCGCACGAGGCTATGCTAGATCTACCTCCGCTCCATCTTTTCATTCAGCAGGAGGCCACGACAGCGGCAGTGCGGCTTAAGGTACTGGATCTCTGGGGTAAGAGAACCACAGAACTTACACAACAACAGCAGAAGAATAGGATACAGAGGATTAAACGGCTTACGAGTTGTAGGTCGTGGGTACGAATCCGAGCAGGCGCTTTACTTTGTGTAATTTATATAATCATCACTGCTCTCAAAACGTTGAAGGAAAACATCGTGATCATACCGGAATAACCTAAAACCAAAAATTAGAAGACATGACATCTAACAATCCACACCGGGCCCGCGTGGTGGAATATAGCCCACTCCCTCCCCTATGTCCCAGCAGAGGGAACATTAAAAAAAAGGCTGATGACGACACAAGTATAGGCATAACTGTTAAAATCTGAAACAGTTTGTTGTTTGCAGCTTTCCATGATCACCATCACATACATCTGTGTTTCCCGTTGGGTTGGGCAAAGTTTCACCATAGTACATATATATTTTGCTATGTTTATTAAGTCCTGTGTAATAATAAGGAGCGACCCTATAGCCATCAACAGTGTCAGAAATCCAGAATCCGGGCAAATACTGAGATATTATTATTATGTCCTTTATTCAACTTATTTTTTATTGTATAATTAAATATTTTTAAATATTTCCTAAAAAAAATAAAAATGAATAGAGGCCCACCGGTATCGGGAACAGGTAATAATAATAATAAATAACTTTAGTTACATAAGAAACATTCAATACCATGGATGCCCTGACTCCTGTGCTAGGTGATAGACCTGTGTTACAGGAGCCAGTGCCCTCTTCCGAGGAGGAATTATAATTTATTCTTATGCAGACAGAACAGTGTAAAATTAAAACTAAGGTACATATCACACTAATAATGAAATAAAAATCAAAGTCCAGCGTGAATGTGTTTGTGTGTGAGTGTGTGAGCGAGTGTATTTGTGTGTGTGTGGTTGTGTGTGTGTGTGTGTGTGCACTTATGTGATAATGTGTCTACGTGTATATTGGAAGGTTTTCCAAGCTACCGGCAGCGGTCAGGGCTCCAGAGAGAGGAACCTCGGAACAGTAGGAGCCGTGTCCAGCAGTGTCGATTATTTATCTTTGTTCTTATTATTATTTTTACATTCTTATTCCATTATTCATTTTGTTTTCATTGTTTTATATTTTAAATATTATTCTATAAGAAATAAAATAGAAAAACATCTAAAAATACAAAAATAGTAGCCCACCGGTATCGGGAACAGGGTCCAAGCTACCGGTGGTCAGGGCTCCTGAGAGAGGATACTCCTAACGATGCGCGCCGTGTCCAGGAGTACCGCTTTCTGGATCAAGCCAGCTGCCTAACGAGAGCCTCCTCAGATGATCGTCGAGGCGCTTGGCTATTATGCCAGTAGCCGTCACGACTATCGGCACAATGACTGCTTTATTCGCATCCCAATGTCGACAACCTCGCGAACCAGATCAAGATACTTGCTTTTCTTATCTCTCTCAGCCTTCACGAGGTTCTCGTTCTCACATCCTTATTATTATTATAACTCTTTGCCCGATCCGAGAATCGTACCCGGTAAGATTGTGCTCAGCAGCAGCGCTTGCGTCCATTCCATCAACGAGGCATTAAATTTTTGTTATTCCATCACGTGTTAAAAAATACCAACCCAAATTCGGACTACTTTAATTTTGTAAGCACGCAAATTTGAGCAAAATACATGCTATGCTTTAATTAAAATACATCATCATCTGCCTAGCCTTTTTCCCAAATATATTGGGGTCGTCTTCCAGTCTTACCGGATTCAGCTAAGTACCAGTGTTTTACATGGAGCGACTGCCTATCTGACCTCCACAACCCAGTAACTGGGTAACACGGTACCCCTTGGCAAGACTGGTGTCAGATCTCAAGCTTCTGACTACCTGTAACGACTGTCAAAGATCTTCAAATGACAGCCGGTACCAACGGCTTAACGTGCTTTCCGAGGCACGGAGGAAACTCGGTATGTTGAAATGGGCACCCATCCACTGACCGACCTAGTCAAGCGTTGCTTAACCTTGATGATCGACCCGTGCGGCTGTTATTATTTAGTCACGAGCTCTTTTAATTAAAATACAAATTACAAAATACTATCTCGCGTGTATTTGAAATACAAAATATTATTAAAACAAGTATTACTATATACAGTCAAGTGTTAAGTAATGACAAGATACTTGACAATTTGACGTACAGTACAGGTGAAGTTTATTTAAGTTGCCAACTTTATAGATTGACATAATTAGCGGTCGTCATTTTGCTTACGAAAGCTATCGAACGCAATTTTTTGCAGAACGCACCCATTAATAAGATCGCTAAATATTTAAATATTTTTTTAAGCCATAAGTATTTAAAATCAAAATAAAAAAAACCCTTTTTATTTCCTTAATAAAATTCAATTTAAAATAAAATAAATTATTTCTTTAAAAAATATACAATTGTTCAATTTAACCGCTACTATTATATAATTAATCAATTTAATGATAAAAAGTATTTAAAATACTAACTACAAAATACCTCAGCGTTAGGTATTTAAAACACCAATAACAAATATAATTTTTAAGAAGTAATTGAATTACAAATACCAAATATGTATTTTAGTATTTCAATTACTTATTTTTTAATTACTTATCCGTACGCAAAATACGCGCTTGGTCGTGGAGTTGCGGAAACAGCCCGCCGAAACTAAACTACTTATTTTGATTACAAGTAACTCAAATACTG
This sequence comes from Orthosia incerta, assembly GCA_948252205.1. NCBI lineage: Eukaryota > Metazoa > Arthropoda > Insecta > Lepidoptera > Noctuidae > Orthosia > Orthosia incerta. Next base: position 27,346,413 of record OX411755.1, on the reverse strand, counting down.
CCCAACCCTGTTAATACAACATTGTGTTTTGCCATAATCCAACGCAGAACTAAGATAAAAACTAAACTAAGCTGGAAACTTGTCTGCAAATACAAACGCAGAACAACGAACAAACAGCCGAAAACAAGATGTGCTCCTCCTAAGTCCATTAAAATACGAAGTCAGATAACAAACATATTTTTCTGCTGACGACACAACAATTTAGATTTTCATCGCGAGAACATTCTAGAAACGCGTTATCACGTGAAATGCTAATAAGAAAGCTGTCATTGTGTCAGTCATACCGTTCTCATGCGAGTGAACTTAATTAAGGCTTAATGGTGTCTAAAATGGGTGGGCAGGATTGGTAATGTCAGTCATTATGGTGAGAACCTGGCATATGATGTCGTTTCACACATCATTCTCAGGCTTATAGGAAACATCGTCTGTTCAGGCCTTGAACGTGTTATTTTAAACTGTTTAATTAGGCTCAGCGTTTCTATCCAAATGATAGACATTAAGATTAGACATAATAACAATTTGAGCTCATCGATTTTTGTTGGCACTGGTAAACAGGAGCACGAGGCCACGAGGCTATGAATATTAATCCGAAGCCATTTCGTAATCATTGCGAATTGAGTCGTAATAGCTACAGAGACATTTTGTTAGGTATGTTTCTTAGAAATAAAAACTATTTTTCCTAAAAAACCTAAATGCTTAAAAAGCGAACTAAAAAGACGTAAACAAGAAGAAAATCATGATGTGCAGTCGGAGGATACTATTCACGAGCTGGCTGATCAAAACCAGATGTATCCTCCGACTGCACAATATGATTTTTTTCTTGTTTACGTCTTTTTAGTTCGCTTTTTAAGCAGTCGGGTTTTTTGAATTTTTTTTATTAACTTTTTTTATTTATATCTTTTTTTAGAATTAGGTACATTTAAACATATAAGTATTATATATTTTTGAAATCAACTCTTAATACCCTTTATTTTGATACCCCACACGATAGGTTTGGAAGGGAAAAAAATTGGGGCCCCACAATGTGGTGCCCAAAATTTTTCTATTTGAAAATTTTAATGTAGCTAGTGACACTCGCAAGGTTAAAACGAATCGATTGACGTAAGCATCATCGAAATCGGCCAACGCGTTCGGTCTCTGGAACGCCACATAGGAACAAACAAACATATATACATACATACATAGACTGATAAACACATGAAGCCCTCCTTCGGCAGTCGGTCAAAAAATACTACTGACTTCCAAATAAAAGCACTACAAAGTGAGAAATAACTTTCTTTTTGGAAGTCGGTGTCTTTGGTAGGTACTAATTTGCTTCGTTATGGACTGCGACTTCCAAAAAGAAAGTTATTCTTCACTTTGTAGTGCTTTTATTTGGAAGTCGGTAGTATTTTCTGACCGACTGCCGAAGGAGGGCTTCATGTGTTTATCAGTCTATGTATGTATGTATATATGTCTTTTTTTGTAATTTTTTATTTTTCATTTTTCAGTTGTACCTAATAGGCAACTTGCCTTTAGTAAGGTATAGGTATAATGCCAGAATAGATAACCCGAATACCGTGAATCTTGAACATAACCGGTGAAATGATATTGTACCAAGATGAACTGTACCGTACCGTAACAGTGTGAGCGTTGGCGTGATGTTATGTTATGAAATAGTATAATCAATAAACAGACATGCGATTGCAGCAATCCCGAGAGATTTGCCGTCATTTATTGAAGAGTTCTATTGTATAACACCAAAGTTCTTCATCAGATATTCACCAAATTAAAACGGGACCAATGCAAAAAAGCAAACAAAAAAAAAACAAAATCGTTTAAAATTGACGGAGAAATCGGTGAACACACACCAAAAAAAAACACACGTAAATTCGAACATAGAACCTCCTCCTTTTTGGTAAGTCGGTTAAAAATTGTTAATTTACTTGCCAATAAAATTACTTTTCCATCTAATTCCTCCAATCACAAAACACTTAAGGGACCAGCAATTAAAGCAGCGCTAGGAAACTTAAGGATAATCTATCATCCCGATAACCACTTCTGATTTTTCTCGAATCAATCATTTTAAATTGACTTGGAGAATTATAAAAAAGATTGCGGATGAGTGCCTCAATTGACATCCTTGAGCATTGATTGATGAGTTCAATCCTGTGATCTGCGGCTCTAAATGGGATTTGTCCATTTAGATGATCTACGTTGATGGTACCTACTTTTTTAGGTCTTAGATGCGTATTATTCCATCAACGTTTAAAAGAGATTTTCGTATTTCATTCTTCCAGCTCCTGTTCAATTTACTCATGAAAGCATTTTTATTTACTCTTGTTTCATAGAAGCACAAAATTGATCTTTTATCGACAGTATTGCCATTATTATATAACGAAAAAGTAACGTTTGATCAACATGCAATATCCTTTCCAAGCTTTCCCGGAGCTGTTTATTTTAGATTATTAGGTATGTTGTTAATCATATTTTACAAGAGAAAATAGTTGACGCGAGCTGGTTCAGAGATAATAGTCTCACTCATTAGAGTATAAAAATCTGAAATCTTCTCAGCTTTGAATAATAACTCGATTCAGTAAGGCATTAACAAAGTGTTTTTTCTTTGTTGCAGATGCGATGCGTTAACTAGCACAAATGGCCGCAACGGGGACGCGGGAGAATGACGCTACCGGCTCATCGCTCGACCCCAAGCACTGAAGCGACGATGAGCACTACTCTAGTGCCATACCACAACAACTCACATTACACAACGTACCTCTACCCCTCGAAAAGGCCGCCTGACGTTAGAAATGCCACCGTCAAAGTCGAAGTCAGAGATACAAACACTAGTGGTGACTTTATGAGGCTAGTCGAAGACTTTAGTGATTATTTCTATGGTAACACGTCCCATGACTTCAGTACCAACTCAAGTCTGGACTTGGCAGACGTGTACGGGTACACAAACTGTAGTTTTAACGGTACGTTTAATATATCATGTTTTAACAGACAAGTGGACGATGCTGATCAGAATCTTTGGGCTTTATTGCTGCTTATCTTTCCATTCTTCACACTGTTCGGCAATGTGTTAGTTATTATGAGTGTAGTGCGGGAGAGGACGCTGCAGACTGTGACTAATTATTTTATAGTGAGTTTGGCTGTTGCTGATCTACTTGTGGCAGTCGTTGTGATGCCGTTTGGAGTTTATTATTTGGTGAGTCTTAGCTTTAATGTAGTTACCTGACATTCACGATTATCTCTCTTATTTTCCTCTCGATTATCTCAAGCAATTCTGTTACATGAATGAATTCAATACTCAAGTTTATATTAATAAGACCTCACGTGGATTGCTTGTTTCCACGAAAAACTATTAAATCTGGTCATTTCCTGTGTACGAACCTTTTAACGAATAAAAACGAAGGTTTTCCTTCTGAAGGTATATTTTAACAACCTCCGATCCCGGAGCACATACACGTTTTTTTATGTGTGTGTGTGGCACGTGGTGACAGGGTGCTCTCTCGTTTTAAGAGTGCCAACAACTTTTAGTATTATGCTATTTTGGATTGAGGTAACATTTTCTAAGATCTTAATTTTTTACTGTAATATTTTGATTACACATGTGTGCGATTATTATTTATAAGTGATACTTTATCGTGCCAAATACAAAGAAACAAAATCGGCTCCAATAAATGTCCTTGTGGCAGTCCTAGATTTTGAGTCTTTATTTCTCAAAATGTTGAGGTATCTTTTTCAGTTTCCCTCAAAGCATTTGAGTCGTTACAGAGAAACAGCACAAAGAAAATAAAAATCGTTTCTTAGCTATAAATAACCTTAATTACAACAGATTACCAAAACAAAAGCTTCAACAAAGTCCATTGCTCGTATCAACAACATCTCGAACGAAACACACTGTAAATTGTTACATTCAGAAACACAAGTAATGCAACTTATGCAGCTGTCTTGCATAAAACGTAAACCATTTTCAACACAAAGTAGCAAGTTGGAATCCCCTGGAATTCCAACGTGGAGACAGTTGCTAGTTTCCAGAGTATTCCAGACAGTCGCAGCTAACTACTAAATAAAAGGATTAAATGAAATTTCAACTGGTCGTACGTTGCGCTAACATTTGTCACACTCTAGTTTAAGTCTATGGAGTTAAGGAAGTGTGTTTTTGAAATTTGTGAGATAACTGTCTTGTTTATTTGTATCGTAGAAGGAAATATGTATTTTAGAAAACAAGTTAACTAGCTGCATAGAGCTATATAGTTATGATTCAAATAATAATACTAAAACTAAAAATTTCCACCTTGCAAAAATTATGCTAAAATGTTACACATCTTAAATAAACTATATTTATTAGATCGTTTAAAAATATACTCTTTAATTTACCAGTTCAACGACTCAATGCCCGTTACCAATTTATTTAAAACCGCTAAATAAAAATATAACTCCACATTTCTGAGCACCCCAAAACGCAACTAGAGCGTGAAGATAAACTAAATAACAGCTGAAAACATCCTAAATGCCGCACTAAACCTCTTACTATAACTCTATCTAAGTCACATTGTCGATCCAAAATAAGACGTATACAATAAAAAGATAGTCCACGATTTTACAGCTACCCTCTCGCATGATCCGTTTTATGTGATACACCCCCGATACAGACAAAGACGTAAAAATTTTAGGGTGCCACCGTGAATTTCACTTCGCCATAAAATATATAATAAAATTATATTTCTTGATATACACGATTGAGTTTTTTTTGTATTGCCATGTTCTCTGAGTTGGGATGTTTTATTGAGGCTTAAGTAATAGATATTCGAGGATTTCATTTAGATGGACATCATTGACAGTGAGAGTATTGTAGTCACAAATTGAATTTATATGAATCGTATTGTAAGCTCTGGTATTCGTTCTTCTTCTATTCTCATATCGGTCGGAACTAAACTGAGAATAATTGAGGACATGGTACAATATTTGGCCATCAATGGGGCGTAGTGAGCTTTATATCTACAGTGCACCATTTAATCACCACTTAATCAAATTATATTTCATATATGCACTAAAACTAAAACATGCACCCTAAATGGAGAAAAGAAGCAATCTCAAAACAAACTTTACTCTGAATCCAAGTCAATTGACAAATCTATTGACATTGCCCACATCAGAGTCGAAGGATTCAGTCAAACTACTTCGTCAGATGTCGATTGGATTTTACTTCATGTCAGAACGTTTGCTGCAGTGTCGAACGTCGATCGATATCATGCTCGTACGATAGCACTTGTGATGTCTTTTGTCGTCGTTGATCACATGTCGATTGCAGCGTCCTAACGAGTATTATCTCACATGCTTTTATTGGACTTTCTTGATGGCGCAATTAAAAGGGGTTTAAGCTCTATTTCTTTGTTTCTGTAGTTTTCAGTAGCGATTAGTTTATGTTAATGTTGATACGTATTTAGTACTTCACCATTTGTAAAAAAAAATATATAGTACATTGATTTCGTAATTGATTTTTTAATGGTTTCGTAAGTTTTGTATAAGAAACTAGGCAGTTACACCGAGTTCTCTAACAACAATAAATCTAACCACTTTACATCAGAAATCGTTTTTATAGTGCAATATCTTGTAAGTTACCCCTTTTCGAATATTTGGATCAAGTGTATTTACTCTTTCCTCAGTAGAATCTCTCGCGACATAATATATTATTATTATTCGTTCAACTCCTGTCTTGAATATGTTTTATTTATACTCCGTTTGCTTCAGATAAGGAGATATTTTTGGATCAATCAGTATAAATCTGTGTCTTATCTTCTTTGGTGAACGACTTGGTTATGTATGACCTGCTTTGTGTGATTTTTTCATTTACATTTTTTCTGTTCATATGTATATTTATACTAGTTTCTGTATTTTTGTCCACCAATTGGTCATCATTGTCTAGACTATTGTCAACAATGTTTGGGTCACATTCCAGTCTAACCGCTTGTGTCTGAATACCAGTATTTTACATTGCACTACTGCTTATCCCAACATATGCTTTCTCTACAACCAAGTTACTGGCTTATACGATACGCAAAAAAGAAACATAAATTAGTGTCGGTCAAAATTGATTATAGAAGTACATTTTCGTCATTAACGAGGAGATACTGATGATTATTATTAATCTTAGATCGCGTAATATTCGAAGCAACATAATTTCATTTTGATGAGGGTTATTCTGGGGTAAGGCTGACCTTCAACAAAACTTTTACTTTTCCTACCGTTTTCCCAAAAGTGTATAAAATTATGTTTAAATCGAAACTTTTAAGATCCAAATGGTTTTCGAAATATTTAAGCAGAATCATTCGAAAAGATAATTTCAAGATTTTGTACTGAAGGATCGCCTAGTGACCCCCAAAAGTTTATGTCCGTTAAAGTTTTAGGTTAAGTTATGAAAACCATTATAATTATTATATGATATTAATTTCTTCTTTGGGAACCTTTATCATTTAAAGATTTTCATCTAAACTCATTTATCTCAACTACTTATGTGATGATTTGATTTGATAAGTCCTTTCGATAGCTTATACATTACTTAAGACAAAAAAAATATTTTAATATAATGATAGTAGAAGACATTTTTTTGACATCTTGACTAAAATAAGCTATTTATCATTATATAAATAGCTTATTTTAGTCAAGATGTCAAAGCTAAAAGATTCCACTCCCACGTAGGCACTTCACAGCTTTGAACATTTGCGGACAAAATTATCCAAAAACGGTACATATTGAGGAATTTGTGGGTAGGGGTTCTTAATGGCACTTTATTCGGGACCGATTTGCTGTTGTTAAAACCCGTCGATTTTTGAATGATTCAAACATTGGCGCGGCTGATTTCAATGGCGGAATTGGGTGTTCATTCTGTTGTTTGTTTTAGAAAAAAAGGCGTAGGGCAAACATTGCTTACAAGCTTGATGATTTCCGAATATAAAGTAAATATTTCGGCAAATTGGTAAGCAGCTGCAATAACATTTAACAAAATTTGAACACAAAATATTACCTCAATAGTATCGACACACCCAGTGGTTAGGATCCAATTCATCTTGTGCAAAAGTAATAATTAAATACTAAAATTACCAAAAAAAAAAATGCTATTTGGCCGTAAAACTTGCTTGGCCACCTGCCACCATCCTTCCCAATCCACAACATATTTTTCTTCCCGGATTAGCTCAACAAATTCCGACCATACAAAGAAAATATTCAAATAAGAAAGAATAAAGCAACATCCATGAAATTCCCTTTGTATTTTCATAATGGGATGAAGATCGTACGAAAAGTTTTTCGTTATAAGTGAATAAGTAATGTGCGTTTTTATTTTCTAATTCATAATAAATACATTTTGTTTGACGCTTATTCTCGCTGGCTTTGTGAATCTGAAAGGAAGGGTTCTCTGCATGTTGTGTATGTTCCTACCTTTTTCAGGTTCTATTGTCTCAGTTTTCGCAAATGTGTTATCTTATGCTACAATCTTTTTGTTCTGGCTTATATTTATTAATCTTTGTGTTGCCTTGTTTAAATATAAAAATAAAATAGGTACCTAGAAATAAATTAGGTTTAGGTTAGGTGGGTTTGCTATAGGTGGTCTTCTAAAGATTTTCTTCAGAAGACCACCATAGTTTCTGCTGTTGATAGCAAAAAAATACTTTATTTCTACAAACAACTAGAAGGTTCTGGCTTCTGTAGTAGAATTATCAGAACTACTAAACAGCATTTGGTTACAAATAATTATTTCGTTCAAATTGTGCCAGAAATATATTCAATGGGTTGTTTTTTTTGTTGGTTGGTTCATCATCTTCCTGCCCTTATCCCATGTTACTTGGGGTCGGCGCAACACATTTTATTTCTTCCATACCGTTCTGTCCCCTTTTACGTTATCCCTTTTCTTTCATATCACTTCTGACACAGTCCTTCCATGTTTTCTTTGGCCTTTCTCGCCCTCTCCATCCATCCACATTTATATTCATTACTTTTTTAGTAACATGCGTTTCATACCTCCTCATCACACGACTAAACGGTTTCTCTTCAACTTTTCTGCTACTGGCGCACTTTCAAATTTGGTTGGTTGGTTGCTTTTTCATTTTAACCTGTTTTTTTTTAAATTAGTGGTAGCCGAGACACGCCTTTACAGATCTTTGACGGAAAACTTCACTCTGAATTATGACTCAAAGTTCTTAGCGCCAGTCAAAGTAGTTCACAGACTACGCTAGGCAAATCTACTGGATTTACACCTCATTTTCCGGCTAGTAAAACTAAAGGAAAACTTTGTTATTGAATATTATTTTAATCTGAAACAAGATGAGAGGAAATAGAGTTCAAAACTTGAATTGTTAATTGTTCTCACAAGATGATTGATGCATACAGCGTAATATTCGTTGTATGTGTGTGATCTTTATTTATATCAAATACTAGCTGTCCCACGCGGCTTCGCTCCCGTCAACTGGCTACCTACCTACCCATCTACCCTACCTAACCTACATACATGATTCTTGCGTAACTTAAACCGTTTACGCAGCGCACGCAACGGAAGCTCTCAAAAACTAATATTTTTTCCGTTTTCGCAACATTTTTCATTTATGCTCCGCTCCTATTGGTCGTAACGTGAAGTTATATAGGCTATAAACTTTCTCGATAAATGGACTATCCAACTCAAAAAGAATTTTTTAATTGCAACCAGTAGTTCCGAAGATTAGCGCGATCAAACAAACTCTTCAGCTTTATAATATTAAGTATAGATAGATAGATAGATTTATAGTATAGATATAGATAAGAGCTATATGATTCAGGTTTAAGTTAAAGGATAATATTGATTATTGATCTGTAAGTTGGTATAGTGGTCGGAAGCGCTACTGCTGAGAAAGTCCTTGGTTCGATGCCCGGGTCAGCCAAGTGTTATTGGGTATGCCAACCATGTCTTGTATTATATGGGCCTTAAAAACAACTGGCCAAGTATGTATGTCTGGTGCACAGCTGTCGAACACTTCGGGTAATACAGACGAGATGTTAAGTTATGTAGTTTAAGAAATAATTAAATGTTTATTTATTCAAAATTATGTAAGTAACACCTTAACAGCTATAACACCAATGCAATGTAACTACCACAAAGATATTAGATAAACAAAAAATAAGACTTTTAGAAAAACAATTAAAAATACAATTTAAATTACCATTAAATACAATTTAAAATACCATTAAATACAATACAATATTACAATTAAAATGTCAATTAAAATACAATCAATCATACAATTAAAAATCCAATTATCATACAATTAAAAACAATAAAATACAATTAAAATACCATTACAATCCAACTAAAATTTCAATTAAAATCATTTTTGAACGTTAGAAGAGATAAATAGTCGGAGCTGTACATTCATAATCTTCATCAACCCATCTCACAAAACACATAATCCTTCTCCAAAATCCCATGAAAACAAATCGAGGGCTACAAGCCATGACCCGTGTCCATCGCAAATAAACGACGTCGCATTATCAAAGGCTGATCGATTACATCTGCTTAGCCACCACCGGTCCATTTAACATCAGGTGAGCAAAAAGTGACGTCATTAATCATTAGTGTAAACGACGCGTGGAAATAAAGGATACAGAGTATGAAACGAATTTGTTTTGTAGGTGAAAGGGCTGGGTTTAAAAATTCTGAAGTCATTTGAAACTAATCAATTATTAAAACGTTAGCTTCTTCCAGCGGCTTCACCCGCGTGAAAGTCGGTAATCATCCCAAGGAAACGTACTCTCGAGATAAAAAAGTGTCCTATGTGAAATATTCAAGGTCCAATCTCTATACCATAATTCATCAAAATTGGTTCAGCGGTTTAGGCGTGTAAATTTAACAAGCAGTCAGACAGCGTTCCTTCCAAATTAAAAATATTAATTCAAATGGGTACAATGTAGATGAAGAAGCAGAAAAAAAATGTTGTGTAATTTAATTGATTGATTGATTAAAAACATTAATACCATCAGAAATGTCATCATCATCATCATTTCAGCCGAATGACGTCCACTGCTGGACGTAGGCCTTCCCCAGGAGTCACCATATTGACCGATTCCGTGCCTCTCAGCACCTTCCCACAACCTTAACAAGGTCATCGGTACACCTAGTGGGATGCCATCCAAAGTATCGTCTTCCGGTTAGCGGTCGCCATTCCAGAACTTTTCGGTCCTATCGGCCATCCGTTCTGCCGTGACGTGATCTCCCAAGGAAACTCTGAGCATAGTCCTCTCCATTGCCCTTTGGGTGACTTTAAGCTTTCTGATAAGGCCCAATCAGAAATGTAGATCTAAATATTTTAAGTATTAATAAGGCCGACATAACTATGACCGACAGTAATGAGAAATGAGCAGAAAGAACCACTAAATGTGGCCCATTAAACGCCAGACGACATCAAGGTAGACCAAGGCGAAGATGATTGTCCCGCGCACTAGCAAAAACAGAATTGTGGCGACCTCATACATTATCCGGTCCACTTGGAAGGAGGGCTTTCAACGCTGCTTCTTCAGGACAAAAACAGTGAAAAACATGAGTTAAGGATGATGTAATCCATAGGATGCAAGACGCACGGGACTGGCCGATATTGCGACACTTGGGGAGGCCTATGTTCCATGTGGCCATTGGACGTCTTTCGGCTGAAATGACTATCATGATGATGAAAATGTGTGACAAAGAGAGAGTCAAGCCTTTTATCAGCAGTTAGTCCCACAGCTGGGAACAGGCCTGCGTCTCATAAGCTACATATATAGACCAACGGAAAATAATAAACCATAGATCAACAATGCCACCACACAGCAGACTATCACATAGGATACTAAATTGTACGCTCATGACGTTGCGGTGACGTCTCACGCGGCGGACAGCGAAGCGACCGCGGTAAGCGCTTTGCTATCGTAAAATGGACGTAGGGAAAGTACGGATAAAACGATTGTTAACGATTGTAACTATGTACATAATTTGTTGTCTGGTGGCTGTTTATAAAATGTTGACTATAGTTCTAAGTCAACAATTCTGTTTTCATGAATGATTTTATGGTTATCGATGACGTTTTCATCTGAAAGTGAATGGTTAGTCCCGCTATGATCTAGTCCCGCTATGCTCGACTCGAAAAATACCTGCTAAAAAGTGCAGCTATACATGAAATTCCTCGATTCTACGTAAACAATGTAAGGTACAGTTGGAAATAAAAGTGTTTGAATTCAATTAAATTGAGCAGAAAGCTGAAAAATATCGAAATTAAATTGAAAACATCGAAATCTTAGTTCGAAATATTTTTAGGCTAAGTTTCTCTTTTATGGAAAGACGTGTAGCGGCACCAACACCGAAGTAAAGATATGACGTCACACAAATCCTGCATCGCGCAAGAAAAGTTTTCGGCGCGATTAGAACACATACAACAGTCCGACAACAACCGTTGGGCAGTTGCCCGGACCAGACACAACACCCGTCTGGTCGGAGGATCCTCCCTTTTCTATGGAGGTTTGTGGGACTTTACACCCTGTTTCACCTACCCCCAAAGACGTTTCGTTTTTCACAGTTTTTAAAATGAATGACGCGATGTGTTTAGTGGCGGCGAGGCGAGTGTGCGTTAGTATGATGAAACATTCTTTTATTATCTTGTTTACGTGAAAGTAACTGAATTTACATACTAGGTTTTCTTAATTTACTTTTTAAATGGTTAAATAAAATATTACACTGTAACACTTTTCACCACTGCCCGCGAATATGATTTCGTGCATAGCGGAAATTTTTAGTAGGTATTTTTCGAGTCGAGCATAACGGGGTTAACCGTCAAAATATTCTTCTATTTTATTTCATGTTTGTTATACAAGATCTACTGCTGCTGCTTTATCATCATCGTCTTCCTGTCCTTATACCAAATTACTTGAGGTCGGCGCAACACGTATTTTTCTTTTATTCCGTCCTACCAACCTTCACGCTATATCAGATTCCCGTTACATTCACATAAATGTTGCTGCTTAAATGCTAAAATAGTTAGGCTTATCTTTATTAGTACAAAGTCCATCTGCCTAGCCTTTTCCCAACTATATTGGAGTCGGCTTCCAGTCTTACCGAATTCAGCTAAGTGCCAGAGTTTTACATGGAGCGACTGCCTATCTGACCTCCACAACCCAGTAACTGGGTAACACGGTACCCCTTGGCAAGACTGGTGTCAGATCTCAATCTTCTGACTACCCGTAACGACTGTCAAAGATCTTCAAATAACAGCCGGGACCAACGGCTTAACGTGCTTTCCGAGGCACGGAGGAAACTCGGTATGTTGGAATGGTCACCCATCCACGGACCGACCTCGTCAAGCGTTGCTTAACCTTGATGATCGACCCGTGCGGCTGTTATTATTTAGCTACGAGCTCCTTATTAGTACAAAGTACAGTTATAAATTATAATATCACACATCCAAACTTTATAATGGTAAACTTCAAGGCATAATTTACAGAAATCTTCTAACATTTGTCTAATATCTCTCATTCGCTTCGCAATAGTAATTATACACTCCGAAATTTTACAAAGTAAACATGAAAATCAAATTTCAAATTATATACTGTTTCACAGTTAACCAACATACAAACAGACATATCATGTTTTATGATAGAGAAAATTATCTTAATTCAAAGTTATCTTAGGAAGCTTACCACTTCAATTTATATCCTATCTCCTAAATTCTAAAGTCTAATTTTAATTGGAAATTGTGGAAATATCTTTGAACTCGCTATTTAAATTCCAACCTTATTCCAATGGCTGTGGAGTTCGAACTTCAGCTGTAGGGATATGTCATTCCATAAATCGGGATCTAATTAGGAAAGACCGGATTTTCGGACGTGTGGTTTCCATGGTACAGTCCAATCTCAAATTGTTTATTGTTATGGTTAGCTTGTGGCCGGTATTAGGCGTTTTGCTAGCGTTGGATATTAGGAAACCTGGCTTTATTGCTCTGGTTTTTGGTATAGCAGTCAAAGGAGAATATGTAGGTGTAAATGAGGTAAATTTTCAGGAATTTAGGAATGAGTTTTCCCATCAAACCTTTGTGACAGCGAGCAATAATGTAACTAGTGTAATCTTGGATAAAGATAGTGCAGTAAAGGAATATTTCTCAAAAATGGTATGTAATGTTGTCATAACATCTCTAAAAAGTATCCAGAAAGTGAAATCTACCGGAGACTTATTCAGAACTGTCCAGTAAGAAGCGATATTTTAAATTTGGAATCTCCTACTGTCCAGTAAGTAAGTATGTAATTTACTTACTCGACAGTAGTAGGGATTGGGCCGATATATCAAAACGTAACTTATATTGGATATGTGTTAGATATCATATCATATCAATATTTATGTCAAAATAACGAAGAAGTCAAAACTTAAAACCATGACAATGCGGAAACGTACGATCTACGAACAAATCGCAAACTTCACAAACGATAGGAACCATAATTATGCGCTACCTCTTTCTAAGTATTATTTCGCGTTCGTTGTTAGTTTGCTCATCTAAATAACATTTTAACTTATGCAAACTGTACTAAATGATATCGATATCTGAAAACTGTTTTCGATATCGATATAAAATCTGTATATCGGTTACATAACCGTTTGTGCAAAAAACCGAAAACACCCATCTCTAGACAGTAGGTCATCCTCTTCAGATCTGCTTAGAAAAAACATAGTACCAGCCAGACACATATTCGAGTAGCCATTATAACATGGTTATAGGAGGGAGGCTCCAAATATATATCTATCTCTCTTTTTGGTATGACATTTTATGACATATATATATTTTTGAGTCCGTTAATCAAGACGTACAACAAACAAATATAAATGCCCCCGGTAAATCGATCACAATATCTATCAGTAATTGCCCTAATATGAATGTAACCTTCAATTTGAATTAAACGATATTGTTGTTAAACTTTCTTTCATTTTTGAGAAAAACATTATACAAGCCTCAACCAGTAAGAAAGCCCTCCTGGCCAAGTATGAGTTAACCGGACCGAACCGCAGGTGAGGTCCGGTTACATACGAAGCCAGCTTACTTACTGGATTCTGCAGTAATGTACTATTACAGTCAAGCGATAGCAGAATACCTACTTATTTTTTATTAAGACAACACTTTATTTTTATTTTACCTTACTGTGCATAATTTTGATGAAAATTATTGTAATTCAAACCTAACGTGTATTCAAAATTTCAACTTAAGGCGCCGATTCCCTTGAGTAGCTGATTTTAAAATAAGAATCACGTCTAAACATAATTTTGATGAAAATTATTGTAATTCAAACCTAACGTGTATTCAAAATTTCAACTTAAGGCGCCGATTCCCTTGAGTAGCTGATTTTAAAATAAGAATCACGGCTAGTCGTAATTTTTTGAAAAAAATGTATGTTACATTAGACTATTTTCCTAATAATTTGATCCGAGCAAATTTTGAGTTTTATTCGTATAACTTAGTGTAATTAATTTGTAAAGTTATGTCTAAAACGGACAAAAACACGACAATCACACCAAAACAGCTGGGCGTATTTTAATGAAATTAACACCATCTCAAAGGCAATTTAATTATCTATATTTTGATCTGAGGCTTTTTTTTTTAAAGTCATAGAATAATAAGGGAAGTACAAAAAACTACTAAATTTAGGGTTTCGCGGGTGTGAAATGAGTGCGCGTTTTGTTCCCTCAAGGTCGTTGGCGTTAGTCGTCGTCTTAATCGGTTGGGAATTACTGTTTTAATAGTCAGTTGCATGATTTGACCCGTAAAAACTAACAAGACAAGTTAAATAAAATCTTGGCATACAATTTTAATAAATAAATAACATAATATTTATAAACACCCACAAATTTTTTCCAACAATACAGATTTTCCTAACTTCAGTTTCGCTGTTCAGTAGACTTATCCATCTAAATCCTTTAGCCGACTCGAACTTCAAGGAAATTGTATTGAACAATCACTAAAGGATGCGGTCGACAAACTTTCTTGAAACTTCACATTTTCTTTCAGAAAGACAAACTGCTTTTTCAATGTATTGACGTGAATTGAGAATCAAATACAGTTACTTCTATCTATTTTATTGTTTGTTCCTGGTTGGTGTAGTGGTTGCAAATGCTACTGCTGAGTCTGAAGTCCTAGGTTCGATTCCCGGATCGGGTTTAAAGTGTTATTGGGTTTTTTCCATTTGGAATTACTCAGTGGCAGTCCTAACCTAAGTTTCGGGGAAAATTATGTTATTAGGGTTCCGTACCCAAAGGTACGGAACCCTAAAAACATAATTTTCAAAAACGGGACCCTATTACTAAGACTCCACGATCCGTTAGTTCTATTGAGGTTTATGGAAACAAGAGACACATAAAACATAACATAATCTAAAAAACCGGCCAAGTGCGAGACGGACTCGCGCACAAAGGGTTCCGTGCCATCATCGCAAAAAAAAACGGCAAAAAAACACGTTTGTTGTGTGGGAGCCCCACCTAAATATGTATTTTATTCTGTTTTTAGTATTTGTTATTTTAGCGGCAATAGAAATACATCATCTGTTAAAATTTCAACTGCCCAGCTATCACGGTTCATGAGATACAGCCTGGTAACAGAAGGACAGACAGACAGACAGACAGATGGACGGACGTTTTTACCCTTTGGGTACGGAACCCTAAAATCGACGAAGCACTTCGAGAAAAGTTAGTTAGTGCTCTTGCACTTCGCTTGGCTCGTCTTGGCGGGGGGTCTATCTGTTTGTTACCTTTTCACGTCGCTGAACGGGATTGGATGAAAATTTTGACACATGGGAAGAGGATGTCCTGAATTAGGACCTCTTCTTTGTCGAAGGTCGTGCCCGTCTTGGAAAGCTTTGACGGAGTCATTGACGAGCTGCTTCCAAGTAACTCAGTCTTTGACAATTCTCTGGGCATAGGTCACCGTGAATTAGAGCATTGGATATTTTTATCTCGAGAGTATGTTTCCTTGAGTTAATATCCGACTTTCACATGGGCGAAACCGTGGGCAGAAGCTGTTGAAATATAATTGAAAAAATCATGCTGTGCAGTCGGAGGATACATCTGGTTTTGGTCAGAAATCCCGCAAATATGTATCCTCCAACTGCACAGCATGATTTGCTCCTTGTTTACGTCTTTTTAGTTCGCTTTTCAAGCAGTCAGGTTTTTAGATTTTTCACTTAACTTTTTTTATTAATAACTTTTTAGTTATCTTTTTTTTTTGCGAATCGGGTACATTAAAACATATAAGTGTTATGTTGTAACCTTTTATTTTGATACCCCACACGATGGGTTTGGAATAAAAAAAAATTGGGCCTCTACAATATGGCGTTCAAAAGCCGCCATTTTCCTATTTTCTTTTTCAATTTTGCCAGTGACACTCGCAGGGTTAAGACGAATCGATTGACGTTAGAACCACCAAAATCGGCAAACGCGTTTGTTCTCTAGAACGCCACATAGGAACAAACATACATACTTACATACACAGACGGAAAAGAAGTAATTATAGTCAATTACATAGAACCTTGAAAAACACGTGGCAGCCCTGTAGAGCCCTGTTAAAGCATGTAAGTGCAAAGGGGCGTTGGAACACTTTATGATTTGCTCGCTACGTTTAATTTCATTACGCTGTTAATGGAGCCCGTTCGACCCAATCCAATACCAATGAGGAATTCAAATAGATGATTTATAGATTGTGCGAGGTGTGTTTGAAATTATTTCATTGTTTTTGAAGATGCCGTTTGTTTAGATGTTACATGCTACAAAATTTGAAGTCAAAGAGTTCAAGCAGAATCGATCGAATTCGTTGAAGCAAATAATTCAATAGTTTAATGTAATCATGCAATGAATTTTTTTTTCCCTTTTCCTAGAGGTCATCAAAAGAATGGACCTTAAACTTATAACAATCTACCTTTGTAAATATACTAATAAGTAATTTAAATATAACCTAAACTATTTAATTGTCTTTACTGATAATGTGTCCAATAACACTATACCTACGTAGTGTCGTTATTAACAGCCCTAACATGAGTTCTTCACATCATCAGCCTATTAATTTGGGTGCACGGTTGGCGCAGTGGTTGAGCGATTGACTGCTGCGCTGCGTGTCGCGGGTTCGATTCCCGCACGGAACAAATATTTGTATGACCTACAGATATTTGTTCCGGCTCTGGGTGTTGTGTATGTGAGTTTATATGTTTGTAAACGCACCCACGATACAGGAAGAAATTCCTAGTGTGGGGCAACGTTTTTTATTAAAACAAAAACAAATATATTAATGTTCCCACTGCTGGGACACAGGCCTCCTCTCTGTGAGAGGGGATGGGCCGTAATCCACCATGCGGGCCCAGTGCGGTTTGGTGGATGTCACATGTCTTCGAATTTTTGGTTCTAGGACATGCCGGTTTCTTCACGATGTTTTCCTTCACCGTTTATGCGAGCAGTGGTAATGAAATAATTTACACAAAAGTAAAGCGCCTGCCATGCATGAGTTCTTAAAGCAAGGTTATTGCAATATAAGTTTTAAGCTGAAATGGTCACAATCTAAATGTTAATTCCAAGGTTATTGCGATTGTCCGTAAGGAACTAATGTATGACTGTATACATATTCCCTTCTTTCAATCCTTAAACTTGCTCTAAGAGCTTATAGTAGCCCCCCTGGTATCAAGAAAATACATACCCAGCCTCGTTTAAAACGATGTCTTTTAAGTTTACCATAAGCGTCTACTTACATCAAGTGATCTCCCAAAAAAACTTCTTTGTATTAAATTTATAAATAAAGTTCATTGAACAAGAAATTGGTGTGCAATTCAAGGGAAATGTCAAAGAACACAGGCTTCTGCATAAGTGCCCGAAGCCACCCTCCTCCATGCTCACAGGGAGGAATTATCGCAAATAATTATATTACAAGAGAATCAAAGTGCTCTTACGTGCTGCGTCTTTAGAGATTACTTCATTGTTTAAATTAAGCAGTCTTAAAATGACTTTATAAAAGGACGCTTTAGGTTAAAACAAAGATTTAATATTTTTTGTTAAAAATTTAGTCTTTTAAATGTGTTTTTTTTCAAGGATATGTTTCTCAAATTATTCTTAAAAAATTGCAAAAAAAGTCAAAAGTCAAAGCACTTTATTTCAAGTAGGCCAGTTACAGGCACTTTTGAATTGTCAAAAGACAAAATAAAATATTACAAAATTATGGTGCTACAGTCCCAGTCACAAGACATAATAACTGTGAAAGTACCGTAGATGCCCATTCCAAGGCGACAAATTATGCATACTTACACGAACTCGCGACTTTTGTGCCAGCTAGGATCCTTTCTTACTCCTTTTTCTTCATTTACGTTCATACATCCGGTCATACACGCACGCTGCTTATAAGTATTACGCACCTGGCCTTTCTGAAGAACATCAGCAATAAGATCTGTGTATGTCCTTTAGCAATAATCATATAAACTAGTACATAAATAAACTAGTACATATTTGTTTACTGGACGTCCATTATGTTTTTCGGAGTGTAATTTCTATACTGGTAGTCTCATCATCATCTTCCTGCCCTTGTCCCATGTTACTTGGGGTCGGCGCAACACGTTTTCTTCTTCCATACCGTCTTGTCCCCCGTCACGCTATCACTGACTCCCTTTTCTTTCATATCACTCCTCACACAGTCCATCCATCTTTTCTTTGGCCGTCCCCTCCCTCTCCATCCATCCACATTTATATTCATAACTCTTTTAGTAACATGCGTTTTATCCCTCCTCATCAGATGACCATACCAGGACAAACAGTTTCCTTTCAACTTTTCTGTCACTGGCGCCACTTTCAAACTTCCTCTAATATACTCATTTCTCACTTTATCCATTCTCGTCACTCCGCACATCCATCTCAACATTCTCATCTCTGTTACTTGCAATCTCTTTACATCCATCTTTTTCACAGCCCAACATTCTGATCCATACAGTACGACAGGTCTTATCACGGACTTGTAAATTTTACCCTTTAACTTGAGGGGCATCCATGGGTCGCAAGTTGTGCCAGTGACCTGTCGCCATTTCATCCATCTCGAGTTGATCCGGTGCGTTACGTCTCGGTCTACCTCGCCATCCCCTTGGACAAGCGACCCTAGGTACCGGAAGTCGGAGCAGATTGGTATGGGCTGTATTGGTACTCTAAATTATGTAATACGCAATATCGAAATGCTTTATCACAGAAATAACAAAATAGTGGATTTGATAAAACGTAATAGTCTCAAGGTCGAGCTTGGTCAGCAAAAAGACAAAACTATTGTGTCCCACTATAAATAAATTTATTGCCAGTATTGGGTTAGGAGCAAGTGAGGTGAATATTGGTGAATGTCGTGGTGGCCCAGTGGCTAAGACCTCGCCTCTCGTGCTTGAGGTCGTGGGTTCTATTCCGGGCAAATACAAATGTGTTTTTTTTTTCAATTCATATGTATTTTCTAAGATTATCTTGAACATCACTGACAACGGTGAATATAAAATTTGCGAGGAAACCTGGACTTTATAGTTTATAACTTATAAGTTTGTGCTCCATTGGTGTAATTGCTGCAAGGCGTTCCATTGCGAGGATACATGAATAAATAAAAATCATAACTGAAAAAGGCAATAAATTGGCAAAAATAAAACCTTTAAAATAGCAACTCGCTTAAATTCTGCACTGTGCAAGAATAAAATTCAAAGGAAAATGTTTTTGTTCAGTATGTAGATTCTCACAATAGTTCCAACGTAACATCATCTTCAGGCTTTATTTATTAATTTAGTAAGGTTGTGCAACATGATAAGAAAACTGAAGAAAGTATGAATTAACTGTGCGAAAAGTTTTGAGTATATAGCTACAATAAGACGACATTATTTTGTGATGACCTCAAATATATTGAAATAAAAGCGGGAGTATAACATTATGTATCAGTTATCAACTCTGTATTCAAAATTTTCTATCGACATCATCTTTCACACATTCCACATCGTTTCTTTAGTATTCTTCCGATCTTGCACACCACTACCAAATACCAATTGAGAAACAAATTCTTCAGTTCACGTCAGAACAGCTCCACAAAATTATCAGATTTAAAATGTCACTTCCTCAATTGAGAGAGATCCGACGACACCTCTTTCATGAAAATGTCATAGTTAAAATAATAGAGTCCATAATACATCAAGCCGTCTGGGCTGTAGAGCGTGCCGTAGAAATGGACATACATACATACGCTCGAAAAACATTAACCTCCTGGGTAAAAATAAAGCCTACTGCATACACTTATTACTCTAGTAGGCCGCAAAGCATAGTAGTGAATTCCTCACCCCAAAGAGCATAGATTGACCCTTTGAC
Organism: Orthosia incerta; assembly: GCA_948252205.1. NCBI lineage: Eukaryota > Metazoa > Arthropoda > Insecta > Lepidoptera > Noctuidae > Orthosia > Orthosia incerta. Next base: position 27,326,054 of record OX411755.1, on the reverse strand, counting down.
GTTATCCTAATTAGCATACTTCTGGCCATCTTCTACACTCAATATAAAGTTCATTAAAACAAGTTGCCTTCTCATTATTTTTCGGCGTTCACGCCTGAAAATTTAATTACGCGTTGGGCTTCCATCTTGTTACGCTTTTTCTACGATGAAGGTCGTTGATTAAAAGTGAGATGATGAACTTCGAACTTTTTCAAAATGGTTAGAATATTTTTTATAGATTTAGTTTTCATACATATTTCACAAAAAATATAATTTACTTCAAGCTTAATATTTCACAAAGACAAGGGCTGTTATTTACTGCATGCATGTTTTTGTTTTTGTACATCTTCTTTATCATAATACCCAGAAGCCCAAATAAAACTGAAGCCTAATTATGTGTTCTATTTTATATATTACAATACCAATCAATTTGAAAGAAATGAAACTATCCTGACCTATGGCGCTCAGACTTGGTCTTTGACTGAGGCTCAGAAGTCCATACTAAAGGTTTGCCAAAGAACGATGGAGCGTAGAATTCTACAAATTAAACTGACCGACCGGATCCGCAATACAATTATACGCTCCAAGACAGGCATCGCTTATGTTGAAGACAAGTCTGTGACGGTGAAATGGGATTGGGCGGGTCACATTTGCAGGATACAAGGGGACAGATGGGCCAGGATCGCCACGCAGTGTGTACCGGATTTGCCGGAAAAAGCAGAAGACAAAGTAGACTGGAAATATGTAGAGGAGGCCTTTGCTCAGCATTGGGACAAAGTAGGCTAAACAAAAAAAAACTATTTGAAAGATGTGACTATTCCATTTCTGTATATGTTTTTCAAAAAGTATTTCGCCGTTATCAAGCGATTTTATTTTTATTTTATCGCAATAAATACTTATGAATTGCCAAGATGAAAGGCATTCTCATGGTTTGAGTGTAACTTGATTACCCAGTTGGTCATCATGTTTCTAGAAGTCTAAATTTCCCGAAAAAATCCACCGTCTCGGTGATTCTCAAAAGAACTGTTTGAGCGAAGTTTTTTTCACTATATAACGAATGTTTATGTTCAGTCTTTGCGAGAGTCTGACAGAACTATCGCAGTTTAAGTTCGTTCCGTAAACAAGAAGTTGATATTTTATTAATTAGGGCTTTGAGTTGTAGTCAGCGACTGAATATTAAGTGATGTTGAAGTTTTAACTTTTTATGCAACAGCTGTGTAATCCAGACATTTATTTTATCCTTTTTTTGTATGTAAAACTAAGTGAGAGAAGCTCGTGGTCAAATAATAACAGCCGCACGGGTCAATCTTCGAGGTTATGCAACGCGTGCCGAAGTTGGTTCGTGGATGAGTGAATCATCCTCATACTCCGTGCCTCGGAAAGCACGTTAAGTCATCGGTCCCAGCTGTCAGTCGTTACGGATACTCAGAAGCGTAAAATCTGACACCATTCTTGCCAAGAGGTATCCTGTTACTTAGGTACTGGGTACAGAGTGAAACTGATCTGGGTCCCTGGGCACAAAGGAATCCATGGTAACAAAGTGGCAGAAGAACTGGCAAGAGAGGGCTCAGCAAATGATTTTGTGGGTCCAGAACCATGTGTAGGCATTTCGACGTGTCTCGTAAAAGGCACATTTAGGTAGTTTGCAGATCACAGACAACGAACACATTGGCTGTCTAATACCGGTCTGCAACACTCCAAGAAATTACTGGGCTCTACGTTCAAATCACGGGAATGCATTTGGAATATGAGCAGAGGGCAAAACCGCTACGTGGTTGGGGCCTTTACTGGGCACTTACAACAAGCTCATGAAGATGGGTCTAACCGCGACACCCATGTGCAGGTTGGGGCACATACGGAACGCAGCACCTTCTGTGCATATGCGATGGTTGTGCTGTGCCATGCACCGGCTGGTAAGCGATTGAGTCTCCTAGGGGTTGGATATCCAAAATTAAAAGACTATAGGCTCATATCTCCTAGTCTCGTTGCAAAATTCATGAAAAAAGTTTTCAACGAGATTGGGGTGAAGTAAGTTATCTAGGGTACCACAATAAATCCCAATGGGTCGAAGTGTCCGAGTTATTTCTAAGCCGCTCCACAAGATAAGATAAGATAGGTACTGGATTGTGCAGGTCAGTTAGGCAGTATCTTCATATAAAATACTGGTATCTAGTTGAAGCTGGTTAGATTGGTAGCCGACTTCAATATAGTTGCGGCGAAAAGACCAGGTATATATATTTATTTATATACTAGCTGTGCCCGCGGCTTCGCTCCCGTCATCTGTCTGCCTAGTAGTAGGGTACCAACCAATTTTTTTCTATAGTCATCATTCTTTCGCGGAGAATCTTAACACCGCCATTCAGAAAATGACTTCAAATGCACAACGCCATCTATCGAATATCGAGTTCAACTGTTCGAGTATCTGGATTGCGTGCGTTGTGACAATTTTACTTCTTGAACACTTTAAATTCATCTAACTTTTGATAGAGTGAACCGATTGCGATGAAACAAAAACTAAGTAATTCTACAAGTTACGCACAATTTTTATGTACACAAGTTATCTACATTGGTTTCGTCCATTTCACGTGATGCGTGCACAAATAAACAGACAAACAGATAAACAGACAATAATTCCAAAAATGCTGGAAATAGGTTCTGTTGGTTATCCTTTAACACCCTGGCTATTTTTTTTGGAAATATTTTCGATTTACAAAAATTACTTTTCCACAGATTTATTATACCTATGTATTGATGATGATGATGATGATACTTTATTGTACACTAAGATAAAAATAATTCAAAAATACATCTTATAACAATAATAAACATACAACAGGCGGCCTTATCGCGTTCTGCGATCTCTTTCAGGCAACCTATATGTACACAGTGCCAACTTATTATTTTTATTTGGTCATTAACGTCTACACTAGCCTGTTATTCATGTGATATTATTATTTCATTATTCTAAATGAAATTATACCAAAGTTACCAAGCCTGAACTATTCTGTGGTCCTAAAATAACTTTGTGATAGAATACGAAAACAGTGAACTCGAAGGCATTTTTGATATTACCAAGAGACAATGTATTAAAAAATGTTCTCGGAAATATGTGAGATCTTCGTATATGAATCATTCAAAGTACAGTTATAAATAAAAAGTAGGTTTTCTTTGATCGAATATAAAGGGACATATCAAAAAGGGGTATAAATAACTATTAAGGTAGAGATAAGGAGCTCAGAAGTCTTTGATCTCCAAATATAAGTTTACTTACGTTCAATGCTTTGATATGTCTGACTTTTATCAAAGTAAGATATTCGGCAGTTTCTTCAAGTGTAGGAGTAACAATTATCTTCTAATATATTTATTTCTACGGAAGTTTAATGTATATTAGTTTGACTCGTGAGCTTAGGACTGTTATCGAAACATAAGAGATTATAAAAGTATCGATGATAATTGATATGGTTAGAATCTAATAAAAAATATCAACAATTCAAATTATGGCACTTGGCTTATCGAAAATGGATTAGTCTAAGTACGAAGAACGAAAGATATGAGACCAATATACACAATAATTTGTTTTGTAATTATCTCTAATCTTTAAATAGTATAAAACAAATTCGCCTCAGTTCTTTTAAACCATGAAACGGATTTTGACACTTTTTTACTAATAATCAAATTATTCATATAAAATCATTTTCAAAATAAGCTTTTTTCGTATTCTTCGCAGCAAACCTACCAAACCACCAATTCTTACCAAACCATTTTTAAAAGAGTAAGCATGGAGTTTCTTGCTGGTTCTTCTCGGCAGGAAACGACTAACCCGAACCGTGCACCGTTTGTCGACGTTTTATAAGTGCCTATGTAAAATATTTTTTTTTGATTTTTATTTAAGATTTTTGAAACCTCTTCATTTGATACCCATATCATGGCAGTTCACAAAAAAAAACTAGTCCGCCATTTTGGACCGTCCGCCATATTGGATTAAGAATGACGTCACTTAGGTAAGCATGCATTGTCATCCAAACTAAACGTGTATGCAAAATTTCATCTTAATCGGTAGAGGATAACTGAGAGTGTTGGGCAGTTCTCACGATCTTAACCTTCGAGCTTCCATAAACTTACTTCTCCATATTCCTTCTCACCGCACTGGGTTTCTATCTAATTCATACACTGTCTCTACTATAAAACTCTGGAACGTCCTTCCCCTTGACATAAAAAAGGCTGAGAGTAAATTTTCATTCAAGCGTAGGTTACGGAACTATTACTTGTCCTCTCTTACATAGCTCGGTCTTCGTCATAGTTATTATATTTAAATTTTCCGTTTCATTTAGAATAGGATATTTATTATAATATTTATTAGTCTATTGTTTTAGAAATTATTTATGTATTTTATTAGTTAGATAGTTTATTAATATCCGCCTTAATTATTGTTCATATATATATATTTTGTACCCCTACCACTGTTGTGTTCTTTTTTAACCCAAAGGTTGACTGGTAGAGAATGCCTTGCTGCATTAAGTCCGCCTATGTATTACCATTGTACATAAAGTTTAAATAAATAAATAACTGCTTTAAAATTCAGTTGTAAGATTTGACCCGAACAAACTTACATACATGCATTGCAAGTTAAATAAAAGCTTGTAAAACTAGCAATAAACGTGGCAGTTTTATGCATATAATTTGTCTCATACGAAGCCGGAGCTGGTCGCTAGTGACGTATAAAACTATCATAGTTGCCAGTCCCATGTAAAATTGCTATGAAATGTAGTTTTCCGGTTCGTTATAATGTAACTGGATGTCTCTGGGTAGTCGCTCTGAAACACGAGCCTTGAAGTTACATATTATTATCGAATGTGTTTCTTGGATAGCAAATAAATCGTCTATTTGAAATAGCCCTACATTCCTAGTAATGCTGTTACTACTGTCTGGTGCAATTCAAATTCAAATTCAAAAGTCATTTATTCAAACTAGGCTGAGAATCAGCACTTTCCGAACGTCAAAATTACATAAGACAGTCCTTCACCACTTCCTAGTGCTTTTGCTGGGAAGAAGAAGTGGCGCAACAAACTCCCCAGCAGCACAGCTGTCTGTTCAGTTAGGAAAAAAACAAAAACTTGATTCTATACAATAGTATGCAAATAATTTACATTACTCAACACAACAAATTTAAATAAAATATATTTGCCATAATGACAGCTAGCACACGCCAATATACCAACAAAAACATCGAAATCTAAACTCAAGCGAAAATAAAAACTAAAAATAAAAACGTAAACGGAACTTATTACCCGAATTATAAAGCCTCCAGGCATAAAGGGCGTGCCCGCCTACATATAGCTAATACAGCTGTAACTCGAAGTCACATAATTATAATAAACTAGGACCATCGAAGTAAAAAATAAATCAACAGTTAGGCAAGAATAATATATGATCCACTGTCGAGGTCGCTAGCTAACCACATATTGCAATACAACTCATTAAAAAAAAAAACATTGTAGTGAGTCGATTATGTCAATAATATGACAATTAAATTAAAATAAATTGACATAAACTGTCAAAATAAAAAAAAACAATTATATAACTCATATATAATAATCAAAAATATAAGATCAAACGAACTTCTTGAAGTGAAGTTCGATCATTATTATATAATTCGCTTCGTTCGAAGATACAAATAACCATTTAGTGCCTTTAATCTACAAGGCTCTATTGCGAATAGATCCTTGTAGAATAAAGGCACTACATGGTTATTTCTATCTGAAGAATGAAGCGACGTAATATAATGGTCAAAAGTGAGCGTATGCATAATAAAAATTTAAAAATAATCCTATGAGGGTAGGTAATCCTGTGATAGGTCCTATGAGCCAAAAGAAGTAAAGATTTTACCTTCTTAATAACTTGTGTGATAAAAGCACGATATGTTAATCGCTCACAAACTTACCAGTGGAACAGCTACCCACGAAACAGTTAAAACATACAGTTAATATATACCATTTGCAAGACAGTAAATAATGCATACAACCAAGTCATATCTCTGATCATCATATTGTATTTATTCAGGCTTCAGTTTCTTCGTCCGCTTGGAAGTCGGAAATTATACGAAACATATTCCCCGGATAATATGTAACCTCAGTCCTAAGCCAAGACAATCATGGTCTCCAAAATCCAAGACGTGTGCCAAGATTCATCTAAATACGTTCAGCCTTAGACGAGAACAAGTAACAAACAGACAGACAGAGTTACTTTCACATGGATGATTTGCCAATATCTGGTTAGGTACAATTTCTTTGACCAGCACAAGAATTATTTCACCAACTTCAAAAGGACCTTATGAACGAAACATGCCACGTCGTCTACATCAGCAAAATGACGTTAAAAGCCTGAAAAATGTTCGTAATCCAGATTCGTTCACGGCTCATTTGGTCCTGTGTTTAGTTTTTTAGACTGGAATGTTATCTAACCTAGGCTGAGTCGCGAATATTGATGTATGCGTACATAAATCGCTGGATGCTTTGTTGAGTGACAGATGTCTCTGCGGTCGTTACAAAGGCAGACTTAAGTTTTTTATTTAAATTAAGGCTTTTTGTGAAGCATTTTGGGGTGCTAACTGATAAAATATTTTCTTACTTTTTCTTAGTAAAACGGCTTCCCTTCAATTTTATTTCATTTTATTTGGAAAACTTACAGCTAATAACAAAAATGCCATTATAATAACGATAAGGCCAATTACAAGTTTTCACTTACAGTAAAAAAAATACCTATAGATAAAACTTTACAGTCAAACTAAGAATTCATATCATAAACGTAGCTATTAACAAAAAAATATGGTTACAAAAAACATATTGTTAATTATATAATAGATAATTCTTGAGATTCAAATACTTTCAAAAAATTTATCGTATATACTTCTTTTTAATGGTCGTTGTCAACTTTCCGGCCGGCCGCATCAAAGGCACTACTCGCTCTAACCAGGAACGCGTTTTATCTGTAAGAAGTTCTCACCACCGGTGTGGCCAGTAGGTGACGTCGTCGTAAATATGCACGGTACACGCAGTCCTAACTTATTCACTAACTCTGGTATATCCGCCGATCCGTTCATTATTCTGTATAAAAATTTACATACATCTTGTTTCACCGTCTTGAACTCTTCTTGATATTTGACAAGACATTTAATAGTTTAAATTCAACATTAGTAGTACTAAGTTTATACTTATAATAATTACTTATAGTAGGCTCGGAAACACCGTAAACCTTTCAGAAAATGTTCCCTCTTCGTATAATTTGTGTTCGCCTATATTAAACACATAAATTGGATTAGTTAAACCGCCGACTAAAAGTAAAGACCATGCCAAAACTTATGGGATGAATATCTCCAAATACTTTATAGTATGTAGGTAAAGCGACAGCAAGATGGGCAGACGTATTGTTGCCATCGTGGAAATATAACTAACATATGAGACTGGCGCAGGAACGTGAGTATTGTCACAAGAGAGAAGATAGTCTCAGCAGTCTCTTACTTTTATTTAATTTCAATCAATTTGTGTTTTAGTAACTTTTTCACGTTGGTTCAGTCAATCAAGTGATGTGCCTTATTCTAGGGAATGAGTCAGGAAGATGTTGGCTAAATGTGTTGAGCCCGTTGCGTCTATGCCACACTGCATTTTTTCTATTGTTTTTTTCTTTCTCCGACCGACATTGCAGTTTATTTTTTTTAGTTTGGAGTATTTTAAGACAATTTTAATTGGCAAATTGTGTCTTTTTATACAATTTATATTATTGTCCAATATAATTTTCTAATATTTTACGTTTTTTACAATTCACAAGTCGAAGCCCCTACATATTTGCATTATAAGATTATATTAATTATCTATTTTATTTACCCACGTCCGTGTTTTTAGTTGCGGGATGCCAACTGAAAATTAGCGCTGGCTGTCTGACACCCAGCAAACGCTGAGTTGGTAACCCATTCGGTATGGGCTCGCCCGGCGCAATTCTTAAACCCTGTTTGTACTCTTTTACTATTTTTCTGTTACTTTGGGATTGTTGCTTTTGTGTTGTGTCTGTGTCGAATAAATGTTTTCTATTCTATTCTATGCAGTGGGCTAAGGGGGCTGTGGGTTTTGTTTATTTGTTGATTCCCGCATTCGAGCGCCTTGCAGGAATTACACCAATGAAGCACTAACTTATACTAACTAGCTATTAGTCCAGGGTTGTATTCCTTCGCCGTTATCAGCGATGTCCAAGGAAAACTTCAAAAGTAAGTATATATTGTTGTCTTTTAACTATAAGACTAAAATCTTGTGCGGGTATCTCAGCGGGGATGGTGATGTAAATAAAAAATATTAGAAAAGGGTTACTCACCCACGTGTATTTTCATATCAAATACATACAAAGTTACACAATTAACAATTATAGAATACAGTTTACAGAAAAAAAAAACGAAAAACCCCCGACACAAAAACCTCTTAAAAGTAAGCCTCGTACTCGCGTCGAGGAACCGCCAACGTTAACAGCAGTTTATTTTATTTACTTAGCGGTTCATGCTTTTTAAACTACATATAATACACCTAGTATCAAAATCGGTTCATCCGGTCGGGAGCTATGGTGCCACAGACAGACACATCAAACTTATAACACTCCGTCGTTTTCGCGTCGGGGGTTAAATCATCTTTACTTATAGAACTCAGTTTATAAAAACGGATAATACCTTGTTGCGAGTATAGAAATATGAAATTAATTATTGCCAACATAGAAAAATCACTCGGGGTGCTAAATTAAATATAAAGATTGCTAACAATATGAAGTGAAAAAGTCACATTGGTACTTACCCGAATTTAAAGCCACGACCTTTTTTTTTTTTCATTTCTTATGGGTTTGCTCTTGACTCTAGTCTAGGTCATAGGTGACAGAGACAGAGTCGACGATGGAGTAAGCTTACCCAGAAGAAGCCTGTTCACTTTACCTATGAAGAGATTCGGGTTGAATGCGTTCGGAAACACAGACGCAGGTAGTGACTTCCATTCATTCGCTGTGCGCATTATGAAGGATGTTTGGAAGCGCTTGGTGCGAATTGGTGGAATGGCAACAAGGTAAGGATGATAACTTGCAGTGCGTCTAGATGTCCGATGGTAGAAGGGGGTTGGTGGGATGAGGTCGTGGAGTTCTTGAGCACACTCACCGAAGTACACCTTAAGTGCAAGAGGCGAGGTCTTAGCCATTGGGCCACCACTACTATATTGATGAGGTAATGCTAACCTGTGTCTAATTAATTAGATAATTTATAGAAAGCAGTTTAAAAGTTTATTAAATATTATTCAATGTCATTCGAGAGACTCAATGACACAACTGAAATTAAATTATAAACTTGCAGAAGGGTCATGCGTGTCAATTTTGGGCAGCGGCAAATAAATCTAGTTCTCTCGATAGAATAAAATCCTATATAAAATTTCTAAAGTGCCTTTGTATTAATAATTTTATAAATCTAATGTTACTTTCAATACTAAAAATTGCTGTAATTAATTTCTCAACACAGACTAATGTGTTAAAGTAACGAAAAATCCAAAGATAACTGATTGCCTACATTAGTGTGACAGAATGTGTGTAATTTTCATAATGAACGGTATTTCAGTACAATGTCTAGTTGAAAAGATTTTGGGATTAATGTAGGTGCTTACTTGTATGTAGAAGAAAAGAAACAATATTGAAGCACTAAAAACCCTAGGCCTTAAGGCAAAAGATAAATGCTAGACCGAGCTCCGCTCGGGTGAAAATATAGAAAACGACGTTTTCTAAAAATGTAACCTAGCTAGATCAATTTATCGCCCCGAAACCCCCTGCATACTAAATTTCATGAAGATTTAGATTTTATATATACAAGAATTGCTCGTTTAAAGTTATTATTATTATATAATTATTATAGATACAAAACATCGCGCCTGTATTCACCGAAGAGTTAGAAAGAAAGAAAACATTTATTTTTCACAAGCCACTAGAGCACACAACATAAGAAGAAGAAAAAATTTAAAACTAAACAACAACAAAAAAGAGAAAAAACAATTTAAAGATACGCAGTGCAGTATTGGTGTCCTTCAAAACGTTGGAGAAGAAATTCCCGTATTTTTTTAACTAATGTCACGAGGTCTCATTGCTAATAAAGAAAATTTGGTTCAAATAAATCTCACTAGATGGCGCGACATGTACACACAATTCAATAGAATATAATAATTGTGTGTAAAATTAACATTTTCTGGAATTGAACATAACAATTGTATGTTCTTGTGTCATCATCATCATCATTTCAGCCGAAAGACGTCCACTGCTGGACATAGGCCTCCCCCAGGCGTCGCCACATTGACCGATCCCGTGCGTCTCGCATCCAGCGCCTGCCCGCAACCTTAACCAGGTCATCGGTCCACCTGGTAGGAGGCCTTCCAACGTATCGTCTTCCGGTTCGCGGTCGCCATTCCAGAACTTTTCGACCCCATCGGCCATCCGTTCTTCGAGCAATGTGCCCTGCCCACTGCCACTTTAGTTTGGCAATTCTTCGGGCTATGTCGGTAATCCTGGTTCTCTTGCGGATCTCCACATTTCTGATTCGATCACGCAAGGAAACTCCGAGCATAGCCCTCTCCATTGCCCTTTGAGTGACTGCAAGCTTCCTGATAAGGCCCATTGTAAGCGACCACGTCTCAGAGCCATATGTCATCACTGGCAACACACACTGGTCATAGACTTTCGTCTTGAGACACTGTGGTAAGTTGGACAAGAAGATACCGCGCAACTTCCCGAACGCTGCCCAGCCGAGTCGGATTCGACGGTTGACCTCTTTCTCGAAATTGGCCCTACCCAATTGGATCGTTTGGCCCAGGTAGACATAATCGTCCACAACTTCGAGTGTAGAGTCCCCGACCTTGATAGGAGTGGGTGCAACATGGCCATTCAACATCACCTTGGTTTTTTCCATGTTCATCTTAAGACCCACTCTTTCGGAAGCTCTACTGAGGTCATCGAGCATCGCACTGAGGTCCTCCATGGTCTCAGCCATGACCACTATATCGTCGGCAAACCGAAGGTGAGTGATGTACTCGCCATTAACGTTGATGCCAAGCCCTCTCCAATCCAGAACCTTGAAGACATCCTCCAGCGCAGCAGTGAACAGTTTCGGAGAAATGACGTCTCCCTGTCTCACGCCGCGCCGGAGAAGAATTGGTTTCGAGATCTGATCCTGAAGACGGACTGACATAGTGGCGTTCTTGTACAAACACTTCAACACTTCAATGTACCGGTAGTCGATCTGGCACCGTTGGAGAGACTGCAGTACAGACCAAGTCTCGATCGAATCGAAGGCTTTCTCGTAGTCCACAAACGCTAAACAGAGAGGCAGGTTATACTCTTCGGTCTTCTGTATAACCTGCCGCAGCGTATGTATGTGGTCTACGGTGCTAAAGCCTTTTCGGAATCCGGCTTGTTCGGGAGGCTGGAAATCGTCAAACCTGCGCGCGAGACGATTCGTGATGACTCTTGAAAACAACTTGTAGACATGGCTAAGAAGTGAGATGGGCCTATAGTTCTGCAGCCGGGCATTGTCGCCCTTCTTGAAGAAGAGTACCACCACACCCCCGCACCATGCCTGTGGCGTTTTGCCCTCGAGTATGACGGAATCAAACAGCTTCTGAAGGGCCTTAAGGACCGGTTTTCCACCCGCCTTCAGGAGTTCAGCCGTGATTCCGTCATCACCCGGCGCCTTGTTGTTTTTAAGCTGTTTCAGAGCCATCCTAATCTCGTACAGGCTGACGTCCGGAATATCTTCGGTATAGTGTCGGGTCAATCTAGCTCTTGGGTCGTTTGCTAGATTCGCAACGGGCTTGCTGATTGATGTGTACAACTGCCCATAGAATCTCTCGATCTCCCTCAGAAGCTCTGGTTTGGCGGATACGATCCTGCCATCATCGGTCTTCAGTTTCGTGAGCTGGCTTTGCCCAATAGCCAGATCCCTTGAAAAAACCTTGGAGCCTTTATTTCGCTCAATCGCCTCTTTAATACGCTCGGTATTAAAGCGGCGGAGGTCTCTTTTCAAGGATTTAGAGATCTGTCTATTGAGCTGCCGGTATTTGCACGCCTCATCTGAAGACTGCAGGATCAACTCACGCCTCTCCTTCATAAGCTCGAGGGTAGAATCAGAGAGCTTTTTGGTTCTATCTGTACGACGGGTCTTGAAAAACTTAGACCCGACCGTATGGACAGCTTCCACGAACCCGTCGGCGTAGTCGTCCACGGAGCTCCCTAGGCACTCGAAACGATTTTGGAGTTCGAGCTGAAAGCTCTCGGGGTTTTGGAGCTGGATCCGTGCTGGACGGAGCGTGGACTTCATCAGTCGAGACCTTTCAAGCTTAATATTAATGTTCAATGTGCCTCTTACCATGCGGTGATCGCTCCCGGTTTTCACCGAATTGATCACAGAGACATCATTGAACATTTGCTTCTTGGTTGACATGATGAAGTCGATCTCATTTTTTGTTGCACCATCGGGGCTCTGCCAGGTCCACTTCCTGTGTTCACGCTTTTTGAAGAAGGAGTTCATCATAAAGAGGCCCTCCTTCTCCATAAAACTGGCCAGTAGGTGACCCCGGTGGTTCCGTCGTCCAACTCCAAATTGCCCCACTTGCAGCTCATCCTCGTCTCGTTTGCCCAGTTTTGCGTTGAAGTCCCCCATGACAACGGTGAAGTGAGTTTTGAAACCATGCATGGCTCTGGAGATATCCTCATACATGGTCTCTACCTCGTCGTCGGGGTGTGCCGAGGTTGGGGCGTAGACCTGTATGACCTTCAGCGAATATCTTGAGGATATTCTGAGTATAAGGCACGCCACCCTGGTCGACACACTCTCGATCTTCACCACGTTGTTCACAAGGGACCTGTGGACGATAAACCCGACACCACCCTGGGACTGCCGGTCACCCTCTCGGAAATAGAGCAGGTTACCGGATTTGAGGATTATCGAGTCCTCCCCCTCTCTTCGGACTTCAGATAACCCTATAATACTCCATCGCAACCTGCTCAATTCCTCTTCGAGTTCGGTGATCTTCTCGTCGGTCCGAAGTGTACGCGTGTTGTACGTAGCCAGGTACAGTCGTCGGTGATTTTTTGGGTAGCCGGATCCCGTCCGGAGATTCTTGGCACCCCTTGCCATGCCGTAACCTCGACCGCTACCGTAGTCGAGGGTAGGCAGGCTGCCGGGCACTAGGGGCCATTTTTTATTTGTGCTATTCATGGGGGGTTTTTGCCATAATCGCCACGCTTGGCAGGCGGGTTGGCGATCGCAGTATGGTTGTTGTAGAAGCACAGAGAACGCTGCTGCCCATTCTCTGGTTTGTCCCTTAGTCGCCTCTTACGACACCCACGGGAAGACATGGGATGGTGAAATTCTTTACGTCCGGCACCATACGGAACGTGTTCTTGTGTAATCAACTCTAATAAGTACAAAATTATGGAATATTGGGCTCTTAATTCACATTTCAAAGATTATTTTAACGGATCATTTAAAATTGATGCCCTACTGGCGCATTTTTATATTTCTGAGGCACTCCACCCGATTTTTTATTTTTGCATTGTAACACATTTTGGTGCAAAAAGACTGTAAAAACGTGCAAAAAAATACTATAAAACGAACCTTCACTGTATTTAAAGAAAAAAATATTCACGAACCAAGTAAACCCTTTTACTTGCAAGTCGCTGCTAACACCATCTATTGCCGTGGAACGGGATCGAACGCGATTGATGTACTTACAAAAATAACAAGATTAATCAGATGAAAAACGCTAGTTACGTCGGCACGGTTTCTTTGTACGGGATGAGGCATCTGTATGCTAGTATTATATTATCTGTGCTAATGTTGACATTCTAATCTCAATCTGAATTTATCAAAAATACTTATAATTTCCCTAAAATTTGACATTGATTGTCACCGCGGTGACATTGTGATTTGAATTTGAACAAACATAAACAAGAATAGAATACAAAACATTTATTTAACACGGACATAAAACAACATCAAATATCACAAAGTAATAGAGAAGAAGAGAAAAAAGTACAAAGAAGATTCAAGAAGCGCAGTGCCGCTTTAAAGTACACGAATTGTCAATAAGATTAATCCGATGGGAATCTTCGATACTATGAGTTAAAACATAGACAAACCAGTAAATGCTATTGAAGTAGAAATGCACCAATTCATATTCAGCTCAAAAATCACTTACGGCAGCCGATCACAATCTAAACCAGACGAAACTTCAAGAGATACGATTTTTCGATGTAACAAAAATGGGCGTAGATATTTTTACTTTTACTATTTTACTGTCCAACGGAGTAAAAAATTCGCTGGCCACATCCATTATGATGTCTGACAACAATAATAATTTTAGTGACGCCGTAAAAACTCCATTTGGCCACAATGTTAGGTGGAGCATTCAGGCGGAAAATGTTGTGGGACACGAAGTGATGTGTAGCGTAGAACATGTTGCAGGCTAGGTTCGTATAGAGGGCACGTTTTGCAAATAATTATCGGAGAAACATTTATGCTGGAACAGTCTTTCAACTTTTAGATCTTGCACACCGCACGAGTCGATCTTCAAGATAAAGCAATGCTTAACAAGGTCGTTCCTTGGATGGGTGACCATTTCAACATACCGAGATTCCTACGTGCCTCAGAAAGCACGTTAAGCCGTTGGTCCCGGCTGTCATTTGAAGATCTTTGACAGTCGTTACGGGTACTGGACCAGTCTGCCAGTCTGTCGGGATTGCCAAGGGGTATCGTGTTACTTAGTAACTGGGTTGTGGAGGTCAGATAGGCAGTATTTCCATGTAAAACACTGGTATCAGCTGAATCTGGTAAGAATGGAAGCTGACCCCAACATAATTGGGTAAAGGCTAGGCAGAACGAAAAAACATGCACGATGGAAGTACATATTTATAGTAATGATTTAGATACATACATTCATACATAAAACTCCCGTTTCCCACATGGGTAGGCAGACACTACAGGTGCCTTTTACGATACTTACATACTCTTTTTCCTTCGCTTAAGTTCATACTTCTGGTCATACATGCACACTCTAGTTAAGAGTACACCGCACCAGGCCTTTTTGAAAACACCATCAATTAGATCCGTGTATTTTCGATCAAATAATCGCTAACCATCAGGTGAGATAGTGGTCAAGTGCGAGTCTGTCAACAATTAATAAAAAATAAAAAATGTTCTTCTAGAGCGTCTCCTCCTGGTGAACAAAATGTTGTTCACCAGGAGGAGACGCTCTAGAAGAAATTTTTTTAGGTATTTATTGTAATTCTATTTTATTTATGTCGACCATGTATTTACGAGCATAGACTTTAAGATACATTGTTATAAACAAAATATGTATATTACTTAATCTGAATACTGTGTTATTGGAGGTTGGAATTGTGCTGGCTTCTTGCGGTAAGCCCACTTACTTAGTTAGCTACGTTGGGCTTAAACAAAAGCGCTGGCCTTGTGGGAACATAAAAGTGATATTACATTTTTCTACAGCATTTATTTATTTTCTTTCTTTATTTGACGTCCTTTCTTTCATTTGCGTCCTTTACCTAAAATATAATGTAACAGGTTGAATTCGAGACAGGTACAGACGTCGAGAATTCAGGGACTTCCAACGAAGATTTGATCTAAAAATAACATTAGAAGGATGAATTCTCGAGGGATGTAGGTTTAAATTACTTTTGTCAGTTTAAGTTCTAGTAATTCTACTGTAAAATTAATGTTTTACAGCATTTCTTTTCGTAGGATTACTTTTAAAACATATCAGTAAGAGACAGTTTTATATTTAAGAAAACACTGATTCACACCCGCCCGAGTGCGCCGCCGAGTGGAATTCCCTGCCGGAGTCTGTGTTTCCCGACAGCTACAATCTAGGGGTCTTTAAGTCAAGAGTGAATAGGTTTTTTCTAGGCAAGCGTGATTCACCGTCGACCACATCATCGCTTTCCATCAGGTGAGATAGTGGTCAAGCGCGAGCTATAGGATATAAAAAAAAAAAAAAAAAATTGAAGGGAAGCCGTTTTACTACCTTTACTAAAGTAAGAAAATATTTTATCAGTTAGCACCCCAAAATGCTTCACAAAAAGCAATTTAAATAAAAAACTAAAGTCTGCCTTTGTAACGACCGCAGAGACTTCTGTCACTCAACAAAGCATCCAGCGATTTATGTACGCATACATCAATATTCGCGACTCAGCCTAGGTTAGATAACATTCCAGTCTAAAAAACTAAACACAGGACCAAATGAGCCGTGAACGAATCTGGATTACGAACATTTTTCAGGCTTTTAACGTCATTTTGCTGATGTAGACGACGTGGCATGTTTCGTTCATAAGGTCCTTTTGAAGAAGGTGGAATAATTCTTGTGCTGGTCAGTGAAATTATACCTACCCAGATATTGGCAAATCATCATCATCTGCCTAGCCTTTTCCCAACTATATTGGGGTCACCTTCCAGTCTTACCGGATTCAGCTAAGTACCAGTGTTTTACATGGAGCGACTGCCTATCTGACCTCCACAACCCAGTAACTGGGTAACACGGTACCTCTTGGCAAGACTGATGTCAGATCTCAAGCTTCTGACTATCCGTAACGACTGCCAAAGATCTTCAAATGACAGCCGGGACCAACGGCTTAACGTGCTTTCCGAGGCACGGAGGAAACTCGGTATGTTGAAATGGTCACCCATCCACGGACCGACCTCGTCAAGCGTTGCTTAACCTTGATGATCGACCCGTGCGGCTGTTTTTATTTAGCCACGAGCTCGAGATATTGGCAAATCATTCATGTTAAAGTAACTCTGTCTGTCTGTTTGTTACTTGTTCTCGTCTAAGGCTGAACGTATTTAGATGAATCTTGGCACACGTCTTGGATTTTGGAGACCATGATTGTCTTGGCGTAGGACTCACCAATCACCAATTTAACCACAAAACGTTAAACAAAGTTAACATAAAACATTTTTATCAACCGCTGAAATTGCCGAAAGCACTCGCTTTCAATAAAAGTTGATTTATTATATGTTTTGTTGTTTTATCTATACGCCGACTCGCTTGGTGACGGAAGTAAATGGGCCGATTAATATTCAACTGTTGTTTTGTTTATAGATATTCGGATATTATAAAGGTTTATAAACCAGCGAGGTCTCCGTAAAAAATGGCGAGATTTACACCAGGCTTAACAATTGTTTTATTTGGTTGAAATTGAGCGGGATTGTGAACGCCATCAACTGAGGTAGCGACTCTAAATCTACTCTAATCTAAAATGGAAGCTATGTATTAATTACAAGTACCTATTTAATACTGAAAGGTGGTTATTATTTAATGGTGTTGGTCTTGTAATTGCTCTTTTGTTACTTCTAAGAAGAAAGAAAGAAAGAAAATACATTTATTTGTCACAAGCCATTAGAGCACACAATATAAAAAATGAAAAACAAAAACTAAACTTAAAACTATACAACAATAAAAAATTTAAAAAGAATATAAGTATGACATTGTGTGTCCTAAGGCTGCGCCAAATAGGACCAGTTCAGCAAAATGTCGCGCAACTAGTGCCCGACGCTGGTTTTCGATTGGACCTGTGACTGTGACGTGACGGACGTAAAGCAGTTTTATAGTGACATAATGTGTATGTAAAACAAGTACTTACTTATATAAAAGATAAACAAGATGTGTTAATTACAATATAAAATAACAGATACACAACATATGAATAAATAAGGTGAGTGTGACAAGAAATGAGGTGAGTGAGGGTAGGTAGGCTAATGCGTCATATTATTGAGGCATTCAGTGCGGCCATATCCAGTTTACTTTGCGCTTCCACCAGATACTGCCGTAAACGTTTTCTAAATGTGTCTTCTCTGCTGTTCTTTTCTGATTAATTTCGCTGCGGGATCTGAACAGTTGAATGGTTTCTCCGGGACTCGTTAAGCTTCATTGTTTCGACGTTTTTCTGGTGGTCGCTACTAACTGTGAACTTTCAGGAGATCTTATTGTTAATAGTGTGGTGGACTTCTTACAGGACTAAAACAATAATTTCTACAGTTTATACACTCTGGACTCAACCCCGGTCTTTAGAAGTAAACTATCACTGCGACATAAATTAAATGCACGTCAAAGCAGCCCACTCGCATTTTAAACTTTATCACAGGAATTTTGCGACATTTTAGTTGCATAAACTGTGCCTGTTTTAAGTATTTATATCCCAAAATAATCCTGAGTTTTAAAGATCTTCTACATACCATTTACCAGTTATAAGCTTAACATCAAAGAGCTCTTCACTCTCTGCGCTATATTCCTACACGTAGTTTAAACTTAGTGACACTTGCAAGCGAGCTAGCCGTAGCCGCCGCCAGCTAACGCTAAGATTTGCAATGCAAAACTGTTTGCGTCTTGTGCAGCTATGTAGTTTACGTAAACCCTTCTTGTCTGTTGCAAGACTTGGAAGTTTTGGGCACTATTCCTTTTTTGAATGAGTTGCACACCTATGCAGACAAAACCCATAAATTCTTCGGATAGTAGCCGAAGAATCTATGGAGTTCGTCTGCATAGGTGTCCAAATGTTTTTTTTTTTTAACAAGTTCCTTTAGTGCTTCCAAGGATTGATATGAAATAAATTATTCATTAAAAAAACTTTTACTAAAACAAGCTTTTTTCATATTCTTCTCAGCAAACCCTTTCATTTGATACACATATCATGGCAGTGCACAAAAAATAACTAGTCCACCATATTGGGCCGTCGGCCATATTGCATTTAAAATGACGTCACTGAGCTAACCATGCATTGTCATCCAAACTTAACGTCTTTGCAAAATTTCATCTTAATCGGTGGAGGATAACTGCTTTAAAATTCAGTTGCAAGATTTGACCCGAACGCACTTACATACATACATGCATACATACATGCAAGTTAAATAAAAGCTTGTAAAATAGGAACGGCAAGACGAACTCTTAACATTATTAAGACTGTTTAGAAATACATTAAATATTAAAAATCATATTATAAAAAGAGAAATCTTATTGGAATTCTTCTAACAAATTTTTAAGGATATTTATAATTGTTCTAAAAAAAAATGGGCTCGTCCGGGATTTGAACCCGGGACCTCTCGCACCCTAAGCGAAAATCATACCCCTAGACCAACGAGCCTGCTGATAGAAGTTTTAAAATATACGAGCACTCTACAGATTGTGAATTGCGCTGCCTTTCACTGATCATGTTGTAATTATACGTCATGTAATGTGCGTAACAATGTTTTATTTGTTGATATTATCACGGGGTCTTAAATAAGAAAGAAAATTTGGTTCAAATAAATCTCACCAGATGTCGTGATATGCACCGATCTGTTATTGAATATGTGTAAAATTAACGTTTTCTGGAATTGAACATAAACATTGTATGTTCTTGTTTAATCAACTCTCCTAAGCACAAAATTATGGTATATTGATTTCAATTCTTTCTTAATTCACATTAAAAATTATAATTTGAACGTATCATTTAAAATTGATGCCAATAGATGGCGCGTTTTTAAATTTCTGAGGCATTCCACTCGATTGTTTAAATTTGCATTGTAACACATTTTGGTGCAAAGAAACTGTAAAAACGTGCAAAAAATACTATAAAACAAACCTTCACTGTATTTAAAGAAAAAAATATTCACGAACCTAGTAAACCCTTTGACTTGCAAGTCGCTGCTAACACCATCTATTGCCGTGAAACGGGATCGAACGCGATTGCTGTACTTACAAAAATAACAAGATTAATCAGATGAAAAACGCTAGTTACGTCGGCACGAGGCTAGTTATGAGGCATCTGTATGCTAGTATTATATTATCTGTGGTATTATGCATGTAACACAATTATACAGCTTCAAACATTGCGTGTTTTCAAAAGTAAAACTGATTCAGTTAATTGTTTTTCTTGTTATTCAGAAAAAGTGCAAATTTATTTTAATGTCAGTTTTACCTTAAGGTTGATCTGATACAACAAATGTGGACCTCAAATAAACTTCGAAATATATATCATATCAAGCATATCTTTTAAGTTTGGTTGAATAAATTTCAAATTTATTTATTTTCACATATTAAAATAGATATGAATGACATTTTAGTCTTATTCTATAAGAATGCGTGTTGTTACCCGACTGAAAGGAAAGGGTTATGTTTTTCGCGCGTATCTTGTATGTATGTATGTTTGTTTGTATGGATGTAATATTCTTTTTACCTCATTCATAAATTTCAAACCGCTAGACGGATTTGTATAACTATGACATTTTTATAACGTCTTGACTGCACAAGTCTTCTTAGTTAAGGTGAGGTTAAAAAAAAAATGGCGGATTTTGGGCGCCATATTGTGCAGTTCCCAATTTCTTTTTTCTTCCATACCCATCGAGTGGGGTATCAAAATGAAGTGTTTTAAGAAGTGATTACAAAAATATATACTTCTTAATGTTTAACCTCCTGATCCTCCGACTGTATAGCATATTTTTTTTTTGTTTACAGCTTTTTAGTTCGCTTCTTGAGCGTCGGGCTTATGATTATTAAATTAAGTTTTTTTGCGGATTATGGTGCCTGGATTGATGATCTCATCAGGATGTGTATCAAACAGCAAAATTTTTCACTCAAAGCTTTACCAGCTCCTTAGCACGTATGTCTTACATCAGGAGCCTTACCATGACATTTCAAAACTTTCATAGTTCTACTGTGAGAGAGATAGTTTGAACACATCATGGTACGGCCCTGGACTGTTCACACAAACATTTCGGTGACATCATGGTACGGCCCTAGTCTGTTCACAAAAATAGTTCGGACATAGCATGGTACGGACCTAGTCTGTTCACACTAATAGTTCGGACATAGCATGGTACGGCCCTAGACTGTTCACACAAACAGTTCGGACACATCATGGTACGGCCCTACACTGTTCACACAAACATTTCGGTGACATCATGGTACGGCCCTAGTCTGTTCACAAAAATAGTTCGGACATAGCATGGTACGGACCTAGTCTGTTCACACTAATAGTTCGGACATAGCATGGTACGGCCCTAGACTGTTCACACAAACAGTTCGGACACATCATGGTACGGCCCTAGACTGTTCACACAAACATTTCGGTGACATCATGGTACGTCCCTAGACTGTTCACAAAAATAGTTCGAACATAGCATGGTACGGCCCGAGTCTGTTCACACGAATAGTTCGGACTAACATGGTTCGGCCCTAGTCTGTTAACACTAATAGTTCGGACATAGCATGGTACGGCCCTAGACAGTTCACACAAACAGTTCGGACACATCATGTTACGGCCCTAGACTGTTCACACAAACATTTCGGTGACAACATGGTACGGCCCTAGTCTGTTCACAAAAATAGTTCGACATAGCATGGTACGGCCCTAGTCTGTTCACACTAATAGTTCGGACATAGCATGGTACGGCCCTAGACAGTTCACACAAACATTTCGGACACATCATGGTACGGCCCTAGACTCTTCACACAAACATTTCGGTGACATCATGGTACGGCCCTAGTCTGTTCACACTAATAGTTCGGAAATAGCATGGTACGGCCCTAGACAGTTCACACAAACAGTTCGGACATAGCATGGTACGGCCCGAGTCTGTTCCACAAACAGTTCAGACATAGCATGGTACGGCCCGAGTCTGTTCACACAAATAAATCGGACATAGCATGGTACGACCTTAGTCTGATCACAGAAACAGTTCGGACGTCACAGTACATGATATCGCTTGTTGAATACACCGTTTGTTTAAGGCAGGTTATAGATCCGAATAAGAAGGACAAAAATTTTAAAATTAGTTTTTTAATACTTTCATATGCATTTTTTAACTTTGAATGCGGGCGAAGCCGCGGGCAGAAGCTAGTAATAATATATAATGCAATACTAGTATCTTTATTGCTTCATAATATAGTGAAAGGAGTCGCAATCTCGTATGCGAATGGTTATGTGGTATAAAAATTCAACTTGTTAATCAGTCGGCTCGTTGGTCTAGGGGTATGATTTTCGCTTAGGGTGCGAGAGGTCCCGGGTTCAAATCCCGGACGAGCCCAATTTTTTTTATTAGCACAGTTTTTTTATTAGATTTAAATTAAAATCTTATAAGATTCTAACAGTAGTATTAATCCTAGTTTTTGTTGTTTTCGAGTCGATGGAAAACTTTTTTTTTTGTTCATATATGCAATCTTGAGTACTTTTTACTATTATCCTTACATGGTATAAAACAAAATAGCTGCCCGCTGTCTGTCCCTATGTAAGCTTAGATCTTTAAAACTACGCAACGGATTTTGATGCGGTTTTTTTAATAGATACAGTGATTCAAGAGGAAGGTTTATATGTATAATAACGCGGGTGAAGCCGCTGACAGTACCTAGTGTTTGATAAATGATTTTATTTCTGTAAGTTGGTTTGTACAAACACGTTTACTGTCGATCATATTTTTAAAACTAGATGAGGTCGGCGTTTCCTATTTGACTACTCTGAGAAGAAAGGCCGAAACAAAATCAGATATCACAGTCTCTTTTAAAGTTCAGACAAAAATCTTGGTTAGATCATGTGAAGACCATGTAGACTGATGTCTGAAATGGTCTTTTGAGGAAAGAACCAGCCAGATTGAGTAGACCTGTCCAGTCAGTGCACGCATTTGTCAATAACCGAGCAGCTCAACATAGCATTTAAGGAGCTCAACGATTCGACGAACAATACCAAAGAAAGAACATTCGGGTAGGCTGCATAAACTACTTAAACTGCCAGACTACTATTAAAAACTAAGGTAAATTAAAAACAAAAAAAAAGTAATGATCCACATAGTCTTCACATTCACAATAATAAAAATAAAATAATATAATACTTTAAAAAGTAAATATTCTTGTCATTGCAAGAAAACCAAAAAAAATAAAAAATAATTCACGGTTTAAAATATAAAAAATCAAAATTAATTTTTAATTGGAGCATCCCGAGCCTTTTTGTCGTCAACGTAATCTTTAATGGTATAAAACGCTTTCTGGCACAACTTACGTTTAATGACTTAGAACTTGTACGTGGCTTGGAAGCTTATTATAAAAGCGTACACATTGACATCTAAACGAGCCACCTATTTTCTTGAGCCTTGTTGTAGGTACTACAAATTTGTGTTTTACCTGGATTGGTTTGTGTGGGTGCTCACATTCGCCGTTACAACTATAAATTATCAATAAACAGTTCACTAATCCTAAAAACTAACTAATCACGCAATCTTTTAAGCCATAACCATAATATATATAATATTTTGTACCATAATATAAACTAGTGGTGAGTAGAGCAGTGGTGGCCCAGTGGTATCGGCCGCGACTTACAAGTTGTAGGTTATGGCTTCGAGCCCAGGCAGGCGCTTTACTTTGTGTAAATTATTTCATCACCACTGCTCTCAAAACGGTGAAGGAAAACATCATGAGGAAACCGGCATGTCCTAGAACCAAAAATTCGAAGACATGTGACATCTACCAACCCGCACTGGGCCCGCGTGGGGGATTACGGCCCATTCCCTCTCACAGAGAGGAGGCCTGTGTTCCAGCAGTGGGAACATTAATAGGCTGATGATGTGATGTGATGTGCATAATATTTTGGGCTTAGTAGCTGGCCACGGCAATCGCAACATAAGTGGCGGTCCTCTAAAGTGTAGGTTTATTGAGCACTACAGTTGCAAAATTAATATTCTTATATTTGTGATCGTGAGTTTTAAATTCGACCCCTATCCCTCGTCGACGTGTAAAAACATGATTTTCTATCCCTATTCTAAAACTTATGTCAAAATAAGCTTGCCGCATAACCCATGGACGACGGACGTTCAGATCCAATCTCGTGTGCAAACCGCCTTATCCGCCATGTTTACTTTTCAAAGATACAGGGATGTCTCAATATTTGTATATTTGAGCTCAACTATTGAATATTATTTGCAGTTATTACTCAAATCTGTTTCAAATGGTATTTGTATCAATAGTTTGTGTGTTTAGATCTAATATTAGGATGTTATTGGATTTCTTGTCAATTTTGCCTGAAGGTGGGCAATTCGGGTTTGAAATTTTGAAAGTTACAAATTACCATTTATTTTGATAGGTATTATGTACTTTACAACCAAAATTACATTTCTATTATATGAGTAAATATATTAAGCTTAATATTAAAGTAAGTAAGTAAATAATTTGTATGTCATGGACCGAATAATTAACCTGGGCACTATGTATAATGCCCCGCATTATGAATCAAGTCAAGTCAAATCGGGCAATGTAATGAACACTGATTTAAACTTCCATATTTATCACATTGTCTGGTCATTATGAATATTGCCACGTAACTTTTGGGAAATTCGATAATTATGTTCAAGAGCGAGCGAAGCGACCTCGGGAGCCTTAGGGCATCCCGACACAGATAGGTTAGCTTTGTAGGAGATGATGATATGAGAGGAGTGAGCGAACAAAGCGAGCGAACTTAGGTTACTTTACACCCTGCAGACAGAAATAGTAGCCCGTGCAGCGGGGTTCCGTCGACTTTGTTGCTTAAATAGTAATCATACCTATTCTATATTCATAAAATAAACTTTTTCTTATTGCCCGGGCATTATGACTAATGCCATATTATTCACTTGGTCCATAACATATATACCCACTCTTCTTCTTCTTCAAACGAACTAACAGATTACTAGTAGGGAATGGTTTAGTGAGCTAGTTTGATAAATGTTGGTCAGCACTCTGTATGAAAATAGATTTTTCCCTTGCCTTAGATAAATTGTTATTGGCTGTTTATTTTAAAACTTGTTTAATCTGTGAATTTTCTTATTTATATCATCAAATATCTACTACTATATACTACCTAATCTGTCTAATAGATTCGGCTAATAGCGGCCTAATATCGAACCCGAACAAAACCAAGCCGTGCCGTTGGTATTGAATCTCCTAACATCGACTAAGCCTCCGAAATCCGAAATTACGACTTGCATTCAAGTGTGTACCTATAGAATATTCTGAAACCTGAAATGTAAATTGGGGTTCTGCCCCGGGTGGCAAGTTCTAAGAATTATAAAATATATAATACATCCATCTTTGAAAGTGCCAAAAGCTGACGAAATATTAACAAAAGAATAATATGACGAAAAATTAATTCTTAGTTTGAAAAGTGTTCTAGTTCGAAATTTTTTTTTTTTTGAATTAATTGATTGAAACTCATTTTTGAAAAATAAGACATCAATTTAGGCGCAGATGCCCTTGAGTAGCTGACAAAAAAAACTTGAGAGGTGTCAAGGGCCACTCGGATGGAACGAAGTTCCTTTAGTATATATATATTAGAACACACACGAAACACGCGCACGCCGGCTTACAACTATAGCAAAAAGTGTCGTTACAACTTTTCGTCTTAATTTTTTCCGTCTAGCCCTCTTTCGCAACATGCGATAAGGGACTTCGTTCCCAAAAATGTTACATTAGACCATTTACTTAACAATTTGATCTGAAAACTTTGAGTTTTATTCGTATACCATGGCGTAATTAATTTGTAAAGTTATGTCTAAAACGGACAAAAACACGACAATCACACCAAAACCGCTGCGCGTATTTTAATGAAATTGACACCATCTCAAAGACAATTTAATTATCTACATTTTAATCTGAGGCTTTTTTTTTAAAGTCGTTGGTGTTAGTCGTCGTCTTAATTCCTTGTATGTAAAATTGCCTTCAGGTTTTTTTTCAAATGATTTTAATACTCATAATTTTTTGTTTTTTTGAAGGAGTCTACTTCCAGAGCAGTCGCCATAATAACAAAGAAAAACTCTCAAGTCGAACCCTGCCAATTTTATTGCAATGAGGTTGAGTTGAGGAGTCGTGGAAAAAATTACTTATGATATAAATAACAGTGTGAACTACATCTTACAAACGTTTAAAGGCAAAACACAAAACACAAAAAATAATATTAATTTCCCTATTTCGATATTTTCTCAAATACAGCATATTGAGAATATTCCGAATTGGGCTGTTCATTGTAGCAGTACTATTTCATGTTTTGTGGCATATTGTAACCGGTATGAAAGATGTTTGCGAGTTCATGTCATTTTGGAAATATTTAAGTACCTATGTTACTGATGTCTTATTGTTTGTCATCTTATAGATATATGAAGATTGCTACTATCTTTGCATTATATAGAGTTAATCTTTCTAGTATTATATAGCAGCATAGCCAGCATTGTGTGAGTACCATGTACTTCAGAGCTATCATTGTCTAGATACCTACGTCTTCTATTGACTTGAATGACTCCGGTGGTTGAGAGTATGTCATGCCCACTCAAATGTCTCGCCGATGGTGGCGCGTGTGTCGGATCATTTAGCTCCCTTCAAAATGGTTGAGCTGAATGGTGCTGATACATGTGTCATGTTCGTGAACGGGCGCTGTCGGTTGGGACTGGTCATCTCTTAGCTGCCATGGTTTATTTTAATTGATTCTAATTTTATTTCTGAATTGTCTTTTTATATTTACTATGGACACTTTTAACTTTCTACATCGTTCTCACATAATGTGTAATCTCAACATGAATGATGTAACAAATGATTTGTAATAATTACCTAATTGAAAAAGAGTGTCCATGGAGTTTCTTGCCCGTTCTTCTCCATAGAGATCTACGCCTTGGAATGGGCATCTACGGTACTTTCACAGTTATTATGTCTTGTGACTGGGACTGTAGCACCATAATTTTGTAATATTTTATTTTGTCTTTTGACAATTCAAAACTGCCTGTAACTGGCCTACTTGAAATAAAGTGCTTTGACTATAGAAAAGTTCAATTAGGGTCAGTCAGCATCAAAATTACCTACTCTTTTGAAATAATATCGTGAGATCGAAAAGTTTTCTTTTAAAAGTGGGGCGCACGGTTGGCGCAGTGGTTGAGCGATTGACTGCTGCGCTGCGTGTCGCGGGTTCGATTCCCGCACGGAACAAATATTTGTATGACCTACAGATATTTGTTCCGGCTCTGGGTGTTGTGTATGTGAGTTTATATGTTTGTAAACGCACCCACGATACAGGAAGAAATTCCTAGGGAGGGGCAAAGTTTTATAAAAAAAAAAAAAAGTATAAAGGTTTTTTTTTGAGGAAGCCTTTCAAATACGTTAACATCGACCCTCAATTTTGGTCCATTCATGACGCAAAGGCTCAGTTGGCTGCAAAAAAGTTGGGGATCCTTGCAAAGGTGAGACGGTACTTCACGCCTGAACAGCTGCTCAAATTGTATAAAGCGCAAGTTCGGTCATGCATGGAGTAGTGCTCTCACCTCTGGGACGGATCTGCCAAATATCAACTTATTGGCCACGATGCACTGGTTGCCTCGGAGCTCCAGAGCCTTGTAGAACATCGACGCCAAGCGGCCAGTCTGTCGGTTTTTTATCGGTTACATTTCGGGAAGTTTGCGATGGAACTGCACAATTTGATTCCGCCTAGGCCTTTCCATTACCGGAAAACAAGACGTACGGCAATGCGCCACCGGTACATGGTGGACATCCCACCCATACGTACAAAGCGTTTTGCGAATACTTTCATTGTACGCACAGCTAGGGAGTGGATTTCCCTGCCGGAGTCTTTGTTTCCTGATAGCTACAACCTTGGGATCTTTAAGTCAAGAGTGAATAGGTTACTTCTAGGCAAACGTGCTTCACCGTCGACCACATCATAACTTACCATCAGGCGAGATAGTGGTCAAACGCGAGCCTATCGAAAAAATAAATAAAAAAAAAACAAACACAGTATATAATCAGTCAGTTATTTTTATCTTTGGTCAGGAGTGGTACATTTCAGGCTAAAAAATAATATAAAAATTGGATATACACTGTATATTTGTTTTCTAAAAATCATCACAATAATACAAACAATTAAAAAAAATATACTTACACAATATTTTTTTCTAAAAATGACTAATAAATTACTTAAAATCATAATCTTCCTGCCCTTGTCCCACATTACTTGAGGTTGACGCAACACATTTTCTTCCTACGTACCGTCCTGTCCCCCGTCATGCAATCACTCCCTTTTCTTTCATAACACTCCTCACACAGTTTGAGAGTCAAAATGGCGGGTGTACCATAGCGAATTAAACTATACCAATTAACAAAAAAATGTACCTATAATATACTATTTTGTACCTAGATATAAAAAATCTGTACCTTTTTCAGAACGAAATTATTTCGGTACACCCGCTATATTGATATCAAGATGTCGGGTGTTCTATAATATTTTATTATTTATCCATTACTCATAAAATATAATTACACCGAAAATTGTACCTAAAAAGTACCTCAAGTAACAAAAACACACAGTAACAAAAACAACAGATTTGATTAGTTGGACCAGTACCTGAGAAATCTTTTCTTTGGCCTTCCTCTCCCTCTCCATTCATCCACATTTATATTCATAACTCTTTTAGCAACGTGCATTTCACCCCTCCTCATCAGAATATGACCATACCAGGATAAACGGATTCCTTTCAACTATTCTGTCACTGGCGCCACGTTCAAACTTCCTCTAATATACTCGTTTTCTCACTTTATCTATTCTCGTCACTCCGCACATACATCTCAACATTCGCATATTATCATAACATTTAATCTCTATTCATCAATCTTTTTCTCAGCCAAAATTCTGATCCATACAGTACGACAGGTCTAATAAATGACTAAAAATACTAATTATTATATACCTGTATAAGGTTCCTGACACTAGGATCTTTCTGCTTACCCCAAGAATACATGCAGTCCTGTTAAATAAAATGTACAAAAGATTTGGGCTCGTCCGGGATTTGAACCCGGGACCTCTCGCACCCTAAGCGAAAATCATACCCCTAGACCAACGAGCCAGCTGATCATTTGGTTGAATTAACACACCACAAGACCATTCACTAACAATATTGCTGTAACCGCTCGCTGTGACGTAATGATCTTGTAGAAAGTCACGTATAGTTTGTATCTGTGAGTTTTTTTAAGATTGCTTATCTGTCTTGCAAGGAAGCGGAATTTCAAGCCGGTCGTAAAAAAGGTGTGACTTAGTAAATTATGATCTTTATAGATAAAAAAAGCTAAGTATATCACATTATTTTAAAAAGCATGCCTAAAATTATATTCATAAGGATCGTAAATCGGTGAAGAATGAAGTCACAAACACACACACACACATTCTGAATTTAGAAAGTGTTCCAGCTCGAAAACAATTGAAACTCGCTTCTGAAAGAAATTAATAGTAGTTTATGATACTGTTGCATAATAAGGGGTATTAAAACATGAGTGTGAGTTTAATAGTATTCACACGAATGTTTTAATACCTAGTTATGTGCAGTTTCATACACTACTTTATCTACACTCATACATTTTGGGATTGAACCTACTTAATCTTTTTTTTGCATTTTCCATGTCATAAAGTCGTGATAAATGCATCATATACTCGTAATAATCTCGACTTTGCTGGTAAGAGATTATGAGTAATTTCTTTCGCCGCATATAAATATTTGGCGGCGTCAATTTTTCTTCACATTCACTAATATCAGACATTTCAAGCAAGAATTTAAAAAAGTCATGAAATTCAGTACAGCGAAACCTGCAAAACGTATGAATGGCACCAAAACCCAGCACATCACCGCATTATCCGCGCATGCGCCAAGGCTTAGCACACGCACTGCGATATTTATTCGCGCGAATTTTTCCGTCCATTCTGCGACCTATGGAATTGTATGAAGCTGCTCGCATTGCGGTAAAAAAATCGTGCGGCAATAATACCGCATGAAAGCCGTGTTTTGCAACAGAATCCACCGCACCGCAGCGCGAATTTAGTTCGCGCGAATATTTTGAGCTCTATGAACAGGTAGAAAGAGACAAAAGTTCGCGCAAATAAAAATCGCAGTGCATAATAAGCCTAAAGCGGGCATTGTCACAGACAAGTTAAAATTGGAATATATTTTTTTATTAGGTACTATAAAAATGGCATTTCAAAAAATTTAAATAATTGATGGAATCTCCTTAGTGATTAACTTCTTGGATTTGTCCTGTATCGTAATAGAAAAAAAGTTATTTTATGATGCAGTTGTTTGAAAGTCGAAGGAAAATGTTGCACTATAATGGATTTTTTTTTAATTTTTACCTATCCACGAATATAAAGTACGTGTTTATGCAATAGTTTTTGAATTCATATTTGGAACATTACGTTGTGAGTGTAGATAAAATAAATTACTCGGAAGAGTTTGTTTTCATCTTCTTCTTAAAAAAAACGTTGCCCCACACTAGGAATTTCTCCTGTATCGTGGGTGCGTTTACTAACATACCGGCTTCGAAAAGGAGGAGGTTCTCAATTCGAATGTATTTTTTATGTGTTCCTCAGAACTTATTACTAGGTGAACCGATTTTGATGATACTTTTTTTAATTTTGAAAACTGGTGCTTCTCATGTGGTCTGATTTTATTTGATGAAGAACTTCAAAGATATACAACAGAGCTCTTCAATAAACAACGGAAAATCTCTCTCGGGATTGCTGCAATCGCATGTCTGTTTATTGTTTAAGCCATTTCATAACCACTAACAATACGCGAATAGGTACGCTCTAAAGGGGTACGAAGATGTGTACAGTTTACCCTGGTACACTCTAATTTCACCGGTTGTGTTCAAGTTTCATGTTATTCGGGTATTCTATTCTGGCATAATTGTGAGCATTATAGATATGTACCACAACTAAAAAGTAACAATCTTTTTTATAAAAAAAATAAACCGGCAAAAAAAGTTTTCTAGATTACGTTTTTGCAATAACAATTGCTTTTATATTTTTTTTTAAATGACAGGAAAATAATTTCAAAGTTTAAAACTAAAAACACCAATATTCTAAGTATTTTGACTTAAACTTTCTTCACGCAATTCATTTGCCATATCAACAAAAACAAACTCTCAAGTCGAAGACTGTCAATCATTATTATTGAGGGAGATTTGAGTTTGAGTGAAATGAGGACGTAACTTAAAATATTATGGTTGATAATATCTACATCTTACAAACGTTCAAAGACATCAGCAATACATACACAAGTATTAGTTTCCCCATCTCGATATATTCTAAGATACAGTATATTGAGAGTATTCCGAGTTGGGTTGTTTACTGTAGCAGCACTATTTCATATTTGTGGCATATTGCACCCGGTTTGAAAGATGTTTGCGAGTTCATGTCATTTTGGAAATATTTAAGTACCTATGTTACTGATGTCTTATCGTTTGACATCTTATAGAATTTAAAGTTTTTTGTTGTTATTTAAGGCGCCTCTCCAAGCAAAACGCCGCGCTAGTCGAATATTGTGCAGTTTTTAAGAGCTATCTTCTCTTTATTTAAAAAGAAATATCAATTAATAAAAATACGTTAAATTTCTACATAATGTTGATTCTAAAATGGTAGTACACTTTTTTTTTTTAAAGAGGTATATGTGTCACTAATCTCCTTCCAACAAAACCATAAAAATGTGTAATAATTATTGATAGCATGCATCTCCTCGTAAAGTGTTCATTAATTATTTTTATACTAACACTAATGGATAGACAATTTGATAACGAACATTTTGTAAGTTTTATTTTTTTCAAAAGACCAATATTCGATTTTATAAAGATTTTATTCTAAAATCTGGGCGTATTCACTACCGTTATTCATGCGCCACCAGTGCCGCTAGGCCAATAGGAATGCTCATATCTCATGCTCAATTTTTGTTCAGGGTACGGCCTTAAGGTATAATTTAGTGTATTCATTTGGGTGTATTAAGGTTTGTCACGTTCTAAAAAACTACAAGTACGAGTATAAAGAAAGCTTGCTGATTAAAGGAGTTCCGTTGAAAAAGTATTGTCTAAGTGCATACTGTACAAAAGGCTTGTTGTTTTGTTTCTTCACAAATATATATAAAGATCCTGTAGCGGCCAGTTCCAATACCCAGTTGTACCGAAAATTCAGTGAAAAACAGCAAAAAAGGAGCAGTGATGGCCCAGTGGTAATGGCCGCGACTTACAAGTTCTAGGTCGTTGGTTCGAACCCAGGCAGGCACTTCACTTTGTGTAAATTATTTCATCACCAAAACGGTGAAGGAAAACATTGTGGGAAAACCGGCATGTCCTAGACCCAAACATTCGAAGACATGTGACATCCACCAACCCGCACTGGGCTTGGTGGTGGATTACGGCCCATTCCCTCACACGGCGAGGAGGCCTGTGTCACAACAGTGGGCAGCAGAAAAAAAAAAATATTAAGAAACCAAAAATCCAGACAGACATCTTGTTTTGTTCAGCCAGCTCGCTAATATGTATCCTCCGACTGCACAACATGATTTTCTTCTTGTTTACGTCTTTTAGTCGGCTTCTTAGCAGTCAGGTTTTTTGGTTTTTTAGATTAACTTATTTTATTTATAACTTTTTTGTTAACATTTTTTTCGAATTAGGTTCATTTAAACATAGACATTAAAAATATTATATATGTACATACTTAAACACTAAACAAAAGTAAACTTTACAAACTTAAAATTAAACTAACTACTTACACTATAAGTGTTATATATTTTTTAAATCAACTCTTAAAACTTTATTTTAATACTCCACACGATGGGTTTGGTAGTAAAAAACAAAATTGGGGCCCCACAATATGGCGCCCAAAATCTCACATTATAGAAGCGAATCTTATTGGAAATCATCTTACGACTTTTCAGGAAATTTGTAAATGTTCTAAAAAATTTGGGCTCGTCCGGGATTTGAACCCGGGACCTCTCGCACCCTAAGCGAAAATCATACCCCTAGACCAACGAGCCAGCTGGTCATGTGGTTGAATTTATACACTACAAGACCAATTGTTACCAAGATTACTATAGCCGCTGATGTAAATATCTTGTAGACAGTCACGTATTGTAAAAGATTGGACGTGTGAATTTCTTTGAGGTATTTGCTTATCTGCCATAAATGGTAAGCAGCATTTTAAGCCAATCATGACATATCTGTATCAACCTTGATATTTAGGTACAAACTGGAAATGGTTTTAATTACGAACACAGAATTTTGCTGAACACCCTTATTGACAAAAAACTTCTGAAACATTATCTAAGAATATTGTTAAGCCACCCTTTTTTTGGGGTGATAAATTATCCAATGACTTCTAGCGCTCTGGGTGAAGCGGGAGGGTGTGTAAGACTTTTACTGACTAAAACCCACCCGTGATCCTTCAGTTGCTTGTGCCAGGGCCGCGGTAGCTCTCTTTCAAATTTATCCGCGACCCAGACAGGCATCGGCCCCAGCGGACCCCGTAAATTTTTGCTGACATCTCTTTGAGACGCGCGTGGAACCCAACGCGCGGTCGACTCGGGCCTGGTCCTTATCGGACGGCGAGTAACACATTACTCGCCATCCGCCTACGGTGGCGGGGAATCGGCTTGCGACTACCCAGGGCGTCTCCTGCGGTGGTAGCTTTAAACTACCGTATGTTTCTAATAAGGATTAATATTTAATTGTTGTTAATAATATTTTATAACAGAAAAACAGGAAAAATTATGATAATAATCGAAGAAGGATAACGGGCATTTCCCTCAATCATAATAATTCATAATCATAAAAATATGCACTATTATAGGAATATTGATCTAGATACATTCAAAGTTTCTGTCCAAAACTTGGGCTCGTCCGGGATTTGAACCCGGGACCTCTCGCACCCTAAGCGAAAATCATACCCCTAGACCAACGAGCCAGCTGATATACACGCCGAAACTCAAGACAACGACCAACTCGTATAAATGCCTTTCACTATAATTACATAATTGAAGTCATATTGCGTAGATACAGACACCTAGGTACATAACATCACGCATTTATTAAGTATGTGGAAGAATACTGTTCATTGTTGGAATATGGGTTCCTGATTCAAATAAGGACAAGCAACATTAAAAAAATCAAAAAAGCCCCGACACATATTTATTTCATGCAACATAATTATGTCTAGTAGTAGACACGCTTCGATCTACAATCTATTGAACACGTAATTATGACACGACCTTGCGGAAACACCCCGATTCAAACAGTAAAACGCCCATAACTTTTGAACGGCTGAACCAATTTTCATCAAACATAGCTAAGAACACTCTCGATAAACAAAATCAAAATCGGTTCATAAGTTTAGGAGCTATGATGCCACTAACAAATACACAAACACGTATGTACACACGTCAAACCTATCACTCCTCTTTTTCCGTCTCGAGTTAAAAGCAGAGTTAGTGTTTGGGCAGTAAAAGTTTTGTATTAAGTAAGTAATTACCTAATTATAATGGCTTTATTCAATCATATACCTTGCCTTTTCCAACATTCTAGTGTCTGCCTTCAGTCTACCCGGATACAGCTGACCAGCATTTTGCACGAAGAGTCTACCTACAGCCTATTTAGACTTCTCAATCCAGTAACTGGTTAACACGACAAGCACCTTGGCAAGACTCGTGTCAGATTTGCTGGCTTTTGATCTAATATCCAAATGAAAGTCGGGACCAGAAAAGAACGTGCTTTCAGCAGCATGGAAGTGTTTTAGTATATAAAGGATGTCACTGGATGGTTGGTCCGTGGATGGTCACCCATCCACGGACCAACCTCGGCAAGTGTTGCTTAACCTCGAAGATCTTCGTTATTATTCAGTTACGAGCTGCTTGCTATTTATAATGGCTTTAATTTGCTTAAAAGTTAGGAATTCGATTAGCAATACAATATTCTATTTTTTTCAGTAAAGCTATAGTTTATTATGTGATGGAGACCGAATATAAAGAAAGAATGAAAGAAAGAAAACATTTATTATCAAACACTATGTGTGTACAATCTTAATACTAAATAGTGTCAAACACAGATGTGGCAATATGAGCGAAGCGATAAATGAGATTTATAAAGGTGTGCCGGAAGAGCGCACTAAAAAGGAACTGTCCCTAACAGGATGTTCGATAAACAGTTCATTTAAGGTAAGTATACTGCATAATACTCGCAACGAGAGAGGTATCCGTAATACCCTCCAAGGATTATTGTCATGTAGATTGTAATTTTTCGGGTTCCGTAGCCAAATGGCAAAAAGAAGAACCCTTATAGATTCGTCATGTCTGTCTGTCTGTCTGTCTGTCTATCTGTCTGTCTGTCCGTTCGTATGTCACAGCCACTTTTTTTTAAAACTATAAGAACTATGCTGTTGAAACTTGGTAAGTAGATGTATTCTGTGAACTGCATTAAGATTTTTGGGGTTTCCCCATACTTAAAACTGAAGCTCAAATTTTATTTTCATCAAACCCATATGTGTGGGGGTATCTATGGATAGGTCTTCAAAAATGATATTGAGGTTTCTAATATTTTTTTTTTCTAAACTGAATAGTTTGCGCGAGAGATACTGTCAAAGTAATAAAATTTGTGCCCTCCACCCCCCCCCCGTTAACTTCTAAAATAAGAGAATGATAAAACTAAATAAAAATATATGATGTACATTACCATGTAAACTGCCACCGAAAATTGGTTTGAACGAGATCTAGTAAATAGTTTTTTTTTAACACGTCATAAATCGTAAACCGCAACTTACCAAGTACGGAACCCTTCGTGCACGAGTCCGACTCACACTTGGCCGGTTTTTATATGGAAGTATAGAATTTAATAGAATTAGAAGTTATTAAGTACTTAATTCTTACCTGCACTCCAAAATATAAGATACTCAAAATTGTATGTATATCTAACCACACCCGAAAAAAGTTGAACTGAAGTACTTACTTAAATAAAATTATTTGAACACTAGCTGGCTAGAAGGTTTTAATTTGGTTATCTATGGGCTAGTAAATCGTTCTTAGAGGTGTAAGAAGGTCCTCTAAATCCCATCAATGTGTCAAAATTTCCCACAAAAAGATTTGGGCTCGTCCGGGATTTGAACCCGGGACCTCTCGCACCCTAAGCGAAAATCATACCCCTAGACCAACGAGCCAGCTGATAGCTATGTTGAATTTATGATTGACCACCGAGCCAACTGTCTTTGACATTCAAATTAGCTACCAGAAGCTGTTTCTTCACAGTCCAAAGAGAATAGTATACATAACATTTTAACATGTTGATACTTTCTATATTAAAACACGTTTCGTGACGTCATCGCGGTTGTGGAATGCGTGTACGCATGTAGGTCACCTTTCACTGCGCGTGTTCGATAGTTACGACCAATTTGGTCGTAGTCGTCAGTTGGCTCGTTGGTCTAGGGGTATGATTTTCGCTTAGGGTGCGAGAGGTCCCGGGTTCAAATCCCGGACGAGCCCAAATCTTTTTGAGATTAAAATATACATTTATGAGTTATTTAATTAAATGAAACAAAATTATCATTATACACTGCATAGTTCATTGTAAAGTTTTCAAACACATTTTTGTATCGGTTATTTTTATGTCAAAGATTCTGATTATCTAAATTCAATAAAGTTTAAAAGATAATAAATAACACTTACATAGTAATTTATTGCTACTATAATACTCTCAATAAAGATTATTTGTACTGATAAAAAATGCAATAAATTTAAACCGATAACTATCTTTGATAACTACAATATTTATTGCCTGTTGTTACAACTAACAACTGTATTCATATTCTGTCGTTTAATACTATGTTTCAAATATCAAAGATTCTTCTGTAGACGATTTTACTTTGTGATCTCTTCAAGGTTAAGGAGTCATCTGGGTCAACCTGAAAACTTTTCAAAATCGCTTAAAATACAAGGGATTTACACCTAAATAATCTCCGAATGTTTAAACTTAAGAATGTCTCATGAATTAAATAGACATCTAATTTGTTTTTACCCGACTGCCGAGGGAGAGTTATGTTATTTGAGCGTATGTTTGTGTGTATATTTTATTTCTTTGGCACGCTCTACAGCCCAAATGGCTTGACGGAAATAATTAAGACATATGAGGTGTCGTTGAATTTGTCTCAATTGTGGGAGTGACATAATTATACTATATATTTTTTAGGGTTCCGTACCCAAAGGGTAAAAACGGGACCCGGTCCTATTACTGAGAGTCCACAGTCTGTCTGTCTGTCTGTCACCAGGTTGTATCTCATGAACCATGATAGCTAGATAGTTGAAAGTTTCACAGATGATGTATTTCTGTTGCCGCTATAACAACAAATACTAAAAACAGAATAAAATAAATATTTAAGTGGGGCTCCCACCCAACAAACGTGTTTTTTTTGCCGTTTCTTGCGATAATGGTACGGAACCCATCGTGCGCGAGTCCGACTCGCACTTGGCCTGTGTTTTTAATAGTTTTAATATCACATCACATCACATTAATACTATAAAGGCGATAATTTGTGAGTGTGTTTGTATGTTTGTTACTCTTCCACGCAAAAAACACTGAACAG
Source organism: Orthosia incerta (assembly GCA_948252205.1). Taxonomy (NCBI): domain Eukaryota; kingdom Metazoa; phylum Arthropoda; class Insecta; order Lepidoptera; family Noctuidae; genus Orthosia; species Orthosia incerta. The sequence continues at coordinate 27,288,596 of OX411755.1, read as the reverse complement.
ATCTAGATGAAATTTGGCACAGATATAGATTATAGTCAGGAATAGCACAAAGGATACGTTTTAACCCGTGAATTATTTTGACCCTCGGGAAAGTTTCGACTATTAATAATAATAATAATAATAAAATTGTTTATTAACCAACAGAAGCTACAGATATACATATAACAATACAAATGTTGCAAAATCAGTACAATAATTTATATAACCCTGCCTCTTAAACTAGGATCACCTGTATTTTAAGAGACAGTGTTCGGCCGAGCAGTTCCTTAAACATAATTTATTACAATAGGTGGACGGTACAAGTAAATTAGGATTTGTGTTGTAGATTTTATTGTGTGAAGTGTGATAGTGAAGTGTGTATATGTGTATGTGATAGGAGGTGAGTACATTGTGTGTGAGCGTGAATGTGTGTATGTGTGTGTGTGTGTGTGCGTGTGTTTGTGTGCGTATGTGTGTGATAGATGAAGTGTAGTGCGAGTATGAGCTGATGGTTAGGGAATATAGGCGTGTGTGTCCTTTAGTTGTTAGTATGTGTTAGAGAATGAGTACTTATGTTATTAGACAATGTATGTGAGTAAAGACTCTGTGTAGGCATAGTCCTTTTGTAATAGCCACTCTGTTACTACGGCTTTAAGTTTGTGTACGTTTAGATTTATAATACTTATTTGTGAGTTAATTTTTTGGTATATGTGTGTACTTAGTGTGTAGAACTGGTGTGTTGCAAAGGTAGTTTTGTGTTGGATTCTTGGAAGAAGATTTACTCGCTTATTTGGGTTTGGCGGAGGCAGACTGAGATGTATTCTTAGAAGTGATCGGAGCACATAGAGTTGCCGTACCGTCAGAACTTTACAGTCAGAGTACAACTCTGTGGTCGGGTACCTGTAAGGTTTTTTAGTCATGACTTTGAGAATGGCTCTTTGTGCTCTTTCCACTCTCAGAACGCTAGTTTTGGCTGCACCACCCCACGCAGTCAAGCAGTACCCAAGAACTGACTGACACAGAGCATAATAAACCATCCTCAGTGTGTCAAGATTAGCCGAATCTCTAAGGGACTTAAAGACGTGGATAAGGCGCATTGTTCGTGTGGTAACGGCTTCAATCTGTTTGTCCCATCTTAGGCCGCTATCAATCTGCACTCCAAGGTACCTTGCACTGTCAGCTCTGGCGAGTGCTGGACAGACACAGGGTTCGTTTAAATTGGGACATGAGTGAGCAACTACAGAGAAAGTATGAGAAGGTGCGGTGTTACGTCGGATTGCGAAAGGGAGGTATGTTGTTTTGCTTAAGTTGAGTGTCAGGAGGTTTGAACTGAGCCATTTCATTATTTTGCACATGGCATCTTCTGCGGTAGCCTTGACCACGTCCCATGTAGGTCCGTAAACAAGTATCGCGGTATCATCAGCATACGCGTAGATGTTACAGTTGGTAAGGCACATCTTGCACAGGTCGTTAACATAAATTTGGAAAAGTGTAGGTCCAAGTATGCTTCCCTGAGGGACGCCATAGGTTACTGGTGCCTCGTCACTGTGGTGTGTGTCAATTTTGACTGCTTGTGTTCGATTTGTGAGGTAATTTTTGAACATTTCAAGCGTTATTCCACGTACACCGACGAGTTCCAGTTTAGCAATAAGTTTGGGAACAGAAACGGTGTCAAATGCTTTAGCAAGATCAAGTAGGATAACCAGACATTTTGATTTACTATCTAGCGTTCTAGCAACCTGTTGCGTGAGATCCAGTACGGCATCTTCTGTCGACACACCTTGCCGAAATCCGTACTGATTCTCAGCAATTATTTTATGTTTGTCGAGAAAGCTCTTCAGACGTTTGTTTAAAATCTTTTCAACAATTTTAGAGAGGGCTGGCAAGACTGATATTGGCCTATAATTATTGACACTGTCTCTGCTCCCCCCCTTATGAATAGGGTGAATTATTGCCTTTTTGAGAGCATCCGGAAATACACCTGTTTGGAAGCAACGGTTGCATAGGTACGTTACTAGTGGGACCAGTACATGTCGGCTTTTCTTTAGCAGTATAGATGATATTCCGTCCCATCCCACAGCACTATCATCCCGCAATTGGAGTATGACAGACTCAACTTCTGCTTCGTCAACCTCCAGTATTACAAGAGAGTCGGATGGGGAGTTTTGAGAGCGGTCATCGCCTAAAGCAGGGTGACTAGGATTATTGGTGGTGGTGGTTGTACGAGCCTGTGATATTATTTTCGCGGCCAAATTTTTGCCTACGTTGCTAAAAAAGAGATTAACATCGTTTATCGATGATTTAGGGTCATCTCGTATTTTAAGCAGCTCTGAAGCACTGACATTAGTCTTTTGTGTATTGGTGATTTTTTTAATTATTTTCCACATGCTTTTGGGATTATTGTTTGTTTTTTCTAACTCACTTTTTTCGTAAGCTATTTTTAATTTTCGAAGCAAGTTATTGCAAAAATTCCTATACCGTGTATATGTGGTCTTAAGAATATGATTATTTGGATCCTTTTTTGTTTTCATATGCATTTTATCCCGATTTTTTATACATTTCAAGAGCCCAGGAGTCATCCATGGTTTTATTGTTCGTTTTTGTCTCGGGATTTTAACTAATTTTGTATGTTTTAAGATAACTGATTTAATAATACTAATAAATTTGGTCATACATTCGTTTACATCTTGAATTTGGTATATAACTGTGAAGTCCGTGTCTTCCAGCTCAAGTATAATGGCTTCATAATCAAGACGGGTGGCGACTTGGCAAACTTTCCTAGTAGGAGCACCGTTAGTTAGAGACAATAGAATAGGCTTGTGGTCCGTAATATGTGATTCCAGAACTAGTGTGGTTGCACGAAGGTTTGACTTAAGGAGTAAGTGGTCAATGCAGTGCTCTAGTCGGGTAGGAAATAGGTGTGTTGGCATGAGCCCGTAGGAGGCATTTATCATAAGATATTCTAAGCTCCGATCGTTTCTATTACTTGGGTATATATCGATATTTAGATCGCCTACGAGTACAACACTAGTACAGGAGGATATTTTATCATATACTCTAACTAGGCTCTCAGTGAAATTATCAAATTTTTCTTTTGAATTAAGCGATGGAGAACGGTACACGGCAAGAACTGCTAACCTTTTTTCGATCTGAAAAACAAGACAATTCCCACCCACAAAAATGGGCTCCCAGACAGAACCATGTAAACCTTGTTTCGTGTAGATTATTACACCATCATTTTGGTTCGCATTTCTCGAAGTCGAGTGGGAGTCAAATCCGTCCAAAACAGGTAGGTTATGGACTTTACCAAGCCAGCATTCCGTCAAGATAACAATGTCAAAGTTGATTTTCGTCATATTTAATAGAACTTGGAGTTGACTAAAATTTTTGTTTACACTACGTATATTAATATGTAATAAGTTTATGCTGCTATCGGATTTGTTGATATACTTGAGGCAATCTTCAGGTTCACAACAAAAAGAATTACCCAACTGAAGATTATCAAGTTCATTGTTAATGACGTTTATGGATGCCATTGGGAATTATTAAATGGTGGGTTGGGACATTGCATGGATTTGTGCCGAATCGCTCATATATCGGAAAAAATAACCAAATGTAGGAAATATTAATTCTGGTGTGCTGTTTGAAAGAAGCATGTGTGTGGTATGTGTTATTAAGTGAGTTATGGTGTTGTGTGTAGGAAAAACGTTTGAGAGAAATTGTGTTGAACTTAACCGTAAGAGCAAGCTCGTGTAATAACATTTTACAGAGTATTATAATTATAAGAACAGCTATACTATACTTGACATTAGTTGCCAGCTTTGTAGGTTTCCCGCAGTTGCTGAAAGGTGTTTTCACTTCTGATAACAGTATACTTATCGCCTTCCTTTTTACGCAGGAGAATCCGGCCATTCGCAATCCAGCAGTATTGAAAGTTTTCCGATCTGGCGAAGTCACGAGCAAGAAAAAGGAGTCTTTTCGCTTTTGGGGTCAAATGGTCCGACACGAACAGTGATATTTCAGGCCCTACTAGACTAAGGTGTTTTGTGTTAATTTGTCTATCAGGTTGCGAGATATTATATTGCTTTGTTTCTCTTAGGAACTTGTCTTTGGCAAAGGTATTGGTAAATTCAGTGACCACGGCTGATGTTGTAGCGTTCGCCTTAGATGGTAATCTGTATATGTCTTTAATTTCCTTAGGGGAACAATTACTATCGATACTTTTCATCAGGCTGGTAACCATGTTAAGTAGGTCTTCCTTTTTCTCCTTTTTCCTCTTCGGGACGCCTCTAATTTCAATACATGTCTTTCTAATGATTCTTTCTAACCCCTCACTTTTATCTTCAAGCTCCTCAATTTTTGCACGTGTATTAATCCGTTCATGGTCTAGAATATCAATCTTTTTATCTAGGTCCTTTATTTGTGCTGATAGTTCTCCTAACGATTTTTCAATTTCATCGTTTGAGACTTGTAATCCAGTTTTAATTTCGGCTAATCCTTTTTCAAGATTTGCCAGTTTAGAAAGACCCTTGTCGAGTTTTTGCAGTTTTTCATCTTGCTGTTTCATCCAGTTTGAAAGCATATCCTTAATCTCCTCTTTAAACGCATCAAATATATTGCAATCGTCATCATCTAGTCGAATACGTTTGGGATTAAATCTCATTGTAACGTTGGTCGCAGGTGTCGACGAGCTGCTTATAACAGATCTATTTATGTTAGAGTCTGATGCAGACAGTCCTTGCGGTGGAGTACGAGTCGGATTCATATTGAATGGGTTTAAGACTCACTGTTCCTTGCGCAGACTATTGCTATAATGCAGCCGGCGCGTAGCACTAGTAGCGGCCGCGGTGGTTCGTAGCTGTATCTTCGTAGCTGGCAGCCAGTGACGTCACCCGCGTAGCACAGCGCTTAGGTAGGCGTCGTCGTCCGTCGTAGCGGTGGTTACCGAGCGTAGGGTGACAGAGACAACAATTATGGCGATTGCACTCCTCGCACAGACACTCTGCGCAGCGCGGGCCGCCTTTCACTTTTACGCACTGGTTGCAAATTACGAGTTTAATACAATTATTATAAGTTATAGTTTAGAATAACTTGGGACTAATTATGCGATATTATTTGGTCAAAAACTGATAACACGTCTGCTCAGGACGACTGCTCGGACGGAAAGCGGGTGAAACCGCTTGCAGAAGCTAGTAATTACATAAATTGGCTTTCAGATTAAATACGACTGGTTTTTACATGCTACTTTCCATTTTCAGTTCCAAATTTAAATAAAATCTTTGATAAGTTACCTCCTTGGTTGCCATATTATGTTTCGAAGTAAAAGATCGTTCCATTTTTAAATTACACGACAGATATGAGTTTACTATGTAATTTATTTGGCCGCTAAACACGAAAGATTTGCATATATTTTTTGCCGGCCGCTGCGCGCAAGTATTTGGCCAGTACAGCAATTTCGATTTATCTCGAAGAAGTTTGTCAAAATAATGCTCAAATTGCCAAGCATGTTTGAGAAAAGTATATTACTATAAATAATTGTTTAAAATTTTAGTAAAACGCCTTTTTCCATCAACTTTTAGCCCAACAAACAGTCAAAAAATTAACTCTTCAAATTATTTCACCATTTGTGATGTCAACGATTGATGGATAAACGCGTCATGTCCAAATTTTAAACAATTAGTTTGCATGTTTAAGACGACGACTAACGCCAACGACCTTGAGGGAACAAAACGCGCACTCGTTTCACACCCGCGCGACCCAAAATTTAGTAGTTTTTTGTACTTTCCTTATTATTCTAAGACTTTAAAAAAAAAAGCCTCAGATCAAAATGTAGATAATTAAATTATCTTTAAGATGGTGTTGCTTTCATTAAAATGCGCCCAGCGGTTTTGGTGTGATTGTCGAATTTTCGTCCGTTTTAGACATAACTTTACAAATTAATTACACTATGTTATACAAATAAAACTCAAAATTTGCTTAGATCAAATTATTAAGAAAATAGTCTTATATAACATATATTTTTTCCAAAACATTACGACTAGCCGTTTAGACATGATTCTCATTTAAAAATCAGCTACTCAAGGGAATCGGCGCCTTAATCATTGATTGAGCTAACTACGGATCAAAACAGAAGTTTTTGCGTGAAAGAGTAACTTTACTTATATCCAATGATACAATTTCACACAAACTTTCGTGGTAATAAGTACTAGGAGAAAGCTTAAATAAACAAGAAGATAAAGGGCGAAGAACTTTTGTGTAGCATCAAGTAATGAAAAGGCCTTTCAATACTTGATCCTACACAACAGTTCTACATCCAGCAATCAGCAATCTACCAAATAGTTTCAATTTGATCAACAGATGCTTCAAACTATCACATTTATTGAACTAACACACCTAATTAGTATCGAATCAAGCCGATTGTTTAGTCCGATGACCTCAATTGATTCATCCCGTACACTACTTGAGTTCATTTACATAAGCCTACGCTGGTAGCTGTATTAAGTGGCTGAATATTGCTGAATATAGCTGCTGAAGATTGATTTCTAGGAAATTCTATTTTATACTCAATTGGTTAATGTCAAACTCGCATTATTCAAGCTTAATTCATAGTTTAATTAGTTGATAACAATTCTTGTAAAACAATAGGTACATATAGGCAATTCTTTTAATGGTTAAAGGTTTAGTAACATACATTATATATATTGGGATATCAGTTTCTTTGACAATTAACAAAAAAAAAAAGATAGAAAACCGACAGGCTGGCAACTCGTCGTCGGTGTTCAAGGCTATGGAGCTTTGAGTCGACCAGCGCATCGTTGCCGATAAGTCTCTTGATTTGAATACATCCTAATAAAAATATAAATGTAAAATTTGACAATCAACACCGTTTCTTTATTTTTTGGAACGGAGTCTTATCGTGGCTTGCGGTGGGAGTGATTCAGGCGAAAATGTAACGTCACCCGCTGTTATCTATGGCTTAGTGTATCTCATACACACCGTGCGTACTCTCTATCTTTTTCTGCGTTAGAAACTTCGTTCCGTGACAGCACACGTTCTTTTTACAAGACTGCGACCGCAAAGGTGGATAATATGTTTATTGGTCTATGTATGTTTTTATGTTTGTTCCTGTATGGCGTTCTAGAGACCAAACGCGTTGGCCGATTTTGATGGTTAATAAGTCGATCGATTTTTTGAACCTTTGAGTGTCACTATGACACTCAAAGGATAAAAAAAATCGATCTAGCAATATTAAAATTGAAAAAGAGAAAAATATCAGATTTTCGGCGCCATAATGCACCCACATTATGTCGCCGAAAATCTCTATATCACAATTTTTTTCATCCAAACCCATTGTGTGGGGTGTCAAAATAAAGGGTTTTAAGAAGTAATTACAAAAATATATAACACTTTATATAATGTTTAAAAGTAATTCGAAAAAAAGATTATAACTAAAAAGTTATAGGTCGCATATTAGACCGATAGCGCTAGGTTTTGAGGTTTCAAAAATATTAAAGTTTGTTGTGTTTTGCATATAGTTTCCGGACCATTTTCCCAACCTAATACCTAAGTTTGTGTCATCCTAGGTATTTGCATAGGTAGAAATTTAGGTATTTGTCTTTTCGACCAGTATTGGACGAAAAGAAAATTAGAGATGTAAATTTTACTTTCATGATAATAACGAAGTAGTAACTGATGTACATAAGCATTTTGTGTCATCTCTGTCCACGGGAATCCTAATACTTAACCAGTACCTAATACGTAGCCCAACTAGCTCTAAAAGAATATTATAATAGGTAAAATAGGTGTTACGCGTTTTAGAGTACTAATATCTGTTGTTTAAAATATTTTGTGTCGAATTCATCCACGACTTTTATAGATATTTAATTTTTTTACTACAACAACCTGTAAAATCCACAAAAGAAAATGCAAGTTATTAGAGTTTACGTACATATGATTATTATGGTATATCAAAACACTATTCATAATTTGTGTCATTTTTATCCACGATATCATATTATTTAAAGAAAAAACAAGACTTATTCGCACGAAGGGCGAGCGCGTGTAAAAGCGCGGGCGCGGGCGGCGGGCGGGTGCCGGCCAGCCAGACGCGCGGCGCGTTTCTTTGTTTACATTCGGTATTTGTAAGTTGCAACAAAGAAGTGCGTGCGTTATTTATGATGTATTCGATTGATTAAGGCCCACTTGCACGAAAAACTTTCTAAATTGCTAACACGAGGTTCAATTGACAATATTGTATATCAAACTGTCAATTTAACCTAGTGTCAGCAACTAACTCTGATTTAAGTATTTTGCGCAAGTTAGTTATGAAGCTGTGAAAGACTTAAATGCAGGTATTGTAACTCATTAAGGCATGGTTTTCAACACAGCATTTTTTATTATTTTTTTTAGCTGCAGGCATAAGTTGTTTTGTACAATTGTAGGTTTCATGTTACTAATTTTAATTGCTCTTTCAGTTTTGTTAAAATCACTCCAAGTATGATTTTTGCAATGTTACGATGTACAGATTTTAAGCATTTTTAATATAGCATTGTAACTACCGTTACAATGGGGTCATGAAAACTTTTGAAAGATTTTTTCTGTGAATATTATTGTATATTATTGTACGATTAAAAATTATACCGAAAACATCTTTGATAAATATTATTATAAGCATCAATTACAATGTGTGTCAATGTTACATTCGGATAAAAAAGACAGGTTATAAAACTCGTTTTTTAATAATTATTGTAATTCAATTAATATTCACAACACTTTGTGCTCTGGTGGTCTGGATAAAATTATCAATTCCTGTGACTACCGTTCGCACAGCGAAGAACAGGCGACAAGCAGACTCACAGATTACCTCATTGAAGCTGCTGATGTGGCACAGCAGCGGTACTAATTACCGTAATTACCGTAAGTCCCCCCGTGTCACTAATTACCCTTACGGCTAATTAGTGACACGGGGGGACTTTAATGCTCACCACCAGGAGTGGCTCTTCCTATACCAGTGCATTGATCATGCTGGAGGAGAAATGCGTAAGCTTTCGTTAGCGCTAATCAACCATCTGGTTCAGGGGGCAACGGCAACGGGGGATGTTGATTCGCACACGGCCAAATGCTTGGAACTTCTGCTGAAAACCGATCCAGACCGATAGGTACTCTATGTCGATAACTTCACCTTAGGTAGTTCCGACCGCTGTCTGGTAAAGTCTGTGTCCGTCTACTCTTCCCCCAAGAGGCACACGGCGGGTTTGTAGGTATAAGTTAGTAGATTGGGATGGGATACGATCTTTCTTCGCATGCTGATCCCTCATCTTGCGCGGACGCCGTGACTGATGTGTTGCGTTGGAGAATTAAGTACTACATTCCGTTCTCTGACTTACCAATGTCTAGCAAAGGCCGGCCACGCAGACGCGCTTAAACATGAGGCGTATTTGGCATGGATCGACGCTCGAACGGTTAGTGCGAGTCACGTAAGTTAGAAAAGAAGGCCTTCAACAGCGCTGCCAAGTCCTGCAAGAAGGAGTTGCGAGGGGCTCGGTTCGGCCACATTGGCCGAATAGGGACATAACTAGCTTCTTACCCAGCAGGTAGTAAAGCGTTTTGGTTCCTGGGTAAGTCGGCTGAGTCGAACTTCTGCCATCCCTCACTACGACCACTGCTAAAACTATCGACGGGTCGCTAGCCTACTTCGCTGAGGAGAAGGCAAACTTATTTGCCTCTCTATTTGACGTTCGTAGGGTTCGTACTCGGCAACCTCGACTTAAACAAAGCTAGTGACCCGGACGGGATACTAGCACTTGTCCTTAAAACTTGTGCGCCCGAACTGTCTTCGATCTTGATACGTCTATTTCGCCTTTCGTATGAAACTGGAAAAGTGCCGAATGCTTGGAAGTAAGCTAACGTACAGCCCGTGTCCCAGAAGGACAGTCGATCTAACCCGACCAATTACGACCTACGTGTGCTGGCATACCTAGAAGCTAAATACGGCTGCCGCCGATATCGTTCTACAGGGGATCTTCTACATTTACATCTTGAGTAAGGCCATCGAGAGGCAAGGGGAGGCGCTTGCCGTCGCTCTCGACAACTCAAAAGCTTTCGATAGGGTCTGGCACGGAAGCCTTATTGGTAAGCTTCCTTCATCCGGTCTACCTGGTAATAGTATGTGTGATTGGATTGCAGATTTCTTGAGGGATCGATCCATTCGAATGGTTACCGATGGCTGCTCGTCGGACCAATTGGATATGAATGGGTCCCTCAAGGGTTGGTACTCTCAGCAACTTTATTTTAGCTGCACATGAACGATCTGCTAAAAACTTGGGTATGCAGACGACAGCACTGTTGCTGAGAGGTACTTGTCCATCCTTGTCCTTTGTGATGGTATGGTGGAGCGTTTCAGTTTATCCTTGAAGGCAGTCTCCAAATGGGGCGATGCCAATTTGGTCAGGTTTATGCCGCTAAAACCCAAGCATGTCTTTTTTCCGCTAAAATGAGCCAATTCCACTCGGCTCCTTCCCTCGGAAGTGTAAACGTTGCGATAATGGACCATTTTGAGCTTCTTGGCATTACTTTTAACACGTTCCTCAATTTTGGACCATACATTGAGGCAAACGCTCAGTTGGCTGCCAAAAAGGTGGGGATCCTCGCAAAAGTGAGACGTTTATTCACGCCAGAACAGTTGCTCAAGTTTTATCCAGCGCAAGTTTGATTATGTATGGAGTACTGTTCTCATTTCTCGGACGGATTTGCCAAATACCAGCTTGACGCACTTAAGTTTATCAAAAAATGGGTCAAGAAGCTCATCGGAAATGAGGCACTGGTCGAGTCAAAGCTCCAGAGCCTTGAACATCGTCGCCGAGTTGCTAGCTTATCGGTTTTTATCGGTTGCATTTCGAGGAGTGTGCATTGGAATTACATGATCTAATTCCACCTAGCCCATTACATCATCGGACTACAAGACGTACGGTGTTTATTTTTTATGCAATAATTTACACAAAGTAAAGCGCCTGCCTGGGCTCTAACCCACGACCTACAACTCGTAAGTCGCGGCCGATTCCACTGGGCGACCACCGCTCTTGTATTAAAATATAAATAGGCCAAAATTTAAAATGTATTACATTGTATGTCATTTTAAAATGAATTTAACACAAAGAAACCGTTGTTACCCAAACTTTTGTGTATTGGAACTTGATTTACAAGTATACTTTAGTAGAAACATTTTTAATTTTTAATTACAATGAATTTATTTTATTTTACAAAAGTAGTTCTTATTGGCACAGAAATACGGTTAAAAGGCAGAAATAAAGTTCTGTTCTTGCTGATTTCATCTATACTAATATTATAAAGAGGAAAGATTTTTTGTTTGTTTGTACCGAATAGGCTCCAAAACTACAGGACCAATTTACAAAATTCTTTCACCAATAGAAAGCTACATTATTCCTGAGTGACATAGGCTATTTTTTTTATCCCAATAACGGGTCCTGTGTGGTGGTCCACGGGAGTGAAGCCGCGGGCAACAGCTAGTATGACATAAAGTTGTAACCCAATGTGTAACTAAAGATACAATGTTATTCATATTGGGTGTCGATATGTGGTCTCGTACTAGACGTCAATACAGTGATTGTTAAAGAAGGAAAATTATTGAAGTTCATAAAATCGAACATTGTAAGGGATGACGGAAAAGCAGACTGTTTTAAGGAGCGTGCTGTTATAAAACTAAACTTAATCACTATCACCACACAACAAAAATATCTAGAATTTTTTGCTACGTGTATATTTTGTATTGCTGACTGTACACTGCCTACTCGAAGCGGGGCGCGGGATATCGAGAAGCCGTATAACAAAAAAGCGGTAGGTAGGTACGCCGATACCTACCTACCGCTTTTTTGTTATACGGCTAATTTGAATCTGAAAGCTATAGGTAGGTATGGCGATACCTACCTACCTACCGCTTTCAGGTTCAAATTCGGAGCGAATCGAAGCGTCAATCTAATATAATATTTACCATATTGACCGTCTTCTTAGCATTGAAAATTGACATTCGTAGGCAATGAGAATGCAGACACGCGCGCTTTGTACATAATTCGCACGTCATTATTTTCATCTCTATAGGTTACCTACATATTTGTTCATTACGTGGCGGAGATAAGAATCAATAATTACTCAATATGATAGTTATGTTATTTATATAGGAAGCCTTCGCATCTAAAAAGAAATCGTACCGAACGAACATGATTGTGTGCGTGCGTAATGCCGCCTGACCGCGTCCGCCCGCTTCGACTGCCTGCTTCGACCGCAACCATTGTTTTTGTGTTTTATTCATTTAAATACTTATCGTGCATGAAAATGACACAAATTTACAATGTCGATTTTTCATGCATTTATGATATTGATTATGTGAACTCTAATGATTATAATATTTTTTTGAAGCATTTGTAGCTTGAAAAAACAAAACAATTGAAAATCTTAAAATTGCGTGCCCTAATTTGGCACAAATTTAAATAATAGGCATATATAAGTGATCTGAGAAGGGAAATAGTTATTTCATAAACTTTAATTTTTTTTTCGCACTGTTTTTACATACTGACCCTGTTTCAGTTTGCACTGGGCAAATATGACACAAATTGGGTTTGCACACTCCACAGGCTATCCTAGATATGATACCATAATTATTTTAAACTTTAATTTTTTTTTGCCAGTTTTGATTTGAATAAAAATAATCAACCACAAATCATCGAATTACTGAAAATGCAAGTAACAGATGTGACACAAAACGCAATAATAAGCTACATAGGTACGACTTTATCCATAGGCAAAAAATCAGAAACTTTAGAATTTTTTAAACTTATGACATCAAAATTGGCCAGCGCTATCGGTCTTTATAGGTCGTCGGGGATACAGAATCGCGAGCTGACTGACCAAAACCATTATGTATCCTCCGACTACACAGCATGATTTTCTTCTTGTTTACGTATTTTTTGATTTTTCAAATTAACTTTTTTTATTTCTTTTATTTTTCTTTGTATTGCCAATAAGAAAAAAATGTACGGAGATTTCAACAAGGCTGACATTAAGTTATAGCCGTAGTTAGTAGTTAAACAAAATAAATATTACAGAAGTACCGACACCATGCACAATTTGTATATTTATTGTTTGACTACATCCTAATCAAACTAATCACATCACACTAATATTATTAAGGCGAAAGTTTGTGAGAGTGTTTGTATGTTTGTTACTTCTTCACGCTCAAACGGCTGAACGGATCTGCATAAAATTTGGCACTGAGATACATTATAGTCTGGAATAGCACATAGGATACTTTTTATCCCGGGAATATGTTCCGTTGGGATAATTTTCGAAATTCGCGCGGGCGAAGCCGCTAGCAGAAGCTAGTAAAATTATAAATGTGAAAATTTGTGATGTTGGATTCTCGCTAACAATGCAAAATTGATTTGGATGAAATTTTTCCTACAGATGGTTGATAATGTGGATTCATAGTTTAATCGTGGTCTGGCAGTTTGAGTAGTTTATGCGGCCTACCCGAATGCCCTTTCTTTTGTATTGTTCGTCGAATCGTTGAGCTCCTTAAATTCTGTGTTGAGCTGCTCGGTTATTGACAAATGCGTGCACTGACTGGACAGGTCCACTCAATCTGGCTGGTTCTTTCCTCAAAAGGCCATTTCAGACATCAATCTACATGGTCTTCACGTCATGATCTAACCAAGATTTTTGTTTTGTCTGGACTTTAAAAGAGACTGTGACCTCTGAGTTTGTTTCGGCCTTACTTCTCAGAGTAGTCAGATAGGAAACGCCGACCTCATCTAGTTTTAAAAATATGATCGACATGTAAAAGTGTTTGTACAAACCAACTTACAGAAATAAAATCATTTATCATTTAATACATATAATACCTTTTTATTCGGGTAATGAGTTCCTTTGGGATAATTCAGGCAAAGCTGCTGGCATACCCTACACAGGCTTGTGCTGAATATTATACCAATAAAAGTTAGTACGTACGTAGTACAAATAACAGAAATTTATTAGTGTAGTTAACACTGTTTTTGTTTAAATCTAAAAGCGGTAACTAGAATGGGGTGGTTGATACAAAATATTTATTTAATCCGACAGTTAGATAACCTAATAAAAATATTGGAGACGAATTTTTTCTTTTGCCACGTAAACAAAAAATTACGACACAGTGCTTTGCAATATCGTGTGACGTCATGGTGTGCTACACTTTATACTAACAAAGTGACGTCACAAGGCCCCACTCCTGAGCTTTGATGCGCTTTATCTGTGTCAATTTTTATTTATTTGATAAAGCAAAAACTACGTGTCCAATATTATTTGAAATCTCACTGACGGACTAAAGATCATTCGACGACTAATTATAATTTTAAGCGACTTTCGAAAAAGGAGGAGGTTCTATGTTCGACTTCTTGTATGGTTTTTTTTTTTGTGTATGTTCACCGATATCTCCGTCAATTGTGGAACGATTTTGAAAATTCTTTTTTTGTTCGAAATTGGTTCCATTTTAATTTGGTGAAGATCTGATGAAGAACTTCGAAGATATACAACAGAACTATTCAATAAATAACGGCAAATCTTTAGGGACTGCTACAATTGCATGTCTGTTTGTTGTTTATACCATTTCATAACATAACATAACGCCAGTACGCTCTTAAGGGGTAAGCAGATCTCTCATTTGATCGGTTTTGTTCAAGTTTCATGATATTTGGGTAACCTATTCTGGCGTTATAAGAAACTTACTAAACAACTCGCCTATTAGCTTAGGTAGGTACAACTAAAAAGTGAAAAATAAAAAATACTTTTTTGCAAAAAAATACTACTGACTTCCAAATAAGAAAACTACAAAGTGAAAAATAACTTTATTTTTGGAAGTCGGTGTCCATAACGCAAAAAAATGGTATCTACGAAAGACAAAAAAGTTTTTTTGCAAAAAAGTTTTTTTTGTACCCAGGAAACACACCTATTAGTTTAACCTAAAGTAATATTGCTAAAGCAAGAGTGGTGCTAATTGAATAATGGTATCTTCTACGATGTAAAACCGGTCCGTTACCATTACCACTCACTACCAAAGCCTTTGGCTTACTTTTTATCAATGACGAAGTGAAAGGCAACACGTTCAGATATGAATATTTTTGTTGTCATCGATTTGAACACAATAGTCAGTTGGCTCGTTGGTCTAGGGGTATGATTTTCGCTTAGGGTGCGAGAGGTCCCGGGTTCAAATCCCGGACGAGCCCAATTTTTTTGAGGTTATAATATGACAAAATATATAAAAAGTAAATTATTATAATCATCTCTATGGAACAAATGAAGTCTACATCGTGTCAGAGTTTTAAAGTTTTAATTAAGATAGTTAATCATTTATGTAGTTTTGTACCATGATCTGTTTAAAATCATAGTGTTGATACTTTTTTACAAGCTTTTATTGAACTTGCAATGTATGTATGTAAGTAAATAACTGCTTTAAATTTCAGTTTCAAGATTTAACCCAAACACGCAAATATACAAATGTTTGTGTGTTTGGGTCTAATCTTGCAACTGAAATTTAAAGCAGTTATCCTCCACCGATTAAGATGAAATATTGCATGCACGTTTAGTTTGGATGTCAATGCATAGTAAGCTAAGTGACGTCATTCGAAATCTAATATGGCGGACGGCCCAAGATGGCGGACTAGTTATTTTTTGTGCACTGCCATGATATGTGTATCAAATGAAAGGGTTTGCTGAGAAGAAAACAAAAAAGATTAATTAAAACATATATATACATAAATAATTTTTATGTTAACCTACACAATCCCACTGTTGGGCAAAGACCTCCCCCAAATCCTTCGAACGTTCCTACATACTTAGGTAGTGTAGCGTAATAAAAAAGTGATAAAAAAATTTATTGCAATGCTCTTCATATGAAACGACGTGACGTCACATATCCAACATGTCAGCACTTTAGCGTCTGATTGAGAGCGACCTAGATTCTACGAACGATAAATTACTGCTATACTTTCTTTTAATAATAGGTAGCGCTATTTGTGAATGAAGATTGTAAACTGACCTTTGGTTATTGTAATGGCAATATTTATCCAAAATAGTTTTTATTTGCAGTCTAGTGTAGTTAAATAAAACCGGCCAAATGCGTGTCTGACTTCGCACATTTAGGTTTCCTTACTAAACCGCAAAAAAGTTAGTTGTAATAGGAAAACTGGCCAAGTGCGAGTCGGACTCGCGCACGAAGGGTTCCTTACCATTACTGCAAAATATGTATGGGAGCCCCTCTAAAACATTTATTTTATTCTGTTTATAGTATTTGTTGTTATAGCGGCAACAGAAATACATTATCTGTAAAAATTTAAACTGCCTATGCTATCACGGTTCATGAGATACAGCCTGGTGACAGACGGACAGACAGACAGACAGACCGACCACGGAGTCTTTTATAATAGGGTCCCGTTTTTACCCTTTGGGTACGGAACCCTAAAAATGAGGAAATTTCAAAGAAAAAGTTGATTTTCCAATTGATTGGTATTTGTTAGTAGAATACACAAAATGATAAACAGTATCACCAAATTTAAAGTTCATAAGTCAATGGGAAACTAGAAAATTCTTCTACTACATAATGTTGTAATAAACCTGACTTTAGTGGTTTCTCATTTCTTAGTTTTCTAATATTTTTTTAAACAAAAAATACAGTATTCATCTACTCAACGAGCTCTAAACAACGATATTCTTTTTCACGCCCCTCTTTATTTACAGGAAATAAAGTGGGGCGGGGCCCTAAAAAAAATTGACAATTTGAATGGCTTTGTATCAACAAGATACATATTCTGTGAAAAGAAGACTGTAGCTCCGTTACGTTCCAACCGGCTGTAAAACCTGTGTGTCAGACGACGGACCGACAGACACGTGAGTGACAGCAATAGGGCTCCGTTTGGACCCTTTGGACCCCCAAAAAGTGTAGGTGTAAAATACCGATACTTACTCAGCTGCATCCAGTCAAACTGGATGTTGACCCTAATAATATAGCTGGGAAAAGGATAGGCAGATTGTTTGATTAACTGTCTAGTGCAGATGAATTCTATGAGAAAAAAATTATATTTGTTTTTGCACTCTATTAAAAACTAGCGACCCGCCCCGGCTTGGCACGTGACAAATCTATAATTATCAATATTATAACGAGGAAAGATTTTTTTATTTGTTTTAACGCATAGGCTCCGAAACTTCCGGACCGATTTAAAAAATTCTTTCACATATGGAAATCTTCATTATTCCCGAGTAACATAGGCTATAATGAATAAAAAAAATAGAGATCCTTATGAAAATTGCAATAATGTAACCCAAAATTTGATAAAGTCGCAAAATTTTGTCTATAAAATTAATTAATTATTTGGCGTGCGCTGAGAAAACTATGGTGATACATAAAAATTATGTCCTACATGATTAAAGTACTCAATATTACCTACAAAAAAGTCTGCAAGAGAATATATCTCACTATCATAGTTAAATCACAATAGCAGCTTTTGTGTCCTAAAATTTAATTAGATCGCCGGTAGAAACAAAAGTTGGTTACATTCGTATTACAGTTTTAATTCTTATTAAAATAAATAGTTTAACAAATTGGTAGGTAGGTAGGGTAGGTGGGTAGGTGGGTAGGTAGGGTATGTAACCAGTTGACGGGAGCGAAGCCGCGGCGGTCACTTTTTCTATCGGTAAAACCTGCATGAAAATCCATTCAGCTGTTTTTGAGTTTATCGCGAATAGACGCGGCGCGGCGGGGGACCTTGTTTTATAATATGTACATAGTGATAATACAGTAGGTATACCAATATTTCAGTACATGGCTAGGTATAGACAGAACGTCCATCAGTTTCATAATCAATCTAAATAAAGTACTACTAACTTTATCTTTTAAACGTTAATACCGGAAATTCGCTAATACCGGACCATCCAGGATCTACTGAAACATATCGTGTCGTGGTGGCTAAGACTTCGCCTCTGGTGCTTGAGGTCGTGGGCTCGAATCCGGGCAAGTACCAATGTGACTTTTCTATTCATATGTACTTTCTAAGTTTATCTTGGACATTGCTGACAAAGGTGAAGGAAAACAACGTGAGGAAGCCTGGACTTATAGTGAGTTTATTATAAGATTGTGCTCCATTGGTGTAATTGCTGCAAGGCGTTCCAGTGCGAGAATAAACTCATCATCTGCCTAGCCTATTCCCAACTATATTGGGGTCGGCTTCCAGTCTTACCGGATTCAGCTAAGTACCAGTGTTTTACATGGAGCGACTGCCTATCTGACCTCCACAACCCAGTAATTGGGTAACACGGTACCCCTTGGCAAGACTGGTGTCAGATCTCAAGCTTCTGACTACCCGTAACGACTGTCAAAGATCTTCAAATGACAGCCGGGACCAACGGCTTAACGTGCTTTCTGAGGCACGGAGGAAACTCGGTATGTTGAAATGGTCACCAATCCACGGACCGACCTCGTCAAGCGTTGCTTAACCTTGATGATCGACCCGTGCGGCTGTTATTATTTAGCCACGAGCTCCTCGAGTGTGAGAATAAACTAATAAATAAATGAAATTGTGTCAATAGTGGCAAATCATCATTTCAACCAAAAGACGTCGAATGCTGAAAATAGATCTGCCCCAAGTGTCCTATTGTTAGTTATCAATTGATACCGATTTGTAATCAACGAAAAGCGATAAATAAATTCAATATAGCTGTCAGCTGGCTCGTTGGTCTAGGGGTATGATTTTCGCTTAGGGTGCGAGAGGTCCCGGGTTCAAATCCCGGACGAGCCCAAATTTTTTCGCGATGGCTTTTTAACGAGTTTAAAAGGTCGGAATGAACGGAGTTTATTGAAAAAAGGTTGCTTTATTTGCCCTTTATCGATCTGTGACTTCGGGTTGGTTTTGATGTTTGCTAATGTAATAATGGTTTTGTGTTATATTTAATTACAAGAAAAAAGGATAAGAATATGTACATACTTAAAAACTAAACAAAATTAAACTTTACAAACTTAAAATTAAACTAACTACTTACACTATATACAAAAGAAAGGTACACTTAGGCGTCGAAGTACTCATCCACATCGCTGTCATCCGAGAATAATAGTTGAATAATAATAATAGTTGTTTTGTGTTAGAATTTGTGATGTCTAATAGAAAAACAGGCCAAGTGTGAGTCCGAATCGCACACGGAGGTTTCCGTACCTTTATAGCAAAAAAACTGAAAAAAATCACGTTGGTTGTATCGGAGCCCCACTTAAATGTAATGTTTTTAGTATCTATATATTAAGAATGTAATTAAGAAAAATTTCTTTAAGAAAAAATGTTATAAATAAAACGTCCATATTATTTCAACCAATCAAAGTATTTTACATGGAGCGACTGCCTACCTTGCCTCCACAACCCAGGAACTTCTTCTTTTTCTTATTTTCAAGGCGATGGAATCCTTTTTAAATATTTTGGGTCCATAAGGTGACCACGTTAATTGCAGCGTCAGTGGCTTTTATTAAGGCGCCGATTCCCTTGAGTAGCTGATTATCAAATGAGAATCACGTCAAAATGGCTAGTCGAAATTTTTTGAAAAAAATATATGTTATATGAGACTATTTTCTTAATAATTTAATCTGAGCAAATTTTGAGTTTTATTCGTATAACATAGTGTAATTAATTTGTAAATTTATGTCTAAAACGGACAAAAACACGACAATCACACTAAAACCGCTGAGCGTATTTTAATGAAATCGACACCATCTCAAGACAATTTAAGTATCTACATTTTGATCTGAGGCTTTTTTTTTAATGTCATAGAATAATAAGGAAAGTACAAAAAACTACAAAATTTTGGGTCACACGGGTGTGAAACGATTGCGCGTTTTGTTCCCTCAAGGTCGTTGGCGTTAGTCGTCGTCTTAAGGCGCTCTTAAGTGCAGGTAAACACAACCCAGTAACTGGGTAACACGATACCCCCTGGCAATACTGGTGTCAGATTTTCTGGATTTTCCATGTTCTTATTTGTTTATTTATTGAACTTACACGTATCTTATTATTTGTATTATCCAAAATCTGCATAAACTGTGTAATATTTTAACATGGAACTCGATCCGAGGCAATTAGTCATTACCGACGCTATGATAGCTAATTATATCTCATTAGTCATCAGCTCAGATAATTAGTTAATGAGCTCATAATTACACACTCACCTGATTCATGTTTGTTAAGTGGCAATTTCAGGTTAAGACAAGATTGGAATATTAAGGAGGTCGCATCCTTCTAAGATGACCTATATAAACCTGCCAATCGTATTTTAGATACATTAGAATCATCATTATTTAAAAAAAAACATATCCGAACACGGTGGAAGTGAAACATTCAAAGAAGTAAAATTAAAACAACAGAACTAAAACGATTAAAAGATAATTATCTTTCCTCCTAAATCTGATTTTATAAGTAATTGTATATATATTTAGTATCTATGTATTTTAGAGTTATGTATTTATTTAAGTATATATCAATTACTTACACTATATGTGTATGTTTTTATATCTTAGGTTAGTCGTTCACTTTTCTTCTCTTCCTGTTCTTACACACTATTTGTCTAAATTTCTTCTTCATTTCTCCTTTTCGCGGGTCTGCTGGTAGAAATTTCTTAAGAAATAAGCGGTACCTTTGTACTCTTTTGTCATGATGTGTTTTCTGTTTGTGTTTTCTGTGTGTACATTAATAATATAATAAATAAATAAAATAAAACAAAATAATCGGGATTCAAATCACAACGTGGTTACTAGGTGTATAATATTCCCCAATGTTAATGCAGTACTGACCGTGCGCCCGCTCGGAACCAGAATATCAATATTGAACCTCCTTTTGGACTGTTTTGTTTGCAAAACATTCTGTGATTTACATATGCTATTTCATTTATGAAGAAATTATAGGCATCAATTTTTCTGTGTAAAAATATTTTTAAACATCCAAGTCATTTTGGAGGAGTATCCAAAAGTAGTGAAAAATATCGTGTTGTTAATCATTTTTTTTAAAGCAAAACTATTAGTTACACAAAAAACCTATGTTTCACAAATAATGTACATGAAACATTTTTTTTTTAATCTTTTTAACATAGCCGTTACTAAGGAGATGCTCTAGAAAGTACCGTATTACGGCACAAAAGCAGTTGAAGGCGTTTAAAAAACTAATTCAAATTTTGTATGACGAATTCGAATCTTGAATTAGCTAACTAGTATTAAAACTAATCACCTTTGGTTCTTCTTCTGCCGACCCTAAATAATGGGTTGAGGTCTAAGCCTCAACACATCGTCGGCTCTCCTCGTTTTGATCCGTTTAGGATGGTCTAATCACCTATGGTTAGATCACATTATACTAATATTATAAAGGCGAAAGTTAGTGAGTGTGTGTGTGTTTATATGTTTGTTACTTCTTCACGCTCAAACGGCTAAACGGATCTGGATGAATTTGGCAAAGAGAAAGATTATAGTCAGGAATAGCACACAGGATACTTTTTGGCCCCGGGAATATGTTCCCTCGGGATAATTTTTGGCTTTCACGCGGGCGAAGCGCTAATTTTTAGCACACTTTTATTAGCTTGGTATGTATGTATCTATGTATCAATGTAACGGAATCTTTGAACGTGATTTTCACCCCCTTCGAAACGTCGGATTGATTTGAAACTTTGCACACTTATCAAGGACCGATGACAATGCAATAATTTAGTCAAAGTCAAATTATATTTATTTAACCAGGCACTTTTGAAAGTCAAAAAAAAAAACTAATAATAAAAGTTGATTCTACCGTGCGCGTTTAAATAGTTTGTCCCTTTAGCCTTACCAAGATCTTCAGGATTAGCGACTTTTTAGTTCAATTTACCATTAAAGCATGTTTATTAGTTTTTAGAACTACAATTTATTTATATAAATGAGCCTGCTAATGTCAGTCGGCCTAGCCTTTACCCAACTATGTTGGAGTCGGTTTCTAATATAACCGGGTGCAACGGCATACCAGTATTTTACATCGAGAAATTGCCTATCCAAACTCCATAACCCAGTAACTGGGTTACACGATACCCCCTGGCAAGACAAGTTTCGATTTGAGGCTTCTGTTTAAACAAACGTTACGATTTTCAAAAATCTACAAATGACCCAGGGACCAACAGCTTAACGTACTTTCCAAGGCAAGGAGGACTTTTGGTTTGTAAGGAATGGGGACCCATTCACGGACCGACCTCGGCAAGTGTTGCTTCACCTTGAAGGTCGACCCGTGTCCGTGTGGCTTGTTAAACAACGAACTCTTCGTTCTTCGTTTTTCTCAAGACGTGGTCACCCACAATTGGCCTTATCATAAAGCTTAAAGTCACCCAAAGGGCAATGGAGAGAGAGATTGCATCTGAAATGAAGATATCCGCAGGAGAACCAAAGTTACCGACATAGCCCGAAGAATTGCGAAACTTAAGTGGCAGTGGGCAGGGCACATTGCTCGCAGAATGGATGGCTGAAGAGGCCGAAAAGTTCTGGAATGGCGACCGCAAACTGGAAGACGATGCGTTGGAAGGCCTGCCACCGATGGTGTGGACCGATGACCTGGTTAAAGTTGTGGGGATGCGCTGGATGCGAGATGCACGGGATCGGTCAATGTGGTGACACCTGGGGAAGGCCTATGTCCGGCAGTAGACGTCTTTTGGCTGAAATGATGATGAACAAGCTCTTCTAGATATCTTATGTAAAATAATTAATGTCGAGAAAAATAACTGGAAAGCATTTGGTCAGTAAAAAGATGTTATACTTAAGACGGCTTTGTTATACCATATGAATTTTTGTTGGCCAGAAAATCTCATCGACAGTGAATCCCACTGCTTGTTCATCGTAATAACGTTTAATTGCGAACGTGTATTACAATCTCATTAGAAAGAGTAGTTTCTCTAAACAAACAAACGAAAAGAAAGGCTAAAAGACTGAGAATTTTCTATACGGAAGGAAACTATAATAGTTGATTGTTTATCCAGGGATCAAACATCTATCTTATAGGCGAGAGTGTTTTTTTCTATAGTAGAATGCTGAGCGCAGCGCGGGATTCAAAGTACGTCACTCGAGCTTAAAATAATGTTGCTCCCCAGGTGGACACTACTTTTTATCACCCTCTGTGAGAAAATAAGTAACTGCGACTTATGAGCAAGAACGTTACGTTTATTTATTAACATACAATTAGGAACCATAAGACATAACAAAGAAATAATAAGAGGCTAATGTTTATATTTGAACAATTATGGAAGTGCGCCGTAACAGTTTTATTAGTAACGTTACAGTTGTTATTTTCTTTGGCTCGCGCGCGGTTTTCCAGCCTGTCACGTGTTCAATACAATGATCCTGTGCGGTCCGAAATAGAATTTCAATCGCTCATTAGTCATTCGCCTCACACATTCATCGTTATCGATTTTAGAGATGTTACCCTATTTTGGACCGCATGGGTTTGTGTTTCATCTCTTTGCTGATTGGAACATTTACTAACGATATCCACATTCCAAATTCAAATAAATTTTAGTCCCTAGGGGTTAGTGAGCTATTTTAGTCCCTATTCACGAAGAATAAAGTAGCTCTTTTTGAATAGATGTGATAAAAAGTTCTGTATGTTCCTGAACACAAGTTAAAAAAATATTATTATTAAAAGCCAGTGGCATCTCCCTGCAGGCCACTCCTTCCCATTTAAAGCTACTAAAGACTAGTTCTTATTAAATATAGATGGAGGGATATGCTGCACCATATCCCACCATCTATATTTTGGTCTGCCGCGGTATCAAGGCCTTCAAGAGGGAAGGAAGGGAAAATCTACAAATGGGTGCAAGTAAAAATAAAAACCGGCCAAGACGCGCGCACCGAGGGTTCTGTACCATCATATATAAATATTTTGGATGTGTTACTTCGTCAGATAATTTTAACACTGCGGTGTTTCTACACCACAGAGTTGAAATTAAGCATATTGCAGTTTTAGGTCAGCGACATCTCTTGACCAATAGTGGAACTAATGTATTTTTTGTTGTTGATTTCTGGAAAAGTGTGCTACTTAGAGACATCGTATAATTTTTCCTGTTTTTTTCTATGCAAACTTCGGACATAAAGGGGGATTTGGATTTTTCGTCAAAAGTTCAACATCATGCGACCTAAATAAAAAGAAAAATGTTTGAGAATGTGCTAGTAGCGCTCTTTCATATGATATCCCACATGCCCTAGTGGCCCAACTTCGAAATTTTAAGAACGTAAAAAAAAAATTGGGGTTAATAAAATATATATGTTTCATCCTTATTTGCAAAATAGTTAAGCAAACATGATCTGAACTTTAAAGTTGATAGCATTATAAATAGTTCTTGCGATATCCAGCTGTGACAGACCGACAGACAGACCAAGCCGCACCAAAAGTTTTCCACCATTTTCGTACGGAATCCTAAAAATTTATTTTATTTATTTATTTATTCAAAATTATGTAAGTAACACCTTAACAGCTATAACGCCAATGCGATATTACTACCACAAATATATTAGAATTTTAAAAATACAATTTAAATTACCATTAAATACAATTTAAAATACCATTAAATACAATAAAATATTACAATTAAAATGTCAATTAAAATACAATCATTCATACAATTTCAAATCCAATTATCATAGAATTAAACACAATAAAATACAATTAAAATACCATTACAATCACCATTTTGGGGTGGTATGGGATCTACCTCCTAGTGGTCCACCCCGGGCAACGGCACCACGGGCTTGCCTGTGGTACGGCTGAAAGATCCCACTTAAGCGGTGGTAGGCTCCGCAAGGGGCCGCCTGGCTCGCGACCACCATCCCACCGGAGTCCGGCGCCAAGCAGCTTGCTGTATTCCGTCGGTGTGTGGGAGTGCCAGTGCCTTTGGGGGAGAAGGAGGTTGTCAGTTGCGCTGTTCAGAACCGGTCGTGGTCTCTGAGAATAACTTGCCGGGTAGCTCATTCTGGAGGGTAGCGGGATCCGAAGCACGGTGCCAGCCGTTGGCCGACCGCAGTCAGTAGGGGGCCCAAGTAGCACGCCAGCCACGTGCCAAAGGCTGCCCCGCCAACTCGCGAAAAATCCCGGTATGCTCCACCGTGCCAGCTGGCGACTGGATGGGAGGACCCGGTGGCCATATCCGGGGGGGTTCGGGCGTCCCCGCAGTCTCCAAATGAGTTCCCCATAGGTTGAGTTAGTTTTTAGTGGTCCACTTGGTTATCTGAGCAGCGCCTCGACAGTTCAACTTTTCCCCCAGCAACTCTAACAATATCAATGACCAAAGCAAAGAAGAGAAATAAGGTTAAACAACGGCTGCACTTCCTCCCACTTAAAGTGCACCTCATTAACATCAGGGGGTTGCACTCCAACCTTGATCCGGTCCACCACCACCTAGAGACCGAGAAGCCGCACCTGTTCTTCCTAACGGAGACGAAGATAACAACTCCGTCGGACGTGGCGTACCTCAACTACCCGGGTTACTCTCTTGAACACAAGTTCAAGAAGCAAGCTGGGGTCTGTGTGTACGTCCGCGATGACATCTGTTGTCGTCGTCTCCGTTGCTTTGAGAAATCGGGTTTTTCTGCCATATGGCTGCTTGTGGACACAGGCGTGGAGAAGTCTATCTACGTCGGCGTATACCGATCCCATAGCGGTGACCAGGAGTCAACAGCGCTCTTTAATAGCCTTGTAGAGTCGACTGATGTAGCCCAGCAACGATACCCAACAGCGAAGCTTGTTTTTCTAGGGGACTTCAACGCCCATCATAAGGAGTGGCTGTTCCCGTACCAGAAAACCGACCATGCCGGGTTGGAGGCGCGCAAGTTTGCTTTAACGCTAGATCTTACCCAGCTGGTGAATGTGGCAACGCGGGTACCGGATGTAGACGGCCATACACCCAATTGTTTGGACCTTCTGCTGACAACTGATCCGGGCAGTCATTCGGTGTCGGTCTCAGCCCCGCTGGGAACGTCTGACCACTGTCTGGTGAAATCCGTTTCGACCTGCTCTCCTCCAGATGAGAGTCCTGGAGGCACGAGGCGAGTATGGCGATACGAGTCAGCAGACTGGGATGAGATGCGGCACTTTTTTGCGTCCTATCCTTGGCGGCATGTGTGCTTCTCCTCGGGTGACCCCTCGTGCTGTGCTGACGTGGTTGCGGACGTGATTCGGCAGGGAATGGAGTATTTTATTCCATTCTCCGACATCCCGCTCGGTTACAAAGCCCGGCCTTGGTATAATGCAGAATGCGCCCACGCTGAGGCCCGAAAAGAGTCTGCCTACCAAGCCTGGGTCAAGGCCCGCGACCGCAAAATTAGAGCGCGTAGGGTTCGCGCGAAGAAAAGAGCCTTTAATTCTGCCGCCAAGCTCTGCAAGCGGGTTCTGCGTCGGGCACGTTTTGACCATATTGGACGTATCGGGGCCAAGCTGGCATCGCACCCCCCGGGTAGTAAACAGTTTTGGTCCCTGTCTAAAGCGGTTGAAACTAATTTCTGTCGACCCACTTTACCTCCAATGCTGAAACCTGATGGCTCGCTGGCTCACTCTGCAAGTGAGAAAGCAAATTTATTTGCATCTCTCTTTGCAAGCAATTCACGTCTGGATGCTGGCTCTAAGCTACCACCTAATATACCTCAATGTGACTCTTCGATGCCGGAGATCGCAGTTCACACTAAAGAGGTTCGGAGAGTACTGTGCAGCCTAGACGTGAACAAGGCCAGCGGGCCTGACGGCATTCCAGCGAGAGTATTGAGGCAGTGTGCGCCTGAACTGTCTCCTGTATTGACACGCTTGTTCCGCCTCTCTCTTAAAAAAAGAAAGGTGCCGAAATCCTGGAAGCTTGCAAATGTACAACCAGTACACAAGAAGGGCGACCGTGCAGACCCTGCCCACTACCGTCCGATAGCCATTACCTCCATACTATGTAAGGTTATGGAAAGGGTACTGAACAGTAAGTTGCTGACCTACCTTGAAGACAATGAGCTCCTCAGTGACCGTCAACATGGCTTTCGCCGGGGACGGTCAACTGGAGATCTTCTTGTGTTTGTCACGCACTGCTGGGGCGAAGCCATCGAGAATCACGGCGAAGCACTTGCCGTATCGCTCGATATCTCGAAGGCCTTTGACAGGGTCTGGCACGCTAGTCTACTCAGCAAGCTTCCTGCTTATGGCATCCCAGCCGGTTTTTGTAGCTGGATATCAGACTTCCTCAGTGAACGGTCGATCCGAGTAGTCGTTGACGGCTGCTCCTCTGACCTTAAGGCTATTAATGCCGGTGTTCCTCAGGGGTCTGTTCTCTCTGCAACTCTTTTCCTGCTGCACATCAATGACCTACTTCTGCCTGGTATTGTTGGGTACGCAGATGACAGTACTGTTTCCGAGAGATACTTCTCCAGCGCAAGAACCGGTGGGGATGAAGTTCGTTCCTTGAGAGAGGCTATGGTGGAGCGTACTGATTTGACCTTAAGTCTTGTCTCCCGTTGGGGTGATGACAATCTGGTCTCTTTTAACGCCACCAAAACACAGGCATGTCTTTTTACCGCAAAGAGGACTCATTTCATCAAAACGCCTACTTTTCGGGGTGCATCTGTTCCTATAACTGACCGGCTCGAGCTCCTTGGCATGGAGTTGACATCCAGTCTCAACTTCGGCGCCACCATCGAGTACAAAGCCCAAATTGCGGCAAAGAAACTGGGCGTCCTAAACAGAGTGAAGCGATACTTTATGCCTGGACAGCTATTAACTCTTTACAAAGCGCAAGTCCGATCCTGCATGGAGTATTGCAGCCACCTCTGGGATGGCTCAGCTAAATATCAGCTTGCCGCGCTTGACTCGGTGGAACGCAGAGCCAAGAGACTAATTGGTGACGTCAAACTGGTGGATGCCAAGCTTCACAGCTTAGCTCATCGCCGTAAGGTTGCCTGCTTGTCGGTCTTCTACAGACTGTATTTTGGCGAGTGTGCTCATGAGCTCCACGACCTCATCCCACCGGCCCCCTTCTACCATCGGACATCTAGACGCACTGCAAGTTACCATCCTCACCTAGTTGCTATTCCACCAATTCGCACCAAGCGCTTCCAAACATCCTTCATAATGCGCACTGCAAAAGAGTGGAACTCACTGCCTGCGTCTGTGTTTCCGAACGCATACAACCCGAATCTCTTCAAAGTTAGAGTGAACAGGCTTCTTCTGGGTAAGCTCACTCCATCGTCGACTTTGTCTCTGTCACCTCTGACCTAGACTAGAGTCAAGAGCAAACCCATCTCGAATAAAAAAAAAAAAAAAAAAAAAAAACAATCCAATAAAAATGGGTGCAACTAATAATGAAATAAGTACCTATTTGTTAGCAAAAACAGCTAAACGTCAATTAAAAACCGAAAATAATTAGAGATACGTTCCCATCGCGCAGTGACCACGTAATTATCCGAATTATTTCGACTTATCCGAAAACTTGATTAAAATCGGAATGGCAAACGGTAAACGGAACAGAGCTAACATCAAAGCTAATTAGTGTGAGTAATTAAACAGATTTAGAGCCAATTGTCGGCCATGCAGGATTGTCGGATGAATCGGACGGATCGGCGAGGTTGTCAGCTACAGTTTGTGTCGATTTGCAGCCTGAATAGATTGTATTTGGTACATGAGGAAATTTGTTACTCATTGAAGACAGTAATTACCTAAGGTAAGTATGATGAATCTCAATAACATGTTGGTCTGGAGTTGGTATATTCGATGCCAAAATACAATTGGAAAACACTTTAGTTGGTCTATATTTAGGAAGGCAGGTCCAAACTTCGTTGAAAAGATTTAGTTTGAGATTTGAGTTGTCAGCTAAAAAAAAAATTTGTATGATTCAACAGCTTTTGGGGCATAGGCCATACCTACTTGCCTGTCATAGGTCAATGCATTTTATTTCATTTATCACTTATCACACAATTGATGCCAATATGATCCCAGCGTAACAATTTGTTTATTAAATTGCTAAACGCGATTAGTAAGTCGCAAAGTGGGTACCTAACGAAGCAAAACAGTACCTGTACGTAAATTATTCAGAATTTTGGCAACTTCATACAAATAAGATCAGTGTTACGAGCTTGCAATTGTTTAAAACACACAGGTTGGCGGAAGAAACTCATAAAATGCACTATATTTACACGTCAGGTTCCCTGAAAACTTTTCTCTTTTGTCGACTCTACTGTACGTGTTCACAGCAGTTAATTTTCCTTACTCAACATTTTACAAAGACTTTGTATAAATAAAACAAAACTGAAGAGAAACAAAGTAAAACAAAAACTTCTATCAATTAGTGTTAACACAAAAACATATCATTTGTACTAGAATAATACAATTATTATTTGAGAATAACACACAATTATTATCCCAAAATAACAGACAATTGTTCCAAAAAAAAAACAAATACATTGAACCATTTTTACTTCGATCGAACACACCGCCTAAGGGCGGTCTTTGATCTAAAAAAATATCGTTTTACAATGCTTAACAATGTTCGAACAAATAACATGAGTCAATTTACTGAAACAAATCAATGTTTTAATTGAATTTTGGAAGTTTATCTTACATTTTATTTATAGAGGATTATGTAAGAAGATCTTTTGAGTAATAACAACCGCACGTATCAATTTCCAACGATTGCGGTGGTGGACGGTGAGCATCTATTTATTAAAAATCCAAACTCTTCCGTGCCTCGGCAACCACGTCAATCCGGTGTTGGTACCGGGTGACATTTGAAAATCATTGACCTTCAGATGCATCTACGGTACTTTCACAGTTATTATGTCTTGGGACTGGGACTGTAGCACCATAATTTTGTAATATTTTATTTTGTCTTTTGACAATTCAAAAGTGCCTGTAACTGGCCTACTTGAAATAAAGTGCTTTGACTTTGACTTTGATGTTTTTAAACCTGACCACCAGGTGTACCAATAGATGTCGTGTTACCCAGGCAATAAAACAATTAAATTATTTTCCTTCAAGCTCGTTGCCTCGCCTTTATGTCAGTGTTCTACATCTGACTGCGAATATGTACAATCTGCACATCATATCTTATAGGAGTGTATTTTTTTGGCAGAATGAACGCAATATTATGTTGAATAATGTACAGGCTGCATCGGGAGTTGTTTACTATACGGACCTTGTGGAAACTAGAACAAAATTCCGTGCGTTCAAGCGTTTTTGCCATACCTATTATTGCGAACAAATATAGCAGCTCACAATGTTAGGACCCATTAATATTAATGCAAATTTTTATCCGTGGTGCTAGGCAACTGGGCTTATCCCAGTTGTAAACGACCCTTTGTGCCTATCGGCCTTGTTTGTTATGTCTCCTGCTTGATATGGAGGGAATTGGAAATTTGTATATTTTCCTACTCCTCCGTTACTCTTTTCTGATTAATTTCGTTCCAAGAAAGTTAAATTCATTCTCCGGGACTTCGTCGAGCTTCATTGCCTCGACACTTTTCTGGTGTTTACCACTGTTGATTCTGGCTTTCAGGAGTTGCAGTGGTTTGGGAATAGTGCGGTGGGATTACCCAGGAAATGGGATGTGAAATTTAGATAGGGTGACGCTTTATTTAAAATACTGGTCGTCAGCTGCATCCAGCTGGATGGGCAACCGACCTCAACACAGTTAGGAGAATACTACGCAGATAGATATTTTTACAAATTAATGAAAAAATTATTTCTGCCTCTTTTTCGCCCCAGTCCAAAGACCTGTGATACTCCATAACATTTATTTCTTGGTTTTCTTTGCGTGCTAAATAAACATAGGTTATACCAATCGTGTGTCTATTCCAATGATTGACGTCAAATGTGCCCGTGCCGATAGCGATTGCATCGCACATTCGATTTATACTCGTATGAACACGAACGAACAATTTGCCTTTTACTTGTTCCTTGTCGATCCTGAAACTGGCAAATGTATTGAAAAGATTAACCTCCCGAAAGCAGGCAAAATACTGGGCTACATTTTCGCTACTGCTAAACATGTGTTCGTGGGTTTGATTTCTGGGTGAAAAGATGTTTTTGGATTTGTCTGTCTCGCATTCACTCAGTCTAAATGAGAGCCCGGATGCTGATAATCCGGTTTGTCCGCTATTAAATGGGTCTTAAACATGACTGACACACCTACTTTTTTTGTTGTGCGAAGCTTCACCTCAGAAACACCTGCAGTATACTGGTGGCATTTTATGAAATGAAATGTCCGTGTAATATCTATTAAAAATTGGCCCGTTTCAACAGTGTTCAGTACATGTAACAAAAATAATTTTAAGGTAAAAATACTTGTTTTATTTGATCATAAATATACCGATCCAAAAACAAAGTTTCAACTTTATTTGCTATCTCAACATGAACTAATATTGGTCACGCTTCTTCACGTGAAGTTGACCCGCCTATACAATCGTTTTCCTCCAGCTATACCTACCTACCTAGCACCCTGCAGTGAGCAAGAAAACATTTTAATTGAAAAACTTGCGCGCCCTCATTAGCGACGCTCATAATTAAATATTTATTGTGCCTCCCGCTGGATTGCCGGCACCATGTTTTTTCGTACAGATTTTACAGAAAAAGTTTTCGAACAATTTTATTACGGAGTCTTCTTTCTTATTAATTCTTATTTCTTTCAACTTATTAGTATTACGTTGGAATCTAAAAACACCGCGGTAAGTGGATTGTCGGCAAAGCGGAAAATGTGTAGTTTCTCACACCTGCTACGTTTCCAAATTGAAAGAATACCGGCGGATGATAATCTGACACAACCCTCCATTATCTCTAAACGAAATTTTCTGAGTTGTCTGCTTAATGAACCTGTACGTATTTTAACATTATTGACAGTAAAGGGCTAAGGGTAAGGCTTATAAGTTGCTTAAACATTTAGTTCCATTTAATTTCTGTTTGCCTGGTAGTACGTTTTAATAAATATACAATTAGGACAGTTGATTTAAAACTGTCTATCGATATCATTAAACAAAGAATGACTTGACTCACTTACGAATATAGTTTGTATTTAAAGAATGGAATATAATTTAAATTTATTAGAGTATCCATAAGTCAGAAATAGTTCGTAAAACTAACGACAATGTTAGTAAGACACTATATAAATAATATTTACAACAAATACCACTCGATCACCGTTCATACTACCCATGAGAGATCATCAGGGGGGAGTAAGTGACAGATGTATACAAGTTACATACATCTGTCCCTTAATCGATCTCAAAATAACCTTACTCTAAGAGCACCCCCCAGATGACAGAATAGTAACCCACGAACACACAGTCTAGGTGACTCGCAATCTTGCTTAGGTTACTGTTGGAAAGATAGCCGAAGAATTATGTTTTTATAAAATATGACGATTACATCCATATTTAAATATGGATGTAATCGTAAGATGAATCTGAAATAAATGATGATTTATTTATTTATTTATATTCAGCCGTAATTATTGTCTTACTACAGGGCAAAGCCTCACTTTCTTCCATCCATTTCTCCCAGTATTGGGCAAGTGTAGACTAGTCCTTTCTGCTGGTGTGAAGTTCGTCCTGCCATCTTGGCCTAGG
The DNA here is from genome assembly GCA_948252205.1 of Orthosia incerta. Taxonomy (NCBI): domain Eukaryota; kingdom Metazoa; phylum Arthropoda; class Insecta; order Lepidoptera; family Noctuidae; genus Orthosia; species Orthosia incerta. The sequence continues at coordinate 27,255,973 of OX411755.1, read as the reverse complement.
TCTGCCATGGTATCGCCGGACATTGTCTGAATCTTCATTTTCCCAAGAACATGAGTTAGAAAAGATTGGTGCATGTGTTTATAATGCAAATTGCGTAGATACAAAAATCCTAAGTAAAACAATGCATATCACAGCAAAATTCTCGTGAACTGCTGTAAAAATATTGCCCTTACCAGCTTCATAAAATATTTTAGTCTGGCTACTAAAATAACATTTGCCGCTGAATATGCTGACTCGCAGGTTTTAATAGGTGTAAACTTCACACGAGTGGATATTATACAGGGAGCGCCAAGTTGCCGGCAAGCTTGGCAAAGCTCTCTTATTGTAGTACCGTGTGCTTTAGACAGATTTTCTTTTTTATGCTTAGGTAACATTGGAACGATATTGTAGGTGTGTTTAAAAGGCAGTAAATTGTAAAGTATTATTATTTTGTTTGTTGAAAGTTGCTTTGTCACTTAAGTTGTTTTTAAGGCCTGCGTATAGTTTTATTCGTAGTCAGGTTTTGTTTGAAAGTTGATTCGTAGTAAAATAAAATAGATCATTGGTACCAGTTGTTTTTAAGAACTACTGAACGCTGCTGATAATGCCATACTCATTGCAAAATTTTACGCTGAATATTTTTTTATTGGCATTCTCCGTTCATCATCATCATCATCATTTCAGCAGAGAGACGTCCACTGCTGAACATATGCCTTCCCCAATTATCTTGGTTTGTTATTATTTGGCCAGGAGCAGATTTTTGACTTGACCATTTAAAAAAAAGTTTTTATGATGTTTCCAATGTCGTCTCAATAATACAAAATCGTAGCCAAATTCTGGGCCGACTCACCGAGAAGACACGGCAAAAAAAAATATTTAGACTTCTTCAATACACTATAAACTTAGGAACTAAGCCACAAGATGTTATTAGCCCCAACGGCACGAGCCATGTCCCAACAAACTTGACACTACCCACTAATTGTGACGCATTGTCAATGTGAAACTTGGAGGACAGAGGACAGAGGCACAGGGTATAGGAGGATGAGGGGGATAACTTACGATACGGGACAGAAGCGGAGTTTAATACTGTGGATGGATCAGATAAGGTACATTGTATTCAGTTAGACGTCGCAACTAGTCTTGGGACAAGATGTAGTATTTCTTGAAATGTCTTGTTGTAAGACGAAGAACATATCTAGTGTTTCAAATACGGTAATGTTATGGTGGATGTCCAACTTTAATGATAAACTAAACGTAGTCACACAGTCAGAGTCAACACAATCATATTGTCATCATCATCTGCCTAGCCTTTTTCCCAACTATATTGGGGTCGGCCTACAGTCTTACCGGATTCAGCTGAGTACCAGTGTTTTACATGGAGCGACTGCCTATCTGACCTCCACAACCCAGTAACTGGGTAACACGGTACCCCTTGGCAAGACTGGTGTCAGATCTCAAGCTTCTCGTTACAGGTAGTCGTAACGACTGTCATAGATCTTCAAATGACAGCCGAGACCTACGGCTTAACGTGCTTTCCGAGGCACGGAGGAAACTCGGTATGTTGAAATGGTCACCCATCCACTGACCGACCTCGTCAAGCGTTGCTTAACCTTGATGATCGACCCGTGTGGCTGTTATTAATTAGCCACGAGCTCCTCAACACAATCATATTGTAACAACAGAAAATTTATTTTATACCATTCCCGCTCTAAAAAGCTTATTTTATTCACTGAAAACAGTGAATAAAAAGCACTTTTTCTCACTGTTTTGGTGTTTGAATTTAGAACACACCAATATATATTCGACGTCCATCTCAATGCTATATAACCTCCTTGCGCCTAAAATACTCGATACAAACTCCTTGTGCAATGAATATTCGACTTTCAAACTTCTTCATCGATTTAATTTTCAGTTTGTTAACATTTAGGATTTCAATAATGATTTTCATGATTTTGATTTTAGTCTGGGATGTTTAGTGAATACTTATTTGTATTGTAATTCTAATACTAATTACATTGGTATTTAATAATTAAAAGTATGTAGCGTAACGGAGGTGGTCACTGGCCCCTGAAACACAGATGCTGTTACCTAGCTCAGCTTCAATTTACAAAAAATGTGAAACCCTGAGTTTTAACATTTTTTGTAAATTTTGAAGGTAATAAAACATTTATTTATTATTATTCCTTGTGCTTTTCGCTTAAATCTTTCTTTTTCTCGTAGTCATGGTATAAAATATAGTATGCAACTCGTGAATAAAACGCATTTATATCGAGGGCCATGAATCACTCGCGTCGCTCAGGATTCTAACACTCGCTATGCTCGTGATTCAATCATCATGAATCACTCCCTACGGTCGTGATTCAGTTGATAGAATCCTTCACTTGTTTGTGATTCATCTATGGCCCTCGCTTTAAAACCGTCCTTTATTCACGAGTTGCATAATATACTATTTATTTCATTAACATTAACCAATAATAGCTTGAATTTGGCTGCTTTAAAAAAAACATGCCATCTTTACCATCAGAAGCAAAACAATTGGAGATCGATGATTATATGAAGCTGTTGTGAAAAAGACGTATTTCCTCTTTTATAACCCTCGGTACGTCGCCCTTCTGCTTCGCGAACTTGGCTGACATACAGCAGAGTGTCTAGAACTCATCAAATTAAACGATTTTATCACAGAAAATAAACGTTCCATAATTGACAACCACGAACGTAGACCGTAGCAAATGGAGTAATTTCATCATCAAATATTTATAGAAATCACTTAAATTAATGTGTTTTTATATTTGATCGATAGCTGATCACAGAGTTCGTTTGGTTAAGCTATTAATTTATTGGATAAACTACGTTAATCACATATTAATTTTAAATAAACCCTGATTGAACTGAAATAAATAGTAAGCTTATATTCAACCGACAAATAAGTACGCTAAGAGTAATTTAAATTATTCAGCAGATATGTTTTTAAGTTTAAACTGATAATATTATCTTTCAGAATATATTATTATCCTCGGGGATATCCTGAACTTGAGAGTGAAAATGGAGAATTTGATACAGGCTCAGTGAAACTTAAGGTTAAACTTTTCAGTAATATTTCTTATGACAAGATAATTCAAGCTTCTGCCTATGGCAAAAAGATAAACAAAAGTCCAGAAAACGCCCTTCTACCTTTAACTTTTCTTAGAATTTACCAAACCATAGCCACTAATGAGTTTGAAACAAGAATAAGGAGCAACCTACCTACTATAGTTTATGTTAAAAACACCTCCTCAAGAACATCCCTACCTGGTATCACCTACCCATACTCCCAAGGTCACGATACAATAATTACCCACCTCCAACTAAACCTTGACTCGACCCTTGTTACCCTTATCTATAAAAGCGAAACGATAAATCTAAAAGCATTTTAATATCGATCCTGTACCCATAAATTTCGTGGACCACGAAGGCAAGGCCAAAAGGAACTTCCTCACATAAATCTGTCGGCAGCACTTGATTGCACGGCTGTACTTGACCGCTGACATTGGCCTTTTATTGTACACTGGTGCACGAAAGTTTTGCATTAAATGGGTTGATGGTGGTTAATTATAGGGTGTAAAATGTTTGTGAGTCTGAATTGTTTTATTAAATACCTGCAATGTGCCGCGACTTGGTCTGATTAGATTTCTATTTTTTTATTGTCTATCGGCTTGCGCTTGACCACTATCTCACCTTATGGTAAGCGATGATGTGGTCGACGGTGAAGCACGCTTGCCTAGAAGAAACCTATTCACTATTGACTTAAAGACCCCTAGATTGTAGCTATCGGGAAACACAGATTCCGGCAGGGAATTCCACTCTTTAGCTGTACGCATAATCCCATAATCTATTACATTTAATCTTAACATAGTCTAAAATTTCATTCTTGATATTTTTTTGCAAAGGTAAGTAGGTCAGGGTAGGTAGGGTAGGGTAGGCAGTTGACGGCAGCGAAACCGCGGACACAGCTAGTATCTTATAAATTTTGGACATAAAGCTAATAGGGCGTTAGCTTCCAATTTCATGTTTATGATTCTTTATTACAACAGGTTGATGTTAGACTTTAAAGGCTACTTAAATGTGTCTATAGAAGAAAACGAAGTGAACAAATTATTTATATCGCTTAGGACAACATAATCTCGTGAACAAACCGAGACCCGGGCTATGTTCTTTTATAAGCGGATAGAAAAAGGATGAAATAATGAAGAATGACAAGAGTTTTAAGAAAGTTCACATATCAGAAGACTACTCGAAGGAAGTCTTAGAGAAAATGAAAGCTTTGCAACCATAGCTACTTGAAGAAGATAGGTAAAAGTGACTTTTCCATACCTATAATATGAATTCTACTCCCCATTGCATTTTATACTTACGACTTTCTACAGGGATTGTCTTTATAGGTAGGCATCTATAGAGACAGTCCAGTTGTGAAGCAATTAGCTACACTCCTGACAATGTCACTGTCCGTGTCAGGAGTGTAGCTAACAAACAGACACACAGAGACACTTTCACTTTGTGTTGTTCTACTCGTATTACTAGAAGGTTTCTCTGCACTATTTTTACAATATCAGAAACCTCTTAGTTGACCTTGAAGTCGTTTTTATTAAACTTGTAAAAATTCAATGCAAGTTACAGGTTCTGTGGGCTGTAGGGTTCAACATCTAACTTGCGCACGAATGTGCTCAAAGCAATCATACAAATAGCCCAGAGAAATCTATGACGGTTGAAATGATGGCAAAGGGCGATGTACGAGTATGAACAAAGGATATAATGCTGCACCAACCCAAAATAAATTGGTGATAAGGGCAGGAGGATGATGATAATAATAATAATAATAAGCTGCTCCTCATAGACATTGCCATTAGCCAGCAGGTTCGCCGTTCTCGCAAGGATCTGGCGACATGTTGGATAGATTACAAGAAGGCCTATGACTCAGTGCCACATACATGGCTCATGAGGGTGTTGGAGTTGTATAAAATTGATGCAACACTGCGCACCTTCCTGACGTCATGTATGAGGCACTGAGTCATAGGCCTTCTTGTAATCTATCCAACATGTCGCCAGATCCTTGCGAGAACGGCGAACCTGCTGGCTAATGGCAATGTCTATGAGGAGCAGCTTATTATTATTATTATTATCATCCTCCTGCCCTTATCACCAATTTATTTTGGGTTGGTTAGACATACATGGCTCATGAGGGTGTTGGAGTTGTATAAAATTGATGCAACACTGCGCACCTTCCTGACGTCATGTATGAGGCATTGGAGGACGGTCCTTCACTATCCAGGATGTCGACAGATTCAGGAAAACAGTGAACCTATAAGGATTGAGCGCGGTATATTTCAGGGCAACAGTCTGAGCCCTTTGTGGTTTTGTTTAGCCCTGAACCCTCTCAGTACACTGCTGGAGGGTTCGGGCCTGGGCTATCGGTTGAGAAGAGGTGGTCAGGTCATATCACACCTCCTTTATATGGATGATTTGAAGCTCTTTGCCCCCAACAACTTGCAACTGATGAAGCTACTGAAGGTGACAGAAACCTTCAGTGACGCCATCAGGATGGAATTTGGTGTGGACAAATGTGCAGTCATGCATGTAAAGCGAGGGGAGATTATGGAATCCGTGGGAATACAACTCTCGGATTCCATATACCTTCGATCCCTCTCCTCAACCGAAACTCACAAGTATTTGGGTATGTTGGAAGCATTAGGCATCAATGCTAGTGACGTGAAACAGTCGTTGAAGGAAGGCTTCTTTGGCCGCCTGAATAAAGTACTAAATAGTCTTTTATCAGGCGGAAACAAGGTGCGCGCCTTCAACGGCTGGGTCATGCCGGTGTTGATGTACTCTTTCGGCATACTCAAATGGACTCAGACAGAACTTGACGCCCTGGATAGGAGGGTCCGCACGCTGCTTACCGCAAATCGTATGCATCACCCACGTTCATCGGTTATGAGACTGTATATCCCACGGAAGTGCGGTGGTCGTGGCTTTTTAAATGCTAAGACCCTGCACAACCGCGAGGTATGCAGTCTTAGGGAATACTTCCAGGCCGCCGACGTGGGTATGCATCGAGATGTAGTAGCGGTGGACAAGGGCCTCACCCCGCTCTCCTTGGCTAACGAGAACTGGCGCAAACCTATAGTATTAGATACTAATGACCGCAGGGAGGTATGGCAGAGCAAGGAGCTTCACGGACGCTTCTATCGGGTCCTACATGGGCCCGATGTAGATCTTTTAGCATCCGTGGCCTGGCTGCGATTTGGTGACCTTTTCGGGGAAACCGAAGGTTTTGTCTTTGCGATTATGGACGAAGTTATGATGACAAACAACTACCGGAAATATATTGTGAAGGACGGCACGGTTGACATTTGTCGGGCATGTCATCGGCCGGGGGAATCAATCAGACACATTATTTCCGGTTGTTCTAGTCTGGCTAACGGAGTCTATTTGCATAGACACAACCTTGTAGCCAGGATTATCTACCAACAACTTGCTCTTAAATACAATCTTGTGGAATCGGAAGTGCCTTACTATAAGTATGTGCCCGACCCAGTTCTCGAAAATGGCAATGTCACGTTGTATTGGGATCGGTCTATCATCACTGACAGGACTGTTGTTGCTAATAAGCCTGACATAGTGGTGATAGACCGACTAGAGCGTCGCGCAATGATTGTTGATATTGCGGTCCCCCATGACGAGAACCTCGTGAAGGCGGAGAGAGATAAGAAAAGTAGGTATCTTGATCTGGCTCGCGAGGTTGTCGACATGTGGGATGTGAATACAGCAGTCATTGTGCCGATAGTCGTGACGGCCAATGGTATAATAGCCAAGAGCCTCGACGAACATCTTAGGAGGCTCTCGTTGGGCAGCTGGATCAAGGGCTTGATCCAGAAAGCGGTACTCCTGGACACGGCTCGTATTGTTAGGAGGTTCCTCTCTCAGGAGCCCTAACCACCGGTAGCTTGGACCCTGTTCCCGATACCGGTGGGCTACTATTTTTGTATTTTTAAATGTTTTTTATTTTATTTTTTTAGAATGATATTTAAAAATGTAAATATAATAAATAAATGGAATAATAATAAATGTCATGCCGGTTTTGATGTACTCTTTCGGCATACTCAAATGGACTCAGACAGAACTTGACGCCCTGGATAGGAGGGTCCGCACGCTGCTTACCGCAAATCGTATGCATCACCCACGTTCATCGGTTATGAGACTGTATATCCCACGGAAGTGCGGTGGTCGTGGCTTTTTAAATGCTAAGACCCTGCACAACCGCGAGGTATGCAGTCTTAGGGAATACTTCCAGGCCGCCGACGTGGGTATGCATCGAGATGTAGTAGCGGTGGACAAGGGCCTCACCCCGCTCTCCTTGGCTAACGAGAACTGGCGCAAACCTATAGTATTAGATACTAATGACCGCAGGGAGGTATGGCAGAGCAAGGAGCTTCACGGACGCTTCTATCGGGTCCTACATGGGCCCGATGTAGATCTTTTAGCATCCGTGGCCTGGCTGCGATTTGGTGACCTTTTCGGGGAAACCGAAGGTTTTGTCTTTGCGATTATGGACGAAGTTATGATGACAAACAACTACCGGAAATATATTGTGAAGGACGGCACGGTTGACATTTGTCGGGCATGTCATCGGCCGGGGGAATCAATCAGACACATTATTTCCGGTTGTTCTAGTCTGGCTAACGGAGTCTATTTGCATAGACACAACCTTGTAGCCAGGATTATCTACCAACAACTTGCTCTTAAATACAATCTTGTGGAATCGGAAGTGCCTTACTATAAGTATGTGCCCGACCCAGTTCTCGAAAATGGCAATGTCACGTTGTATTGGGATCGGTCTATCATCACTGACAGGACTGTTGTTGCTAATAAGCCTGACATAGTGGTGATAGACCGACTAGAGCGTCGCGCAATGATTGTTGATATTGCGGTCCCCCATGACGAGAACCTCGTGAAGGCGGAGAGAGATAAGAAAAGTAGGTATCTTGATCTGGCTCGCGAGGTTGTCGACATGTGGGATGTGAATACAGCAGTCATTGTGCCGATAGTCGTGACGGCCAATGGTATAATAGCCAAGAGCCTCGACGAACATCTTAGGAGGCTCTCGTTGGGCAGCTGGATCAAGGGCTTGATCCAGAAAGCGGTACTCCTGGACACGGCTCGTATTGTTAGGAGGTTCCTCTCTCAGGAGCCCTAACCACCGGTAGCTTGGACCCTGTTCCCGATACCGGTGGGCTACTATTTTTGTATTTTTAAATGTTTTTTATTTTATTTTTTTAGAATGATATTTAAAAATGTAAATATAATAAATAAATGGAATAATAATAAATGTCATGCCGGTTTTGATGTACTCTTTCGGCATACTCAAATGGACTCAGACCGAGCTTGACGCCCTCGATAGGAGGGTCCGGACACTGCTGACTGCAAACCGGATGCATCACCCACGATCATCGGTGATGAGACTGTACATCCCGCGGAAGTGTGGGGGTCGAGGCTTTTTAAACGCCAAGACTCTTCACAACCGCGAGTTGTGCAGCCTCAGAGAATACTTTTCAAAAGCTGAAGTGGGTATGCACCGGGATGTGGTCGCAGTGGACAAGGGACTCACCCCGTTGTCCATGGCTAAAGAGAACTGGCGCAAGCCTGTAATACTATCGACTGATGAACGCAAAGAGGTATGGCAAGGCAAGAAGCTACACGGGCGCTTCTATCGGGCTATTCATGGGTCCGATGTAGATTTCCCAGCGTCCGTATCCTGGCTACGTTTCGGCGACCTTTTCGGGGAACCTGAAGGTTTTGTCGACCGGTTTTTTGTTCAATAATTTTTCCTCTTACTGTATTTCCCATAAACTGTTACACTAGGAACTAGTACAAACATAACCCAAATACATAGTTCAATCGATGAATTATAACGATCCACGTAAACGGTACTGTCTCCCTGATTTACATAAACCGATAAACAATAGCGTTATACTTCCATAACTAACATAATATCAATTTACTAGCAATAGATACCACAACAAAGTTATTTACCAATAGTTCCCGGCACGTAAACTTCATAATTATCTTCTATTAATTAATGATACTTAAGATATCGCGAACGTATTCAAAGCTTGTATTATCTATTGAGAAAATAACTGCCTATATTGTTTTATTTAAGTTAATAACAGTAAGAGCAATAAGAGCCCAGTGACTACGGCCCTGACTTACAAGTTGTAGGTCGTGGGTTCGAACCCAGGCAGGCACTCTACTTTGTGTAAATTATTTCATACAACTGCTCTCCAAACGGTGAAGGAAAACTTCGTGAGGAAACTGGCATGTCCTAGAACCAAAAATTCGAAGACATGTGCCATCTACCAGCCCGCACTGGGCCCGCGTGATAGATTGTAGTCCACTCCCCTCTATTAGGGGAGTTCTGTGTCCCAGCAGTGAGAAAATTAAAAGGCTGATGATGATAATGAAGTTATTAAATAACAAGAAATACAAGCTGGATTGCAACGGAGACGATTCCCCTCCGCATTTGCTTGTATCTCACTAGATATAATATTCAATAGCTTGTATCTAACTAGAGATAATACCCAATAGCTTGAATCTCACTACACATAAATCGAATAGCTTGTATCCCACTAGAGATAATATTTCTTCATACTGAACAGAGGTTGTGAAGTTCTTGAATTTAGCTACAAGTTTGAATGTTTGTTTTAGTTAGCAAGTCTAAGAACAGATCTTACTAGTAAATTCTGCGTCGTTACATAACTGAGTAACTTCTTGTTTTGGCACAAGTTGTACAAGGAGTTCAGAATAGATCATTCCGTGGTAATAAAATTAGTCAGCAAAATAGGTTTACAGATTGTACAATGCTCTCATTCCTGGCACTTAGAACTTTTCTCTGTCAGGGGAGGTGGATAATCGTAATCGGTGGATTACGATTATCCACCTCCCCTGACAGACCCCCACTGGGTAAACGTGGTGACGTTTACCCAGTGGGGGTTCATAGTTGAAACATTGATGGCATTTAAGCTTAGTTAGGGTTTCTTACCACAAATGGAAAAAAAGTAAACCGACTTCCAAAGCAAAACACTACAAAGTGAAAAATAACTTTCTTTTTCGAAATCGGTGTTGAAAAAAGAAAAACAGTAGGTAACAAAGACATTAAAAAAAAGATAAAAGTAAAAAAGATTTTTATTTTTCTCTTTTTATTTTTGGTGGGTACCTAAAATTACCATAAAAATCATTTATTAACAAAGTACATTTTACGACGATTCCAATAAGGCCAAACACGGCTAGGATACATTGTTTCATTTTGAAGTTCCAGTGCCTACCTTCCGGCTTCATCATCAGATTAGTTCTATGGTACCATTTTCATAAGTAGCAATTATTTATTAAGTATTTGCTTCATCATAGTCGGTTAACTATTTGAGATATCTTATACCCGTGATATACTTATCACTGAGGAGTTCCAGTGACCCTCTGTGGTCTTCTTCATCAGTTCCAATTCACCAAATGATACTTTCTGGGAACCAATGCTTGCATTGTTGATAAAAATAACAAAATCGTAATACTATATTTCTACAATATTTGAGGAGTGCCCTGGATTTCTCCAGGATCTTCACATCCTGACCTGATGACCATTTGACCCACTAGGAAGTATACCCTTTCAAACAAAAGAAGAAATTGTGAAATCGGTCCAGGCGTCTTTGAGGAAACGGTTAACATTTTATTTTTAAATATAATTTATAGACTCGCGTTTGACCACTATCTTGCCTGATGTTAAGCGATGACGTGGTCTACGGTGAAGCACGCTTGCTTAGAAGTAACCTATTCACTCTTGATTTAAAGACCCCGAGGTTGTAGCTATCAGGGTACAAAGACTCCGGAAGGCTAGATTCTTTTCAACAGTAAAAATAGAACTCTAACAAAAAATAAATCAAAATATACGTCCGTTAATGCCGTATACTATGGGGTAACCTACCCCCTACCCCTTCCCGTTTATATAAAATCATGGAATTTTCCAAGAAATTTTATCTTATAGCACAAGTAAAAAATCCGGAAACTGAATTTTTAGCTACATCACAAAATTTAAATTGCAGGCACTATTTTCGTGTATTTCTAAGCCTTGCCTCGCCTTTCCACATAATATTGTGTATGGCCAAGTGTACATAGATAGGTAGGAAATTATGTACCGTGTTAATACATCGCACCTACATTATTTTCCCCCAAAAGCTCATGTAACTCGCACCAAGCCAATCGCTTACCCTCACCAACAAAACCATAAGGAACCACAACATGTTTCACACAAACCTAGAAACTAGGTTTGCAGCACTTTCCTATTCCAATTAATTTTCTTGCGGACTCCAGCCCCAAGACTAATGCAGCTGAATCCCGACAAATGCTATTGTTTCGCCATTTCCCTCGATTGCTCGTTAATCCTTGTGGTGGCAATTAAAATAGGATTTCAATTGTTTTGTTTTGTTTCGCTGATGGGAATGACACGGATTTGGGTGATGGAAATTGACAATTTTGATGTTCTTTTAGTAACTGGGGATTGAGGAGAAAAACACAAATATATGGAGTCACTTGGAGGAGGTGTATGCTCAGCAGTAGACGTCTTATGGCTGGAATTATAATGGAAATTGATCTGGAGGTTCAGTAATCAAATTTTTTATAGGTATACAATCCCTGGAAGCGAGATCCACAGTTCTTCAAATTAACCGGTTCCCGAAATTTGTCTAGCAGAAGACGTCGGATACAACAGGGATAATACACTGACTGGACGGGTCCACTCAATCTGGCTGGTTCTTTCCTCAAAAGACCATTTCAGACATCAATCTACATGGTCTTCACATGATCTAACCAAGATTTTTGTTTTGTCTGGACTTTTCTTCAGTAGTCAGATAGGAAACGCCGACCTCATCTAGTTTTAAAAATATGATCGACATGTAAAAGTGTTTGTACAAACCAACTTACAGAAATAAAATCATTTATCATTTAATAGGTACCACGAACTTTTAAAATAATGATAACTTTTTATCAATCGACCAACTCATCCTAACGCAGGTCACTGCTGAATATAGATTTCTCAAGTTACGCCATGAATCCGATTCTCCACCTTCTACATCCAGTATATTTCAATATTTTAAAAGTTCTTAATTTATCTATAATCTTCAATACAAAGTCTTCTTCTTCTACCTAGCATTTATCCCGGTTGCTCATCCCGCCCAGCGCGGGAGAACCCAGGGTCTGCTTTCCTACACTTCCTCCTCCACTTTGCCCGGTCTTCGGCATCCCTCGCAACTAGCCCACTGGCGCGCATGTCATCCTGCGCGACATCAAGCCAGCGTTTCTTGGGCCGCCTCTGCTCCTGGTGCCAGGTAGGGTCATGTCCAGGCATTTGTTTCCCACGTAGCTTGCCGGTCGTCGTAAGACGTGGCCGTACCAGCGGAGGCGACTTTCCTGCAGCTTGTCAGCAATGTCACGGACAAGGAGGCTGCCGCGGATGTATGTATTCCGTACACGGTCTTTCCGCGTGACGCCACACATCCACCGCAGCATGTTCATCTCCGTGACATGCAACACCTGTCGGTGTCGCTCCAGCACCGGCCACGCCTCACTGCCGTACGTAAGGACAGGCGTTATGATGGTCTTATAGACCTGTTCCTTCAGCTTGACCGGCATTTTAGGGTCACAAATGAATCTTCAATACAAAGTGCGTCAACCAAAGCTCGTTCCTTACTAAAATTCATCTAAAATCACCCTTCGCCCTCTAGCAAAATAATTACAGACCGATCCATACATCAGTTGGCCTATATTCCGGAGTAGATAAACGGCGCTAGTCAGTAGATTGCGAAGCGAACCCGCCGGCAAAAGCCAGTACATAATAATTGTTTGATCGCGAATCGGGCCCTGTTTAATTTGCCCTCGAACGTAGCTCGATACTGTGTGCGCAGCTCTAGATACACGATTTTGTTTAATTTATTTCTTCACTGTATTTGATATATTGGGAGGGTGGAATTTTAAATTGATTCGGTGTTGGGCGGATAGTACTTGGATTCGGTGATAACTTTGGTATAGATTGTAAGAAAGTAGCTTTTTTAATAATTGACTAAAGTCAGTTTTAAGTAATGTTTGAGTCTTGAATGAGATTCTGTACGAATACTAAATATAGATATTATAGATTAGGCTCACAGTTCAAAGTCAAAGTCAAATATATTTATTCAACTAGACCAATAAGCGGCACTTTTGAACGTCAAACAAAAATAATTAAAATTTACAAGTAATAAAAGTTGATTCTACCGTGCATTCAGAAAAGTAGCTTGGTATGGAGAAGAATGCACAAGAAACTTCATACTTACTCTTTTTAAAATAATAGGTGGATTACAATCTTTACATAAGTATATACATTAATAAATTCATATATTTGACGACGATGCACACAGAATAGCACTACACACTGTACTATTTACAAGTATAAGTATTAAAAGCATTAACAGCTATATACATTAATTTGATAAATAGGAACATGGTTCTCACATAGTTACAAATACTGCAACATAGGTAAAATACCTAATTCAACAACAACGGAACAGTGTGTGAGACAATTTCTTAAAAAAAAATAAAAAAATGAATACAATAACTATGAATATAAATTAACAAATTAGATTTTGTCTACACTTACCCTATGGAGCAGGACCAGCATGTTTCCAAGCATTCTTATCTTGAATATAATCATCTAATTTGCAATATGCTTGTTTACAAAGTGTCATCATCATCATCATCATATCAGCCGAAAGACGTCCACTGCTGGACATAGGCCTCCCCCAAGCGTCGCCACATTGACCGGTCTCGTGCGTCCCGCAACCAGCGGATCCCCGCAACCTTCACCAGGTCATCGGACCACCTGGTGGGAGGCCTTCCAACGCAGCGTCTTCCGGTTCGCGGTCGCCACTCCAGAACCTTTCTGCCCCATCGGCCATCCGTTCTGCGAGCAATGTGCCCTGCCCACTGCCACTTAAGTTTGGCAATTCTTCGGGCTATGTCGGTTACCCTGGTTCTCTTGCGGATCTCTAAATTTCTGATTCGATCACGCAAGGAAACGCCGAGCATAGCCCTCTCCATTGCCCTTTGGGTGACTTTGAGCTTTCTGATGAGGCCCATTGTAAGCGACCACGTCTCAGAGCCATATGTCATCACTGGCAACACACACTGGTCATAGACTTTCGTCTTGAGACACTGTGGTAAGTTGGACGAGAAGATACCGCGCAACTTCCCGAACGCTGCCCAGCCGAGTCGGATTCGACGGTTGACCTCTTTCTCGAAGTTGGCCCTACCCAACTGGATCGTTTGTCCCAGGTAGACATAGTCGTCCACAACTTCGAGTGTAGAGTCTCCGACCTTGATAGGAGTGGGTGTAACATGGGCATTCAACATCACCTTGGTTTTGTCCATGTTCATCCTAAGACCCACTCTTTCGGAAGCTCTACTGAGGTCATCGAGCATTGTACTGAGGTCCTCCATGGTCTCAGCCATAACCACTATATCGTCGGCAAACCGAAGGTGAGTGATGTACTCGCCATTGACGTTGATGCCTAGCCCTCTCCAGTCCAGAACCTTAAAGACATCCTCCAGTGCAGCGGTAAACAGCTTCGGAGATATGACGTCTCCCTGTCTCACACCTCGCTGCAGACGGACTGGTTCCGAGGTCTGATCCTGAAGTCGAACTGACATGGTGGCGTTTTTGTACAAACACTTCAACACTTCGATGTACCTGTAGTCAATTTGGCACCGCTGTAGAGACTGTAGTACAGCCCAAGTCTCGATCGAATCGAAGGCTTTCTCGTAGTCCACAAACGCCAAACAGAGAGGCAGGTTGTACTCTTCAGTCTTCTGTATAACCTGCCGCAGCGTATGTATGTGGTCTACGGTGCTAAAGCCTTTACGAAATCCGGCTTGTTCGGGAGGCTGGAAATCGTCAAACCTGCGCGCGAGACGATTCGTGATGACTCTTGAAAACAGCTTGTATACATGGCTAAGAAGTGTGATGGGCCTATAGTTCTTCAGTAGGGCATTGTCACCCTTCTTGAAGAAGAGTACCACCACACCCCTGCACCATGCTTGTGGCGTTTTCCCTTCGAGTATGACGGAACTAAACAGCGTCTGAAGGGTTACAAAGTGTGCTTTTAACTAAAGTTTTAAATTTACTTTCATTTTGTTTTAATATATCACAAGGTATTTTGCTATAGAATTTAACACAGTACCCCATGAAAGATGAGTGTATTTTAGCTAGTCTAGAGATGTTTATTTTTCCTTGTTATTAACATCAGGAACTTAATAGATTTCCCTTGCAAACTATGGCAGGATACTCTTACCCCTTCCACGCACTACCTTTTGCCGCATGAGTTTATCTTCCGTGGCTGACTTGGATGCCCCTGAACCACCTCCGAAACTCATATGGGAAGAGTAACTCCAACCTTGGTGGAATACCTTGATGGAACAGCAGCAGGGTGTGGATGTACGTTCCACTTCCTGCCTTCTGTGTTCCAAAACATGCAGCCACTGACACAGCCGTAGAACAGGCTAAGTTTTAGCCAGCAAAAATTGTAATATCTTCGTGCCTCTAACACCAAGAAGACGTTTGTATAGAAACAAATGAAGGCAGTGCGACAATAATCAAAACCAGATTTACATTAGCATAAGTGCGTGTACAGCTTACATACAGCTCTAAATCGCCCCGCATCGCTTTACACTGGATCACAAACCTTTCCCAGCAGGTGGGCAGAGGATCATAAATTGTAAACTTTACCCTTAAGCCTAGATTAAAACCCAGCCCTTTTATATTATCACTTTATTCCAGGTTTGATTTTTGGCACCCTCGGGACGTTGAAAGGTGTAAATTGATTACACAACTGTTCTTTTGTTTCTTAAACGAGGGATTTGAATATATTTTAGGGTTCAATTGGAATTTATTCAGTTCAGTAAGTTTTGGCACAAAATGATTAAAATCATAACTAATACTTACTCAGTTTTCCTTGAATTATTGAGGTTTATACGAGTAGGCTCGGGTTTACTGCTTAATATAAGCAGTCTATTTTAGTTGTAAACATCAATAAGACAGAAATTTCTTCTGAGCTAAAAGGTTGTTTGGCGCTGGGTTAGTGTATAGACATAGTGTAGGTAGTGCTAAATTTGAAAAAAAAAATGTGGCACGCCTATTTTGTTTTTAATCTTTATTTATTAACGAGGGTTTGATCACATAGTGAACATGTCACCCTCATAGGAAACCATTGTTACATGCAAAACTTAACATCTACGCTTAATCCCTAAATTAACTAGCTTATATAATAGTCTTTGAAGGCTTGCAGGATTACAAGAAGTGGTAGAAACAGTAGACATTTGTAGAATTTAGAGACGAAGGAATCTATCCGATGGCACGGCGCAATTTATATCGTGCACGTATTTTCTATGAAAACGTCCAGTGCAAATTAGTCTAATTGCATCGTAATGAGTCCATGTGAACGTAATTGCAATTTCGCTTAACAATGTTTCATATATAACCTACTGATTAAGCAGTAAGTACTTGTGGCTAAGTTTTAGGCTAACACAAATTAGATTGGTGGAAGAAGTAGTAAGACAATCTCTCATCAAGACACAGCTTTTGTTTCCTCAACACCTCAACATAACTTGATCAAATATCATAGTACTAAACTGCCCCAAAACTTTGCACCCTTGATCCGACATCTTAGGGACAAACACAAGGTGTCAAAGTTGTAGCATAAAATCAATTTGGCCGCGGCCACATGTTGCAATAACGTCGGCCTGTAATAGTGCTCTTATGGGCAAACTTGACAGATTTGGGCTCCAGCTAGCAAATTGTTAGGAGGGTAGTTTCACATGTTATCGTTTAATTATGTTATTGCTGTGGTTAGGGGTGAGCTGTGCTTTTGTTTGACAGTGATGGCGTAATTTTGTGGTGTTTTTGGTAATTTGAAATAACGACTGAAGTTTGAATTTTGAGCTGTATGTGGTTGCTAAATATATCAACGGGTCTGAATTTAACTGCTTACAGCAATCTTAAATATCGTACAACCCTGGAGCCAAAGATCATTATATCATCATATCAGCCAAAAGACGTCCACTGCTGGACATAGGCCTTCCCCAAAAGGGGGGTTTGGCGTAATCGCCATGCTTGGCTGGCAGGTTGGCAATCGCAGTTTTTCTTACAGTGCACAGAGAACGCTGCTTCTCATTCTCTGGTGTTTCCCTTAGTCGCCATGGGAAGATATGGGATGGTGAAATTCTTGACGTCCGTCACCATACGGTATAGCTATATAAATGTATTATATGAGAAGATATTTGAAATAAATTGTAGTTCTAATTAACTAAAAAACACCTTTAATGGTAAATTGAACTAAAAAGTCGCTAATCCTAGCTAAAGGCTAATGGGACAAACTATTTAAACGCGCACGGTCGATTCAACTTTTATCACTTGTAAATTTTAATTTTTGTTTGACGTTCAAAAGTGCCGCATGGCCTAGTTGAATAAATATATTTGATTTTGACTAAATTATTGCATTGTCATCGGTCCTTGATAAGTGTGCAAAGTTTCAAATCAATCCCACGTTTTGTAAGGGGTGAAAATCACGTTTAAAGTTTCCGTTACATTGATACATACATACCAAGCTAATAAAAGCGTGTTAAAAAGGGGGTTAGTGATAGCATGACAGTTGACAGGATAAAATAGAAAAGAAAATGCGTTGCGCCGACCCCAAGCAACATGTGACAAAGGCAGGAAGATGATGATGAAACATAGCACATCCCTTTAGCAGTTTTTTTAAAGTTAAGAGCCCCGAGTGACCATAAACATGCACTTTACCAGAACCTAATGAACGCTACTGACAATGCAATCAACATAGCCACCTGCAGGGTTTATAATATTATCTGGACGGTTAACCATCGACTCGAAAATAAGATCGTTAAACGAATTACGTATACTATGTACCTGGAATTAGCTGTTATGTATATGCGCACAACGCAGGATTGTGCGTGTGGTTAGACATCCTACCCATACGCATAAAGTGTTTTGCAAATACTTTCATTGTGCGTACAGCTAAGGAGTGAAATTCCCTGCCGGAGTCTTTGTTTCCTGATAGCTACAACCTAGTAGTCTTTAAGTCAAGAGTGAATAGGTTACTTCTAGGCAAGCGTGTTTCACCTTCGACCACATCATCGCTTACCAAAGACGAGATATTGGTCGAGCCTATCGCAAAAAAAAATCATGTAAATATATTAAGATAGACGTTTTAATGAATACAGATTTTGTTGCCTATAAGATGGTAACAGAAATATTAGCTTACCTGCCATAACGCCCACCAGGACTACAGCAAAAGCTCACTTGATATCTTTTTGTTCATCTCATGTTATCCGCAAGTTTTTACTTACTTGAGACATGAGGAAGACATTTTGTGCCTGTCGGATCCACACGTCGCGTCGTAGTAATTAATGGATGGCACATATTTAGGACAATTCGGGCTGTCTACGGTCTAGATTAGTAAAGGTGTCAGGAAAGAAAGATCGTAATGTTCTTGACCTTTTATTGGGTGACTGGCTCATATATCACTTTATAATATTTTTGGAATAGTTAAATGATACACTTTTTATTTGATTATTAATGCAAAATTTTTGTGAATTTTGGAGGTGGAATTTTAAAGTAAATTATATGGCTGACATGATTGAGGATGTCTTAATTTTTTTTCTCCTCTCTGTGAGAGGTAATGGGCCGTAATCCACCACGCGGGCCCAGTGCGGGTTGGTGGGTGTCATGTCTTCGAATGTTTGGTTCTAGGACATGCCGGTTTCCTCACGATGTTTTCCTTCACCGTTTTGAGAGCAGTGGTGATGAAATAATGAATTTATATACTACTTGGCTAATACAATAGTATATTATGCAACTAGTGAATAAAGGACGGATTTAAAGCGAGGGCCATAAATGAATCACGAACAAGTGAAGGATTCTAACAACTGAATCACGAGCATAGCGAGTGATTCAAGTGTTAGAATCCTGAGCGACGCGAGTGATTCATGGCCCTCGATATAAATCCGTTTTATTCAAGAGTTGCATACTATATTTTATACCATGACTACGAGAAAAAGAAAGATTTAAGCGAAAAGCACAAGGAATAATAATAAATAAACGTTTCATTACCTTCAAAATTTACAAAAAATGTTAAAACTCAGGGTTTCACATTTTTTGTAAATTGAAGCTCAGCTGGGTAACAGCATCTGTGTTTCAGGGGCCAGTGACCACCTCCGTTACGTTACATAATTATAATTAATTAAACACCAATGCAATTAATATTAGAATTACAATCCAAATAAGTATTCACTTAACAGACTAAAATCAAAATCATGAAAATCATTATTGAAATCCTAAATATTAACAAACTGAAAATTAAATCTATGAAGAAGTTTGAAAGTCGAATATTCTTTGCACAAGGAGTTTGTATCGAGTATTTTATGCGCAAGGCGGTTGTATAGCATTGAGATGGACGTCGAATATATATTGGTGTGTTCTAAATTCAAACACCAAAACAGTGAGTAAAAGTGCTTTTTATTCACTGTTTTCAGTGAATAAAATAAGCTTTTTAGAGGTGGAATGGTATAATAGTATATTATGCAACTAGTGAATAAAGGACGGTTTTAAAGCGAGGGCCATAGATGAATCACGAACAAGTGAAGGATTCTATCAACTGAATCACGACCGTAGGGAGTGATTCATGATGATTGAATCACGAGTATAGTGAGTGATTCAAGTGTTAGAATCCTGAGCGACGCGAGTGATTCATGGCCCTCGATATAAATCCGTTTTATTCAAGAGTTGCATACTAGATTTTATACCATGACTACGAGAAAAAGAAAGATTTAAGCGAAAAGCACAAGGAATAATAATAAATAAATGTTTTATTACCTTCAAAATTTACAAAAAATGTTAAAACTCAGGGTTTCACATTTTTTGTAAATTGAAGCTGAGCTAGGTAACAGCACCTGTGTTTCAGGGGCCAGTGACCACCTCCGTTACGTTACATACTTATAATTAATTAAACACCAATGCAATTAGTATTAGAATTACAATACAAATAAGTATTCACTAAATATCCCAGACTAAAATCAAAATCATGAAAATCATTATTGAAATCCTAAATATTAGGAAACTGAAAATGAAATCGATGAAGAAGTTTGAAAGCCGAATATTCTTTGCACAAGGAGTTTGTATCGAGTATTTTAAGCGCAAGGAGGTTGTATAGCATTGAGATGGACGTCGAATATATATTGGTGTGTTCTAAATTCAAACACCAAAACAGTGAGTAAAAGTACTTTTTATTCACTGTTTTCAGTGAATAAAATAAGCTTTTTAGAGAGGGAATGGTATAAAATAACTTGTGTTGATGTTATGTTGAAAAGTATTCATGATAAAGTAGAGTTTGACAAGTTCTCAACTTCTAATTCTCAATGCAGAAACCGTTGGTGAATTGTCATGTCTCCAGATTTAACTGAGCACTTTTCCAGAATGCAACTCCATTCCCAATGTTTGCCAACCGGACCCATTACAAAGTTTAATCCGTCTGCCTGTCTGTCTATACGTTTTTTAGTCTACAGCAGTCTACTGCTGGACATAGGCCTCTCCAATCCCACGGCATTTGCATCGATTTTCGGCAACTGTCATCCAGCCACCCTGCGAAGATTGTCGCTCCACTTAGCCTGAGGGATCTACCTTACGATTACCAGTTCACGGTCTCCATACAAGAACAAGAATACTCCAACGGTCATCGGTTCTACAACTAATATGGACGGCTCACTGCCACTTAATCAGCTTGCTTATTCTGTAAGCTATGTGGACAACTTTGGTTCTCTGCAGGCTGTACCATAACAATAATCTCGTTTATCGAACTATGATCAAATCCACATAGAAGTACCAGGTTGACAGGAGCGTGCAAGAGTTTAGTAAAGTTAACAATAAACTGCATTACAGTGGTGGCGCGGGGATTCAGTGATTAACTTTAGCATTATCGTACGCCGACCGCCACTCATGACGCTTTGATAGAGATGGGGAACGTTTTATCGAAGGCTATAAAATTGACAAATTATCGAAATTAAAGTTAATTTCGTAAAACACGGCAGTTTAAAATGAATGTAGCTAAAATATATTGTTATTGATAGAATAGTCTCGCCCCGAACTATGATCAAATCTACATAAAAGTACCAGGTTGACAGGAGCGTGCAAGAGGTTGCGTTTAGTAAAGTTAACAAGAAACTTCATTACGGCGCGGGGATCCAGTGATTAACGTGAACATTATCGTACACAGACCGCCGTTCTTGTGCTGGCTATGGCAGAGATGGGGAGCGTTTTATCGATATCGATAAAATAACAGTAGGATAATCGGCATTAAATTGACTTCGTAAAAATTAAAATAAAATAAGGCAAGGTAAAAAGTAACAAGAATACCTTATTATGTTGAAGCTTGACGGTTGGGATAAAAGCTTTAAAAATTGTATCAATGATTTTTGTGATAATAATCAGAGTTCATTCCAATTATGTTGTAGCTGGCATAATTAATAGCCTCATCATCATCGTTTTCAGCCAAAATACCTCCCCCAAGCGTTGTTATATCTACTGGTCTTGAGCTCTTCGTATAATCAGCAGATTGGTGTGGACATCCCTTAAAGCCCTTATAGCCTCAGTGAGAAGAAAGCTCAGAGACTTAATTGCGTAAATATTTTAATTTATGCTTTGAATTTTGATTTGTATTTTAATCTGAGTTAATTTTTACTGACTTCAATTTGTTTGTGATTTGACTTTTATTGAATTTAATTATATTTTTTATTTTATTTTATTTTGATTTAATTTTTATTTTTGACTGTGTTATGATTCAATTTTGTTTTAATCTGATTTAATTTTGATAGATTTTTAATTTGATTATGTTTCATTTGATTTTATTCTGTTTTATTTTTCATTTGGTTTTGTTTTGATATATTTTTATTTTATTTTAATTGTACTTTGATTTAATTTATATTTCAATCTGATTTAATTTTAGTTTCATTGTACATAACTAACTTGATTTTAAGTTAACTTGATTTGATTTAATTTTTATTGATTCTTTTTTTTATTGTTTTTGATATTTATTTTTATGATATTAGTATTACTTGTTATACATTTCCTTAATTTTAAGTGTTTTTTTTACTAATGAATATGTGCATGTAAGATTCACATCTAGTAGATGTCAATCAGACTTTTTTCTGTTAGACCTATTTTTTTGCTAATATGATTGTACATCAGCTTTTTCGTACGTGGCTTTTTCCTACGTGGGTAGGCGTTACAAGTGAACATTCGTTTTTAGCTCCCTGTATTAAAATTAATTTAAAATAGTTATTCATTGTTTTTTTAAAATTTTATGTTCTGAATCACTAAAAAACCCACCTTCGCTTCATATTTTCCTTTAACCCACTCTCTATCACAACCACAACGTTTTCATAATTTCCAAAAATGGACAGCAGGCTAGTACATAGCATGGAGGAACTGGAGAAGCTATTTAGCTCCCGCATGGAGCAATATGAAGAAAAGCTGCAGAGAGCTACAGCTGGAAGTGACTCCACACACAATGACTTGGCATCTTTATCTAAAAATTTCACTGACTTCAAGTATTTCGTCTGCAAAACACTATCCCATTTCAAGACGCAGATTCAACTATTATCTTCGAGCCTGGATAGTCATCAGACAGCAATGAGGAGAAAAGTTCTGCTGTTTCATGGAATCCCTGAGAGACCTGGAGAGAAGTTGTGCGACAGAATCTTTGAAGTTATCTCCAACCAGCTCAAGATAGATGACTTCAAGACTGAGTATATAAATGTGTGCCACAGACTAGGCGCCTCCCAGGGTAAAACTAGACCCGTCCTGGTGCGTTTCAATGAGATGGAGCATCGACGGTTGGTCTGGGACAACAAAACTTCGCTCAAGGGCGGCGGGACCACTATATCAGAATTTTTTACCAAAACACGGCACCAAGTATTTATGGCCGCCCGCAAGTACTTTAGCATCAACAGCTGCTGGTCTGCGGAGGGAAAGGTTATCGTCATGACGCCTGACAAGTCTCGCCGAAAGATTGCATCAATGGGTGAGCTTCAGTCATTAATCGCGCTATTTCCCACTCCTCTCGCAGGTACGCTGGAAGAGATTTCGTTAGAAATAAGCATACCTTTGTACCTATTTTCTGTTCCTTCGTCTTGTCTGTGTATTATGTATGTGTACATTATTGGTAAAATAAATCAGTTTTGTGAAATACAAAAAAAAAAAAAACTTAATAACGTAAAATGATAAAAATGTAAACGCCGTTTAGCCAATTCAGTACCATATTCTTAAACACGCAAAATACAATTTTAGTTAGCTTCCTTACATTATCGATACTTGCCCACCCCTAGCGCCTGTATTCACAATCTAGTGTAACGATCTCCTATTAAGAGCTAGGTAAAAGTGGGTAAGACGTGTTACACGTAACGAACGCTGCTACACGTTACTGTAACACGTACCGTATTAGCATTGAATGCCTGTACTAAGCAAGAATGGGTGCTACAAGTACCTACGGCGGTTAACGTTACTGAAGTAGGGTTTTGGCCCGTTTGTGGTAGGCTCAAGTTTTCAGGTTCTGTTTGAAATTGCCATTGAATCCTATTAAAGTCAAAGTTATAATAAACTTAAAATATGTACAGAATTTTGATTAAGTGGCAATCTTTTAGATAATTAAAATAGTGAACTACGAAAAAAATAATACATAACTTACCCGGAAACCGCGAAAAGTAACAGCCATACACTTTGTCAAGTTTGCCCTATCAGAATATCAGCACAGTGATATTTTCTTTTTAATATCGTTGCACATGCTGAGATAGGAGCCTTTTTAGTCTCGCACGGGGTTTTTTATGTTTTATTATTGTTTGTGTTTTGCTTATCTCGTGTCTCCTGTGCGGGTCACAAATAAATATTTTTTCTTTTTCTTTTTTTTCCTTTATGGTGGATTCTAAACAACTGACCGACAGTCTCATTGATATAATTATATCAATGAGAATTTTCTCCTCCTGAAAAATTGCCAATACAGTAAAAACGGCCCAGTTTAAAATATGGAACATACTTACTATAAAGTACTAACGGTAAAGGACAACAACTTGTGAAAACCTGGACTCAATACTGTGAAAAAAACTATTTTACAAAAAAATACTACCGATTTCCAAATAAGAAAACTACAAAGTGAAAAATAACTTTATTTCTGGAAGTCGGTGTCGGTGTCGGTGAAAATGGTACCTACGAAAGACACTGGAAGTCGGTAGTATTTTTTTGTAAAAAAGTTTTTTATTTTTCACATTTTAGTTGTACCTACCTAATAGGCAAGTTATTTAGTAAGTTTCCTATAACGCCAAAAAAGTTTTTTTTTTTTTTTTTTTTAAATGTTGCCCCACACTAGGAATTTCTCCTGTATCGTGGGTGCGTTTACAAACATATAAACTCACATACACAAACACCCAGAGCCGGAACAACTATTTGTAGATCATACAAATATTTGTTCCGTGCGGGAATCGAACCCTCGACACGCAGCGCAGCAGTCAATCGCTCAACCACTGCGCCAACCCGAATATCATGAAACTTGAACAAAACTGATCAAATGAGAGATCTGCTTACCCCTTAAGAGCATACTGGCGTGATGTTATGTCATGAAATGGTATAACCAATAAACAGACATGCGATTGCAGCAGTCCCGAGAGATTTTCCGTAATTTATTGAAGAGTTCTGTTGTATATCTTCGAAGTTCTTCATCAGATCTTCACAAAATTAAAATGGGACCAATAATTCAGAACATACTTTTTCAAACAAAAAAAGAATTTTCAAAATCGGTCCACAATTGACGGAGATATCGGTGAAAAGACAAAAAAAAAAAGAACATACAAGAAGTCGAACATAGAACCTCCTCCTTTTTCGAAATTCGGTTAAAAAATGAGCAAGCGTGGTGATTAATACTTGTGTGAGACTTGAATAAGAAGAGACTTGCTCTGCAATTAGTATAGATTATAATCTGTTAGTATTTCAAAATAAAAAATAAATTAGTAATGTTTCAGCTTCTTCTTTTCGTGGGCAGATCTGTTATTTGCGTCGTTCAAAGCCAAAGAAGGTGCGGCATATTCTGTGAAGGGTCCACTCCTATATTTCGACTAATAAAGTACAATTTCAGGCAATCATCATCTGCCTAGCCTTTTCCCAACTATATTGGGGTCGGCTTCCAGTCTTACCGTATTCAGCTAAGTGCCAGTGTTCTACATGGAGCGACTGGCAATAATGTATAGAAATTCAAATTCTACATGACACCAAACTTAAGACTAAACTTCTAAGAAAATCAACTCTTCTGTATTTATCTTAATATGCGCCCTCATTTTAAAGCACATTACTTAAAACCGAACATCTAATGTCCAAACTGCTGCCCGGTCCCATTACCCAGCCTTTTATATGAGCAGTTCTGTTCTCGTTAGGATGGGGGTTTCATAGCACCACAGAATACAAAAGAACAGAAGGTCAGCTGCATATAACAATTGAAAAAAGGGGCACGCACACATAGACAAGGGATAAGAATATCGGAAACATAATCAAACTGTGTCTCATCTAACCATTATCTACTGTTGCATGACTAGCCTCTTCTCTGTGAAAGGGAGTGACTATCTTGATGTTTGACAGAAAAGCGTTCGAATTTTTGATTTTAAGACATGCGGGTTTCCTCACGATATTTTCTGTTCAGTTCCGATAGTTTTACCACTTGGCTATGAGCGAGTGCGTATGAGTATTACTCACACCACTCGCTCAGGGCGGCCGTTGGTAGAAATGACCGCTGGTTGGTCTCTCGGCGTGAGTTCTGACCGCCAAGTGAGCAAGCGAGCATCGCTGAGCGAGTATAACTTTGATAGCTCTTGTCACTGCGACAAACTTGTAGCGAGAGATAACTCGCCGGCAGTGTGAACAGCCACCGATCAACTATTACTATATTTGTGTGTCTGTTTTATTGACCCGGAATCTTATATCTTTTGTACGTTTCTTCAGCGATAAAATAGTCAATAACTAATCGCTTACTCATTGGCGGCGGGACAAGTGTCTTAGGCTGATATTGCTCCACTGATTAAATATAACCGTACTGTAACTGTGTGTTTTTAAACAAATGACTGTCGCGAGAGCGCCTACACTAGCAATACGTATACGCGTCTGTCTATGTGTGCATGCGTTTTCGCCCATTGCAAGCAACTAAGCTTCTGCACGTATAAACTCTGTGGCACTAACCCATACTACCCCTAACGAGCAATTTAACAACACACATCGCTATTAAAAATGAATCAGGGCACAGGTATTACCCCAATTTATTTTAGGGGTAGTTTGTAAGGTTATTTTTATGTAGAAACGTGTGAAGTTGAGATGTGTTTGGGGTAATGGTTTCAAAAGGTTTAAGGTGGAAATTATCATTGACATTAAAAGGGGCTTTTTTGGAGTAAACCGTATTATTTGAAGGTATGCAGTTTGTTTTTTTTTCAGATATTGTGGAACGAGCGTTCCTCAGGGGTTCTAGATAAACTGTCATTCTATTAGCGATGGCAACATTCGGAATGACAAAATATAAGGGATTTATCATGTGACATTTCAATAGCGCTTGACAATACCATACATTTTTTTACTTTTTAGGGTTCCGTACCCAATGGGTAAAAACGGGACCCTATTACTAAGACTCCACTGTCCGTCTGTATGTCTGTTTGTCACCAGGCTGTATCTCATGAACTGTCATAGCTAGATAGTTGAAATTTTCTCAGATGATGTATTTCTGTTGCCGCTGTAACAACAAATACTAAAAACAGAATAAAATAAATATTTATGTGGGGCTCCCGTACAACAAACATGATTTTTTGCCTTTTTTACGATAATGGTACGGAACCCTTAGTACGCGAGTGCGACTCGCGCTTTGCCAGTTTTTTTCAACCAGTATCGTGACGCTTTCGTTGTTAGGATGTCACTTATCCAGAGCCTCAGAAAGATAAATCACGTTTATTAAGACGCCCGTCTTTTTTAAGTGCTGTTTGCTACAGGAGTTAGTTGCCTTTAGAACATTACCGAACAAACTCCCCAAAGATTTTTCTCTAATTTTTACATTAGTCTAAAGATTTTCTAAAATTTCATTCCTTTTTTTCTTTTTATAGGTACTAATAAACGATAGTTTCTCAACAAACAAAGTTCTTAAAGATGATCTTTATCTAATAAAAGTGCAATAAAAAACAATATTATATCTCCTCATACATACATGTAGGGATAGTATGTTTGCGCCGTAAATATAAGTTTGAATCAGAGATTGACTGAGGGTGGCTTCTATCTACCTATTAGTTAGTTTGTTTGTAAGATGGGTATGCAACGAGAGTTTCTTTTTTTATTACGTTGTAGGATATTAAGGCGCGTCCCGAGTTTTTAGGAGCTATCTACTCTTTATTTAAAAAGAAATATCAATTAATAAAAATACATTAAATTTCTACATAATGTTGATTCTAAAATTGTAGTACACTTTTTTTTTTAAAGATGTATATTTGTCACTAATCTCCTTTCAACAAAACCATAAAAATGTGAAATAATTATTGATAGCATGCATCTCCTCGTAAAGTGTTCGTTATTTATTTTTTATACTAACACTAATGGATAGACAATTTGATAGCGAACATTTTGCAAGTTTTATTTTTTTCAAAAGACCAATATTCGATTTTATAAATATTTCATTCTAAAATCTGGGCGTATTCACTACTGTAATTCATGCGCCACCAGCAGTGCCGCTAGGCCAATAGGAATGCTCATATCTCATGCTGATTTTTTGGTCAGGGTACGGCCTTAAGCACGTTCTATGTGTTGCCAGATTATTGCGAAAACCGTTAGTTTATAATAAATCACCTGAGATTATGTTACTCTTTCTCCTCGCCAAGACACGAGTATCGAACTTTGGATAACGAATTTGGATGGGCCTTAAGTACTATATTTGAAATCATGTGTAATCTCGCAAGATTTATTACAAATGTAAGGTGTTTTTTAGTAATCCAATGACTTAAATATAGATATGGTTAAATAAAATCATTTTCGAAAACCCGTAAAGGCATGATAATATTCATGAGCCACAAAAACAAATTCTCCCTCTGCTATTGATAGATGCGAATTATTTAGCCACTGCTGTGATATTTTATGAAGCATGGCTTACAATATGACGAATCATCATGCACATTTTACCAATATAATTATTAACCATTTAGTTAATAATCAATTATTTTCTATCCAGCTAATAACTATAACACAGTGGCGGATTTGCTCTAGGGCGCATAAGGCCTAGGGCGGCCAATCGTAGCAAAAAATAACACTGATGATAACAAGAAAAACAAAAAATCATGGGCGCCGAAAGGGGATTAAGGAGGTGCACTTGCTCCCCTCTGGCTTTCAAAATTACACAAAAATATAAAAATCATCACATTAGAGAACCTAGCTTACCCGAGGTGAGAAAAGCTAAAATTTTCGAGCTCGCTTCGCTCGCTCTTGCATATTTCTTCTATAGTTTGCGTGCTTCGCTGCATAATTCGACAAACTTTGTTCTATATATTTATAAATAGGCCAAACAAACTAATTCGATGCACCCCGCATCTTAAGAAACCTGCCTCGTGTAAGTATTTTAGCCTGTGGTTATCCTCATGGATAGATATCCTCCGCCGCGGTGCGGGTGAAGGTGTCTATCAGATTCTAATAGACTAAAACCACTCGTTGTTCTGCAGCTATCTTTAACCAGGGCGCTGAAATGCTTGCGCATTTCATCATGCTCCGGCCAGGCATTGGCCCGCAACCCGCTCGTCAAGCTTTGCGGCCCTATAAACCGTATACTCTCTCATCATCGTCTCATCGTATACCATCTCTCTCTATTTCAATAAAATTTGGCATGAAAGTAAATTTATAATAATAAAATATATGATTGTTTAGATTTAACGAAC
Organism: Orthosia incerta; assembly: GCA_948252205.1. NCBI lineage: Eukaryota > Metazoa > Arthropoda > Insecta > Lepidoptera > Noctuidae > Orthosia > Orthosia incerta. The sequence continues at coordinate 27,226,894 of OX411755.1, read as the reverse complement.
AGATTGTGTTATGTAGTACCTAGGACTATCACAAGACGCAGGGTGCGCGGTCGCCCGCTGTTTGCTGTCGCCTCGTGTCGCACAAACGCAGGAGTTCGCGCACATTTGCGCAACAAATATTGAAAACAGAATAAAATAAATATTTATGTGGGGCTCCCGTACAACAAACGTGATTTTTTGCCTTTTTTACGATAATGGTACGGAACCCTTAGTTCGCGAGTGCGACTCACGCTTTGCCGGTTTTTTTTATCCAGTTTCGTGACGCCTTCGTTGTTAGGATGTCACTTATCCAGAGCCTCAGAAAGATAAATCACGTTTATTAAGACGTCCGTCTTTTTTAAGTGCTATTTGCTACAGGAGTTGCCTTTAGAGCATTGCCAAACACAATCCCCAAAGATTTTCCTCTAATTTTTACCTTCGTATAAAGATTTTCTAAAATTTCTTTCCTTTTTCTTTTTATAGGTACTACTAAACGATAGTTTCTCAACAAACAAAGTTCTTAAAGATGATGAATAAATCTATATCTAATAAAAGTGCAATAAAAAACAATATTATATCTCCTTATACATACATGTAGGGATAGTATGTTTGCGCCGTAAATATAAGTTTGAATCAGAGATTGACTAAGGGTGGCTACTATCTACCTATTAGTTAGTTTGTATGTAAGATGGGTATGCAACAAGAGTTTCTTTTGCACGTTCTATGTGTTGCAAGATTATTGCGAAAACCGTTAGTTTATAATAAATCGCCTGAGATTATGTTACTCTTTCTTCTCGACAAGACACGAGTATCGAACTTTGGCTAACGAATTTGGATTGGCCTTAAGTACTATATTTGAAATCATGTGTAATCTCGCAAGATTTATTACAAATGTGAGGTGTTTTTTAGTAATCCAATGACTTAAATATAGATATGGTTAAATAAAATCATTTTCGAAAACCCGTAAAGGCATGATAATATTCATGAGCCACAAAAACAAATTCTCTCTTTGCTATTGATAGATGCGAATTATTTAGCCACTGCTGTGATATTTTATAAAGCATGGTTTACAAAATGACGAATCATCATGCACATTTTACCAATATAATTATTAACCATTTAGTTAATAATCAATTATTTTCTATCCAGCTAATAACTATGACACAGTGGCGGATTTGCTCTAAGGCGCATAAGGCCTATGGCGGCCAATCGTAGCAAAAAATAACACTGATGATAACAAGAAAAATTAAAAATCATGGGCGCCGAAAGGGGATTAAGAAGGTGCACTTGCTCCCCTCTGGCTTTCAAAATTACACAAAAATATAAAAATCATCACATTAGAGAACCTAGCTTACCCGAGGCGAGAAGAGCTAAAATTTTCGAGCTCGCTTCGCTCGCTCTTGCATATTTCTTCTATAGTTTGCGTGCTTCGCTGCATAATTCGACAAACTTTGTTCTATATATTTATAAATAGGCCAAACAAACTATTTCGATGCACCCCGCATCTTCAGAAACCTGCCTCGTATAAGTATTTTAGCCTGTGGTTATCCTCATGGATGGATATCCTCCGCCGCGGTGCGGGTGAAGGTGTCTATCAGATTCTAATAGACTAAAACCACTCGTTGTTCTGCAGATATCTTTAACCAGGGCGCTGAAATGCTTGCGCATTTCATCATGCTCCGGCCAGGCATTGGCCCGCATCCCGCCTCGTCAAGCTTTGCGGCCCTATAAACCGTATACTCTCTCTCTCTATTTCAATTAAATTTGGCATGAAAGTAAATTTATAATAATAAAATATATGATTGCTCAGATTTAACAAACAGATTGTGTTATGTAGTACCTAGGACTATCAAAAGACGCAGGGTGCGCGGTCGCCCGCTGTTTGCTGTCGCCTCGTGTCGCACAAACGCAGGAGTTCGCGCACCATTGCGTCGTTTAGCAAATAATTATAACACCCTATTCTCAACTTTAGATTTATTTTCTTGCTCAGCTAGTAAATTTCGAAATGAAATCCTTAAAGCCATCAACAACTGTGAGGATTAATTTAATTTAACTTAATTAACTTACTTATTTCTGTATGATTTTGTGTTTTTTTTTGTTTGTATAATATAGTATGTAATGAAGCTAAGGCTTATTAGTATTGCACTCGTGCATGTATCTTCCAATTTTAATTATATAAGATGTGGATAACGTTGTTAGTTGCACACTAATATAGTCTCGTACAATTATTTGTTAACCATATATAGTGTGTAATTGTTTGTTTTCCCCAATAAATAAAAAAAAAAATGTAGTACATATATAATGGGAGCTGAGAATGTGGCGGCTGGTACTACACGGCCTAGGGCGGCCAAGACTGCTAATCCACCACAGCTATGATATGATTGATAGTTACTGTTCACGACATCCTAATCAACAATTATTAATGACTCACTATTGAATATTAGTTCCCGTTAATTGAATAACAAATAATTTAGTAACAATCCGTTAAATGTTAATTACTGGAATGTCAAATTCACTGTTAATTATTTAATTATATTATTGAACGTAATGGATCAACATTTAGACAGTCAATTAACAACAAAACAGTACTACAACCCAATGTTATAACAGAAACGTAGTAAACACCATGTATGTGACAAATTAACCACATTTAAAACAAATTTTGGGGTATAACAAAAAATTACATATATACATACCCCTTGACTAGAAACCAATATAAATTAAAAGTATGCCTATATTTGCAGAAATTAAGCTATGAGGAGACGGAACAACTACTACACATACCTCACTCAGATTAAAACTAAGAGCACAGATAACGAAGATACACTCTAAATAGCTCACATACATACACTCACGTATACTCACACCCACACACTAATCACATAATTACATTCACACTCGCTCGCACTTACATATACTCTTATACATACGCCACTCACACACCTACACATTTTCAGAATTATACACCATACACACACTCACATACGAACACACACACTCACACCCACACATTAAATCCATTTAATAATAAATTGAAATTATGTATTTACAAACTTCTTATCCAAAATGTCACGGTGTTTGTGTGTTACTTATCAATTGTGTTATTTCTGTAGTATTCACCTAATTGTATTATGCTTGGCACTTATTTTTGTATTGTAAAAACTCAAGGGGAACGGTGTTGATAGCCGAAATACAGGCTATGCCTAGTTCGGCTACAGACGCTAATCTCTTTGCCCAAATTGAAATTGCTGCCACATTGCCATTGTAAAATAGTATAGTTAAATAAATTATTATTGTTATTATAAAGTCCTTTATTTAAAATTTTATTTTTATTATTATAACTAGCTGTTCCACGCGGCTTCGCTCCCGTCAACTGGCTACCTACCTACCCTACCCTACATACATGAATGTTGCGTACCTTTAACCGCTTACGCAGCAGACGCAACGGAAGCACTCAAAAAGGAATAATTTCCCGTTTTTGCAACATTTTTCATTTATGCTCCGCACTTATTGGTCGTAGCGTGATGTTATATAGCCTATAACCTTCCTCGATAAATGGACTATCTAACAAAAAATATTTTTCAAATCTAACCAGTAGTTCCTGAGATTAGCGCGTTCAAACAAACAAACTCTTCAGCTTTATAATATTAATATATAGTATAGATTATAATTCTTCATTCATTCAGATCATTATTAACTCATCATAATCATAATCACTTTAGCGGAAGGACGTCCACTGCTGGACTAGGCCTCTCCCAAGTGTCTCACATCATAGGACATTGGTCTGTCCTGTGCATCTCGGATTCAGTGCATTTTCATGTCCACTTAGAAGGAAGCCTTTCATCGTTGCGTCTTCTGTCTCCGTATGACTTGGCCTACTCCAAGCGTCGCCACGTCACTTCTCTCATTCTTGCGGCCTTCGCTTTTACCATCACATATGTTTTCAATTTGTATTTTCGTACAAAACACTTAAAATACTATCTTGAATTGGAATATTCTGGGGTACTTTTAGGCCTTTTAGTTACAAAAATATAGCGGTATAGAAACAGCGATGTGGGCGCCAATACAAGTACAAGTCTTAAATTGTTTGCTACAAAGGAATCATAATGTTGAATTATTTTGTTATATTTATTTATAGAATAACAAACAGTTACATACTAGCTTTTAGCGATAAAATCGCACATTTCACGTCACTCGTGCATATTTAGTCTTAGGAGTTCTTAATTTGATATTTATTATGGTGTACAATTAAGAATTTGTAAGTGTAGATTAAATTCTCTCTATCTTCTAATAATAAAAACTGAAATCAAACTAATAAAAAATCACACTCTGAAAAATATGAAACAAGAAAATATTATTGTTTGACAGAGAGCGCCGACTGAATTTCCTTAGTAAAAAGTCATAATTCGAGGTTTGGCTCTCGTCTCTTTCCTCCTCCAATATTAGACCAATTTAAAAGATATAGCGTAAACTTAAAATTAAAGATACCTTTTTGATGATACATTATCTTTAGAAGCACTAGAGCCCTCAAAAAATGCTCAAAATTGCGCTGTCAACAGAGGCTTAGTGCACAAATTTGACAAATATAAATGAAAAAAGGAAAACATAGGGCCTTAGTATATATCTTACTTTACCAGTTAATGGAATATCTTTTAAATTGGTCCAATATTGAAGGAGGAAAGAGACGAGAGCCAAACCTCGAATTATGACTTTTTACTAAGGAAATTCAGTCGGCGGTCTCTGCCCATATTTCCTCTTAAAAGATGTATGGAGGATATAGCCGCATATATATGCAATGTTTCATAACTCCAAAATTGTGACTTCATATTCCCAATCCCCTAGTTATAACTGAAAATTCCTTCATTTCACAACTACGACATTTACGAGCTCGTCAATAGAATACCCGGTGCGTTCCGAACCTATTGATAAAATTGGGGAGCCGCGTGTGCAAGTAGGTCAATCTTCCGTTAACTACGGATCTGTTTAAGAGCCTCCGAACGTTACCAGACCCTTCTGTTGTTACAAATTGCATTATCTATAATTTTGGGAGAAATAACTGACTATCTATTATTATCTATAAATTCTTATTGTTTCAATATTTGGTAGTGTGTAGACTAGGAACTTGTTTTTTGGAGTATAAATAATCATAATTTTAGAGTGAACAAGAAGAAATTATTCCTTCAATAAAAAATTTGTTGTATATTCAAACTATCCTAATAGTTTTGTTGTTGTTTATCTTTTTTTTACAAAAAGTTATGGTCCTGTACTCTTTTGTCTCTTCTTGTCATTCTTCTATATTTTTCTTACTAAGAAAACTCTACTGTTCTTTTTGATTCAATAAAATAATCAATAGCTACTTCTAGTCACTTCTAGTCTATTCCTTCAACAAAATTGCAATATCTTTTATACTAATGATGATCTGCCTATAAAGTGATTTCACAACTGAGATACAGATAGACCTCCCCTGTGAGAAGGACTGGTTCGTAATCCATCACGGCGGGGCGGCTCAATGAGTGTGGGTGGATTTAAGATAAATATTAATTAAATAATTTACAGAAACTAAAGTTATATCTTGGACTCTAACCTACTACTTACAAATAAGTCGCGGTCGTTACCACTGGGCCACCTCTGCATTATATTTATTCAACTTTTAAGCAAATAAATAGTCTACGCTTTTGCAAAACAACAAGGGAGTTCAAATAAAATTCACATTTAGAAATGTGGAAGCCTTTGAGAGAGTAAACTATACACACAAGTGTAACTATATCCATCATAATAGGCAAATCCACATAGATACGAACGATCAAATTTAACGCTAACACATGAAACGCTTCAGTGTACGATGCAACAAGATTTCTAGAACACATAAAATGAAACTAACTCGTCTCGAAGCCGACCTCAGTGCATTTATATCCAAATCTGGTCGTCTCTGAACTGGGTCACTTGACTGTAACGATGCTAGGGGTTGTGCAGACGAGCTACAACAGACTACAGCGACAAAAAGTGGCTAACAGCATTTTTTTCCCAACATTGTGTTCATGTGTAGGTATTTATGATACCAAAGGGAGAAAGCATGAAATATCAAGTTTTAAATTTAAGTGCATAGGTACTACAGTTCACAGTCGTTTTCCTATATACCAACATTACGACCATTGACGGAATTTAAACAAAATGAATCAAACACATCGCGACAACAACATTGCTACTCAGGAGGCAAATGGATAATAGACCTCAAAGAGGCAGTTACTCCACGTTAAATAATTCTATTTAACTGTAGCCGGTTAGACTGGCAGACAATTTCAACACAGAAAAAGCTATGCTAAGTCGACGACTTGCAGTAACAACACCTGGCGATATTTCCTGCCGCTACGGTGTGGTTGTCATTGTCGCTCGTCTGAACAATACCTTATGGTGCTATACGACTCTTTACGGTGAGATAGTACGGCAGGCTGCATACTTATGTGTTTACGACACGATGGGGGCCTGTATCTGTTGTTTATGGGGGGGCAGGTATAAACTTGATGTCGCAGCGGATTGGATTGGTTTATGAGGTTTAATGGGAGGGAAATGCCATGGCATGGGAATAAGTAGGCTATGTTGTTTACGGGTTGAATTAAAATAAGTAGTGGGTGGCCTATTTTTGTGAGCTCTCAAAACTATCGTTAATGGTGCCGATGCTTGCAAAAAAGAGTTGAGAGAGCCCGCATAGTTAAAGGTCGAAGAAAATAATAACGGAATAGTATCTAATGTTTTATTTGTTTATCAAAAGAATTATCTCTAGTCAATAATTTAGTTGTTTCCTAAGTCTTCATTGATCTGAACCATAAAAAGATATAAGATTGAAAGCAAAAATTGTGTCTGCTATTAACATCGTTAACTGATCCTAGGATTTACTTTATCATTGCAGTTAATTTATTGCTACCAATTAACAACTATTTTAGCAAGTTATCTTTGTGTGTAATTCATAAATTCGACACGTTCGTCAGCTGGCTCGTTGGTCTAGGGGTATGATTTTCGCTTAGGGTGCGAGAGGTCCCGGGTTCAAATCCCGGACGAGCCCAAATTTTTTCTTGTTATATTTTTTTCCTGAATATTCTCTGCAAAATGATGAATCCGTTGGGAATATTTCACAGCCTTTAAAAAATCCTCTGGTGTGATATTCGAACCGTAATATTTTAATGATGAAAATGATTTAATTGGTCGATTATACCAAACAAAAAAAGAATGAATTTCATCGGCATAGGGGCTCGTTAACAACCACTCTACGCTTTTTTGTGTTTGTTTTTTTTCTAAAATTACTTGCTGTTCCTGAAAAATAAACCACATTATGCTCTCATGAGGGTGTTATAAAGAGCTATTAAGGGATTACGTCAAGAGGATTTACAGCTCGATGATGGTGGAGATGTGGGTATATGACGTCTGTATTCCCCAAAAGTTTAAGCGGAGATAATAAACCCAAATTTTGCCAGTTATATTTAGGTCCCATGTAGAGAGCCTATTGACACCGGGCACACGTCCGGGCACACATTTTAGATGGAAAAACCTAACTGTCCGCCCGACTCGGGCAACGAACCCAGGACATCTTGTGATTTACGAACTAATAGTTAAGTAAAAATCTTGGTACAACAAGCTTCTTCGGCAAATTAGCTTCCCTTTCTCAAACCAAAATTAATTTCAGCATCTTATCTAGTTCTCGAAACCCCCTGTAGACGGCGCCACTTTACATAACGCCTTTCTATTACCCAAAATAAACATGATATTAGAGTCAATGAACCCCCGAGCTGGTATAATCAGGCAAATTGCGGTGGGAAGCGGTGACAATGTTGTTATACCTTCCCTCCTCCCCCCACTCCTGTAGACTGTACCCTCAGGCTCAAGCTCCGTGTGAGCACAGAAAATAAAATTAAACGCCAGCGTTTTTTGTATGACAGGCTGCCGCGAGGTATGTAGCAGGGTGTTGGTGAAATTGGAGATTAGATGGTTGAAGTTTTTCGTGTTATTATTTTGATGTGCAAAAAGCAATTGGATTTTCATTTAAATAACTTCCTCGTTGGCCCAGTGGTCAAAAGCGCTAACCATGAGGTCCTGGATTCGATTTCTGGGTCGAGTAAAATTATATTGGACTCTACCACCTGGAATTTTTCAGTAGCAGTCTAGATTTGTAGACATTTGATGGTAATAAGTTCGCCCTGTATTACATGGGACTTAAAAAAACCGGCCAAGTGCGAGTCGGACTCGCGCACGAAGGGTTCCGTACCATTATCGCAAAAAACGGCAAAAATATCACGTTTGTTGTATGGGAGCCCCACTTTAATATTTATTTTATTCGGTTTTTAGTATGTGTTGTTATAGTGGCCACAGAAATACATCATCTGTGAAAATTTCAACTGTCTGGCTATCATGCTTCATGAGATACAGCTTGGTGACAGTCAGTCAGATGGACAGTGAAGTCTTAGTGATAGGGTCCCGTTATTACCCTTTGGGAACGGAACCTTAAAAACAGATCTGGCGTAATGTGGGTATTTTATTATCATTATCTTTGCCTAACCCTTCCAATTTGATTATTATTCTGATAAATGTAATCTATATATGTATCAATTTTTTACTTATTTTTTACATTGATTCATGAATTGTATTTTGAAATTTATTTTGGTTTATTATTAGAGACAATAGTTATTGAGTGTGCACCTCTCTTGTCATGTGCATTGGTCCCGTAGTAATTTAAGCACAAAATGTGCAATTTATGTGATGTAGCAATACTTTCAAATAAATAAATAAACACTTCGGGAAATACAGTCTTTATGTTATGTAGTTTACAGGATAATACAACCTGGGAGTCTTTAAGCCAAGAGTGAATAGGTTTCTTCTAGGTAAGCGCGCTACATCGTCGACCACATCATCACTTACCATTAGGTGAGATAGTGGTCAAGCGCGAGCCTATCAATAATATAAAAAAAAAACTGTTACTGTCAGTATCCGACTATTAACGATGTCTATGTTGCTCGGCTCTAGACATTGCCCGAAACAAATGATTTTCCATGCATCAATTTTACTGTTGACACTCCCTACTTTTTTATTTTTTTATTCTTTATTGAATTACAAGGGATTTTTGTACATGAAATGACGATGACAATCCCATCGTACCTTATCCTAAAACTCTAATCACAATTAAAAATACTAACTCTTAAACTTAATTTAATTTAAATGAGTATAGCAGTTTAGCCGCATCCGAATTTGGTTCAGCTAGAATGCTATGAAAGGCGCGAAAACGCTATAAAATTCAGTCTCACTACTTGCTAATCATCAATAGATTTATCGCTATTAATGGACCTTTTCCCCAGAGCCTTCAACAGCAACGTCCGGTGTTTACAAAAGGGTTAATTGCCTAGTAATTATTTATATTATCGATGTACGCTGTATTGACCGGCTCTTATTGGAACTGTTACTGTTAGTAATTAGCTATTTATATTATGTATTTTGGGCAGTGACGTCTATCTAAATCCAATAACATGTAAGCACTTTACTTACACTGGCACTGTAAGTTCTGCGATACTAACCTCAAAAAAGTTAATGACAAAAACTCAAAAAACCCGACTGCTTCAAAAACCGAACTAAAAAGATGTAAACAAGAAGAAAATCATGCTGTGCAGCATGATTTTTGTTTGGGTTTTTTTACTAACTTTTTTTATTTCTTTTCTTTAAAAAAAAAACGTTTCCCCACACTAGGAATTTCTCCTGTATCGTGGGTGCGTTTACAAACATATAAACTCACATACACAAACACCCAGAGCCGCAACAACTATTTGCAGATCATACAAATAATTGTTCCGTGCGGGAATCGAACCCGCGACACGCAGCGCAGCAGTCAATCGCTCAACCACTGCGCCAACCGTGCGCCCATATTTATAACTTTTTTTTTTTTTGAATTTTACATTTAAACATATAAGTATTTTATATTTTTAAAATCACCTCTTAAAACCCTTTATTTTGATACCCCACAAGATGGGATTGGAAGAAAAAAAAATTTGTTCCTCCACAATATGGCGCCCAAAAGCCTCCATTTTTCTATTTTTCAATTTTAATGTGGCCAGTGACACTCGCAAAGTTAAGACGAAGCGGTTGACGTAACAATCATCAAAATCGGCCAACGTGTTTGGTCTCTAGAACGCCACAAAGGAACAAACATACATACATACATATTATATAGACTGATAAACACATTACCCTCCTTCGGCAGTCGGGTAAAAATATGAATGTTTTTCATCTAATTTCCACCTATTTCAACTGATATTAAAGTTCCACTGTTTGACATCTTACCAACACAAAATCTTACTAAAATCTTTTTCAATTACGAGTATCATCCCTGCCTTTAGTCTAATTTATTGAGTCCGCGCCCACTCTACCCGCTTAGACTCGACCCGAAGAAGTATACCTGGATATTTCTGTTTTGATACGCGTAAAACTGTCAATGATTAGTCAGACAGAAAAGTTCAGATTTAAATCTTGCACCACAGAGAGTGTAAAATTTAAATAATTATTAGATAAATAAATCAATTAATAAAACAAGTAAGTACTTATACTTTTTGTATACGCTTTGTAGTAAAAATCACAGATCATTGTTAATTATCATTAACAATAATCTGTGACCCGAAGAATGCGGGTCGTGTGAACAAGCCTTCTTCTTTCAAACTTTTCTGTTGGTCGTCACCCCATACATACATGATTTTTAGGGTTCCGTACCCAAAGGGTAAAAACGGGACCCTATTACTGAGACTTCGCGATCCGTCTGTCTGTCTGTCTGTCTGTCTGTCCGTCTGTCACCAGGCTGTATCTCATGAACCATGATAGCAAGACAGTTGAAATTTTCACAGATGATGTATTTCTATTGCCGCTATAACAACAAATACAGAATAAAATTAATATTTAGGGGGGCTCCCATACAAAAAACGTGATTTTTTTGCCGTTTTTTGCTCGATATTAATAACGGCAACAGGCAGAAGCTTGAAATATTCACAGAATATTTAGTTGTATATTCACTTCAAAAAATAATTATTATTAAATTAAAATAAAACAAATTAAGGGGGGGCTCCCATACAACAAACGTGTTTTTTTTGCCTATTTTTGCGATAATGGTGCGGAACCCTTCGTGCGCGAGTCCGACTCGCACTTGGCCAGTTTTTCACACAGTTAAGTCACTAAACACCATCAAGTCTTATAAAAAAATCTAAACCCAAATATCATCAAACCTGCTTCCAATAACATACCACACAGCCCCCAGAGTTTGTGTGAAAATTGAATTGTTTTGTTTAACGCTCCCGGAAAGGGGGCGCACATACGGAACCCCTTCGTGGAAGCCGTACATATATGTATCACGTATTTATTTGTGGGGCATTTAAATTGCTGATGGATGCCGAGGAGTTAGAGGAAATAGAGAAGGTGTCTGGTTGCCGTCTTTAAATGATGGTGTTCAACTTTATTTGTCTACTAACAGATTCTTTTCATGTGGCAGTTCTTATGTCCGTTTTCTGGAAAAAGCAGATATACGAATATGTATTAAACTTCTACCAAAAACGATAACTGTAAACTTAAATGTAAACTTTATCGTATCAGGGGTGTCCTGTAGTTTTGGCTTAACCCCATGAGAATAAGGCGTGAATTTGTGTTGATACGTACGTCCGTATGTACCTTCTCTAATCTAAAGCATACTGCCACCTTTGGCACTAAAAGCAGAAGATCGCCTGTAGAATGTTTTCCCGCTGTAATCCTTGAGATTGCTTGAAAGACATCTCGTATCTGTCAAACTTTTAGGCAGGTTGTACCCACATCTTCTCACACCATTTGAAAATGATGATAATATTAATAATACAGTTTTACCTTTGTTTGTTTGTCAGGCTAACGCTTGTGATTCTATAAGTAGGATTGCCCTTGCATTATTTAATTTCTAAAAGAATATAGAATCCCCGTCAGATAAAACTGTATCTCATGTACTAAAATAAATAAGGGCCATTTACACCTCACTCTCAATTCCGGTGTCAGAATTCAATGATAGATTTTTTATTTTTCTATCTCTCGGAAAAGGTTATGAAAGCCATTTAATTCCTTGATTCCCCGAAACTAAACCAAAACCTTTTTGATCTTAAAATAATTTAGTGGAATAATTCAAGTGGTTCCCTTGACTTTTCCTTTTCTAAAGAACGCCTCAATTCCACCGGTTGAGCAACGTTCCTTTTTGCAATAAGTGGTGCGATTGCTTCTCTCTTTATTTTATTTTTGCAGAAGGAAAAGCACAAACACTTTTTCTTACTAATGGGCTATAAAACGTTTAATAATTTTTGTAATTTCTTTTACTTTTACTACGTGAACTGATTTTGAAACGAGGTAATTTGTTGGTGTGAGTTTTGTCAGGGTCCTTATAATATATTTGGTTAGAGAAGTGTCCTTTTTTTTCTGACCAGATTCTGATTCCGATTTTTGTATTTGTATTTTTGTATTTATATAGATGTTACATTATAATATATAAAAAAAAAAAATATTAGACGTTAAGGAGCTCGTGGCTAAATAATAACAGCCGCACGGGTCGATCATCAAGGTTAAGGAACACTTGACGAGGTCGGTCAGTGGATGGGTGACCATTTAAACATACCGAGTTTCCTCCGTGCCTCGGAAAGCACGTTAAGCCGTTGGTCCCGGCTGTCATTTGAAGATCTTTGACAGTCGTTACGGTAGTCAGAAGCTTGAGATCTGACACCAGTCTTGCCAAGGGGTACCGCGTTACCCAGATACTAAGTTGTCAAAGCTAGATAGGCAGTCGCTCCATGTAAAACACTGGTACTTAGCTGAATCCGGTAAGACTGGAAGCCGACCCCAATATAGTTGGGAAAAAGGCTAGGCAAGATGATGATAGATGTTAAATGGCTGGAAAGCATCTCCAACCATTGAGGTGACAAGGAAGAAAATATGACGTCGACCTCAAATAAAGTGTAATTGGGAGAACAATGACGACCCCCTAATCCTTAGTACCCACTAAATCTATCGGACTTTTTAAAGACTTCATGAATCATATTCATGTCATAATTCTATGTATACGCCAAGAAACCCTAAAAAATTCCTGCCTTTTTTCGATACTTCACGTCTTTTTATACGTAGAAGCTAACATTCCCGGTTTATGGCTCCAATATAGGTCATTATGTCACTACTAAGGGGGTTACGGAGGGTTTGCACCGAGAGGGAAAACACAGTTTCTTGGCGAACATGGAACAATCCAGATAGGGCTTTATTGGCAAAATTGGTTTCTGTTAGATAACATTGATTTTCTGGTCTAGGGATGATTAGATTTTGATTTTGTTCGCTTCTGATTTTCTTGGTGTTGTCTTTCTTGTCTATAATCAATTTAGTCCATCAATCTAGGCAAAAGCAAATTATGTCTTTTTCAAACTTTCATTGACGCAAATTCATCAAATTCACGAAAAGCATACAAATAATAATTATAACTAAAATCTTTTTAAAACAAGCTGTTGATGCATGAAATGTTATATCGCTTGTCGATACCAAATCAATGAGTATAAACACGATGGTGCCATCTTGTCGGGTTTAGGACTTGCTATGGACACCTTCAGACTGCATCATCAGACCAGCTCCATAGAACCATGTTATTTCAATGTTACTAACATTATTTAATTTTGCCAAGTGAGGGAAGCCTATTTCTAGCAGTGGACGTCTTTCAGCTAAAATATAATGAACTTTGAGTTCTACTAACTAGTTAAAACTAATTTAAATTGTGAATGTAGATGACAAAATATCATCATCTGCCTGGCCTCTTCCCAACTATATTGGGGTCGGCTTCCAGTCTTACCGGATTCAGCTAAGTACCAGTGTTTTACATGGAGCGACTGCCTATCTGACCTCCACAACCCAGTAACTGGGAAACACGGTACCTCTTGGCAAGACTGGTGTCAGATCTCAAGCTTCTGACTATCCGTAACGACTACCAAAGATCTTCAAATGACAGCCGGGACCAACGGCTTAATGTGCTTTCCGAGGCACGGAGGAAACTCGGTATGTTGAAATGGTCACCCATCCACAGACCGACCTCGTCAAGCTAAGTAAAATCTTTTGTTTACGTTTCTTCCAAAATTACTGATTTCTTCGCTATAAAATGTACGCTCTGTAATATGGCATAGTACAAACATAGGGTGAGCTCCGTGAATGTAATTTGAACGCCAATAATCGTAATAATCTGATTCTGGCATGTTTGATTTTCTGCCGGAGCTCGGGGTTGTTACTCTTTGTAAGGACTGTGAGTTTGATATTCCTTTGCGTGAGTTTTACAAAATGCTGCAAAAATGTCCAGATTAACTTCGTCGGCTGTGAACAATTTGGTTCAGTTTTAACTTGTGGATTGTTTTTTTTAACAACATATGCATCTGATTCCTTAAAAATGCATAAACTATCAAATTTCAACCAATTTCATCCTATCCATCTAATGAAGACGCTGCGTTATCAGTAATGAAAAACAAGTTAAAACAAGATGATTATTGTCGATCGCACTAACGAAAACTTCGCCAGAAGTCACTAAAATCGCGAATTGCGACGTCGTACTGTCATACGTCTACCTAGGCGCTTTAATATCGAACCACGGTGGTTGCGGGGACGAGATCAAGTGACGCATGGCTATGACCAAGTCTGCCATGGATAGGCTAAAGAAAATATGGAGGAATCACAATACGAGTATCACCAAAGCCACGAAAACCCGGCTCATACTTGTGTTCCCCATATTTCATTAGGCAGCCGAGACCTCAACGCTGAGAGACACTGAGAAGAAGAGAATAGACGCTCTGGAAATGTGGTGCTGGTAAAAAATGCTTGGATTGTCGTGGACTGAGTTTCGCACTAATATATCAATCCTTCAAGAATTCGGTATCAGGCTGGTCTGTTGGTCTATCGGCTATAGTCCAAGCTCGAGCACTCCACTGCTTTGGACACGGTCGTGTCCCGACGAGGCAACGACTCCATTGAGCGGCTTGTAGTTCAAGGTAGAGTGGAAGGAACGAGAGCGCGCGGCAGGTCGCCCATGCGATGGACCGACCAGATTAAGTCTGCAGTGGGTGGCCCATTGCATGAGTGCACACGAATAACAGCCGATAGAGAGGGATGGCGTTGCATCGTTAAGCAAACTATGGCAACCCGAAGTCTCACTGTCATTATGGCAAATATATTTTATTTTAATATTTTGTTTTGAGTAATGTAAATTATTTGCATACTATTGTATAGAATCAAGTTTTTCAATTCAATCTCTCCCAAAAATCTTGAGAATGAGAGAAATTTTGGAACAGATAACTGTATAATGACTTAATGAAGGTTTTATAAATCGGTTACGAAAAATAGAAAAAAGAAGAAAACACAATGAAACATACGTTACCGCATCGTAAACTAGATCTTTATTGAAAAAAATAATATTTCGAGCATCATTTGTCAGCAGTTACACCAAAATGAACCGAATCACTCACAAAACAAACTTTATTAGATAAATTGGAACCAAAACAATCTATCAAGGCTTACTTAATGAATGGCTGATCAAATCGGCAGTCGTTACCGAGAGTGCCGACAATGTTTCCAATTTACTAGATTGCTCAAATTTAAAGTCGTGGTTGGCTCAAAATAAATCGACATTGTTCAGCCCCAAGTTTTGGCAAGATTTCATGTAATTTTGGGCAGTTGGTCTAAGATTCGGCGATTTGTATTGAATAGACTGTGATTTAGAGCTTTAGAAATGCAAGATTTAGCGAATTTTCTTCTTGTTATTCAATTATCTACGTTTTCAATGCCAATTCCGTTAGTTTGTCTGTAAAAACTCATTTAAGCAAATGTTAAAATAAACAGGAGCGCTTTAAGACGACGACTAACGCCAACGACCTTGAGGGAACAAAACGCGCACTCGTTTCACACCCGCGCGACCTAGTTTTTTGTAATTTCCTTATTATTCTATGACTTTTAAAAAAAATTCTCAGATCAAAATGTAGATAATTAAATTGTGTTTGAGATGGTGTCGATTTCATTAAAATACGCCCAGCGGTTTTGGTGTGATTGTCGAGTTTTTGTCCGTTTTAGACATAACTTTACAAATTAATTACACTATGTTATACGAAGAAAACTGAAAATTTGCTGTGATCAAATTATTAAGAAAATAGTCTAATATAACATATATTTAAAAAAAAAAATATATGACTAGCCATTTAGACTTGATTCTCATTTTAAAATCAGCTACTCAAGGGAATCGGCGCCTTAACGAGCATTCAACTGAGCGTTCTAGCAAGCATTCTAGCGAAACGACAGTAAATTTTCTTCGGCTTTTTGCTGAGCCGAGCAATTTTGTCATTGTTCCGACGCCATCCCTCTCCGTCCACACCTCCCGCTTGCCTGTCACGCCTCTTCGTCAAGAATAGACGAGCATTTACTAGAGCGTTCGCTAGAATTTTCGTAAAAATGTTCATAGCGATGTTTGGCTCTATGCTTGGCTCTGTTCGTTGTTCAGTTCGACAAATTTAAAAACGGCGATTGCATGACATTTTCTGTTACAAGTGAATGCTAAAGTCTATCAGCACTTTTAGAAGTACTGTAGGTACGTAAAGGTTTTTGTTTGTACGCTACGCTACAATCCATCCAGCATTCTGTGTGTATCTTTCATACTTTTTAGTTAAAAGCATAACATAACATGTATATTCCCCAAATAGATGGACAGAGGCGCACCGATATTACAGCCTCATTTCGTCAGCTATAAAACAATTATTAATTTTGAAGTCCTTGAATTATTTCTTACTTCTTTCTTAGAATTGATGGCAATGACGGTGGAAATCCTTCGCCAACTTAGCACGAGTTGGTGGACAGTTGACATTTGTAAAACGGCTCCTTTGGCCTTTTAAGGTTCCCCTAGTCGACGGCACGAACTACACACATCAACACGGTCTAGGGATATTTTTAAAAAAGCGAATTACTATCAATGTGACACTTATTTATATGACATGTATATATTTAAAAGATACGTTATTTAATATTCTACCATTTTTTAATAATGGTTAAGGTACTTCGATTAAAATTTCAGGATTTTATGGAAAAAAATGAAGCATAGACGGAAACCGTATATGAATTAACTTTTAATTTATGAGTAAAAACTGAAAAAAATAGAAAAATCATTTAATTTGTGTTTATACACTTGAAGTTAGTAGTCTGAGAAAGCGCCCATGATGTTCATAACACATCGGCAACGATTCGGCATGCTCAGAACAAGGTTGTTAATGTCTTGCTGCGAAATATTGTCCCATGTCCTTCTGAGGTGCGCAAAAAGTTGATCTTCTGTAGCCAGATTTTCAGGAACT
The DNA here is from genome assembly GCA_948252205.1 of Orthosia incerta. Lineage (NCBI taxonomy): Eukaryota > Metazoa > Arthropoda > Insecta > Lepidoptera > Noctuidae > Orthosia > Orthosia incerta. The sequence goes on along the minus strand of OX411755.1, from coordinate 27,209,543 downwards.
TCCTTCAGAGCTCTTCTTTGCAGCATATCCCACGCATGCTCAATGGGATTTAGATCTGGCTATTGAGCAGGCCAGCCTAAGGCCCTAACATTGTGTGTATGTAACCAAGCTGCTACCGTTCTCGCCGTGTGTGCCCGGGCATTGTCGTGCATGAGCAGGAAATCTTGCCCCATTTGTGTTCTGTGGGGCAAGATTACGGGCCCCAGCACCCGGACGTATCGTTCTGCCGTCATACTGCCCCGCACCCAAACGAGATCCGTCCGTCCTCCAAGACCAATTCCTGCCCAAACCATAATTGTTCCTCCTTGGTATGGGTGAACTTCCTGAGGGTTCTGAAGACGGCTCCATCGTCCAGGAACTCGCCAAACACGCGTCCTTCGTTAATCTGGATGGAAGCCGAACCTGGATTCATCCGTGAACAGCACATTGGACCATTGCTCACGGCCCCAGTCCACGTGGTTCCGAACCCATTCTAATCGTCGTCCACGATTGCCTCTCCGTAAAGGTGGGACCCAGAGTGGTCTACGAGAGCGTAGATTGCTTTCATGCAGTCGCCTTCTTACAGTTTGGTCACTCACAAGCACTTGGTGTTCCACTCGCAGCCTTTGGACCAATTGAGTCGCCGTTGCATTTGGTTGAGCTCGCGCAGTAATTTGCAAAAATCGGTCTTGTCTGGGGGTAGTGATGCGACTTGGCCCCCGGTGCCTCTGCGCTACTTCACCTGTGGCACGATAGCGTGTCCATAATCTTGAAATTACATTTTGGTGGGTCCCTATGGCCTCAGCAACATTACGCTGAACAGACCCAGCTTCCAGCATTCCCACAACTCGTAACATCTCCGCCCTCGTCAAATGTTGGCGTTTCATGGCTACAATACCTCAATATTAACTTTATCTTTCATTTAAAAATGAAAAAAACTGTAACTAAACGTAATTCGTATTGTTTTCTAAATTTCGCACAAATGAAAATTTCCTCTCCTACACATCAAGACATTTTTATGCCACCGAAACAAAAGAATTTTCAATAATTTGAATTTGGAATTAGTCTGAGATAAATTACAAACAAATCGGTGTATAAAAGATTCCAATGCGGCCAGTACTTTTCGAGTTAATTAATTGAGTATGAAATATCCCTAGACCGTGTTGATGTGTTTATTTTGTGCGCGGGTTTAAAATGCATGCTATCTCATCCGGCAACACGTGCCAAAGAGATAGATGCTGTGATGAGCAGTAAGAAGCTAGTTCGTGTACGAATTAGAAATTTTGCAAGTTTGTAGCAAAATGGATGATGATTTAGAAAGAAAACGAGCGCGCGAAATTTTATAAACAGACCTTTGGGAGTCTAGATATCATGATAAAACGACTAAATTTATATTTTCAAAATGAAATTATTTGCATTCTTGAACTACTTATCTATCTCTGAATGGTGGCCGTTTTGCAATTTTCCGTCTTCTTATGGTATTTATTTGCGCCCAAAAATGCGTTAAAATTAGTGTCGAAATGTGAAACTTTCGACGCTCATAACTTTAAAACATTTTTCATTTTTACTTTTTTTTTTCCATACAGGGCTAGATAATGATGAGACAAATTGATGTCATTTTTTATTTTAAACATCATCATCATCATCATCATTTCAGCCGAAAGACGTCCACTGCTGGACATAGGCCTCCCCCAGGCGTCGCCACATTGACCGATCCCGTGCGTCTCGCATCCAGCGCCTTCCCGCAACCTTAACCAGGTCATCGGTCCACCTAGTGGGAGGCCTTCCAACGTATCGTCTTCCGGTTCGCGGTCGCCATTCCAGAACTTTTCGGCCCCATCGGCCATCCGTTCTGCGAGCAATGTGCCCTGCCCACTGCCACTTAAGTTTGGCAATTCTTCGGGCTATGTCGGTAACCCTGGTTCTCTTGCGGATCTCCACATTTCTGATTCGATCACGCAAGGAAACTCCGAGCATAGCCCTCTCCATTGCCCTTTGAGTGACTGTAAGCTTCCTAAAAAGGTCCATTGTAAGCGACCACGTCTCAGAGCCATATGTCATCACTGGCAACACACACTGGTCATAGACTTTCGTCTTGAGACACTGTGGTAAGTTGGACGAGAAGATACCGCTAATTTACCGATAATTTATTTTAAACGTACATCGTCAAACAGTGAAATAATCCCTAGAATACGTTTGTATGGAAGAATTATCGACTAGTGTTACCTTAAAATAGATTTGTTTATAGCTGAAGAAACTTGCAATGTCAGACTGAACCAAGACTAACCAGTAATTTTGACAACATTTTTAACGAATCCTAGTGTTTTGTTTTCCATAATCTTATACCTTTTTGTACATAGATGATCTATTGTAAAATATCGGCTGGTGTATGCTAGATGAGTCACACAGAACGAAGTCATCATCCTGGGTTAATGCTACTTTATTACAAAATAATTCTGTTAATAATTTATTTTCTGTGTATTTGTCCTCATTGATTTGACTAACAGTCTTGTCAATGGGTATCGTAGTACCCAGTAATTGGATACGGCAGCCGTTCTTTTTAGAATATTGGTATTTATCTAAATTGGTCAGGAAACTGTCCCCACACCGTAGAAAGGAATAGGCTAGGCAGATTAATTTATTTGAATTTAAATTTTATCGACATCGTATTGACCATTACCGAGATTCTGCTTCCAAAGACATTGGCAGAACCTTCGTGTGTAAGACACAGCTGTGTACAATTGACTCATTTATCTACCGTTCGAGATACGGCATGTTGTGGTAACCCCTCGCAGTTCCTTCAACGTTGCCACAGCAATACGTCATTTCCCCAAATCTTCCGTTTGCATGTAACTCAATAGTAATTGGGTCATGCCAGTTAAGACTAATCGTCGAATTAAACCTCGTTTAGTTGCAAATCTCACCAAGACAGATTACGAACGTAAACTTGATGGTAAATGTTAGGATTTGAATTAGTAATTGGAACTGTCTCATTGTTTAAATTATTCATTTGAGTGTTAAAGACTTCTGGGTTATTGTTTGATGGTGTTTGGATAAAGAGTTTAGTGTTAAGGGTGTTAGCTGTACGTTGATCCGCTTAAGTGGTTAACTGTCGGTTAAGTAAACCCGAAGTTTCTGTACGCTTGTATAATTTAATCTGTCGTCTAATTTCGTGTCGTCGCGTATTAAGGTTACGCTTGTGCTCAAAAGCTAACGTGGGCCTTGAGAGCGGATTCGGTGATTGGAAAATTGATCATGTTTCTGAATACCAAGGGTGAGTTACACAGGCTCTAGCTAGACTAAAATGTCATCCTATCGGCGATGGCGCTTGTGCTAAAAAATATAAAGGATTGATCATGGGGTATTTTATAACGTTTGGGCATCCCTCACATTTTTGACATTTAACTATTCTGTATCGCGACGATCATGGAAGATAACCTACCAAAAGGATGGAGGAGATGAGCTCGTGACAGAGATGAGTGGAAGAAAATAGTGAAGACCTATGTCAAAGAAGGACAACCTGACCAACAAACTGGTTGCTGAGTACTACTGAGTTGCTCAATTGTTTTTTTTTTGTATATTTATCCTAGAAATTATTTATTTAGTTAATATAATTATTTAAGTTAAAACTGTACTGAATTTTGGTTAGCGAATAAAGGCTTTTATTATTATATTGCGACGCTACCGATAGCATGTCACTTGTCTTATACCATGAGCCCTTAGAGCAGGGTTATTTCCATTGTGTATAGGGGACAGATGTATATGACTAGAATACATATTATGTCCCTTACGTAGAATGGAAATAATCTTGATCTCCAATAATCGCCATCAAAGTATCATTTTCCAATTTAACCAATATTTCTGAAAATGTAACATCCATTTTCATTGAAACTGAAATATTATTATGAGCTGAAGTTGAATGATAAAAATATAGCTTGTTAGCCCTGAGGGGATTGGGTAACTGAGAGCGATTATCCAATCAATATGATAGGATAAATATCTCTGCATTGCTCTAAAGTTTGACTTATACGAAAACTCAATTTATGAAATGTTCATAATACAAATATCAAAATGCTCCAATTCTGCATTCGAAGAAACTCATCTCATTCACATAGACCACAAACGAAATATTTTATGAGAATATTCACCAACCACTTTAAGAGGACACGCGAAGATGGCATAATATAAGGATAGATAGGTACCACTAGTCACCACACTTAGCATAACAAATAGCCAAAAATTGTGTCCTCATCGTATTGCAATGCAAACAGTGTTGATCGAACAAGCCTCGAGAGTTAAATGGATATTACAGGGGATCGATCTTGGATCCATTACCCACTCCACGCCTAGGGACTGTAGACACACGGGAGGGAATGTTGCGGTGTGCACGCGGCGGCTTCCCAGATGGATTGACGTTAAGGTATTTTGTTAATGGAGTTGTGGTGATGTGTGTTTTGTAAGAGATGTTCGGAGTATTTCAGTGGAGCTATTAGATAATTATTTTGTAATGTAAAAGATTTATTTATAAGAAGATATTGCAAGCAAATGAGTATATATAGTATACTATGATTAATTTATCATTATTATAGGATTAAACAAGGTCACATCAGTATATATTATGTTATTTACTACAGCACAATACTGATCTAAAATCTCTCTTTCTCTCTCATATTTACTAATATAGTGTAAGTACAACTAATATTGTGGAGTTTCTTGTCCGTTATTCACCATTACATATACCTTTGAGACTGGATAGTAGAATTAATTACTATATTTTTTCAATTTAATATTTTTGAGATTCAAAAGTGCTTAGTGGCCTAATTGTAATAAAATGATTTAGATTTTGACTATAGTTATGTTAAGGATTTTAGTTAAAGCTCATAATGAATGGGCATGACAGTTTCTGTGACAGAAAATACTATTTCGTTTAAGGCAAATACAAAAGGAAGACGCGACGTGTTCGGTCAAAATAGCCCCCCGTGTGACCCACAATGGTGCGTCTATGATCGCAATAAGAATTCGCCAACGGAACCCTCCAAATGAAAATTTTTCATCTCAAATCCATCGAGATAACATAAAGAAGGATTTTATATGCGCACTGAAAGCGTATATACAAGTTCTGAATAAAAGTTATTTCTCACATCTACGTTTTATTTTCTTAAGAGGTATAAAATATGGGGCGTAGCAGCTGCACTTAGTAAATGTATACTAAGTAATGAGAATCTAGTTCAATGAGATGGTAGACTAGCTTATGGCTATGAGCCCCTCAAACTTATCGGGCAATCACTTAAAATACAATACTAAACCTATATTACTTTTGAAAAAAAAAACAGCCAAGTGCGAGTCGGACTCGCGCACGAAGGGTTCCGTACCATTATCGCAAAAAACGGCAAAATAATCACGTTTTTTGTATGGTATTCTATTTTTAGTATTTGTTGTTATAGCGGCAACAGAAATTCATCATCTGTGAAAATTTCAACTGTCTAGCTATCACGGTTCGTGCGATACAGCCTGGTGACAGAACAGGCAGACAGACGGACAGACAGACAGATAGACAGACAGACAGACAGACGGACAGACAGAAAGACAGACGGATCATGAAGTCTTAGTAATAGGGTCCCGTTTTTACCCTTTGGGTGCGGAACCCTAAAAAGCCTCTACAAGACCTGCAAATTCAAACTCAAAGGATTTACTTCAACTAACCATTTGTAGACGGATTGAATACACTTTATTATACACATAATCTTTAGAAAAGTTATTTGAAAGAATCAACCCTTGAGTGACACAATAGTTGGCCTTATCGCTAAAACTAAACTTTTTTGAAGTACGTTTGAATTATTATCAAGAGGACCTTTTATATTTAGTGTTTCCGGTATGAAACCACAAAAGGCGCCTGGAATTTTGGGGTCTTTATGAAATTTCGTCGATGTTCGAGCGCGATGATGCAGCCGGCCGACCGACATTCCTTTCCGCTTGACTAGCTCAGCATAGAATATAGTGCTCAGTACAATACGCGCGGGCGCACGGTGGCGTGGCGGACGGTTGTATGCGCTTCCCTAATTTGTATGTTTATACATTTATGTAACGTAAGTATGAGCTGCTACAGTAGTATACTTTTTTTAAAGAGGTATATGTTTCACTAATCTCCTTCCAACAAAACCATAAAAATGACACATAATTATTGATAGCAAGCATTTCCTCGTAAAGTGTTTATTAATTATTTTTTGTACTAACACTAATGGATAAATAATTTGATAACGAACATTTTGTAAGTTTTTTTTTTCAAAAGACCAATATTCAATTTTATAAAGATTTTATTCTAAAATCTGGGCGTATTCACTACCGTAATTCATGCGCCACCAGTGCCGCTAGGCCAATAGGAATGCTCATATCATGGTGTTGGAACATTGGTATCGTTGTCAGCGGAACCAGGTGCGATGGGCGGAGGCTCTATCTGATGAATACAGCATGGAGTGTGGTGTGCGGCAGGGGGGCATCACCTCTCCTCTGCTCTTTAACCTATATGTTAATAACCTCATCGGTGAGCTCAGCAGCACCCATACGGGTTGTTATGTGGATGAGGTTTGCGTAAATAACATCAGTTATGCAAATGACATGGTGCTGCTGGGCCCATCGGTGGGGGCTGTTCGTAAACTGGTTGCGATTTGTGAGGCATTTGCGGTGGTTCATGGACTGAGATATAACTCTAAGAAGAGCGAAGTTCTTGTCTTCAAGAGTGGAAAGCGTGGTCCGGTCCGTGTTCCGCCTATTATGCTTAATGGTGTGGCTCTGCGTGTAGTGACAAGCTTTAAATATCTGGGGCACATTGTGACAGACGAGTTGCAGGATGATGCTGACATAGAGAGGGAACGCAGGGCGCTGGCAGTCCGGGGGAATATGATTGCGCGTCGGTTTGCACGTTGCTCGAGGGAAGTTAAGATAACTCTTTTTAAGGCGTATTGCCAATCCTTTTACTCGAGCGGCTTGTGGGTGAATTACACCCAACGAGCTGCTAGTGCTCTGCGTGTCCAATACAATAATATTTTCAGGGTGCTGATGCGGCTGCCTCGCTATTGTAGTGCATCCGGCACGTTTGCGGAGGCGCGGACGGACGGCTTCCATGCGGTTATACGCAAGAGGGTAGCCTCCTTGTGGCAGCGCGTGAATTAAGTAAGCGACAACGGAAGAGTTTAAAAATAAACTTTATTTGATCCCAGTTACAGCAAGACGGTAATTAATTCATCTAACAAGATATTGATCTTATATACTAACTTAATTGCTAACGTAGTACATCCACAGCGTGATCAGATTGACGCATGTTCTAGATAATTATAAATGCTGATCGCGCAGTGGGGAAATTGAGAAATAATCATCTAGTAAATACTTATTGTCTGACAAAGCTAATATTGGTAGGTTGGGGTTCCTTAACTCCTCCCTCCCTAAGAGAGAAATTATCCGAAGGTGTCGCAGACGGTTTCGGAGAATTTCGACAAAAGTTTATGAACTGAAATTTATACATTATAAAGATAACTATTGCTATTACAATAACCACATACTCTAAGATGGTCCATATACTAATTTCTATTGTCACTGTTTGTGTCGTATCGTCTATTTCACCAAATTTTGCACTTTGTAACACTTCTTTCACATCACTGAAGTCCACATTTCTTAGATCCACTTTCTTTGATCTTCTCTGGATGTCCTGTTGTAGGTCTGGCATCTGGATCAATGGCAGCTGGAGACTGGAAACTGTAGTGTTTGTGGTGGCGGCAATGATGACTTCGCCTATTTGTGTCTCGCATTGTTGGCCAGGTGTCACGATGTAGGTCCCAAGGATAGTGTACTTCAGGATTTCTGTATTGCAATTCTCGGTGATGATGAGATTTTCCTCTGAGTAAACCAACCATTGGTTGTCGGTTATTTTCTGTATCTTAGTTTTTTCTATTTCAATATGGTTCTGTATGCAGTTTTTGTAGTTGTTCTTCATCAGCATTATTTGTTCAATGCAGGTCTCGGTTGGAAACTGGGCTAAATTAGTTTCAGCGCAAAGGAATTTTCCATTTTCAATCTCAGTACATGGGCTTACCACGGGCATGTATTTCAATCTATTCACCATCAGGTAAGGATATTTGGGTATTATTGTAAAGGTATTTGGAGAATGGAATATAGGGATGGGTATAACCTTGTAATAATTATATGTTTCGTTATTTATTAGGGGAACTTCTAAAACAAAAACTAACTTGTTGTTATTTATATATGATTTAAGTATGATATTACGTTCTAATTTTATTAAATTATGTTTGTTTACTGGGTATATTGTTCTAGCATGTTTAGCAATGACTTCTAACGTATTATATAATTCTGTACTATTTATAATGGATTGGTGCAATGTATTCAGTTTGCTAAAGGGTATTGCCGTTTCAATCTCTTGTATGTTTTCGTAACAGGTTCGAAAGTTATTTAAAATTTGATACATAGTATTTAATATTTGGAAAAGTTTGTTAAACCTGAACTCATGTTCAACTAATTTTTCCATTTCATTGGTATGTAAACCCAAGTTTTTAATATTTGAATTTATTATTTCAGAGTCATTTACTAATTTATCAAAAGCTTTTTGCATTGATGATACTTTACGTTCGACCACATGCTCTTTGTTCTGTATCATTTGGATTTCTCTATCATATTTAATTGCATCGTCTTCATCCAAATTTCCTGTGATAGCTTTTACAAGTGAGCCTAATGGATTAAACAAAGCTCTTTTGTTTCTATAATGGAAAGGTAAGATTTGAAAAAATCTATCCTTAGTTAGTTTAATAAGATATTCTATTTGGCTTTCTATTCCTATAGTTTCGTTACTAAGACTATTTTCCTTAATTTTAATTTTCAAGTTAATAAAATCCCGAATATTATTATCTATTTGTAAGTGTAATGATTCTAAATCTACAATTTTGTATATTGTCCAATAACTATTCCTCTTCACTGCTACTCCCCGCTTTATCGCTGCTATCCCCGGATTCTGACCGAGGTTTTGGAGGTCCAGCGTGAGTGTTGGCACCACTAGTACCAGAAGTACCAGGCACGATCTGTGGAGGACGTTTTACATTTTTTAAGGCTACTCTAGTTTTCCTTTTCTTTACTTCTACTGGGACTATATTTCTTTCAACTTCACCTATTACTTTCGCTTTTTCATATCGAGGTTTTTCTTTGGCTTTTCTAATCCTAGTGTCTTTCATGTAAATATTATCGTCTGGTTCGAGTATCGGTGTCGTTTCGCCACCTTTTTTATTAATTATTTTAATTTTATCGGATTCTAATTTTTCTGTTATGAATTCATAGAGTATTTTAAGGCGTTTTCTATGATCTAACAATAATTTCTGAGTTAAGTTCTTCTCTCTATCCACGTTAAATACATTTTCGGAATAAGTGTGACCAAATACTAGTTCAAAAGGCGTAAAATCTGTTGCTGAATGTATGGTGTTGTTATAAGCCATGATGGCATAAGTCATAACTGATGCTGCATCTAAATCGCTTTTATCGTATTTTGCTATACGATAAATCTCAATAATGGTAGAATGAAACCTTTCTACTATTGCCATTGAACTGGGATTATTTGGCGTCCCAATATGAAGTTCAATTTTGTAAAAGCTTAACATTTCTTTAATCAAAGTATTGTTGAATTCTGTACCGGAATCGCAACTAATTTTTCTAGGCAGACCATACCTGCTGAAATATTTAATCAATGCTCTAACTATCTCTGGTGTACTCCTATTCGGTACCTCTATGGCTTGTGCTATCTTACTAAATGCATCCACTATAGTTAAATAATATTTCCCTTCAATATATAATAAATCCATAAAAGCTTCCTGAAAAGGGGCATCCTGGGTTTGTGTTAACTGAATGTGGGGTTTAATCGGCTTTCTATCATATTTCATGCGTTTACATGTTTCGCAAGCATTTATGATTGCCGTGACTGTCTCTTTCATGTTTGCCCACCAATAATGTCTTTTAAGTTTGGTTAAAGTTTCTTTAATACCTCTATGACATGTTTTCCCGTCGTGGTATTTTAAAATAACTTCTTTTTGATCTTCTTCAGATCCTGTCAAATTTATAACTCTTTCTGTACACTCGGTTAACTTAACTGAATCCTTTTTAAATAACTTAATTACCATGTTTGAAAAAGTTTTTCTAAAAGATGGGTGTTCGAAGTATATAAAGTACTTATGTTTTGGATCAATATACTCTTTCAAAAAGTCTTTAACTAATATATCGTTATTTGTCGGTAAGTGAACTTCGAGAATTTTTTGTTTATTATTTGAAATATCTTTTACGTCTAATTTATTTTTAAACCATGAATGAATTAAAATCTGTTTTGGTTTAGTATCGACAGCTTCGTTTAAACTAGGAATGCCTTCGTGTTCTCTATTTGAAACTGAGTTGGCAGTGACCCCATCATCAGAATCCGAAAGTTCTATCGTTTCTATTGGAGTTTCGGGGTCTTGTAATTCGCTTTCTATAATTTTTTGTATACGTTCCTGCCTATCTCCTATATTTACGAATATTGAATCTAAATCGTCGTCAATTGCATTAATCTTAATCCTAGATAAAGCATCTGCATTCGTGTTTTGAGGGCCTTTCTTATATTTTATTTCGAAATCGTACTCTTCTAACCTTAACCGCCATCGCGTGAGTTTACTATTGGGCTCTTTCAATGAATACAGCCAAGCTAATGGTCTATGGTCTGTAAATATGGTAAACTTATTACCATACAAATACGGTCGAAAGTGCTTAACTGCCCATATTATGGCTAAAAGTTCCTTCTCGATAGTGCTATATTTTACTTCTGTGTCACTCAGAGTCCTGCTAGCATATGCTACTGGCTTGTCTGAGCCTATTGATCCTTGTGACAATACAGCCCCAATTGCAAAATTCGATGCGTCGGTAGTTAAAATAAAACTTTTACTAAAATCGGGATACTGTAATAAAGGTGCGTTTGTTAAAAGTTTTTTACATGTTTCAAAACATTCCCTATACTCATCATTAATAATTATTTTACGACCTTTCTTTAAACAAGCTGTTAAAGGTCTAGTTATTTTTGCAAAATCTTTGATGAATTTCCTATAATAACCAATAAGTCCTAAAAAGCTTTTTATTTGTGTAACTGTTTCTGGAATGGGATATCTTAAGATTGCATCAATTTTATCATTATTTGGCTTCAATCCTTCACTTGTAATAGTGTGCCCTAAGTAAAGAACTTCCTTTCTAAGAAAATGTGATTTGTCGAGTTGTATTTTTAAATTTGTCGCCCGAAATTGATCAAAAACTGCTCTAAGTTTTTCTACATGCTGAGTCAGCGATTTAGAAAAAATTATGACGTCATCAAGGTATACCAGGCAATGTAAGCCCTGGAGACCTCTTAGAACGTTATCCATAGCCCTCTGGAATGTTGCAGGTGCTGTTTTTAACCCGAACGGCATCCTGTTAAATTCATAATGTCCTGAAGGTGTACTGAAAGCTGTTTTCGCCCTATCTTCTTCCTGGACCTCGATTTGATGGTACCCACTAGCTAAATCTAAGGTAGTAAAATAGGTACTATTGCCTAGCATATCAAATAAATCATTTATGTTGGGCAAGGGGTATTTGTCATCGGTAGTAATTTCATTGAGACGTCTATAATCAACTACCATCCTCCATTTTTGCTGTCCTGATGAATCTAATTTTTTTGGCACTAAATGTACGGGAGCACTCCAGGGGGAGTGTGATTCCTGGATGATATTGTCCCTTAACATTTTATCTACCTGATTCCTAATTTCTTTCGATTGAATGGGAGGTAACCTATGTGCTTTAATATTTATAGGATCTTCATTCCTTGTTCTAATTCTATGTTTTACTTGATTTGTAAACGTTAATGGAATATTCTCACAATAAAATATGTCCTTATAATCATTACATAGCCCTTCGATGGTTTTACGTTCCTCAGAATTCATGTGGTCTAACTGTAATTTTTTTAAATTATCTGTTAGCATCCTATCTATTTCTATGTTATTTTCTGTAAAATTAATGTGGACAGATGGGTTCTGCCTGTAAGGTTCGACCGTAAAAGGTCCTGTTACCACTAAGGTTCTGGTTTCATCCGTATAATTCTGAATAACGGTTGATGCGTAACCTTTAATACACGTAACTAATGCGGCGGGCATTCGAATCCCTTCCGTAAATTGCTTAAAATCTAACACAGCTTCCCCGTTCAGTAAGTTGACTGGGAGTCTTACTCTAAGTTCACTACGAGATGGTAGATTATATACCTCTCTCATAGGCGGTGAATATATGATAGGAATATCAGTATTTTTTAAATGTAATATCTGATTTTCCATATTAATCTTTGCCTGTAATTGCTTCAGCAAATTGCTACCTATTAACCCATCATACCTATCGTCGACACTATAGACATAAAACTTATGGAACTCTTGGCTTCCAAAGGTAACCGGTAATGGAATAATAGCCGTTTCACTATGAACACTCGATGCGTGAGTGCTAACAACTTCGAAGGGTTCATACTGTAGATAATTTTTAAAATATTTATTCGCTATATACGGGCTTATAAACGATCTAACACTCCCCGTATCTATCATAAAAACTGCCTTTAATTCTGGTATAACTATATGTGGTAAATTTAAGCGTTTATTACAATTTATTTTTATTCGTTCTCTAGGGTAGAGGCCGTTATGCAAAAATTTCCCGCCCTGGGTTCTTCAGGAGAAAATTCTTGGCACTCATTGTACGAATAACTTGAACTCTGTTCATTATTATTAGAATTATTTATGTAATTAACACGTCGCGACCTTGCAGTACGCATGGTGACATCAGTATTCGCACCCGACGTAGATGCTTGCGCTGCAAAAGACGGCGTGCTCGGTGCATGTGCCGCGAACTGTTGGTTCGGTTGTGCAATCGGAACAAATGACCTACTTGACTGCGGTGACGCATTATTGTTGTTTGTACGATTAAAATTGTCTTGATTTCTTTGAATATTATTATGTTGTTTATAATGTCTGGGCTGATGCGGATTGTTCGGTGTAGATGTGCTGTTTGTAGCACTATTCGGTACATGTGTACTTGATATGCTATGTGAATCTTTCTTTTGATTATTAGATTCAATTGCATTTTGGTTATTAGGCAAATTGGGTCTGTTATTTCTGCTAAAATTACGTCTGTCGTTTGTTTTCGACTCATAGACTGCCTGGAAGTTTTGTTCTTCTAAAACTATTTTTAATGCATCCTCTAACGTTGTGACGTCGCGCAAACGAACTAATCTAACTAAAAATGGCGGTAAATTAAACAAGAAAGCATTCATCGCTCTGTTACTATATATGGTTTGCTTTGCCTTACGTAGAGATTCATCAATGATAGTTTCTGATATTTTAGCAAATAAAACACTTCTCATCCGCTGTATTCTATGGCAAAAATCTAAATAACTTTCACCCTTATTTATTCTACACGATTCTAATTCCATTGCTAAACAATCCTCTGTGCGTGGATCACCGAAGTGTTGGTTTAACAACTTCTTCAGCTCGTCCCACGTACCTATAGCTTCTCTTTCGCCTACCAAACTGGCTGCTTCGCCTGATAACCTACTAGTTACTACATGAAATAAATATTCATTTTGGGCTGCGGTTCCTAAGAACGTAGACAAAATGTATTCACATTTTTTTATAAATAAAGGCAACATTCTAGTGTCGCCGCTGAATATTGGTATGATGTTAACCAATTCCTGTGGGACACGGGTTACGTTTTCCATTGTGAAATGTTATGAAAGGAGCAAACGCGGAGAGAAAAAAAATCACACTAATGTGCTACTAAACTATCACTATTCTAAAATATTAGTACGTTTAAAATCTATGCAAATATTATTACGGCGTTGTCCAATCCCTAATAATACACAAACACATAGACTATTACAAGGTTGGGATATAGATGGAAGAGCTGAGAGGAAGGTGAAAAAGATTTACTCACAATTCCGCAGCTAGCTCCATGCTCCCTGAATTACTGCTTGGCTCCTGGTCCTCTCCTGGCTTGATGTGGCTTCTTAATGTATTTGTTTGTTCGGTGATCTCTGCTGAACCGTTGAAACGGACGTCGGCTGCTTCCCGTAGATGTGGATACGTGACAGACTGACTACAGAGATCCTACCGGCTGCGCCAATTAAGTAAGCGACAACGGAAGAGTTTAAAAATAAACTTTATTTGATCCCAGTTACAGCAAGACGGTAATTAATTCATCTAACAAGATATTGATCTTATATACTAACTTAATTGCTAACGTAGTACATCCACAGCGTGATCAGATTGACGCATGTTCTAGATAATTATAAATGCTGATCGCGCAGTGGGGAAATTGAGAAATAATCATCTAGTAAATACTTATTGTCTGACAAAGCTAATATTGGTAGGTTGGGGTTCCTTAACTCGTGCGAGGCAGTAGCAACGGCATCTTGCAGATGATTGCGTCTCGAACGGATTGCCCAATCCAGAATAAATGGATGCGCATTGTTATGGGCGCTCACTAACATAGTTTATAAGCAATGTACTAACACCTTTTGACAGTATGTTAATAATTTTAATTTTAATGTTGTTTTAATGTATGTAATTTAATTTAATTTTTTAACAATCTAATTTTTAATTCTATGGTTTAATTTGTGTTTGTATTATTCAAAGTTTTATTTTGTGTATGGATTGACATCTGAAATAAATGTATTAATAATAATATCTCATGCTGATTTTTGGTCAGGGTACGTACGGCCTTATGCTCTTCTCCAACAGACATCGGTTCTTCAGCAAACACTTAAGTTTTAAGTCAACCGTGTGTTTCTTGGACATGGACCGACTGACTGGAACTGTCGTCGGAAATACCGTAATAATCAGCAAGTTACTATCCTACAGCAGAGAAGACACGAGCATTTATCACGCTTGCTCAAGGCAAGTTGGTGGTTTCAGACTTAATTTTATAAGTTGTACGTAAGTCCTTGCTTCCTCAATATTTTGATTTTATAAAGTTAGAAAACTATACTATAAAGCTTGAAGAGTTTGATTGTTTGAACGCGCTAATCTTAGGAACTACTGGTTGGAATTGAAAAATGATTTGTGTCGGATTGTCCATTTATCGAGGAAGGTCTATATAAAATCACGCTATGACCAATAGGAGCGGAGCATAAATGAAAAATGTTGCAAAAACGGGCAAAATTATTCTTTTTTGTGAACTTCCGTTGCGTGCCCTGCAGCGGTTAAAGTTACGCAACATTCATGTATAGTATTAATGTATGGTAGCTAGGGTAGGGTAGGTAGGTAGCTAGTTGACGAGAGGGAAGCCGCGTGGGACAGCTAGTACTTCATAAAATTAAATGGATTTACTAAGTTCTTATTTATTTTATATCAAATGAAATGGAATTAGGATAGGATCTATAAGGACGCAAAATTGCTTTCAATTGTCACTTCCATATCGAATTAAATGAAAATCGATTAAGAATGTCAATTGAGTGCCATTATTGCTTTTTTTATAGCAATAGGGAAATACAGAGAATGCGAGATTAAAAGGGTTTGGCAATTTTGGGCTCAATCTTTTTAATCGAGGGTCAAGTCAATCACAAAGCTACACTTGATTAAATCTATGTTTCCTTACACCCGGTTTCTGGGATTTTAAATAAACATTACACTATAATTCATATGCGATAAGCTGTTGAAAATTAATTCAACAAACCTCAACAACTTGTAAGCTTTTTAAATTTGTCACATTGTATTTTTTTATGTATTTTTCCAAAAAGTTTAAATAAAGAATTTATTCGGTTCATTTTGACACATTAGAATCATCATCATCACAAAATAATAATAACCCTACCGCAGTATCTCTACGTTGACTTTTTGGTGGGGGGTTTGCGTGCTTCAATGATTCCTAGGTTTGTGCCGGTAGATTCTACTTTGCCGCTACATGCCTAGGGTGAGGGGCCAGACTAAGAGAGATACAATCCGCAGTTCTGCTTTGTGGTGAGTTGGTGGGCAGTGGCGACCGTGGGCTTGATCTTTTTGAAAAAGTACTGTTTCTCATCTCTGGCTTGCTTTTATCGGCCGGTCGAAGTGAAAACTCACGGAGAACAGAGCTCCCACCTCTCTCTTGCCTTACCACAAGCCGGGAATTGTCCTTGGATGCATTTACGTAATTCATACAGAGATAATCGTAGCGCGTTGATTGGCGTCACATTTCCTGAGACATGCCTAACAAGGCCCTCTGCGAGTTGGCTTGGGCCCCTCGCTCGCCTTTCAAAGGCCTGGGACCCCAGGATCCCGAGATTATCAAAACCCAAAAACCAAATGTAAATACGTACGCCTTAAATACTAGGTTTTTACAAAATCTCTCGAGCTCAACACCTGCACCCTGAAGGACCTTTGTGAGCCAAATGAAAACTCTGCTGCCATGGCTGAATTATGGTCAAAACGTATATAATATTGAGGAATAATCGATACGACGAAGATGACTAAATATCTGGATCTTACGCTGGGATTCCCTGTATTGTGTAATGGCACGTCAGTTTCTGTGCCAATAAATACTTTTTCTAAGTAAGGCAAACATGTTCAATAATTTATCATATACATAGGATTTATTTATTTGCTTAGAATGTAGGTAAATAATACATTTAGGTGTTACAATATTTTGGATCCTTTAAATTCTGCCTCATGGCATGCAAACATTTTAGTAACTTATACTACTATAGATTATTCTATTTACTTAAAGCTAATTAATAATATAAGAACATTAAAAATTAAATAGTCTTGTCATTCAAGAAATCTGATACAGAGTAATTGCATTTAGAAACTAGTAATTTGTTAAGGTAATTTTTAAATATTCTTAAAGGTTGCTCTTTAACAATTTTTGGTATGTGGTTATAAATAAGAGGAGCCATGCACATAACAATAATAATCTTTCTCAATAATGCAGTTTTACATCCACTTATGCATAACTTATCTTCATATTGAGTTCTTGAACTTGTAGTCCTGTTTCTAGTATTTTTTAAAGTTGATCATTTGTTTTAACAAAAATGGCTAATGGCTATTTCTAATATATATAGGCATGCAAAAGTTAAAAGATTATATTTTTTGAAAAAAGGTATGTGTAAAGGTATGTGGGATTTTTCGACTTAAAAATATTTTCTCTCTCGCTACATAGATACGTGCAATGATGAGGTTGTATGTAGGTAAGCTAATTATCTAGTCTTAGTAGTGTAGCTAAAATAACTACACTCTTGAAACACGTAAAAGACGCCAAGATTGAGCTGGTGTGATTCAAACTTATAGCGGCAATACAAAAATACACACGTACACGGAACGAAGCTAAGCAGGATTTATGACGTCATGTGTCGCTTTGAGAGCCGACGACGATGCAGGGTTGACACTGAATGTTTGGAAAATTATTAAAGTAAACTTTTTAAAGAGGTTGTTGTCAGTTTAGAAGTGGGGCTTTATACAAAGTGCAATTCCAACAGCTAAAGCGATTTTCAAAATGCCAAAATTGACCAAGAGGCTCAAGAAGCTAAAGACTGCTGCCTGATGAGGTTGATATTCTATCAACGAAGGCGACATGATTTTTCTTCTTACTATACACACAACATTACACTCTCGGCAGAGCGATCTTTATCATCATGTTACAGTTAGACTTCGGGCTCACATGATTTGCGATTGGGATTCATGATCATCATTTCAGCCGAAAGACGTCCACTGCTGTACATAGGCCTCCCCCAAGCGTCGCCACACATTTTTAATTTATAACAGTCTCGCGCTTGATCACTATCTCACCTGATGGTAAGCGATGATCCGGACGGTGTAGCACGCTTGCCTAGAAGTAACCTATTCACTATTGATTTAGAGACCTCGAGGTTGTAGCTATCGGGAAACACCGACTCCAACAGGGAATTCTACTCCTTAGCTGTACGCATAATGAAAGTACTTCAAAAACTTTAAGTGCGTATGGGTGGGATGTCCACCATGTTCCACACTGACCGGTCCTGTGCGTTTCGCATCCACAGAATTTCCACAGCCATGAACAGGTCATTGCTCCACCTAGAGGGAGACCTTCCAACGCAGCGTCTTCCGGTACGCGTTCACCACTACAGTATTTTTCAGCCCCACCGAACATCCTTTCTGCGAGCAATGTGAGGGCGCATTGCTCGCCCACTGCTGCTTAAGTTTTTTTTTTTTTTTTTTGCGTGGAGAAATGCTCATGCATACTGCACTACCACGGGGAGATAGTGCAGTTATGTGGGACTCTAACCCACTAAAACTCCACGGTGTCCTCCAGTGCCACTTATGGAGGAAACACGGGCACGCGTTAGCACTCTCCGCGAACCCGCCGCACTGCTGCTTAAGTTGGGATTACGATTGGTAAAACTAATATAAAAAATGTGTGAGATTGTCAAGCGCAAACAATCCATTTTGGCATTTTTTTTTTTGATAATTTTGTATTTTGTTCTGGAGTTTTTGGTGACATTCAGTAGCAATTGTGTGTCCCATACATTTTGGACATGTTGGAAGTCGTTATTGCTATTTAATATAATTATATTTTTTAGCCCTTTGATGTGGATTTTTGTGTGTCAAAAAAGCGAGATTATTCTAGAGACGAACTTGTAAAATACACGAAGTTACTTAAAGACACGAACAAAAAGTGTTAAAAATAAATAGTTAAATAGGACATGCATTTTCATTAAAAGATAAATGTAAAACTGGACATTACGCATGCTAACCCTAAAACAAACCATTAGCATAGCATGTTCAATTTAAAAAGCCACAGGTTGTGTACGGCTAACCGAGATTTACATGGAAAATAAATATTCATACCATGGCATTTCACACCAAAATACATTTGAATTTGCAGCCATTAAAATATGCATGCAGCATAGTAATAACAATAAATGTATATTCTTTTCCAAATCAAATAAAATTTGAAAGGGAATCGTTTGTCTTGGCATGTGAAGAGGAAACCATGGTAATCGTATATCTATGGCAAGAGTTATGAACATTAATCTGGATGGAAGGAAGAGGGAGGGACATTTGAAAGGTTCAGATATAGAATGATATAAAAGAAAAGAAAGTTAGGGAGGGTTAGCATGTTAGGGCGAAAAGGAAGAAGAAAACGTGTTGCGCCGACCCTAAGTAACATAGGACAAGAGGATCTGAGACAAGTAACAACGATCGCGTGGCGATAGCGATCGAAATGTACGAGCATGCCAAGCTAAGCGTTATCGAAATGTCAGACCCGTTAAATTTTGGCATTTTGACAATTGCTGTCGCTGAAGGAATAAAACTTTGACTAGGGCTGGCTAAGAAGATGTCGGTTTTCGAAATCAAAACAAATTTATGAAAAAGTTTTATTTAAGTCCTAAAATCTATTCATATTTGCCGTGCCAACCCTACCAAGATCGTAAAGCGTGACTTATCTGGCCTAGGAGTGTGCGCCAAGCAAACAGGCTGTTGGCCTCACATTCAGGCTGGAGGCCTATTGTGGCTTCCACTTATTCTGCAGGAATGGTCCTCAGACTCGCTTTGTAGTGAGATATTCGCTGATTCTGTTATTTGTGTTTTTAAATGTGATAAATTGATTTGTATTTTCTTTGTTTTGTTTATTGTTGGAGACTTTTGAGTTGTGTTATCAAGCAATGGATTGAATTCAATATTTAGAGTGTTATTGGCAGAGATAAAGGATGGTTTGTTTACGATAAGTATTAATCATCAAACTAATAGATGGTATGAATAGAATGGTGGTGACTATTGAGATTCCATCAAAAAGAGATGTATGGCAGACTAGCTTTTGGCAGCGGCAGCCGCGTGAAGGTCGGAAATTATCGCGGGGGAACATATTCCCGGGATAAAAAGTATCCTATGTCCTACTCCTGGCTATAATCTACCTCAGTGCCAAAGGAGAATGCCCAAAATCAGTATCGCTTTATAATAAAAGAGTATAGCCGCAAAAATATAATCATAAATTATACAATTTTTTTTTAAGTTTTCTTATTTTACTTGATTGAAATCGTATGTGGGGTTAATATTTAGTGTTTAATTAGTTATTAATTCGATTTTATTTTAATGGCGTACTTTAGTGAAAACAGTGTTGCCATTTCATGAACCGCCCCATAATCGGTGTTACTAATAGTGTAAGGGCAGACGCTGAGTTTTAAAAAACATTTAAATTATGACATTGCCCGCTTCATTAATATTTTTATTTATATATAACATAATTAAAATGATATTACTTTACGATTTAAAAATCTTTCTCTAATTAACAAATCACTTATGGTAAGGGTGATTTAGATTAATTGTTGGTAACACTACCACAGGCGATGTAAATGAAAAGTGAACTGTCAATTATCAAAAATGTCATTGTCAAAAATGTCTTTGTCAAATGTCAAGTCAAGCTAGGTGCCAAACAAAGATTCGTGTCGGCGCGGCAGCGAATTTTTGTTTTTGCGTTTATATTTGTTGAGTTTGTTGTGCTAATTAATAACTTATCATTGCGTTGAGTTCGTGTTCAGTAGTTTTCGGATTCCTGCACACTCAAGAAATCTTTTTGAAGACTATTGTACTGTTTCTGTGCTGGTGGTGTGGATTGTGTAGAACGAACAAAAAATCAAAGAAAAAACAAAAACCCCACAAAATAAATTGATAATTTTTATTTCCTTTGAAAGTACGACCTCTCCCTTTTTTATATTCAATTTACGCTATCATACAATTTTTTTTTATGCGCAACGGCGGTCCATAGAAGGATGGGCAATCTCCTTTCATCCAAATTCATTCCGCCGTTTGAGCTTTAACAAGTAACAAATATACTCACTCACTCTTATAATATTTGTGTAATGACATGCTGCGTCGATCTGAAATGAATAGTTAACATGGGACAAAAGCAGCAAGTTGATGATGATGATAATAAGTTTGGTAACAGTCAGGTTTTACTACTACTATAAGTTCGAACAGAGAGTTCTCTTTTCATAATTGAATTGAGTAAATCATGTATTGTACATGTCTATGAACATTATTTGACGACGTAAAGTAAGTGGACTCCGTCTCGAGATATAAGTTGTTGTCTTTTACAAACTGTAACATCTGTTATTCTTTCATTTTCTTGCTAAAATGTAACCTTTTCATTAAATTGCATAACGAACTTATTTGTTTTACCAACATCTCTTTTCTCGTCGAAAACATTTTCTAAAGTGCACACTCGACACACTAGTGTATTACTACTTAAATAATAAACTAGATTGCATAACAAAAGTCTGAAGAGAGCATTAGTTGACAATTTGGGCCCTTACTTGTCGTTCAGTTTTTGGGTAAACTTCCAGATGAAACTTAACCCACAAAGCTGATGAACTTTTACGTAACAACGACAGTACTGTAAGGGTCCCAAATTGTCAAGCAATGCAGTCTTTCTTCTGAAAGTGCCTCTTGTGAAACATTTGGAGCAAGTTATTATTACAATTATCTCTGTTTTATAGCTTTTTGGAACGGAAGCAGCTAATTACTGTTGCAACGAATTGTTATTGCAACGAACTCGTTGAAAAAGCGATAACAATATTTAACTTCTCTCGGGTGCTGTCTTCAGATAGAATACGCAATCAAATGAAAATCATGAACGAAACAGCGGTTTGAAATGAGTTTTAGTCATGAGGAAATCCTTTTTTTATAACGTGGAGAAATGCTCATGTACACGGGGAGATAGCGCAGTTATGTGGGACTCCAACCCACTAAAACTCCACGGTGTCTTCCTGTGCCGTTTATGGCGGGAACACGGGCACGCATTAGCACTCACCGCGAACCCGCTGCGGCTGTCCGTCACCGGACCATCCTCTAGGGGGTAGCCCCAATCACCGGCGCACCAGAACACATTGCACGCCGTGACCACCGCAGGGACCTACCAGCACATGGGCACCAGACGACACCGTGTATGGCGCCCTAGGTCCCCATGAGGAAATTCCTAAGACTATTATTATTTCTAAGGTCTGATTTCTACAAACAATCAATTAATTGCCAGATGAGTACCAGAAACCGGAACAACCAAACCTTTGCAAAACATTTTCCCATTCAAATCTCGAACACTCGTCAAGTTCCGAACACTTGGGGACTAATAAAATGAATGTTGTCGAAAGAGGCCATCCTTGAGCCAGTTAGAGTTATGGCACCCAAAAACAAGTGAAGTTCAACAATAAAATTAATTCAGTGTACTCAATTCTGTGTGTTTTGCTCACAAAACGACGCATTCAGCTTCGTTTACATAAAGATGTTATTATTTCACTTTGGGAATTGCTTATATTGGAATTTTGCTATTTGGAATGAGGAATGAGGCTGCAGGGTAATCTGAGCAGAAATATAGTGGAAAATTATTACATTCCTAGCATTCGTACCCTGGAATAGTGCTGCTCCCGTCCGATAACGTTCGCTGCGATAGCTAGCTCTCAACTGCAACGATGGTACGGAGAAAATTGCCACCTTTGGTAAAATTTCCCGAAATTCAAAGGTGCACATTTTATTTTCTGGGTGGTGGAATTTGACCTGTCTAGGAAGAATTTATGCAGTAGCTTAGTGTCAGTGCAACTTCGCTAAACGTGAACGTAACTAAAGCTTTAATGGTTTGAGAAAAATACCTCATCTAGTGGTCTGTTTCAAGCAAATATTATGATTTAATGATATTACAGTTTGATAGAGTCATCAAATTGCCTAGTGTTTTCCCAACTTTTATGGTTTCTTTCGGACTTTGACTTTCAGTATAACTGGACGCTCTTGAATTGTAGTATTATATATTATGGAGTGACTGCCTATCTGATCTTCAAAACCCAGTAACTGGATAACACATTACACTTTGTTAATTTGAGTAAACTCATCATCTGCCTAGCCTTTTTTCCAATTATATTGGGGCTGGCTTCCAGTCTAACCAGATTTAGCTGAGTACCAGTATTTTACATGGAGCGACTGCCTATCAGACCTCCACAATCCAGTAACTCAGGCTTCTGACTACCCGTAACGACTGTCAAAGATCTTCAAATGACAGCCGGGACCAACGGCTTAACGTTCTTGCCGAAACTCGGAAGAAAGACGCTATTCAAAGATGGCTGACCCATCCACGGACCGACCTAGGCAAGCGTTGCTTAACCTTGAAGTTTGACCCGTGTAGCTGTTATTATTAAGCCACGAGAACGATGACGATGCCAGTTTCCTCACAATGTTTTCCTTTACCGTTTTGGGAGCAGTGGTGTTGAAATAATTTACACAAAGTAAAGCGCCTGCCTAGATTCTAACCGACGACCTACAACTTGTAAGTCGCAGTCGTTAAGACTGGGCCACCACTGCTCCTGATAATTTTAGTAAAGTAAAGGTTAAAAAGTATCTACTCAGTGTTTATGAAGCAAACAAATAATACATTTATTATTGACATAAAAATATTACTAAACATAAAAAATGTTACAAAAGATAAAACATTGAAGTTATAAACATCTTTGAACAATTTGTCGGCTGGATGGTTTACTTTCATGTCTAAAGTAAACAATTGTTTGTTTTGCTCTTTTTATTTTGTCTAGTTTGTCGAAGGATGAGATGTTGACAAAGTTTGCAATGACTTGTCAGATATATTTGTGCAAGTGGTGAAGTGTTTTGATGTTTAGAAAGATTGTGATGTAAAAGCATTTAGAATTGTAACTTGATTTACAGATAAGTTTTGTGTAAGAGTTGTAAATAAATATTGATTCTAGTAAAACGAAGAAAGCAAATACATTAGTTTGATAGCAAACACACACACATCAACACGATCGGCTCCGAAACAAGTGATAAATTAAGGTACCCTCAAACAGGCACGGCAATATGTTTTCATATAAATTGTTTTAAAATTTTAGTCGGCTGTACCTAATCGGGAAAATATAAGGTACAAATTTATGTCACATCACATCATCAGCCTATTAATTTTCCCACTGCTGGGACACAGGCCTCCTTTCTGTGAGAGGCCCAGTGCGGGTTGTAGGATGTCACATGTCTTCGAATTTTTGGTTCTAAGTCATGCCGGTTTCCTCACGATGTTTTCCTTCACCGTTTTGAGAGCAGTGGTGATGAAATAATTTACACAAAGTAAAGCGCCTGCCTGGGCTCGAACTTACGACCTACAACTTGTAAGTCGCGGCCGATACCACTGGGCCACCACTGCGCTCAAATTTATGTACTTTTCATTAACCTAAATAACAGTAGTGATAAAGCCGGGACTTTGGATTTATTTACCTGAAAAGACAACTAATCAATCAAAAAAACCTAACATGGGAGTCAAATTCAGGACCGCCTACGTTATAGACGTAGTACCTACTTGTTCAATCTCCACCGATATTATATTTTAACGCGAGCCCACGAAACGAAGTGCGTTGTTGACACCATTTGTGGGCCCTCGACGTATAATAATAGCGTAGTTGAGTTAAAAAATGCGAAGCCATGAAATACTGGCTCGAAAACAATGTCAGAATTTATTATTGTTGTTGTGTAATATTTAGTACCTACTAATATCAGACGAGATGGCTCTGAGAGGATTCTGGAGTGGCAACTGCGTACTAGGAGTTGTTTAAAGGACTCTTAAAAGGCGGAGTGGTGTCTTGTGACGGCCGAAGAAGTCCGCTGGATGCTAGAAACACAGAACGAAGCTTGGGTGTTGGCTGTGGCCAGTTCACTGAAAAAGGGATAATCTAACAAGTTTTGTAACTCAAGTCCCAATAATTTTGTAACCAGCAACCAAACCTTTGGTAACTCTTAACTAAAAGTTTTTTTCAGTGTTGTGCTCGTCTTTCGGATGAAATGATGGAGGGAATTTCTGATGATTTTGATTCCCAATTTAATCAGATACGCACCCTTAAAATACAATTATTTTGGTCAGAAAGCTCCTTTGGCCACAAAACCCTGTCACACACAGGCTGAGCTCAACTGAGAATTTAGAAACAGGCATTAACGATGTTATAACATAATGGTACGTCAGGTAGAAGAGACACCTTCGGGATTGACTACAATGAAACAAAACAAGACGAAATATTAAGTAGAAATTGCACTCAATAAAACCCATAACATCACGCCTATAAATAAACTAGGCAGAGGCAACTATATTCCGCTAGTAATTATTAAGTCCAATAAGGGGTGATTCTATAAAATTCTCCGTAGAAAAACCTAAATAAAATCCTCGTAAAACAATTTTATCGGTAACCATAGCAAAGGGAGGGTAGAACTATCCCCTTGTTTTCCAAATCAAATTACAAGCCATAACTTTTTCCTACTTTTACTTCTAAACAAGATGCGATAGTTGTATGCAACAACAGGAAACTTGGAAAACAAATAGGAACACGAACAATCCATGACTGCAATTTCGTAGGACTTTGTTTCCAACATAATTTTTCCTTCTTTGATAACTTTCAAAATTGTTTAACCACAATAGACATAGAGAAGTTTTGTTAAAACGTTGACGTTACTAGTATTATATTATATGTGACGTATCCTAAAAATTGCCTAAAGGTCTATCCACACATATCAGGGCCGTGCCCGGGACGTGGACGGCCCGTGCCCCGTCATGGGCTCAAAAAAATATCGGTGTGTACATTTTATATGAACTC
This sequence comes from Orthosia incerta, assembly GCA_948252205.1. NCBI lineage: Eukaryota > Metazoa > Arthropoda > Insecta > Lepidoptera > Noctuidae > Orthosia > Orthosia incerta. The sequence goes on along the minus strand of OX411755.1, from coordinate 27,183,916 downwards.
GTTCACACACGTCCGTGCACGTGCCAGTGACGGAGCTTCAGTGCCTAGGCCGACGCGCGACGCCGTGACGTGCACGGGTGTGCCGATATTTTCCCTGCACAATGTCGATTTTTTCTTAAAAAAATATGAATGACGAGTTATTAATAGAAGCAGAACGCATATATAGAGTTTTGTACGTCTTGTACCTCTTCCATTTCCTCTTCATCTAGAGCAATTGCAATCGCAATCAACTCCTTTGTATTAAAAAAGACATGACGTATATTGCGTATTTTAATTTCTATTACACTACACTACACTGAAGCGATACTCTCATACTAAAACAAAATGGTGACCGAGGGCCATAGATGGAAGGTCGCGGCCTAGCACGGTCCTGTCACATCCCAGACGTGTGTGAACAGAAACTCCCTGACGGGACTCGGATGCAAGGTCTTAGCACGGCCACGGCCCTGTCACATCCCGGGCACGGCCTGATATGTGTGGATAGACCTTTACTATTCACACATACAAAGGGCCGTAATACTAAACACCTGTTAATTTACACGAACAAATTCTAAATAGTAAATTAAAGCTTTAAAAACAGAATCACCTATGTATGTTTTAAAAATAAGTAATCTGAACTTTTGAGATCCATATAATTAAAGTGCAATAAAATAAATTAAAACAAAAAAAAAGTACAACACGGTTAGAACATTGTGTGGCTGTTGCACTGTGTGATCCATTCCAGCACGGCACAAATACTGTTGTTCCAGGTCTGGCAATTTGTATAAGTGAGTTTAAATGTTTAAAACGCACCAACAACACAGGATAAATTCTTAATGCGGCGTAACTTTTGCTTTTTGTTTAAAAAGCAAATTAATCAAAAACAATTAGAAAATTGTTCTTCATACTCCTGACATATAAAGATACCATCATATCATGGAATCGATACAGAAAATTCATTGCATAATTCAAATATTTACCTCAAACTTGGTCTTCCAATATCGGCGAGTTAGTGAAATATTTAAAACTCTCCATACAGAGCTACACAACACAAATGTATGCAATAAGACAAAGTTGTCAAATAACATGGCACAAGAGCGCTGCAACTTTGCCGGAATCTGTTATTAAATTTCTTGTCGAAGTACTTTTTATTGAGGGGAATACTTTCTCTTACGCTAACGTGGCAGCCATCTTTGTTGCTGGTCTTTATTTGGTTAAAATTAAAGCATATATTCTGGAATTAATCTGTATTTGTTGATCGTTGCTTATTGTTACAAGTCAGCCTGTGACTATTAATAGCACAAAAGCTGAAACCTACAATGACGAAATTTCTAAGACAATAACCTCCATAATATAATGGTTAGATAATAATAATTTAAAGATAAATATTGAAAAGACGAAATTAACGATGTTTAGCCAACATTTAAACACAAATATGAGTATATACTATGACAGCCAACGCATATCACAAGTAAACACATCTAAATTCCTAGATTTAACAATTGATAATAAATTAGATTGGAAAGCACACGCAGAGGAGCTAACCAAACGAATTAGTAAGTCTGCTTATGCCCTATACAAACTTACCTCATTTATGAGTGTGGACCCTTTAGTCACAGCCTTTAATGGATTGGTGGGTTCAGTTTTGAGATATAGTGTTATTTTTTGGGGAACTGCACACTGATGACTGATTACAGGTCATATATACATGTAAACCATTATTTATTAAATTTTAAATATTGACTCTTCCATCCTTATATGTTTTTGAAGTTGCTGTATTTGTTAAGTCCAATCATGAGTTGTTTAAAAATATCGGACATTAGTAACCGAAGTCGAAGGGATTATTATTTTTTATGAGATTGGGACGCTGTATTCTCGGACTCTTTTTTAATTTTATTATTATTGATAGGTTCGCAATTGACCACTATCTTACCTGATGGTAAGCGATGATGGTTGACAATGAAGCACGCTTGCCTAGAAGAAACCTATTCACTCTTGACTTAAAAACTCTTAGGTTGTAGCTATCAGGAAATACGAACTCCGGCAGGGAAAGCCACTCTTTAGCTGTACTCATAATAAAAAGTACCTATTCCCAAAATGTTTGGTGCATGGGTGGGAAGTCTACCATGTACCGACTTACCACAGTCTGACCTCGGTCGATTCTGTTACTGTCTATTTTTTAGGGCATTATTTTTTGATTATTGAAGCAAAACTTCTATGGTATGACTCTAGTTGTAACTTTTAATTTGAGTTGCTCAGCGCAATTTATAATTGTACTTCATTATCATCATCATTCATCAGCCTTTTAATGTGCCCACTGCTGGGGCACAGGACTCCTCACTGTGAGAATGAAATAGGCCGTAATCCACTACGCGGGCAAGCTAGGAAATGCCAATTTACTCGATGTTTTCCTTCACTGTTTTTAGATCAGTGGTTATGAAATAATTTACACAAAGTACACCTGCCAGTGAGTTCTAACCCAGGCATCGTGAGTAAACCAGCATGTCCTAGAACCAAAAATTCTAAGACATTTGACATCCAACAAACCGCACCAGGCCCGCGTGGTGGTTTAAGGCCCATTACCTCTCGCACAGAGAGGATGCCTGTGTCCCAGCAGTCGTAGCATTATAAGGCTGATGATGAAACCACCTGCCTGGATTCGAACAACAATCTACGACACGTGAGTCAGGGCCGTTACCACTGGGCCACCACTGTTCTTCGTGATTGTACTTATTTATATACTATTCGACTTTGACTTTGTTATTGTAGCTGTTGTGTTGTCTGAGTCGAATAAATTATATTCAGTTATATTTTGTATTACTACCATTTTGTCATTGTTACCTAAAAGTTCCTAAAAATACTTGAATTATTGACATTATGATTACAATTCTCCAAAGTTCCTCAAATTTCCACATTAATCTTAATATAGCGCATTTGTTTCACACGCATAATTATTTAATAACAAAGTAACGAAACAAGCCTGAATCCTTGCTTACAACTTAACTCAGCAACTTCTCACAGTATAAATTATAAAATAATTAAAAGTTTCCAACTTTGTTTGAAAACATTCTGCTTACAGATTCACGTATATTCTGTTTTCGAGAGAGATTAGAATAGGAGTGTTTGCCTTGTTATTTAGGGTTATATTTGTTTAACACAACATACGGTTTTTGTTTTAAAAGAGTTTTGAGTTCATGCACAATGTGAAAGGAGCTTTTTTCAGCATGTTATGTCGCTCACGCCGCCTATGTGCTTTTGATATTAAAATTTTAAAACCTTTTACAAATAAAAGTAAACTAGAGTAACCGGTAAAAAGACTGTTTCGCAAATATATAACCCAAGTTTAGTCTGTGCCTTAATTAGGAAGCCATTATTAATTAACTCTTTCAATAATTTAATAGTTAATAAAGAATAGTTAACGAGCGTACTCAGAGTAAAGTCTTAAGGCTATGATTTCTTATTGCTAAAAACGCCTTATAATGAAGAAATGAAAATGCCTAGATTATATTTTTTATTGATGTAGTCAAAGAGTTGCCTTGAGTACCGATTATAGAATTTCAAAATCAGTCTGTCTGTCTGTTTGTCCGGGTAATCTCCGAAACAGCTGGCCCGTTTTCGACGGGACATTAACTGGTAGATAGACTGATGTTATAAGGAATAATATAGGCTAGTTTTTATCCCGGCAAAAATCACAATTCCCGTGGGAAAATAAAAAAATAATAATTAAAAAATTATAAGTTTGACGTGGAAAAAGTCGCGGGCAAGAGCTAGTGTGAAAACACATAATCTTTTTTTTTTTTGTTTTTTTTTTTGAACCATGTTATTTTTTAATTGCTGTTCTTAAATCTAATATCCACTTCAAAATAGGCTCTCCTTGTTATATGGGAATTAAAAATACCTGTTGTACAAAACTGGTGAAAAATGGGTTGACTTAGGTGCTCCTCTGCCTACCCCTTCTGGGAATAAGGGCATGATTTTATGTTATGTGTACTTAAAATGAAAAATTTAGATTCCCCTGAAAATACCCTGATTCAAACAGTAATACGCCCATATCTTTTGAACAGCTGAACCGATTTTCATCAAACATAGCTAAGAACACTCCCGATGATGTCACCTTTCACACAAAAAGGAGGAAAACATAAGGACATAGTATATATCTTTAATTTTCAGTTTACGGAATATCTTTTAAATTGGTCCAATATTGGAGGAGGGAATAGGCGAGAGCCAAACATCGATTTATGACTTTTTACTAAGGAAATTCAGTCCGCGCTCTCTGCCCCCGTTTTCTCATAACATAACATCAAACATAATCATAACGTTTTATTGAGAAAACACGGACAAACATTCATATCACGCCTAAAATAAAAAGCTCATATAAAAGTCCTCTTAAAAAATCCATGCAATAACATCACTTATCTTCATATTCATGTAATCAAAACTAAATAAACCACTTTACGACTCAACCACGCTTCATGTTTCAAATTAACTCCGAAACGTAAATAGGCCTAACGTTAAGAAAATGGCGGCAGACAAGTAGTAAGTCAGTAACTACTAAAACGAAATTTCATGAGATGCTAATAAAAAATCATTGCAAATAGAAATATAGCTTGAATCAGCGATAGTAAACGTGGAGCAAACCTTAAAGATTTTCAGCATGAATGCAAATAAAAATGATAAAAGCGTCTCAATTACATTATTGGAGATCTGTTAAAACAGGTTACAGTATATTATAAATTCCTCTACAAGTCAATTTATAAGCCAACCTAAAATGAAATTATTCACTAACAATACATTCAACAAAAAAAAACTTATTCTTATTAAAATGCTATAGGTAGACTATAGGTTTATTATTCTTCTAAAAAATCGCGTTAGAAGTTTGGGCCAAAACTGCCGATGCATGAATTTTGCTACGCAGATTTCTTATTGATGACAAATCAAATGTCAGAAATATGATCATGGGAAAGCTCCAAACACAAACTCAAATAATTTATTTCAATTAAACCATTTAAAAGATACTATTGAATAGGGTAGTTGACTGAAAATTAGTTTTGTATCCGTTAGGTAGATTAATAAAAAAATAATGGACACATATTTTTTCTTTTGCGACGTAAACATAAAATTACGAAGATACAACGGGGTGTTGATATATCGGGTGACGTCACGTAGTGCTACACTTTAAACTGACAAAGTGACGTCACAAGCCCCTACGCCTGAACTTTGATGCGCTTTATTTTGTCAATTTTTATTTATTTGATAAAGAAAACAATACGGGTCCAATATGATTTGATAATCTCACTGATGCACTAAATAAAATTATTATTTTTCTAACCAGAAAACATCCCTATTGGCAGGCAAAAGATGCAGCTAGTTGCACATTCGCAAGTATCAGTAGATCTCTATGGACAAGAACGTGCAAAAAAACTCCACGGACACTATTCCATCAGACTTACTGTGTAAAATCAATATTTAGTAGGTATTGTATGAACGTATGTATGTATGTACGTAAAGGTTTTAAATAATCAGAATGAATTTTTTTTTCGAATTAATTCAGATACATTTAAGTGGCATATATTTGTGTAATAACCATCCACAATATGGCGCCCAAAGTCAGCCATGTTTTTATTTTTACAATTTTAATGTAGCCAGTGACCCCGAAACGATTGACGTAAGAATCATCAAAATCAGCCTACGCGTTTGGTCTATAGAACGCCACATAGGAACATACATATACTGATAAACACACAAACCTCCTTTGCATCGCGCAGTCGGGTAATTAGAGCTTTGTTTTTCTTACCCTATACTAAAAGCTAGCGAGTAAATCCTTCTAAGAATAATTGTGTGTAGGTACCAATAACTAAACTGAGGGCTTGAATACGATTTTGCAAGTGACAGAATTTCTCTTTGCTAGTTGACAACCAAAAAAAGAGAAGAAAAAAAAACAAAATTACCGTGGACCTTTTGAAAAGGTTCGTAAGAAAACCTTACCTTACTAGAACCCCTCTAGGAAAAATGTCATTCCTTAAGCGAAAGCGATGGTTGAAATGCCAAAATTTTGATCACATGACATTTCGATAACGCTTGGCAATCCAATTCATTATTTAACATTGATCCGCTATCTATCGCGACATTTACGTTCATAAATTGTATGTTGTCTACGGCCTTAGGATCCAGGAGCAGATATTCGTATAGGCTTCTTGAGATAGGCATATTTCTATGAGCACGTTCGTTGATTGTGTATATTAATTGACTAACTAGTTAGTCCTATCTTATCTATATCTAGATAGGATAGGATAGATGGACACCCATTTGGTCCATTGTGCGTGTAATCCACCACGCGGTCCCAGTGCGGGTTGGTGGATGTCACATGTCTTCGAATTTTTGGTTCTAAGACATGCCGGTTTCCTCACAATGTTTTCCTTCACCGTTATTGAGAGCAATGGTGATGAAATAATTTACTCAAAGTAAAGCGCCTACCTGGGCTTGAACCCACGACCTACAAATTGTATGCCGCGGCCTTTACCACTGGGCCACCACAGCTCTTACTAGGTGGTGTAGAAAAAAAATGCCACACGTTGACTAAATAGAACATGGTGTGGAAAAGCTGTCGCGTTATGCTCGTCTACGTTTAACTAAGGTCACTAGTTGGAGTCAGCTGATCATACTCCTGACAAAAGTCACTTAAACAACAGTTGCAATTGGAAATTTCCAGACAGTTTAATTGGGATGAATATATTATTATAATTATGAGATTAGGTAGCATACGTGGTTCCTAAAAGAATAAGCTCACAAACAGAACGACAAATAGACAAAGCCTCATCAAAAGAGAACCTTTTTTATAATATGTGTGGAACCCTAAAAACAAATCTGAATACTCTAAATAATGACGTTGAAATAAACCAACCTTTTTGAAAGCCTAGATTATTAAACACCTACACAGCTTCAGGATAAACGTGTAGGTACATAAGTAAACACACTTTCACACAACTTTTATAGTTCATCAAAGGTACAGCAAATTAACTCAGTTGTAGGTAAAAAACATAAAAGAGGACTCGTACAGCATATTTTAAGTTTAATTTGTGTCATAAAGTCTCTGTTTCATTATACCTTATATGTAATGTAACATCCCTAGAGGATGATACTAATGTGTGTGTATGTGTATGATGTAAGTGCTCGTTCACACACAGGTCCGTTTTACAGGTCCGGTTTATCGTATACGTTTTTATTTGGCGCTGACGTATGTAGCTGTATGAGCGAGTTCACACACGTGACAATATTCCAGGTACAGTGAAAAAAACCCATCTGTCAAAATATACAGCAGTCCGTTTCACAGATCCGCTTTATCGCATACGTTTTTATTCGGCGCTGACGTATGTAGCTGTATGAGCGAGTTCACACACATGACAATATTCCAGATCCAGTGAAAAAACCCATCAGAAAAACTATACAGCAGTCCGTTTCACAGGTCCGCTTTGTCGTATAGGTTTTTATTCGGCGCTGACGTATGTAGCTGTATGAGCGAGTTCACACACGTGACAATATTCCAGATCCAGTGAAAAAACCCATCAGACAAGCTAAACAGCAGTCCGTTTCACAGGTCCGCTTTGTCGTATACGTTTTTATTCGGCAATGGCGTAAGTAGTTGTATGAGTGAATTCACACAGCCAACAGTTTTAAAATACAGATGCGTTTTGTTTGAAAGTTGGTGGTACACTGGAAATGTGGTGTGGACATTAACCCCAGTAGCGACGGATCCGTTAAAACGGTACTTTAAAAACAGTGTGAACATCACCTTCAGTAGCGACGGATCCGTTAAAAACGATCATGGAAATACGGATGTTCTGTAAAATGTGTCACTCACAGCTCAACTGGTAAAAATGTTTCACTCACAGTGTGTGTATTTGCTTACTTTATTGGGGACTAGCTTTTTGCCGTGACTTCGTCTTCTCGGCCTATCCTAAGGAGCTGTGCATTTTCTTAGGATAAGAAGTATGACGCTCAACTTTATTTTAGTATTCTATAAATTTAATCGTTTTTGTTTTCGGATCAGTATTTTCAGCGATATTACATGTATGTAATAGACAAGTGATTAATACGGAATTATTCATAATGTCCGGGCAGTTTCAAAAATGTTGTATTAGTATTCAATATGATAAAACTATTGAAATAATTAAATTGACCGGAAGAAGTTTTTTCTGGTTTTATATTGGTTACTATTTAAGCAAGAAAGTCGACGGAGCTCTGTCTGCAGGGTCTAATGTAACCTAACATGAAGAAGATGACCTATCCGTATCCCTACTCTAAGCTCCGAGCTCGCTTCGCTCGCTCTTAGACTAATTCATTGACCATAATAATCGAATTGCCCAACCGTGTCGTAGCAATATTCATAATGACCAGACAATGTGATTAATATAGATGTTTAAATCAGTATTAATTACGTTGCCCGATTGGACTTGACTTGATTCATAATGCTCGGGCATTATACATAGTATGCTGATCAATCACTTGGTCAATGAAATATAAACAAACAAACAATTTAACTTTTATAAAAGTTTTATTTATAGCTTATATTTAGGCCTTGTATTCCAATCAATTTTTCAATCGTAATTGCACCTAACACTATTTGTATCTCCATCACCCAAAGGTTGACTGGTAGAAAATGCCTAAGGCATTAAGTCCGCCTCTGTACGTTTATGTGCTTAAAGTATTAAATAAATAAAATAAATAAATAATATAATTACATAATTTAGCTTTCAGATTAATACAAGTGGTTTTTTACATGATACTTTCCAGTGAAAATAATTCAGTGTTGAGTTGAAAAATGTCACAAGAGGTGGTAGAGTCAAACTTAATGACGCTGTCACAAATTCATCTGCGCAACAACTCGCGGAGTGTTCCGAGTCGCCGTTAGGTTTGATCCTATCCGTACCTCTTAGAGTCCTTAACTACAATCCAGTCCATAAAAAGACGGACTCATATGCCAGGAAAATATAGCTACTACTGTTAATATTTCAAATTAATCCCTCCCCTATCTTACGAAATAAAATATTTTACAGCAGTCCTCACCTCATATCCGCTGCGACATTTCATCCACATCTCGTATGAGCTGTCAAAGTTTACTATCAAAAACGGCATAAAGTCTCATTCGCTTAACCGACTTTATGCATGTTAACGTGCTTTTATTAGACCTTTACGTTCTACGACCCTAATATTGCCCAGGTCCATTAGATCCGTTTGCTTTTACACCTCAATATTACATAAAGTTTTATATACATAAGCTTTATTTTTATCTACAAACATAAAGATAAATACGAAAGAAATTCGCAATTTTTTACTCACAAATTTGTGGGATCCATTATTATTTTTGCGAAAGTTTTCCAGCAGTTCTTGAAGTGTTATGTAAGATAATAATTTCAGTCTGAAACGTTTCAGTGCTATCAAAATTGTACAATTTTATTCGGAGTGTTTTGAAGCTAATTTGTGAAATTGGGTTTTGTTAACGAGAAACAACAGTTTCGTACTTTTTCTGAGGTTTCATTTGGGTTTGTCACGTCTATGAAAATATTTTGTATCGAAAATAAGTTAGTGTACAACTTACGTAAGTTTTCTAGATACATAGAGCCTTCTTAGATAAATAATTTTGTATACATTTAATAGATGCCTGGCTAACCTTTATATTCTGAGACATTGCCTCCACTCGACTCAACCTTGACTCAACCTCCATTAATAAAATTGACGTTACAGCTTGTACACTGACATGAATCTGGAGTCTTTTGCCGATGTAATGACGATTAAATCAACTGGAATGGAAATACTTTTCTTCAAATACACTTAGAATATTTTTGTAAAAAAAGTTAATAAAATCAAAAAACTCGACTGCTTCAAAAGCGAACTACAAAGATGTAAACAAGAAGAAAATCTTGCTGTGCTGTCGGAGGATACATATTCGCGAGCTGGCTGACCAAAACCCGATGTATCCTCCAACTGCTTAGCAAGATTTTCTTCTTGTTTACATCTTTTTAGTTCGCTTATGAGGCAGTCGGATATTTTGATTTTATAAAAAAAAAAAAATTACACGTTTTTAGTAATCCTTTTTTTTGTCGAATGACTTTAAACATATAAGTGGTATATATTTTCGTAATAACCTCTAAAAATCCTTCATTTTGATATCCCACTCGATGGGTTTCGAAGAAAAAAAATTGGAACCCCTACAATATGGCGCCCAAAAGCCGCCGTTTCTTTTATTCAACGGCACTTATCTAAGAACACTTGGGCGGCCAAGACCTATCTAACGATATCTTAATTATGAAGGCGAACATTACATTAGTCTTTCTTATAAAATAGATGTGTAAATTTTATGGTGTACAATAATAGTACATTATGGTACAAGTGTGCAATGTTGGTGATTACCGCTGAGGCACCATTGAGACCCGAGCCGTAGGTGAGGGTCATAAGAGAGCCGAGGACGGTAATCATCAATACACACGTGTATCATACGACGTTTTTCAACACACTTGTGAAGAAAATAATACAAAAAAATCATTTTCAACAGTAAAAACGAGTTGTGAAAATTTTTTCACAATGGCGGGAAAAATTTATCAGTTTTCCTATGCGCGCGCATCTAACAATGGCGATCGGCCATAGACTAAAATGATGAGGTTTCTATTTTTTTGGCTTTTCGTGGATAGTGTTTTATCCACGTACAAAATAGAGAATTTCAATTTTTCTTAATTACAGAGCAAATAAAATTTATATTTGAGTGAAAGTTTTATTTATTAAGCACGTACAAGTCGAAATTAATACGAAGTTGCATGAAATGAGCAAGCAATAGGTACATTCATTTATTTTTACTATTGAGCACAATCTTTTTTGTATCGAAACTTTTTTTAAGAACAAAGCAACTCAACCAATAAATTTAAAAAAACTCTATAACTCACTTGTGAATAATAGCAATGAAAAAGTCACAGTTTGATAACAGGTATCATTATGTGCCTAATTGCGGTGAAATTAGAGCCACTTTATGAGCAAGTGTGTTGAAAAATATATTTTATTCTATATTCTATCCTATTACATTCAGATGATGACGATGATTTGTGTAAATCCGTGTTTTAAGACAGATCTGTATCCTTTATGGTTTGTGTTAGTGGTGGGGTTTTCTTTTCTGTTTTTATAATGGGTTTTTATCCACATGTATACGTCTTCCCCATTTGGTTTGCTAAGAATAGTTAGCACTGATAACATTTGTGCCACATGTTAAATTTAGTGTTGTAAGACATTTTTTTTTTTTTATCTTTGTATAGATTCTTTTACCGATTGTTTTGTGAATGTGTGAACATTGTAGGCCTTCTAGATTTCTAGATGACTGTTAATATTTGTTAACTTTTATTTCGTTTTACATTTTTTTTTGTTTGTTTTTTTTAATTTCGTACGACTTATTGTCGGGCCTACGTCGTCCCCCCATATCCAAGTACTAATGCTGTAACATGGAAATATTGTAAACACAAACAAATTTTTAAAAGAGTAACCATGGAGTTTCTTGCCGGTTCTTCTCCATAGGAAGCGACTAACCCGAACCGTGCACCTTTTGTCGACGTTTTATAAGTGCCCATGTAGGCCTAAGTAAAATAAAATAAAATATTTTGATTTTGATTGTACCTTATCCATTATTTCGACAGCTAAAAATGAAAAATAAAAAGTAACTACTGACTACCTTATTTATAGAGCAAGCCACACATCAGTTTCGTGACCACGGATTTAGGTATAAAATATTTTGGATAAGTCCAACATCCCAAATGTTTAATTTAAAATATTTATTCAGTTGTTTATTTCTAACACAATCCATCAGATTGTTCCCCTTTTATGTTAAGTTCTGTCAGTCCATCCAAAGATTGTCTGGTAGATATCGATGTTAGCGATAAGACCTGGAGAGTTCTTGTTAAGAGATTTACACATCTTTTTGGTGTTCAATAAAGTATAATATTCTATTCTAATATCGGATAATACAGGCGTTATTTTGTGTTTTTTATTATTTATCCTTTCTTTAACAAGGTCGTAACTCATCTATATATATAAAACAAAGTCGTGTTAGTTAAACCACTTATAACACAAGAACGGCTAGACCAAATTTTATGATTTTGGTGCTTTTGGATTTATCTTCGTCCGGAATAGGATAATAAGTAATAAAACATCGAAAAAATTAACGAAAAATAAAAACATTTCCCCATACATCTTGCGAACACAGCGCCATCTCTGATACATGATAGAAATAAAGTACACTCAAAAATTATCATGGCGTTGTATGCTGGTTCCGGAATTGCCAGTAGATGGCGTTGTCGATTTTTCTGAAATTCATCCGTTGTTTCTATCTATGTCCGTTATAGACTTTAAAACCATCCAACCGATACGCCCCAAACCGGTTTCATTAGAAAGGCAATCCGAAGATATTTTAAGACCAAAAAATATTTTGCTAGGTAGGTATGTAGGGTAGGGTAAGTAGGTATGTAGGGTAGGGTAGAGTAAAGCAGGTAGGTTGGTAGGTAGGGTAGTTGAGTAGGACCCTACCTACCGGTAGGGTATGTGGGTAGATAGGTGTGGTAGGGTTATTAGGTAGGTCGAGTAGGGTAGGGTAGGTTGGTATGTAGGGTAGGGTAGGGTTGGTAGGAGCTATTTTGCTCAAGATAGTTCTCACGTACAGTTAATTAAGTGATCTCATATAAATCAATAGTATTCAACACGTGTCACGAGCTCCCGCCAACAACAACCATTGTGTTACCTGTATAAACCATTCCATTATTAAACGACAATTAAAAATACTATAATACTCAGTGCGTGCAAAATTTTTGGGAATCTTTGAAATAATTTATATTGCAAAACAACGTTTGCCGGGTCAGCTAGTAAGTAATAATTCACGTAACCGCTACCATCTAAATGCAAAAACGTCGTACGTATCTAATTTTAAGTCATTATGCTCCCAAAGCGTTCAAGCATCAAGTGCTACACTAATTTGAACTCTAATTAATCCGTCTGAGACCCTCCACGTGATTTTACGTGTGTATTTAACCCTTCACTGCTCGCTTTCAATTTAATCGCTTTCATTGCACTGAAACCAATTAATGATCTTAGCAATCAAATGAGATGCTGGCGGGACATTTAATATGGTGACGCAATCTTGCTGGCTGTACACTTTATTGCATCTATTAGGTTTAATGCAGAGAATGAAGATTGAAGGGTAAGTTAGCAATGTTAATAGAATAGAATGTCTTTATTTCGGACGCAAAAATCCATAGGGTGTTAGTAACGTAGAAACAACTTATTGCCTAGTGTTAGTAACATGTAAAAACTTATTACCTAGTGTAAGTAACAAAGAAAAACTTATTACCTAGTGTTAGTACTAATCAACCTTTGCACAAACTGCTGCATAATCGGAGAGCCGATGCTCACAGCTACAGTTTTCAGGATGCCGTTTTGACTGTCCCTCACTCTCCTCAGTAGCGACGCTGTTTTTTTACGAATAATCGCGTAGAAACCGTCTGTACGGGCTTGCGCAAACAATGTAAATAAAAAAATAAAAATGTTAATGATTAATAGATGAAAATAGTTTTAGGTTTTGGGAGATTAGTTGATAAAAGCATTTTCTGGTAGCCAGCATTATACAGTGGATATTTTTTTCTATTTTCCGATTAAGAATGTCGAGACAGGTAAAATTTAATTTCAATTATGACTTAACCTTGTTTGAAATAAACCAGCGTATCTATCAATAATTCAATTAACCAGAGCCGAAACCGAATTTCTCCCTTCCTGCACGTTTCTTTTGAAGTAATTCCGATTCATTGACTCCTATATACGAGACTCACTTCTAAATAAATAAAAATCCTATCTGCAATTGTTTTCCAAAAAATAACACATGTATTTTTTTTTCCTTTTTTTCAGGTAAGCATTGAGTTTCAGAAAAAAATCCTGTAACGAATTTAGGTGAGTTAACTGTATTATTTTCAGGCTAAATCAAATTCGAGACATGGATCGCATTGGGGACTCACAACAAATCGTGAGGTGTATCTTCGTAACTCGATAAAAACCGGCGAATCGGATCGTGCGTCCTTCGAAATTTGATAACGTGTATCTTGGGTACGATTACTGTGTTATGACGGGTATTTTGTAGCCATATGTCGCGTTGAGAGGGTTTGTTTTTGGAAGAGATTTATTTTATATGTTTTCATTTAGGATATTGAACTGATATAAGGTACAATTTGATTAGGTTGTAGGCTGTTTTTGTTTGGATTGTAAAGATAATTTTGTCTTACTATACTACCTACACTAAAGAAAAAGTATAACCCGTTGTTTTATATCTGAACTTTTAAACGCTCTTTTACCTATTTATGTTTAATCATTTATTTTATTTTTTTGTCATAAATAAAACTGTTCGCTCCGTCACTTGCTACTAAGGTTTTATTGGTTCAGAGTCACCCAGTCGACACCGGCTATCGCTGAAAACCAGCGCTGTGGCTCTGTCTCGCACACGAGTCCCAGCATTATGCTGAGCGATGCCCGTTTTGCGTAGTTGTGACGCATACTTTGTAATGATTGTATTTCTGTTTTTTTTTTATGGTATGCGTCGTGCCTGGCGCAAATAAACAATCTTTCTTTTTCTTGTTTCATTCTTTCTTTCAACGAAACAATATTTTTCATAATAGTAGAATTGAACTATATCATGGAAATAATTATACTTAAATTGAATCTATCCAGCACCAAATAAGGCTGCCATCAGCGGACATAGAAAAAATAATATTTCTAAGTAGGTACCGTAGATATTAGATTTAACGATGTGAGCGCAAATTATGCTAATTGACCAAAAGGATCACAACCAATTTACACCATTTTCACTTCACTGCACACTTTCCTAAACAATTTATTCATATATACAAAAACAAGTAACCAGCATTGTTCAGAACCTTTTCAATGAAAAATAAAGGCAACATTTTTCCCACACACCGATCAACATCGAAAGAGGAGCCTATAAATTTTATACACAAACACGACACGCCCTTTGCTCAGCCGTAAATAAATCCGGCTACAGTTCACCGATTTCCCGACAAAAAGGAAGATAAAAAAGCGATTAAAAAAAGTCGCATCAGCCCGGCCGCGAGAAACCTGTCAGTCGCATAAAGTCATGTTTTCGCATTCGGGCTCTCTGTTCGCGAGTGTACCTCACGGCAACTGACGGACGGTTAAAACCGCTAAGCCTCCCGTTTTTTCCTAAAGGTATTTAAAAATACAAAAAGCTTTTTTTTGACAATAGGTATCTACGCAATGTTTGTTACTGTTATTTTATTTTATTGGACAACTGACGTGGAAATAAGAGCATTGGTTGTTTTTAGGGTTCCGTACCCAATGGGTAAAAACGGGACCCTATTACCGTCTGTCCGTCTGTCACCAGGCTGTATCTCATGAACCGTGATAGCTAGACAGTTGAAATTTTCACAGATTATGTATTTCTATTGCCGCTATAACAACAAATACTAAAAACAGAATAAAATTAATATTCAAGGGGGGCTCTCATACAACAAACGTGATTTTTTTGCCGTTTTTTGCTCGATATTAATAACGGCAACAGGTAGATGCTTGAAATATTCACAGAATATTTAGTTGTATATTTACTTCAAAAAATAATAAATATTAAATTTAAATAAAATAAATTAAGGGGGGCTCCCATACAACAAACGTGATTTTTTTGCCGTTTTTTGCGATAATGGTGCGGAACCCTTCGTGCGCGAGTCCGACTCGCACTTGGCCAGTTTTTTTATTTGCTGTCATAGGTATGTATCGGTCTGCCAATGTGTAGATTGGGTATTTGAACCGTGAAAAAGTCCTGTTTGGTATATAGGTAGGTATTTTTACGAGCTAACATAGAACACAAAAACAGGTACCAGAATTGTTAGCATTTATTTTTAAACCTATTAAACATAGCGCGTATCTCAAGAAAGTTATAATTTAAAAAGTTCACTAGAATGAATTAGGTACGACCTTGCTTTGTACGGAGACGTGAAAGTATTTTTAATTTTATTTCCATTCCCAACTGCGGCCTCTTCTTTTTATACGTGTGTCAGTATTTACAATCCATAGGCAAACAATCTCAATTTAAGCTCATCAAAGTTAAAAATTTAATTAATTTGAACTGATTTTTCAATAGTCCGTTTTTTTATCAAAAGGTGCTCTCTCACTTGGAGGATTCGCCTGTACTGTAACGTTACAGAGTTGAACATTACATCAGTGAGGGAGGACAACAGAGCATTACAGTGCGCAACCTGTAATGTTACACATTCGAGCATTACATTGGTGAGGGAAGAGAACCGAGCATTACAGTGCGCAACTTGATGATAACAATGTGTAATATTTTAATACAACTTGTAACATCAATGCGCTCAGCATAACGAACGCTTCGTCTGACATTGTGGAATCAACTAAATGCTCAAAATCAAATCTAATATTACATTACAGGCGAATGCTCGTCAGACAGGGAGACAGTATTGTAATGTAATGCTCAAAATAGAATCTGGTGGGGGAGCACCTTAAGGAAAAAAAAATGGTGGTTTAACATTGTTGAAAATATCTCAAATCACCAAATTTATTCTTCCAATATAAGTTATATGACGGTTGAAGTCACCCCTAAATTAAAAGAGTTACAGATTAGTACAATGTTTATAGGTACACATGATGCGAATTGCAACACAGTAATTGTTAAAGAATCCATGGAAAAACCATAAAAGAGCAAGTATGGAGTTTCTTGTGCGTTCTTCTCTGTAACAAGCTACTTTGCCGAATGCACGGTAGAATCAATTTTCATTACTTGTAAATTTTTATTGGAATTTTAATTGTATAACGTTCAAAAGTGTCGCTTGATGGCTTAATTGAAATAAATTATATTTGACTTTGACTTTACCATCCATCCATTCATCCATTTTCCATGTTACTTTTATATTATATATGTCGCAAATAGGAGGGCTATCTTGGATAAACACTCGATCTTGTGGGCTTTCGTGGGTATATGCATGCTACAAAGCAGGTAACTTATGCCGATTTGGAGATAGTCCTTGTTCCAATCTTATCAAAGCAGCGAATTCGGCCACCTATTCGTTTCGCTTTCTCTCAACCAAACCACTTTCAAGTTTATAACGCCACACTTTAGGCTACTTCTCAATTATTTCCCTCACAACTCTTTTTTCAACTTTTTGCAAACGCGCTCCCGCGCGTTCCTTCTTCTAACTTTTTCCGACCAAACATGGCGGGAGACTTCGCTCAGGTCGCCATTATCCTTGGCTACCCTGCTTTCATTGGTTTAAGAACACCTCGGGCAAAGTTCACAGCTTTTAACATCCAATCAAAATCGAGTATTTTGACATAAGCCAAATAAAGTGTTGTCAATCGAATAAAATCGAACTGAGATTGAATCGTAGGCTAAATGTTGCCAATTAAACAAAACCGAATTAATAAGTTCACATGCGTCATACTTCTCCGTTCTAGATTACTAGTCATATACCTTCCTCCTACATATATATTATAAAAGAGTAACCATGGAGTAAAAGAGTAACCATGAAGTTTCTTGCCGGTTCTTCTCCATAGGAAACGACTAACCCGAACCGTGCACCTTTAGCCGACGTTTTATAAGTGCCCATGTAGGCCTATGTAAAATAAAAATATTTGATTTTGATTTTATTGTTTTTCCTCTTTTATATTATAGTTGTTTAGTCTAAGTTTTCTTATTTTATGTTTATGTTGTGTGCTCTATAGTGGCTTGTATCAAATAAATGTGTTTGCTTTCTTTTCTTTGTTTCTTAAAATAAGGACAATTTCTATTAAAAATCCTTCGTCACATTACCACAAACGTATAAGATTCTATCTCTGAAGTGTCACGCTGCACTTACAGTCTGGTCACGTTAGCGCTTGACGCGCGACCGCTCACCGCGTGATATCGCAGCCGTGACGCCGGATTATGTCTGACAGTGAGTGCGCCGCTTTAAGTCAGCTTACGTTGTAACTTTGTAAGAGTGCTAGCGGTTGGATAAGGAAGATTTTTTTTAATTAAAATAATGATATTTAATATTAATTTGAATTATTTATCACATTAATACAAATACATATTATTCCGTTTCCTTAGGCCGTCATGCTGATCTTGCAGTCTGGTCACGTTAGCACGCTTGACGCGCGACCGCTCACCGCACGATGTCGCAGGCCGTGATGTGGGATTATGTCTGGCAGTGAGTGCGCCGCTTTACGTCGGCTTAGGATGTAACTTTGTAAGAGTGTGTGTGGCACAGAAGATTTTTTTAATAAAAGAAGGATTTACAGATCGATTAAAATAAAATTTTCATATTAATAAAAATATAAATAATTATTCCGTTTCCTTGGGCTGTCACGCTAAGCTTACAATCTGAGGCTCTAGATAAGTGACATTATGACATTATATTAACGAAGTGTTGCAATAGCTATTGGCAAAATTTCAAACATACCTAGCCTATTTGTAAAATTTGCCAGGAATGCCATATGTCTAGAACTTCAGGAGGCACTAGATAGTGTCATTCTTTCAGCGAAGGCAATAGTCGACATTTTTACTTTTTGAAAATCGCTATCGCCACGCTGTCGAGGATAAAATGTATTGCGCCTCTAGTCACGTTAGCACGCTACAGACGCGCGTTGTTGCGGCCGAATTAAGTCTAACAGTAAGTGCGCCGTTTTATATCGAGTTAAATATAACTGGTGATAAAGTGGGGATGATTTTTATTTTCTCGTCTATCCCATGGTGTGGGGTATCGTTGGATAGGCAATTCAAAAATATTACGTGGTTTGTAAAAACCATTTTTCGATTCTGAGATCCGTTTGCGTAAAATTAAGCTTTAAATTGCAAAATTACGTTAGAGTCAAGTGTCCCCCCCCCTGCCAGCGAAATGATTGCTCTTGGCTATGTGATAAAAATCGCTACAGTAGTAAATATAACGAAATTAAAAGGAAAACTATCACAGATAAGTAGGTTTTACAAGTTTACGAGTAATAGTCGACCAACTTATAAAATGTACTTGGAACAATAAAAATTATGTACAAATGCCATTGAAAAATTACTTAAATAACGTTGTCAGCTGTGTACAACAGAGTAAATGTATGCTTTTAAACCATGTAATAATATACAAAAATAAAACCATAACAGGCTTAACAAGTTTACGAGTAATAGTCGACCAACTTGTAAAATGTACTTGGCACAGTAAAATTGTTGTACAAATACCATTGAAAAATTACTTAAATTACGTTGTTAGCTGTAAAACAGATAGTAAATACATGCTTATGAACCATGTAAAAATATATAAAAATGAAATCATAACATCCTTAATAATAATGATTTCTAAATTAATAATGTTTAAGCTCGAATAATAATAATAATATATTTATTTATTTCTCCTCACAAAACAAGACATTATATGATACTTTAACATTAAGCTCAATAAAAGAATACAATTCACAGTCAAGTGTTTGTGAGGAGCTGGTGTCTATTATAGGTATACACCTGTATTACAGATCACCAGGTCCTCACCCCACGAACTCCGGTATAACAAAACAAAAATAACGTATACGCAAGAGATTTGGTTTGGTTACAGTTTGATCATCTTGTTGGCAAGGAGACAAGATACTTGACAAGTAAAAGTAACTAAAACATAAATGGTAAAACTATTTGCCCCTTAGTATGTTAACATGTAGATGTATTACAGTATGAGTATGTATTTGTGTGTGTGTTTTGCATAGTGTACGGGTGTGTGGCTATTTATTTTGTTTGTTGTCCCCCCATATCCAAGTACTAATAACTGTAACATGGAAATATTGTAAACACAAAAAAAATTAAAAGAGTAACCATGGAGATTCTTGCCGGTTCTTCTCCATAGGAAACGACTAACCCGAACCGTGGATCTTTTGTCGACGTTTTATAAATGCCCATGTAGGCCTATGTAAAATAAAAAAAACTTGATTTTGATTGACCATCAGGCGAGATAGTGGTCAAACGCAAGCATATAGGTTAAAAAAAATATCATCCTATGTGGGCCCGTTTTTAAACGTTGTGTGCCGCTGAAACCGTTTTAATGTTCACGTAACAACTACAAAACCCTCTTCTTAGTCCGCATTATTATGCAATTTCGGAATCCTATTATTGCGCGTGGTCCGACACGCACTTGGCCGGTTTTTTTATTTATTTACAACTTTTTACCAGTATGTTTTTTTTCGAGTCGCTTTTAAACATATAAGTGGTATATGTTACTGTTATCACCTCTAAAAGTCCTTAATTTTGATACTACACTTGGATTTGGAAGAAAAAAATTGGGATGCCCAGCCTATGGCGCCCAAAAGCCGACATGTTTTTTTTTAACGTCATTTATCTAAGAACAGTTAGGTGTTGAAGACCTATCTCAAGATGTCTTTATTATGTAAATCCGTCTAGTGGTTTGAAAAATATGAGGTAATAAAGAATATTACAAGATACGCGCGAAAAACATAACCCTTTCCTTGCAGGTAAAAATTAATAGCGGAAAAGTAAGAAAAAAAAAATTCAGTGCGTTAATATCAAACCGGCCCAACTCTTTATTTTGATAAATTATTCCTACACAATTTTATATTACAACACTCATTTTATGAGCCATTCCCATGGAAGAAGGCCGCATATGTTTTACCCTAACATGCCCATATAAAAACCTTACCATAATTCCTAACGGCATAATTAAGTAGCCTTAAGGTAAGGCTATGTACGAATCCATCGTAAAAAATGCAATCAAAATTCGAATTGTAAAATTTATACGTATAAATGCGAATGTACTTAAACTCTGTCTGTCTGATTAATTGTAACATTTTCACTCGTAAACTGCTGAAGCAATTTTGATGAATGTTCGTATAGAGATAGATTGAACTTTGTGGGAGGGATATAGAATGCTTTTTGTCAATATACCACATGGATGAAGCCGCGGGCTGAAGCAAGTAATACCATAACTCCTAACGGCATAATTAGGTTACCTTCCCTCACGGTACGAATCGTAAAAATTGCAATCAGAATTCGAATCGTAAAGAAAAAATAAAAACAAATGGTTGGGAAGAGTCGATAAATTATATCGAGAAATCGTCGTTTAGTGATAGGCAATAAACATGGAGGTTTAAGTGCTGGACAAGCTATAAATGGCTATAAATTCGAGCTTACAGCTAGCTGGCCAGTTTTTGATGACGATTGACAAGCGGCAATTTATGATGCCGATGCGGTAGTCGTGTTTTTAAGTGGGTATTGGTGATGTATAGGTGATAGCGTGTGATCTATTATAGCGATAGGCTAAAGGAGTTTTGGTCTGAATTGTTGGTTGTGTATGCCAAATTTGCCGGTTAGAAATCGTTATCGGACGAACGCTTTGGAATTATAAATTGTATGTATGATGAATTCGGTATTTTTGAGAAGGTTGTAGGTTTCAGACGCGAGAGACCGCTGGACGCTAGAAGCAAAGAACCAGGATGGATAGGGTCTCTCCAAGCGTAACTTTGCCCAGTAGTGGACGTTTACGCAGTTGAAAACACGTAAATTGCAAACAAAGCTTGAAGATAAAACTGACAAAAGTATATTCTTTATGCCGGCAAATAATTATTTTGCAGCATAGAACTACATAAAACAGAGTGCAGTGCAACACAAGCATGCAGTACAGAGTCTAATATAAAGCAAAATATACGTATTGTTTAGTCCACTTACTTCCTAAGTTTAGTTTACTATCCATCAAGATGGAGCCACTGTATCTCGCAGGACAATAAAATAAATCCTCATATTATTTCAGTTCAATGGGTTTTACGTGATCCGAGTGCAAATGGACCGATCTGGCTTATCTTCACGGCTGCATTGTTTTATAGGGTGGCCAGAACTTATGTATATAATATATATATAATTTTCGAATTGGTTTTTGGCTTAGAATAAGAATGGGGTTTTGATCGTGAGTCAGACTGGATGCATAAGACTGAGGTGCGGGTGATGCCATTATCATCATTGCCAACCTTAACCAGGCCATTGATCCACCTAGAGGGAGACCTTCCAATGCTGCGTCTTCCAGTTCGCGGTCGCAACTCTAGAACTTGTCGGCCTCATTCGATACCGTTGTGGAAGCAATGTGATCTGCTGACTATCACTTAAGTTTCGCAATTCTCCGGGCTCTTTTCGGGCGGGTGCGTGTTGTATTGTGATGTTACTTGAAAAAGACATAATAATATGTCCAGCAGTAGGATAAGTAGGCCGACTATTACTATATAAATATTAAGAAAATTTAAGATTTTTTTCACATAATTATCTAAAGTAATAATTTCAGAACGCTCCGTAAGACAAATAAATTAGGCAATTATGTTAACATCGATATTGATTTGAAGAAAACGGAAACAAATTGTAAGAGATGTGTTTAATGGATAATAGCTTGCTGGCAGTAATGATTTGCGCCACTTAATCCTCATGGTTTTCCTTGTCTGCAAGGCAATAAATTATATAAGTATTTCGCTTTCTTTCCTGTCTCATTATTAAACAGTCTGCAATTCAAACAATTAAAATTATATAAAAATGACATAGTGAGTCTTTTGTGAAGACTGCCTTCTTTCTCATTAATTATCGTGTCGTTCCTCATAAAGGCACGACGCGATTCAATTTATGAGACACTGATAAGCGGTTTTTACTAAGCGAAATTGCAACTACGTTTACATGGACGAAATACCATGCAATTCAACCGATTTCAAATTTAAATTGCGTAGCCCATCAGGAAAGTCCTAAGTTAACAAACAATTCTGCAAATGTTCTGTATAGAGATTTACTGGCCGATAGTCAAGAGCTACTTTTTATTGATGGCGGTATCATCATCTGCCTAGCCTTTTCCCAACTATATTGGGGTCAGCTTCCAGTCTTACCGGATTCAGCAAAGTACCAGTGTTTTACATGGAGCGACTCACCCACAACCCAGTAACTCAACCCAGTAACTGGGTAACACGGTACCTCTTGGCAAGACTGGTGTCAGATCTCAAGCTTCTGACTACTCGTAACGACTGCCAAAGATCTTCAAATGACAGCCGGGACCAACGGCTTAACGTGCTTTCCGAGGCACGGAGGAAACTCGGTATGTAGAAATGGTCACCCATCCACGGACCGACCTCATCAAGCGTTGCTTAACCTTGATGATCGACCCGTGCGGCTGTTATTATTTAGCCACGAGCTCCTCTCTCCTTTATTGATGGCGGTAATCTGCCATCAATAAAAATTAAATCCGAAGCCTACATCATTCAGATGGAAAAAAGTAAGATTTGAAGAAAATTTACGAATAAAACTGTACGCGAAGGATGTGACGGGGAACGTCTTGTCTGTAAGCTTGAGCCTTTTTCCGACTATATTTTGTTCAATCCAACAAGATGCAACAGAATACTTACGAGTTTTTTACATAGAGCGACTGCTGTCTGATCTCCTTCGCCCAGTTACTTTAAAACACGATACCCCTTGGCTATTTTGGTCTCAGATTTTCTGGCAGGAGTCAGGAGACTACACGTAACGACTGTCAAAGATCTACCGGGACCAACAGCATTCAGTAGATAGACAACTCGTATTCAGGGCCCAAAAAAGATGTGTCAGAGCTAAGTGTGGCCTTAAAGGCACAGACAGTTGTCAACCTTTTTTTATAAGTCTCAAAATTCTTACTACATATACGAAACCAATATGTTTGTCAAATCTAACATTTCACTATACAAAATAGCTGCTAAAAGTAACTACAGAAAATTACGTGCTAAAAATAAGTCAGAACTCGAAGTGACTTATAGAAAAACTGCACTAATGAATAAAAGTACCTTCTGTATGGCCATAAAAATATTCAATAAACTACCTGAAAAAATAAAAACATTAAATCGGGACACTTTCAAAACAGAACTGTTAAGAATTTTGATAAATAAATGCTATTACTCACTACAGGAATATTTTGACGGCAATTCTATAATTACTGCTTAAGAAAATTGTGAATCACCTCACATATTTTGACGATTTTGAATTTTGTATGACTTTTGCATTAATATGACTTGTAACGTAATCTATTTGACATTTTATATCATTTTATTTGAAACTAAATTTAATTGTATTCTAAAATCGACAATGTTAATGTAATATATTTGTACGCCTCCGTGCAAAACATAGAGGATCTACCTATCTGTAACATCTCGCACACTGTTGTAATTTGACCTATGTTTACAAATAAAGCATTCATTCATTCAGCGTAAAGTGCTTTCTGAGGCACTCAAGACTCTCAGTATGTAGGTAGTGGATAGTTATCCATTCACAGAGCAGCCTCAGCAAGCACGACTGTCAAAGAACTACCGAGACCAACAGCGTAAAGTACTTTCTGAGGCACTGAAGACTCTCAGTATGTAGGTAGTGGATGGTTATCCATTCACAGAGTAGCCTCAGCAAGCACGACTGTCAAAGATCTACCGAGACCAACAGCGTAAAGTACTTTCTGAGGCACTGAAGACTCTCGGTATGTAGGTAGTGGATATCCATTCACAGAGCAGCCTCAGCAAGCGTTGCTTAAGGCGTATATATTCCCCAATGTTAAAGCAGTACTGGCCGTGCGCCCACTCGGAGCTAGAATATCAATATTGAACCACCATTTGGGCAGTTTTGTTTGCAAAATAATTATCATTACATAAACCAAGGTCATGGTAAATTACCATGTAACACCCACTCCTATCAAGATCGAAGACTCTACACTCGAAGTTGTGGATGACTATGTCTACCTGGGACAAACGATCCAGTTGGTAGCGCCAACTTCGAGAAAGAGGTCAACCGTCGAATCCGACTCAGCTGGGCAGCGTTCGGGAAGTTGCGCGGTGTCCCAAGACAAAAGTCTATGACCAGTGTGTGTTACCAGTGATGACATATGGCTCTGAGACGTGGTCACTTACAATGGGCCTCATCAGAAAGCTTACAGTCACTCAAAGGGCAATGGAGAGGGCTATGCTCGGCGTTTCCTTGCGTGATCAAATCAGAAATGTAAAGATCCGTAAGAGAACCAGGGTTACCGACATAGCCCGAAGAATTGCCAAACTTAAGTGGCAGTGGGCAGGGCACATTGCTCGCAGAACGGATGGCCGATGGGGCAGTAAGGTTCTGGAGTGGCGACCGCGAACCAGAAGACGTTGCGTTGGAAGGCCTCCCACCAGGTGGATCGATTACCTGGTGAAGGTTGCAGGGATCCACTGGTTGCGAGACGCATGGGACCGGTCAATGTGGCGACGCTTGGGGGAGGCCTATGTCCAGCAGTGGACGTCTTTCGGCTGATATGATGATGATGATTTCATTTATGGAGAAATTCTAGCCATCAATTATTCTGTGTAAAATATTTTTAATCATCCAAGTCGTTTTAGAGTAGTATCCAAAAGTAGTGAAAAAATGTTGTGTTGTTAGTTATATTTTTAAAGCAAAACTATTAGTTACACGAAAAAAACATGTTTCACAAATAATGTACATGAATCAATTTTTTTTTTTTCAATCCTAACCGTTACTAAAGAGTGCTTTAGAAAGTGACCGTTTTACGGCCCGACAGCTGTGGTAGGCCCTTAAGGTGCGAGTTCGCCACGCGACCGCGACGCGAGACCACGTCACTCGACCAAGGCAGGAGACGCGCGACATCACTTGTCCTAAGGCTTTGTATAGGAGTTAGATCACGCTCTAGAAGACCGCTAGCCGGTCTCGTTCACGGACGAGTGGAGTCGCGGGTCGCGCTCGAAATGCAGATTATAACCGAAAATAACGATTTTTTTATTTACTTCCATATTGAAAATGTTTTTTTTCCAATTGTATATAATTCGTTGATAGCCAATCTTTGTTTAATTAATTATAATAATATCATATCACCGTAATCTTCTGCCTCCAAAAATGTAACTTGATAACTTGGCTTTCGATCACATTATGAAATAATAAGTTTAAACAATATGGCTGACTTTAACGACTAAATCGAGGAGAGTTTGCGTGTGACACATGTCTCGGTCTTGCCCGCGATCACACCCCCCCGAGACGAGACCACAACGCGAAACCAAGGCGGGTGCCATGGTCGCACGTCTCGGTCTCGCGTCGCGATCGCGCGCTGAACTCTCACCTTTCCCCTTGAAGATTGACTCGTGCGGCTGTTAATACTCAGCCACAAGTTCCTTTAACGTATTATCATCCAATCTGCCTAGCCTTTTTAGTATTATCAACCAATCTGCCTAGCCTTTTACGTATTATCAACCAATTTGCCTAGCCTTTTACGTATTATCAACCAATCTGCCTAGCCTTTTACGTATTATCAACCAATCTGCCTAGCCTTTACGTATTATCAACCAATCTGCCTAGCCTTTTACGTAATGTCAATCAATTTGCCTAGCCTTTTCCCAACTATGTTAGGGTCGGGTTCCATTCTAACCAGATACAACTGAGTAGCAGTATTTTACTTCAAGCGCCTGTCTTTCTGATGTTCGAGCTTTTGCGGGTTCCTAATAACATAAACGGCATAATTTATATTTTTCCACGAAACACATTCAATCATGAAAATTAAATATCTACTCATTCAAAGAGAGACATCACAAGCTCCATCTTTGATGTCCGACATTTGATATTTGTGCCCATTCAATACAGCGCAGTAATTATATTGAGTAACAAAAGATGTATAGACACATTTGATATTTGTGCCCATTCAATACAGCGCAGTAATTATATTGAGTAACAAAAGATGTATAGACACAAAAGTATCATAAAAGGAAAGGAAAGTAGTGTAATTGATATTCTTGATATAGACTTTCAGTAGAAATTATGTAGGAGTATCTATTTCGGTCGAAAGTGTAGGCGAATGAGACATAAAGCCTCCGTGAGTGACGGTACTTGAGTACATGCCGTCGCGACCTGGGAAATCAGTCCTACTACTTACTATGATGACTGACACAGGACATGGAGCTTTTCACCTGTCTTTCTTACTTATTTATTCTATACTTTACGAGCTGAAACTTGCGGCTTCGCTTCCGTCAACTGCCTACCTACCTACCACATACTTCCTCTAGAGAAAATTCGATGTTTTTTTCCTAAATAAAAGGGCATTGCTGAACTGAACTTTCAAAGCTTGGATAGTTGGAAATCAAAATAATACAGGCATTCTATTTAGGTGTCGCTTATTTATATAAAAACATTTTTACAGTTAAAATAAACTGATTTCCAAAGCAAAACACTACAAAGAAAATAATTTTTTGCTTGGTTTGGAAGTCGGTGATATTTTTTTGTTAACAAGTTTTTTATTTTACTCTTTTTAGTTTTGGTAGTTTATATTACCATGAAATCCATTTATATATATTTATAGAGTACATCTCATGACAATTCTAATAAGCCCAAACACGACTAGGATACATTGTTTTATAACGTAGTTCCAGTATTGACCTTCCGGTTTAGATCCATTCGATGGTACCATTTTCATCAGTCCCATTTATTTTGCACGCTGTACCTCAAATGTAAAACTGCTACTTTTCAGAGCCTTCTGTCAGTCATTTTACACGTGCAGTCTGTGGATCAGCTTTACGCGGCGGGCTTACAACGTCCTGCGTGTACAGTACAATGACGCTCTGAGGGCAGTGTTAAGAAAACCCAGGTACTGCAGTGCTTCCGCAATGTTTGCGGATGCTTCTGTCGATGATTTCTTTTCCATCATTGGGAAAAGAACTGCATCGATGATGAGCAGGGTCCGGGGTAGCACCAATATTGTCCTCAAAACGTTAGCGTGCAAAATAAACAGTCCTTTTACTGTGTACTGGGCAAGTGTACACCTGCTCAGAAATAGGAAATAGACTCCGGTAATTATTATTAACTTGTTTTGTATACTAACAAATTACTAACACCTTGTTATGTTTTATTTTTATGTGTACTACTAACAACCCTACTAACTTTTTATCTGTAAAAATGTATGGACTTTCGTCTGAAATAAAGATAAATTATATATTATATTTATTTATATGTATTTGGTTCATCATAGTCGCTTAACTATTACCCGTACTATAGTCGTTACATAGTTACCCTTAAGACGACGACTAACGCCAACGACCTTGAGGGAACAAAACGCGCACACGTTTCACACCCGCGCGACCCAACATTTAGTAGTTTTTTGTACTTTCCTTATTATTCTATGACTTTAAAAAAAAAACCTCAGATCAAAATGTAGATAATTAAATTGTCTTTGAGATAGTGTTGATTTCATTAAAATACGCCCAGTGGTTTTAGTGTGATTGTCGTGTTTTTGTCCGTTTTAGACATAACTTTACAAATTAATTACACTATGTTATACGAATAAAACTCAAAATTTGCTTAGATATATTTTTTTCAAAAAACTACGACTAGCCATTTAGACGTGATTCTCATTTTAAAATCAGCTACTCAAGGGAATCGGCGCCTTAAGGAGTTCCAATGGCCATCTGTGGTCTTCGTCATCAGTTTCGCTTCACCAAATGATACTTTCCGAGTGCGAATACATGTTGATGAAAATACTAAAATCGCTAAATGTTTGCCTATAATATTTGAAAAGTTCCCACAATTTCCATTGAATCCTACCATCGAATCCTGACCTGATATCCATGACCGATTTGAACAAACTTTTTTTATTGAAGAAAAAAAAAGAAGAATTTTCGAAATCGGTCCAAGCGTCTTTGAGTAAATGGGTAACATACATAAAAAAAAATCCGACGAATTAGCCGAAAACTACCTCGTTTTTTAGAAGTCGGTTGAAAAACAGGCATTAGTAAGCTATATTGAATTAAACCTACTCCACAAACACCCCAAAAGTACGTACACACGATCATCAATCTGTTGGAATGTGTACAGAATCACAAGAAGCTGAAATTCTGTTTCCTTATTTCATTCATCTTACAGAACCATTTGCAGTACTTTTTTCATGTACAAACACCATATTTCATTCACGCCGCAAGAAAAAAAAGATCCTTTTTCAAACGTTTGTGTCATTTCTTGCTTAGTATTCAGAGCGCGCGGACGTGTGGCTGGCTGTCACGGGCACCGATAGTTTTTATTTATTTCATACTTGGAACTTTTGCAACAAAATATATTTAGTGTTAGGGTTGCTAAATAAGTTTGTGTTTACTTGTAAGTTTGAGCTATTTCATTAAAGTTTTCTTGTACTACATGCCTGCAACCTTCAACAGAATTTCTTTTGTAGTAATTTTGTTTCATAACTTTTTTGGGAAAATTTTACATCAAGACGAGTTCTTTAATTTAATTTTAAAATTGTATTAATAATTTTACTAATATTAATAAAAAGTTCTTACTAACTAAATAATCCAAAGCAAAATATTTAGCCTTTTACACAAAATACACTGGCATTCTTGAAAAACTCTCCTTAGTTGAGAATCTCACAAAGTAACTTCAACACTAGAGGAGTCACTGAGTATGTGATTTTATGTGGCTGAGGATAAAAGCAAAGAGAGAGAAGATGGCAGAGGAATATTCCAGTTGATATTATTCATTAGTAGATTTTCAGTTTCAGTTTTTAAGAGTAGTTTATATACTGGTGCGCAACCATCATATACAGGATAGAGAGATTGGACACAGGAAATGCCACCTCTTTTATAAAACGCCTACAGTTCCATAGAGTTACTTTAGCGATTGACTGCTGTGCTGCGTGTCGCGGGTTCGATTCCCGCACGGAACAAATATTTGTATGACCTACAGATAGTTGTTCCGGCTCTGGGTGTTGTGTATGTGAGTTTATGTGTTTGTAAACGCACCCACGATATAGGAAGAAATCCTAGTGTGGGGCAACGTTTTTTTTAAAGAAAAAAAAAGATAGCAGAACCAAAAACCATCGTGATGCATATTAATAGATATTTGCAAGTACCAAGCAATATCGGGCTGAACTTTACCATGAATATACACAATTCGGACTCTGGGCTACTACTGAAAATTTCAGATAGAAAACCAAATAATCCTTTGCAACCGGGCATCAACTTTGATAAGTCGCATAAAAATAATTCTAAATTTAAAAACCTAATACTGCCGAAACATTCGAACAAAATTATCTATTTTTAGGGTTCCGTACCCAAAGCGTAAAAACGGGACCCTATTTCTAAGACTCCACTGTCCATCTGTCTATCTGTCTGTCAGCAGGCTGTATCTAATGAACCGTAATAGCTAGGCAGTTGAAATTTTCACAGATGATGTATTTCTGTTGCCGCTATAACAACAAATACTAAAAATAGAATAAAATAAATTTTATGTGGGGCTCCCATACAACAAACGTGATTTTTTGCCGTTTTTAGGGTTCCGTTCATGAGATACAGACACACACACAGACGGATCGCGGAGTCTTAGTATTAGGGGACCCTATTACTAAGACTCCGCCATCCGTCTGCCTGTCTGTCTTTCCGTCTGTCACCAGGCTGTATATCATGAACGGTGATAGCTAGACAGTTGCAATTTTCACAGATGATGTATTTCTGTTGCCGCTATAACAACAAATATTAAAAACAGAATGAAATAAATATTTAAGTGGGGCTCCCATACAACAAACGTAATTTTTGCCGTTTTTTGCGATAATGGTACGGAAACTATCGTGCGCGAGTCCGACTCGTACATGACCGGGTATTTTTATTACAATTCTATAACTCCATGACAATTTTTCATACAAAATTCTCTCTGTACACTTTCCCACATTGCCTGTCACGAACACTGCTCAATAATAACTCAACAGAGCTCAACATTTGCTCGTCAACGGTATTTTGTTTCCAACTTATCTATCTTAAACCGTGCCCTGCTTTTCATGAAGCTCCCCTACAAAAGATATCAGCTATCATGTACCTCGTCACGGCCGTAAAATGTTGTATTATACTGTGATTATTAAATACAAAAGAGGTTAAACAGGTGAATGGTATCTGATTACATAAAGAGCTTGATTTATACGTTAATTTGATGTGGCCACATTGCAGGTAAGAGCTGAAATATTATGCAGCGATTGGTATGTCATGGTTTGACCACCAGTCTTGCATGAGTCGCAAATAAATATAGCCACTATCGACTATAGCTGGATGACACTAGCTGACCCCCGCGGCTTCGCTTCCGTCAACTGGCTATCTACCTACCTACCCTACCAACCTACCCTACCCTACCTACATACCCACCTACCTACCAAACTACTCGCCTGCCCTACCGATTAACCTACCTACCCTACCCTAGCCTACATACCTACCCACCTACCCTACCTATCTACCTACCCTACCAACCCTACCCTACCACCTACCAATTTGTTAAACTATTTATTTGAATAAGAATATAATACATACATGTGAAGAGTGATATGAAAGAATATAGCCGATGCTACTTGAGAATAATGTGGCTTTTCATACGTGAAAGAATTTTTTAAATCGGTCCAGTAGTTTCGGAGCCTATTCTGTACAAAGAAACAAACAACCAAAAAAGTCTCCTCTTTATAATATTGGTATAGATAAAATGCCTCGTTTGTGTAGTGGGTGGTGGAGTATGAGGTCCTGGGTTCAAGTCCCGTGTTAGGCAAAGTGTTTATGGGTTCTCCATCTGGAAATTTTCAGAAGCCTCTATTACATGGAACTTAAATATAACCAGCGAAAGGTGGGCGTGTACTATGTTAGAAATTAAGATCTCGTGTACTTATAGTGCGATCTTGGTGAACTTAGCCTTAAAACGACGACTAACGCCAACGACCTTGTTGGAACATACCGCGCCCTCGTTTCACACCCGCGTGACCCAAAATTTAGTAGTTTTTTGTACTTTCCTTATTATGCGATGACTTTAAAAAAAAGCCTCAGATCAAAATGTAGATAATTCAATTGTCTTTGAAATGGTGTCAATTTCATTAAAATACGCCCAGCGGTTTTGGTGGGATTGTCGTGTTTTTGTCCGTTTTAGACATAACTTTACAAATTCTTGTTTGTTTGTTGTTGTTGTTTTGTTTTATTGTTATACGAATAAAACTCAACATTTTCTTAGATCAAATTATTAATAAAATGGTCTAATGTAATATATATTTTTCGTCAAAAATGTTGAGTGGCGTATTTTAATTAAATTGACACCATCTCAAAGACAATTTAATTATCTACATTTTGATCTGAGGGTTTTTTTTTTGAAAGTCATAGAATAATAAGGAAAGTACAAAAAACTACAAAATTTTGGGTCACGCGGGTGTGAAACGAGTGCGCGTTTTGTTACTTCAAGGTCGTTGGCGTTAGTCGTTGTGAACAATTTATGTCTTTCAGAAGTTAGAAAATTCTGACACTAGTTTTGGCAAGGGGTACCGCCTTACTCAGCTGCGTTCGGTTCGACTGGAAGCCGACCCCAACATAATTGAGCCAGGCTGGACAGATTGATCCACCACCAATCACTACACCACGGTGATAGTCGGGTGGTTATAGGACCTATTTACAAATGAAAGTGCCAACATTATCCGAATAACTTTAGCATAAAATGATGAAACAGCTGCGAAAACATCTCGTTACAAAGATAATATTAACAACTGTTCGCACAATTGTTGACACTCGCGATTAAAATTAATCTATTTGGAAGGCGATTCGTTTGCGGCCGCCATTTGTAACAGAGCTCCTTTGTTATTGATAGCTCTGCGACTGACAGACTATTCTGTTAAAAAGGGCTTCACAATCTATCGATTGTTTGGTGGTGTTTGTTTCAGGAGTCTTGTATGTAAATAGACTGTTGTACAACGTTGTCTACGGATTTATGGTTCCAAGGATTTTTCTAGAGACAATTTTCTGATTTCTATAAACATTTCAGAACCGTCCAACGGGTTAAAAAAAACGAATCTCGTGTATGTATAATGCTCTTGAGTTTTTTTTTTATATTGTTGATAGGCTTGCGAGTGAAATTTTAAGGGTTCCACACCCGAAGGGTCCATATGGAGCCCTATTGCAGTCACTTACTTGTCCGTCTTTCTGCCAGTCTGTCTGTGTCCGTCGTCTGTCAAAAAATGTTGTTACGAAGAATTTTTTAACTTCTTATGAACTGGAAATGTTCATTGTTACGTATATTTTACTAACAATTACCAATATATTCTACATTTGGTACGGAACCCTAAATGTGCGAAGTCCGACACAAACTTGGCCGGCTTTTTTTCTACTTTTCTTTGCCTTCGTATCGAAGATTTCCAATCTATACTAATATTATAAAGAAAATATTTTTTTTTTTTTTGTTTGACAAGAAATATTTTTTATTTACACTGTGCACTCGGACCCCACGGCCCTAGTGTTTCAACCCCAAACGGCTCAAACACATAATTACCAATTAAGTTGTTGTATTTGCGCCGTTTGAGGTTTTCAGCACCTGCAGCACCACCGCCCCAGCGCAGCCCACCGTGCTAGGAAGATGGGATGGTGCAAGGGTGTCGACACAAGTTGCATCCCACACCAAAGACCTACCCAACTTCCAAGGCATTATGGTCATACCATCTGGTCTCTTCCCATCAACGCGTGCCAGGCCATTGGGTTCTAAGACAGCTGGCACTCCGGCGGTGGCAAGAGCACGACGGATGAGATCATTAATGCTAGCGTGCCGCGCAATCCGACCTGCACTCTTACTACAAGAAAGGCCATGGTGTCCGAAGCAGTCGACTGCTTCACCGCATTGACAGCGATGTGGAGCCCCACAAGGAGCGCCCAATCGCAGGCATGTAGCGAGTCGGAAGGTTGTGTCACCTAGCATAGTGCCTATGTTAGGCGACGGTAGTGCCTGAAGCCAGAGGCCCGACTCCCACTCACCCACAGCCAGCAAGCGGGCACGCTCAGCAGTATTGGTAGACGTATTAATAAGGTTATTCCGAACCAACCTGCAGAGCGGCTCATCCCACTGTCTCTGGGAAAATGGGTTCTCGGGCCGATCCGTATCCGGACAAGCCACTTACCAGGAGTTCTCAGCGTCTGTCAAGCACGGCACTTCCGAGTCAACCAGGGAAAGAGCTAAAATTTTTCTGGTTAGCTTTTCAGTGCTGTGGACAGAAGACAGGAACGCTGGTAAGCTTACACTAGAAATTTTGCGGACGCCGAGGCCACCAAAACGAATTGGTAGGGTGGCTTGCAACCACGCACGGTCGTCCAAGGCCACATTAAGAATGGATGTTAATGTGTTGCGAATAATTTGGTCAATTTTGTCCAAAAGTTGTGGTTTCTTCCAAAGAGGAGAATAACGGAGAAAATACATAAAATTTGGACCGAAACAGCAATATCTGATAAGGGTGAATGCCGAATGTATATTAATTTTGGAGAGTCTATCCGAAATATCATTAAAATGTTTGATTTTATCTTTGATGAAAGATGAAAAACGTTCTTCTAAAATAGGGGAACCTAGGAGGTGCAGAGAACTTTTTTCTAAGATTTTGATTTGCGGGGCTATTGCACTAAATTTATCTAAAGTCGATTGTCTGTCGGTAACGTCAGAGAGGTAAATTTCGCACTTAGAGGGGTTAAGTTCCAGGCCTATAGATTTAAATTTCTGTTTGAGGAGTTGCAAGTCATTCAAAACGGTGTCAACATCACCTCCTAGCGTTCCATCATCTAAATACCACACGTTAAATTTTGAATTTAGTTGTTGGATTATGGGATGAATAGCTAAACTGAAAATGACAGGCCCAAGAGGGGGTCACCTTGTTGGCAACCAACTGCAGATTCCAAAATGTTGTCCTTATACAATAATTTTGATGGATGCAAATTATTTTTTTGTTTGTTTGTACCGAATAGGATCCGAAACTACTAGACCGATTTAAAAAATTCATTCACCAATCGAAAGCTGCAATATTCCTGAGTGACATAGGTTATTTTTTATCCCGAAAATGGGCCCTGTGGGGTGGTCCGCAGGAGCGAAGCCGCGGGGACCAGCTAGTTAAATATATATTGCCCAGAATTCAACCAAGTGGAAAGCTTTAGCATTTTCCTTGGTAAAGGTCTTTCAGGGCGCAGGTGTTATTGCATAGAGTAAGGCAAGAGGTAAGGCGTTGTAGCTCCGCAATCGCATTGTGCATAGAACTAGCATTCTATTAAATGTCAATCGCCTACTACAAGTTGACTTCAATCCTTCGGGGGTACGCCGTGGAAGCCGTCAGCTACGCCGTAGAAGCCTTCAGCTACGCCGTAGCGCTTTAAACCCAAATCTTTCATACTACAAAATGACTTCACGAAAGTTGTTTAGTAAAGGTGAAACATTCATCATCTTTGCAAGTTCAAGGTGTTTATATAAAACTTTAAAATATTGCCTTTGAATGACATAAATAAAACATACATAAGTACATTTTCTAAGATTTTACAGTTCACAGAACTAATAATCTAAAAGTTCATGAAGCTTGCCCCAGATTAGAGCAAAATGGCAATGCAGGCAGAAAATATGACGTTCCCGCTTTGATTTGTACTCTCTTGTAGTATCGCCAACGATATCTATGATACACTATCTGAATACGTAAGGTATATTAAATTTGTAAAGATAAGATCTACAAATTGACAAAAGCCCTTTATTAATAAGTGGAATTCACTAATTGGTTTATCGTGTTTGAGCAATGGGAAGGGTTGTTTAAATGTCCTAGATAGATAGAGGGATTTGCGTGAACAGTGGTTCTAGACAAAGTATTTTACCGAGGGTAGTGGTAAATAAAATAGCGTTAGTATTGTAATTCACACGATGATTTATTAACTAAATGTCTTAGCTTATATTTACATTTTGGGTAGTACAGAGGCCTTAGTGCGAGTTTTTATTCACACTCAATCGCGTTAACGTGAACATCAACTTGTATTGAAACTGGTTAAACGCCGTCTGGGGACGGTAAGGAGAAACCTCTTATTTTGACATAAGAGAACGTTTACTTTATCACGAGTGGGTACGTTTAAAAACTCGGAATAAGCAAACTGGTGGTAAAGGTGTGATCTATTCTAAAATATCGCTCAACCAATTACGAGCAAGATCACTCGCCTATTGACCCCTAGAACCTCGGTAGCGCGATACGTAAATAACGCACGACTGGCGCGGGCGCATCAGTCAGTGTCCTACGATGCGCTTGCTTCGCGTGCGGTGGTGTAGTTGATGCTGGTACAGTATCATAGATGTCAGCGATGACGTTGATCGAAATGCCAAAATGTAAACGATTGATCTTGTGACGTTTCTTGTCATTCCCATACTTTTTATTGTAATTTTTCAAATCGTGTTTGCTACTCGGGTGGTTTAATTGTGTTGACTGTCTTCTATCTCCAACGGAAGCTATAAAATTACAAGCTAAAATTTGTGCGAATCCTCCAATTAGAGAAGACCACATCTTTCATTCAAATTCATCTTTCAGTCAACCGTTGAATCTGACTCGGCTGGACAGCGTTTGGGAAGTTGCCCGGTATCTTCTCGTCCAAATTACCACAGTTTATCAAGCTGAAAATCTGAATCTGTGTGTTGCCAGTGATAACACATAGCTCAGAGATGTGGTCGCTTACAATGTGCCTTATCAGAAAGCTTACAGTCACTCAAAGGGCAATGGAGAGGGTTATGCTCGGAGTTTCCTTGCGTGATTGAATCAGAAATGTAGAGATCCGCAAGAGAACCAGGGTTACCGACATAGCTCGAATAATTACCAAACTTGAGTGGCAGTGGGCAGGGCGCATTGCATTGTAACGGATGGCCTATGGGACAGAGAAGTTTTGGAGTGGCGACCGCGAACCGGAAGACGTTGCGTTAGAAGGCCTCAGGTGGACTGATGATCTGGTGAAGGTTGCGAGGATCCACTGGTTGCGAGACGCACGGGACCGGTCAATGTGGCGACGCTTGAGGGAGGCCTATTTCCAGCAGTGGACGTCCTTCGGCTGATATGATGATGATGATCACATCTATAATTTAGGCCTACAAGTTAAATAATAAATAAGTCTCATATAATTGGCCGTGTTAGCTACTAACTCACAGTTAGTAAGATAAACATGCGTGGCGTAAACGGGCCTTCTACCGAACGGACCCTTAGTACAAGACAGTTTCCTTAACTTCATAGTTCCGTAGAATAGAATAGACTAGAATAGAATAGAATGGAGTGGAGTGGAATGGAATAGAATAGAATATACTTTATATACGTAATGATCCAAATATGAATTCAAAAAATATTGCATAAACACGTACTTTATATTCGTGGATAGGTAAAATTAAAAAAAAACCATTACAGTGCAGCATTTTCCTTCGATTTTTAAACAACTGCATCATAATAGTACATTGTGATATAAGGGTGGAAACTCGTGTCATTTAAAAAAAACCCTTGCCTTCGGCTCGGGCTCGCTACTTGTTAATGGCAGCTCGTTTGCAATAACCTACACACCCGGGCTATGTATCACATGACGTTTTTCAGTACAGTTGTGGGAAATAGTAAAAACAAATCAAAGAATTAGATTTGTTTAATCACAAAAAATAAAATTTTCTGAAAACGGCGCGTTTTTGCAACTGGACATATTTTTTTTACAAAGAAAATAAGGTAGCAAAATGTTGCCTATAAAATTCATTCATTGGACAGATAGAAAATTATTAGGTAGGTAGGTAGGGTAGGTAGAGTAGGTAGGTTAGGTGAAATAGGTAGAGTAGGTTGAGTGGGCAGAGTAGGTATAGTAGGTAAAGTAGGTAGAGTAGGTAGATTAGGTAGAGTAGGTAGAGCAGGTAGAGCAGGTAGAGCAGGTAGAGCAGGTAGAGTAGGTAGAGCAGGTATAGCAGGTAGAGCAGGTAGAGTAGATAGAGCAGGTACAGCAGGTAGAGCAGTTGGAGCAGGTAGAGCAGGTAGAGCAGGTAGAGCAGGTTGAGCAGGTTGAGCAGGTAGAGCAGGTAGAGCAGGTAGAGCAGGTAGAGCAGGTAGAGGAGGTAGAGTAGGTAGAGAAGGTAGAGTAGGTAGAGCAGGTAGAGGAGGTAGAGCAGGTAGAGCAGGTAGAGCAGATAGTACAGGTAGAGCAGATAGAGCAGGTAGAGCAGGTAAAGCAGGTAGAGCAGGTACAGCAGGTAGAGTAGGTAGAGTAGGTAGAGAAGGTTGAGTAGGTAGAGTAGGTGGTTCAGATATTTTTTTTTATTTCCTCGCACAATGAATAGTAAAATGTTGTACGATACACGTGCGTAAGATAATTTTCGACTCGTGTCGATTTATCCACTCATCGGAAATCACCTACTTTCCGCACTACAAGTGCATAAATAACTATTTTAATTTTTATGGCACACTTTTACTTTTTAATTAATTGGCGCTTATGGGCTTATTGACTTAATGTTGATGCGCTGTCATGGTGCAATTGCCCGCATATTGTTTTCGTTTCCACTTTTATTTTATTTCAACCGTATGAGTGAAGATAAAATAGTGTATGCAACAGCATATCATTAGGTATTAAAACACTCGTGTGTTAATATTATCACTATAAACCCACGCTCGTGTGTTTATCACATGAGGAGATTATATGACCATTACATAAACCACTATTATTTTACACCAAAAACACAGTACAGTAGTCATAATATTCAACTCCAAACGACAGCAATGCGTTTAACTACCCCTTAGACTGAGAACGTACAGAAATATGAGAGGAATATAGTTTTCTAAAGACATCAGAATCTAGTGAAGATATCCAGTTAAAGTGATGCCTCGCTTCACTTCAAACAGATCTAACTAAACCTTAACTTTTGCAGAAAGTTTTTGAACGCACCTCTTTAAATGTTTATTACTTTTAACCTATTACGTGTCTATCTTTTGGCTCGGTATCGAACCCGGAAACTACATGCAAAGGCAGAAATTGGCAGGCGTGCCAACGTGGTATGAGGTTGATGGTTTTGTAACAAAACATGCTTATTGAAGAAGGACGTAATAGAATTGAATTATTTACCATTTTCCATGAGAAAGAGTTTCATAAA
Organism: Orthosia incerta; assembly: GCA_948252205.1. NCBI lineage: Eukaryota > Metazoa > Arthropoda > Insecta > Lepidoptera > Noctuidae > Orthosia > Orthosia incerta. The sequence goes on along the minus strand of OX411755.1, from coordinate 27,144,984 downwards.
AATCTCGGCGAATGCATATAACCTCCTTCTTACTAATCGAATTTCCAAAAAACGAAGAAAGAAAACATGCAGGAACACCAACTCTCGAAAAAGAAGTTATTTTTTACTTTGTAGTGTTTTTATTTGGATGTCGATTGAATACTTGTGTAAAAAAAAAAATATTCCGTTCTTCTTCGAACTCCTTCTCCGTTCTTCGTGGTGATAATACCTCGATGTTTCTTAACGGTTAAAATAGTAGGTACATTCAAAAAAGGCTGTATTTATAAAAAAAACATTGAAAATTGGATCTTAAATCAACAGCTTATTTTCTTTAGCTTTGCTCCGTGTCTCATATCATCGAAACCGTTTATTTTTACGGGATGAAAAGCCCAGCGATAATGTCACTTTCTAGCAGTTGAAGTATTTTCATATTCTTTCAGAAATTACATTTAACAAACATAAACAAAATCATTAAGTAATCCAGTTTTTTATATTAATTTGGGAATGCAAAACGCGTATAAAATACCATAATGTGTTTCTTATCCCTAAAATACTTAAAAACAAAATGACTTTCACGAAATGAGCTCGCAGTGAACATGAAATCCTGCACTTAAAGCTATTGTCTTAATGTAGGATAGTTTTAAGCACACCGGCACTCCGGAGAGACTTGAGATCTCCGTGAGCATTAAAGAAATTAAAATTTTATTCTCAAGGAATATTTTAAGTATTGTTTCGTGTATTTTGAGAAAATAGGTGAGGCAAAGTGTCTTTTGTATGTTAAAGCTGTCTTGGCTAAATGATGCTTAAACTTTCCTTGGGACAGGCTTCATAAGAATTAGCCAGATGATAATATTAATCTATAGTATAAATAAGAAAACCCGGCCAAGACTCGCGCACAGATGTTTCCGTATAAACAGCTACATTAACAATAAAAAAATTGTAGTTCTAAAAACTAAAAAACACGCTTTAATGGTAAATTGAACTAAAAAGTCGCTAATCCTGAAGATCTTGGTAATGGGACAAACAATGTAAACGCGCTAGGTAGAATCAAGTTTTATTACTTGTAAATTTTAATTTTTGTTTGACTTTCAAAAGTATTTTGACTTTGACTTTGACTAAATTATTGCATTGTCATCGGTCCTTGATAGGTGTGTAAAGTTTCAAATTAATCCGACGTTTTGAAGTGGGTGAAAATCACGTTCAAAGATTCCGTTACATTGATACATAGTTAAATAGATACATACCAAGCTAATAAAAGCGTGTTAAAAATAAATAGGTAACATTACTAAAGTTCATAAACAATGAAAGCACCGAGCATTGCTCTAAATACGGAACAAGTTAAATATGCCGTTCGATGACTGTTGTCCCCATACATCAATAAACAAAATGTTAACATTAACATCAAAAGCGGGATATTTACTATGTTTACTGTTTATTGCGAGTTCCCAATATTTCTGTGCTATTGCAAGCACCATGATCCGTGATCAACACTAACATTAACATAAGCGGGATATTTACCATGATCGGTGATCATGGTGCTTGCAATAGCACAGAAATATTGGGAACTCGCAATAAACAGTAAACATGGTAAATATCCTGATTTTAATGTTAATGTTAGTGATCATGACAGTTTAAAAACTTATATACAAAATGTTTACTTTTCCAAGTACATTTTATAAGTTGGTCGACTATTACTCGAAAACTTGTAAAGCCTACAAAGATATGATAGTTTTCCTTTTAATTTAGTTATATTACTACTGCCGTGAGTTTTTTCACATATTCAAAAGCAACAATTTAGCTAGCAAAGGAGGGGGGATATTTGACTCTAACAAAAATTAGCCATTTAAATTAAATAAGTAAAATTTAACAAATATCATAATAATTAAAGTTTAATTTTACGCAAAAGGATGTCTGAATCGAAAAATGATTTCACAGACCCGTAATATTTTTGAATGGGCTATCCAAAGATACCACACCATGGGATAGACGAGAAGAAAAACATGCCCACTCCCCCAAAAACATAATTTTTTCATTATTTTATTTAAACACTTTTTCGGCGTATTATGCATGCCAAATTATAGCTATCTAGTACGGACAGTTGATTACGGAACCCTAAAAATCATTGTTTGTAGGCAGAGTCTTTAATCTCAGATATCTCAAAATAGAGAGAGAGCCTGAGGTAAGGTAGGAGGCCTTTTGGTCTCGCACGGAGCTCCTTTTACTCTCGAGTCTCCTGTGCGGGTCACAAATAAAACATTTTCTTTCTTTCTTTGTAGACAAAGTAAGATAATAAATTCACAGAAAAATGGACATCAACGAAAGTCTTGCACTCGTAGAAATTGAATATGTAGCGTAGGCAGCAATTATGGTCGCTGCTACTTACTTCGTAGCATTGCATAGAATTTTATAACGGACTTCAAAAAAAAAAGGAGGTCATCAATTCGACACGTATGTATGTAATATTCTTGGAATTGCACAATTTTCACATAATATGTTACTCTGTATGTGCTTCTAAACACGTGTGCCAAATTTAATAAATGTATGTATGTTGGTTTGTATATTTGTGTGTACTTATGTATGTATATTTGTATTTACGTATGTATGTATTTTTGTCCACGCATTTATCCGAAACTACTTATCGGATCGTGATCATTCTTTTTTAATTTGATTAAATATCTCTGAACTTAGGGAACATTGTAAGTTTTATCAAAATCGGTTCAGCAGTTTACAAGATATGGAACATACAATCGATCTCCTTAGCGAAAAACATAAGTTATTATGGGTATGTCGTCAATCCTTTACGTACTGTCGGTAATAAAATCAAAATCAAAATCAAATATTTTTATTTTACATAGGCCTACATGGGCACTTATAAAACGTCGACAAAAGGTGCACGGTTCGGGTTAGTCGTTTCCTATGGAGAAGAACCGGCAAGAAACTCCATGGTTACTCTTTTAAATTGTTTTGTTTACAATATTTCCATGTTACAGCATTAGTACTTGGATATGGGGGGACAACGTAGGCCCGACAATAAGTCGTACGAAATTGAAAATAAAAAAATAATGCACGAAATAAAAAGTTAACAAATGTTAACAATCATCTAGAAAACTAGAAAGCCTACAATGTTCACACATTCACAATAGGTAAAAGAATCTATACAAAGGTAAAAAAAAAAACCACAACACTAAATTTAACATGTGGCACAAATACTGTAATCAGTGCTGTAACTATTCTTAGCTAAGGGCTATAATGATGATTGAAAAATATTGTAAAAAGTCTAATTAAAAGAGAAAAAAAAAATGAGATTGAGAATAGTTAGAGATATCCATATATTTGTGCCGTTTATGAGTTACCAGGGAAGCCGCATGCGCAGAGGGTGTCAAAGCCAAATTTTTTATCTTCAACGTAGTCCTTGATTTTATAATATGCTTTTTTAACAAGGACACGTTTGATGTAGTTTTTGAACTTTCCATCGGTCAGTTCTATAACTGACTTAGGCAACTTGTTATAAAAGCGTATACTGTTTATAAGAAAAGACTTGCTAGTTTTCGTTAATCTGAATTTGGGTATTACAATTTCGTGCTTACTGCGTGTATTTAAATTATGGAAGTCACTTCTAGTTTTGAAAAGCCCTCGATTTTTGCGGACATACAAAATACATTCCAAAATATAAAGTGAAGGTAGAGTCAGTACATCGATCTCTTTAAATTTTTCTCTGAGGGACTCGCGAGGACCCATTTTATAGATCGCGCGGATTGCCCTCTTTTGTAAGATAAAAATTGAGTCAACGTCTGCTGCTGACCCCCACAGCAGAATGCCATAAGACATAATACTGTGGAAATAAGCATAGTATACTAGTCTAGCTGTGGCTACATCGGTTAACTGCCTTATCTTCCTTACTGCATAGGCAGCCGAACTTAACCTGCCCGAAAGAGTTCTAATGTGCGCGTCCCACTGCAATTTTGAATCGATAGTAATCCCCAAGAATACAGTTTCCGCTATTATTTCAAGATTTTTGCCGTCAAGATTCAGATTTAGGTCACGTTGAGGTACATTCGGTAAAGAGAACTTTAGACATTTTGTTTTTTTCGCATTCAGTAAAAGATTGTTAGCTGCGAACCATTCCGAGAGAACAACCAGACTTTCATTGACATGTAAGACATCCGTATCTTTCCTATCTATTTTAAAAATTAGCGAAGTATCATCAGCAAATAGAATTATATCCGATAATTTGGCCATCATAAAAGGAAGATCATTAATGTAAACAAGAAAAAGGAAAGGGCCGAGAATTGAACCTTGGGGCACGCCCATTTTGACTAGAGACCCGGAGGACGTCGCCCCATTAACATTTACTTTTTGCTGTCTGTTTGATAAATAGGAAAGCACAAGATCAGCAGCTTGTCCTCGAATTCCGTAGTGTTGTAATTTACAGATCAGTGTGTTGTGGTCGACGCAGTCGAACGCTTTTGACAGATCACAGAAAATGCCAATGGCATCCTGGGACTTCTCCCAAGATTCCAAGATGTGGCTGATGAGTTTTACTCCCGCGTCCGTTGTCGACCTACCTTTCGTGAAACCAAACTGCTGACTATGCAATAGTTGTTACATGAAGAATTATTTAATTTGTATGAGTTTATCAGATTAGCGCTTCTCGATGAACAATTACGATAATAATACAGATACGCAAATTTGATCTTTAAAACGTTATCGTTATGATATTTATAACTACCTATTTGGCATGCGATTTTGATGTTTATGCTGTAAGACTAAAAGTTTATCAGATTATTGTAATATAATTAGTGTCATTGTCAACGATTATATTCAAGTAGATCCTGTCTTGTGGTTCGTATATAAGGCTGAGGCGAACAAGATGCGAGTTCAAATCCTGCGCCGAGAATATTATTGTTCTGCTTTCAATTAAGAATCTATCTATATCTATATATCTATAGATGGGCACATTCTTCAAATATAAAATTTCTAAGTTGGTAATATTTTCGCCTAACTTGTAATAAGTGGGTAGTTGAAAGACAAATATGCGTATTCGTTATAAAACTGGTAGTCAAATGTTACTAAGGTTAATGGTAAGAAAAAAACCCGGCCAAGTGCGAGTCGGACTCGCGCACGAAGGGTTCCGTACCATTATCGCAAAAAACGGCAAAAAAAAACACGTTTGTTGTATTGGAGCCCCCCTTAAGTCATTTTATTTTAATTTAATCATTACTATTTTTTGAAGTGAATATACAACTAAATATTCCGCGAATATTTCAAGCGTCTAACTGTTTCCGTTATTAATATCGAGCAAAAAACAGCAAAAAAAACACGTTTGTTGTATGGGAGCCCCCCTCAATTTATTTTATTTTAATTTAATAATTATTATTTTTTTAAGTGAATATACAACTAAATATTCCGCGAATATTTCAAGCGTCTACCTGTTGCCGTTATTAATATCGAGCAAAAAACGGCAAAAAAATCACGTTTGTTGTATGGGAGACCCCCTTTAATATGTATTTTCTTCTGTTTTTAGTATTTGTTGTTATAGCGGGAACAGAAATAAATCATCTCTGAAAATTTCAACTGTCCAGCTATCACGGTTCACGAGATACAGCCTGGTGACAGACGGACAGACAGACAAACAGACAGACGGATCGCGGAGTCTTATTAATAGGGTCCCGTTTTTACGCTTTGGGTACGGAACCCTAATAAAAATGAACCGTGACAATAAAACTAAAGCCAGCCTACGCAAAATTGCAGTGACTACGGAAGTTTTTTTTTACCTTGCCTTACGTAATTGCGAATAACAACCATTTTTTTTTTTTAATGTAACCCTAGGAAGATAATCATATTGTGACGTACTTATAAGATAATCATGCGTAAAATTGACGCATGTGTTCTAACTAGCTGTAAGTCGAGGTTTATTTATTTATTAATTTGAATAAACCAAAAGTTATTACATATTTAAATACAGATAAGTACAATTAAAAATACTACATATAATTTATTTATAGCTAATTATTTATAAAAAAACAACAAAAACGTTGGACAAAGATCCTGTAGAATCGCTTTATTTTTCGCTATTACATTACATAATATCTATTGATTTGTTAACAAGATAAATGTTTTATATATTTATTATATTCTTTATTGTACACCACAAAAATATATATACAGGACAAACAATCATAAAAGCAAGTATTCAATGGTCTTATTGCACAGGGCAATCTGTTACAGACAACCTTTGGATGGACTGTACGAAACGTTTTAATCGGTTTATCTAAAAAGGTTGTTTTCCGTATGTTTTTCTTTTATTTTTACTCTTTGTACCAACACGTGTAGGTTTTATACTGACATAAAAACAAACTTGGTAAACAACAGGTTACATACTGCAACAAGAAGAGCTCAGCAGGCTTATTACGTATCTTTTGCAAGAAAAATACGATAGCGATTTTTGCGCAATAATTGCTCTTCAACACAAACATTTTCAGAGTTGTTGGCGGTTTTTTTTTTTAAATGAGTTCATTTGAAAAACAGGGGGTGATTAGCAAACGATTGTGTATGACCTACCATACCTACACTGCAGATAATACCGACTTTTAAGACATAAAGCGTTCGAACGCTATCGTTTTGCTTTTTCAAAAGATACGTAATAAGCCTGCGGGTGGTTTACGTGGGACGAGTGGATACAATACCGGGATTTAAAAAGTGATTGTCTCTTCCCGTTAACATGACGTGAAAAATTATATTTTACAGGTGTGAAAATGACTGTGAATTATATTCGAATATGTTGTGGTGACCCAGTGGTATCGGCCGCGACGTACAAGTTGTAGGTCGTGGGTTCGAGCCCAGGCAGGCGCTTTACTTTGTGTAAATTATTTCATCGCCACTGTTCTCAAAACGATGAAGGAAAACATCGTGAGGAAACCGGCATGAATTTTTGGTTCTAACCAAAAATTCGAAGACATGTGGCATTCACCAACCCGAACTGGGCCCGCGTGGTGGATTACGGCCCATTCCCTCTCATAGAGAGGAGGCCTGTGTCCCAGGCTGATGATGATGATGATGACCCAGTGGCTAAAACCTCGCCTCTCGTGCTTAAGGTTGTAAGTGCAAATCAGGTCAAGTACCAATGTGGCTTTTTCAAATTCTTAAGGACTTTCTAAGTTTAGCTTGGACATCACAGGCAATGGTGACGGAAAACATCGTGAGGAAACCCGGGTGGTGACCATAAGCTCTTAGAGCGGTATCAATTTGAGATCGAATAAGGGACAGATGTATCTGACTTGTATACATCTGTCACTTACTCGATATCAAATTGATACCGCTCTAAGAGCTTATGGTCATCCCCCTTATCTTATCTTATCTTATGGAGGGGCCGAGAAATACCTCGGACACTTCGACCCATTGGGATCTTTTGTGGTCCCCTAGATAACTTACTCCTCCTCATTCTCGTTGAAAACCGTTTTCATGAGTCTTACAACGAGACTAGGAGATATGAGCCTATACTCTTCTGGTTTTGGGTATCCAATCCCTAGGAGACTCATTCGCTTACCAGCCAGTGCATCGCATGTGCACAGTAGGTGCTCCATGCGTTCCGTATGTTCCCCACACAACCTGCACATGGGTGTCGCGGTTAGACCCATCTTCATGAGCATGTCGTTGGTTCCAAAGTGCCCAGTAAAGGCCCCAAGCAGGTAGCGGATTTGCCCCCTGCTCATGTTCCAAATGCAATCCCGGGCTTTGAAAGTGGAGCCCAGGAATCTCTTGGAGTGTTGTAGACCGGTAGTAGACAGCCAACAAGTTCGTTGTCTGTGATCTGCAAACTCCCTAAATGCGGCTTTTACGAGACACGTCGAGATGCCTACACATGGTTCTGGACCCACAAAATAATTCGCTGAGCCCTCCCTTGCCAGTTCATCAGCCACTTCGTTACCATGGAATCCTTTGTGCCCAGGGACCCACATCAGTTTTACCCTGTTGTGCTTCCCAAGCCTGTTTAGGGTTTGGATAGCATCCAGAATAAGTCCGGAGTCCACTTTGTAGGATGCCATGGCTTTGATTGCAGCCTGACTGTCACTAAGAATATATATGGATTTACCTTTAGTCCCTCTATCTATATTCTCTTGAGCGCAGGTTATAATGGCATATGTTTCCGCTTGGAATACAGTTGCCATCTTCCCTAAGCTTTTGCTACATTTGTAGCCTTTTGCGTATATTCCCGCTCCTGTACCTGATTCCATTTTGGATCCATCAGTGTACCACACCAGACTATCTTGTTCTGGTGGATCAAGTCCCTTCGTCCAGTCCTCTATTGTAGGGATTTGGACCTTGAAAGACCTCTCAAACACAAACATAGTTTGCATTTTATCGGATAACATGCTTGCTACCCGATCCAGGTCTTCATTCTCATCGAACTTTGTATGGTTAGTCTTTGGCTTAGAGGCATCCCATAGTCCAGCGACAGCGAGACGATGTAATGTCTTCCTTGCCTCGAATTCAACCATCATATGCAGAGGAGGGATATTGAGGTATCTCTCAATCGCTGCCGTAGGTGTTGTCCTGAAAGCACCCGTGATGCCGAGACACACTGTTCTTTGTAACCTGGTGAGTGGCGCTTTGCACGAGGCAAGCTTTGTTCTTGGCCACCACACTATGCTGCCGTATGTGATAATAGGTATTATCATTGTCCGGTACAGCCATCGTATCACTTTGGGCTTTAGCCCCCAAGTTTTACCGTAGGTAGAACGACACATGCCGAACACTCGTAAGGCCTTTGTCGTAATATTTTCCACATGAGTTTTCCACCTGAGTTCTTTATCCAGCGTTACACCCAGATATTTAACTTCGGTGGACCAGGGCAGTTTTATTCCATTGAGGGAGAGCTCTCCTAGGTTTCCTAGTTGTCTCTTCCTCGTGAAGGGAATAATGACTGCTTTGCTTGGGTTGATAGAGAGGTGGTTCACTGTACACCATTCCTCTGTCATCCTCAATGCCTGTTGTAATAATCCAGACACTATGTTCGGGAATTTACCATTGACCATTATAGCTATGTCATCCGCATAGCCTACTGTGTAGAATGGTCCGGTATTGAGTTTGGTTAGTAGCGAGTCTACTACCAAGCACCACAATAATGGTGACAGCACTCCGCCTTGCGGACAACCTCTTGTTGTTTTTGCACTAAGTCTGTCTCCCATTAGTTCCGATCTGACTGTTCTGCTTCTCAGCATATAGTCAATCCAGTTGCACGTGGTATCATTGATGCCATGTTCCTTTGCAGCAGTGCGTATGGACTCAAATGTTGTCTTGTCAAAGGCTCCCTCTATGTCGAGGAAAGCCCCGACACATATTTCTTGTCCCTCTAGCGCAGCCTCGGCTCGACTCGCAACATAGTGCAATGCCGTTTCCGTAGATTTGCCGGGGCTGTAGGCGCATTGTAGTTTATGTAGGGGGAATACCTTCAGAGGACCCTCTCTTAAGTACCTGTCTACCAGTTTCTCCAGAGTTTTCAAGAGAAAGGATGATAGACTAATGGGCCTGTAAGCTTTAGCTTCTTCGTAAGTCGGTCTACCCACCTTCGGTATAAAGGTGACTTTGACCTCCCTCCATGCTTTGGGTACGTACCCAAAGGCTATGCAGGCTCTGTAGAGCTTACTCAAATGGGGTATCAAAACAGATGCCCCTTCTTGCAATAGTATTGGGTAGATGCCATCTGGACCAGGGGATTTGAGTGGCTGGAAGCCCGCTATGGCCAGCTTCAGTTTATTTTCATCTACCACTTTCTTTGCCGTGAGCCAGTTATTTTTGGACGTGTGCCTTGTAAGCTCGTCCCTTGTGACTGGTTCCTCTTCATCGCTATGGTCATCCCCCTGGACTTATATATTATGTCAGTCTGAAATAGCGAAGTGTGCGGACATTTAAGAGATTTGCTGAATGAAAACTGCAGGAATACTCAGTGCAAAAAAAAAACTATACTCGGTGTTGACTACACGGGTTAAGTACAGCAAGTTTAATATGGACAAAAATATAATATAATATAATATAATACAATATAATATAATATAATATAATATAATATAATATAATATAATATAATATAATATAATATAATATAATATAATATAATATAATATAATATAATATAATATAATATAATATAATATAATATAATATAATATAATATAATATAATATAATATAATATAATATAATATAATATAATATAATATAATATAATATAATATAATATAATATAATATAATATAATATAATATAATATAATATAATATAATATAATATAATATAATATAATATAATATAATATAATATAATATAATATAGTATAATATAATACGCATTACAATTGGTGGTAATTGCTCATTAAGTGAGTTGCTGCCATGTTGTGATCATCAGGCACTCAAACACCAACTGTTGCCTTTTGGGTTCCCAGAGGCGGCTTAACTAACTCTGGCACCAGAGGTGACCACATCCTTATATGAAATTGAAAGAAAGATATTTGAATATTTCTAAAAACAATAAAGGTCCTTGTTTAGGTTCCTGTATCAAGCAATGTGTTGTTGGGTTTTTCTATCTTGAATTTTGCAGTAGCGGCGTCACCATTATTGCTCGGTTGATGGCACAAGGCTCGCTTTTTATTATATTGGAATGGCACTGAAACATAACTGGTGGAATGCGGGTATACTTTAGGTACATTTACTCGGCTCTCCCTAATAAAGTGCCCTGTAAACGATCAATGTTGTATGTCAAACTTCATGTTTTAATCAAACAATAGCTTAAACGATCAAACCAAAGATTAATTTGTTAACCTGCCCGTACTTTCGGTTTGACAAACATCTGGATCTGGAAATCTTGTTTGACAAACACCACTGTTCACGTTAAAACTTGTTTGTCAAACACGTCATCAATCAAGATTTTCGTCAAATGCGACTATTTGACAAACGCATCATGTACAGCTGCACACGATCAAATTAATTTTTCTTATTCGTTGTCTTCATTACCAAAGGTCATGCCTGTCTTAGAAAGCTTTGATGGAGTCATTGACAAGCTTCTACCAAACCACTCTGTCTTCGGTACTTTTCAAAATAGTGGTCACCGTGGTCCTGTAATCGCCCTGATCTACACCCTAATTGAGTATCTCTTTTAACAGTACAAAGCACACTCATTCCCTCGTTTTTTTTATAACTCGACAATATGCATTGCGTGTTTTATAGACGCTGACGAGTAGACGGATTTTTGAACATATTAAACAATGAATGCAAGAGAAATAATCCGTACCCTGCCTCACCATCGAGTTCTACTTTACCCACAGCAATCAGTATCTCCAGGTTAGGTATAAACTTAAAATTGTAAAATCTAGCAACAGCCAAAACCTAAAATAAAACCTGTACATTTTGAACTACTTACAATTTACCGAGACAATTTAATAATTTATCTTAGACATCTCTTATCCCACCTTCAAAACATCTTGAATAAAACAGCCTTGATCTTAAACCATGAACAAAACTCCTCATTATTTATTCACAGCCATGGGAGAATTTCCCATCGAATTCCCATAGTCGTGTGCTCCTCTATAAGGCCTTGTTCATAGTGAATTCGCGGGGAATAAATCGGGTGCTGCGGCCGTGGGGGGCGCGATTAGAGGCTCTAATCAAAGTGTGATTCTATCAACGATGCCGCGATGGCGATAGTCGAAATCCTACTACCCTACTAATAAATATCTATACTAATAATATAAAGAGGATTTTTTTTTGTTTGTTTGTTTGTACCGAATAGGCTCCGAAACTACTTGACCGATTTAAAAAATTCTTTCACCAATAGTAAGCTGCATTATGCCTGAGTGACATAGGCTATTTTTGAATCCCAAAAACGGGTCCTGTGGGGTGGTCCACAGGAGTGAAGCCGTGGGCAACAGCTAGTTATAAATAAGAAAGTTTGTCTGGATGGATGGATGTTTGTTTCCATCCTTTCGTTCGGTTCCACCAACCCATTCATTCGGCTGAATGGATCTCGATGAAATTTTTCACAGAGGTACATTATAGTCGGAAATAGTACATAGGTTTTTTTTTATCCCGAGATAAAGTTTCACTTGTCTAGAGGCTTTAGGTTGACACAGTGAAACGACGACGAGGCGATTAACTTATAGTGCGTAAAGTGAACACTGTATAAGTGTATTAAAATAATGGAATTTGAATATTGTCTTGTACGACATAGACTTTATTGTTCCAAAATTTTATAATTATCTTGAATTCTAAATTCAAACATACGTGTTTCCTCAGGGTCCAACAATAGACGATCACTCGCTAGCGAGAACGCTCTGTCACATCGCGCTAGGCCTACGCTTTTGTCACTTTCTCTTTACTTTTTTTCAATTTTTATTAGTATGAACACAAACTGGATGATATGCCAGTGACATAAGTTTTTTATATTATTTTTGCCAGAACAGGTACAAACAAGCGCATCGCTCCGCTCTCGCTCACTTCAACGTATGGTTCAGTTGAAAATCAGCGTCAGGAAACTCCCAGTTGTCTGGCATTGCTGAACTGGACCTTTTTGGCGCAGCCGCGGGGCACACTTTATATGTAATATAGTTTTAAAATTAAGTTCCCTTTTATTTTACCTACATGGTGTGTATTTGTGTGTGCCAAATAAAATAGTTTTCTTTCATTCTTTCTTTCTCCGTACCCCACGTTAACGTTGAGTTACTTTGCACCCGCCTCAGCACCCGCGCAATCTCCTCACCCTGGTTGGGGCCTTAGAAATGCCACGGTGTGCTATGGTGTCAAATATCGAGATATTAAGCCCCACCTGCCAGCTTTTCGTTTATGGGGGAGCAAAATTAATGGTGTTTTAAACACCATCCGTCTTTGGCATTATGAGAGAGTAAGGTAAAGATGTGTTTTATATTTGGCTACATTTTCATAAAAGTTTAACATGGGTTATGTGAATAAGTAAATTATGGAGATATGTTCGTATTATAATGTTGTAAGTATTAGTAAGTATATGCATTTTGGAGAGCTGTGGTGGCCCAGTGGTAGCGGCCGCTACTTACAAGTTGTAGGTCGTGAGTTCGAACCCAGGCAGGCGCTTTACTTTGTGTAAATTATTTCATCACCACTGCTCTCAAAACGGTGAAGGAAAACATCGTGAGGAAACCGACATGTCTTAGAACCAAAAATTCGAAGACATGTGACATCCACCAAACCGTATTGGGCCTGCGTGATGAGTAACGGCTCATTCCCTCTCACAAAGAGGAGGCCTGTGTCCCAGTAGTGGGAACATTAAAAGGCTGCTGATGAAGTATTTGCAATATTTTTAACGTGTTTCTGTATATAGTTAAGTGTGAAAATTATAAGTAGTGGAATAAAGGACCATTTTTTTTATGTACCTATACCTCGAACGATAAAGGCTTGAGATGGGATGGGCATTTTAAAATGTATTTCAGTATTTCACAAACAATCAGTTTATGGAATACTAAAATTTGAATCAGTAAATGCAAGATCTCGACGCATCACACTTAAGGTTACACTAGTCGAAATTCTTTCGTACAAACGTAGTCTAGGGATTATTACACTGTTTGACGATGTACATTCAAAACAAAAAGTGATATCAATTTGTCAAATCATTATCTAGCCCTGTATGGAAGCAAAAAAGTAAAAAAAAAAAATATTTCAAAGTTACGAGCGTCGAAAGTTCCACATTTCGACACTAATTTTAACGCATTTTTGGGCGCAATTAAATACCATAAGAAGACGGAAAATTGCAAAACGGCCTCCATACAGGAATAGATAAGTAGTTCAACAATGCAAATAATTTTATTTTGAACAGATAGATTTAGTAGTTTTTTCATGATATCTAGCCTGCCAAAGGTCTGTTTATAAAATTTCGCGCGCTCCGTTTCGTTCTAAATCATTATCCATTTCGCTACAAATTTGCAAAAGTGTGTATTCGTACGCGAACTAGCTTTCTATTGCTCATCACAGCATCTATCTCTTCCGCACGTGTTGCCGGTTGATATAAAATGCATTTTAACCCCGCGCACAAAATAGTTCGTGCCCGTCGACTAGTGTACCCTTAACAGCCAAACGCAAGTCGAATCCCAACTACTCGAATGTACTAAAAAAACATTTCGGTAAACATTCTTTTTTTTTCCCGACTGCCGAAGGAGGGTGATGTGTTTATCAGTGTATGTATGTTCCTATGTGGCGTTCCAGAGACCAAAAGCATTGGCTGATTTTGATGATTCTTACCTCAATCGATTCGTCTTAACTTGCGAGTGTGACTGGCTACATTAAAATTGGAAAATAGAAAAATGGCGAATTTTGGGCGCCATATTGTCCCAATTTTATGGGGTCCCAATTTTATTTTTCTTCCAAACCCATCGTGGGTTTTAAGAGGTGATTTCAAAAATATATTTTTAAATATACCTAATTCGAAAAAAAGGTTAATTAAAAAGTTATAAAAAAAGTTAATTAAAAATATCAAAAACCCGACTGCTTCAAAAGCGATCTAAAAAGACGTAAACAAGAACAAAATCATGCTGTGCAGTCGGAGGATCCATCTGGTTTTTGCCAGCCAGCTCGCGAATATGTATCCTCCGACTGCACAGCATGATTCTCTTCTTGTATACGTCTTTTTAGTTCGCTTTTTTGAATTGTTTTTTTTTAAGACTTAAAGGGCACATTTACATCACAAAGCAATGAATGCATTTCAAGCTTTTAACTAATTTAAAACAACTCTTTCTACTTCAAAAGATCGATATAAACAAAACAATGCTTTAAATTCCTTAAGTGCTAAACGCATTTAATGTTTTGTTTGAAGTGGGCCTTAATACCTATTAGCACACTATTCTCTCACAAAACAAAACTACAAATGTCTCAGTCTCAACAAACATATTGTAAGACCAATAATAATTACGCTAAGCTTCCTAAGCAAGCATTATCTCAGAAGATATCCTTCAAGCCTAAACTGACAGGGAAGGTAATCAGAGGCAGGCTTCGAACGAAAGGGAAGCATTAAGGAAAAATATTGTTTCCGAACAGGCTTTATCGATTACGACTTTCCTTTGAGAGGAAGCAATAATAATAAAACCATTTGATGGTAGTTAGTGTCTTTTGTGAGTGGAATAGATTTTAGTTGTTTTTTTTTTTATAGCTGTTCAGAAGCTTTGGTACAGATGTATTCGAAGTTAATGGCGACTGTGGAGTTCACTTTTGATCGAAACCCCGTTGTCACATGAATTTACTACTGCGCATCGTCTCGCCTCGTGTTCCAAGCCGCTATTAAGTTCAAATCTTCCTGTAGTGTAACTGGCCGCCCATGGGGGCTCCAGATTTAGGTTCGTAACTAGTGGGGTATCGTACTGTAGTTTCCGACTACTCCCGTGGGGAAAATGCGAGAGTTTATTTATGTACGTAAAAACTTTAAGAGCTTTCTTTCTTTTTCGTGTGAGGATGTGGCCATCACTGGTGTCAGAGGTAATTAAGCCGCCTCTTTACTCCTCAGAAGCCTCTGACTTGGCTATTTCAGACTTGCATTAACAGATTTCCTCACGATATTTTCCTTAACCGTTGCCTATGATTTCCAAGATAAACTTAGTAATTTTGAGATTTTGTACAAAATCTCCCGAACTGCCATTTATATTTCTCGGTAAAAAAAAAATCTGTTTGGTCGGGCGTTAATAAATTAAAACGATTTTGGAATTAATCTGTCCAAAAAAAACAAAAAAACCGGCCAAGTGCGAGTCGGACTCGTGCACGAAGGGTTCCGTACCATTATCGCAAAAAACGGCAAAAAAATCACCTTTGTTGTGTGGGAGCCCCACTTAAATATTAATTTTATTCTGTTTTTAGTATTTGCTGTTATAGCAACAACAGAAATACATCATCTGTGATAATTTCAACTGTCTAGCTATCACCGTTCATGAGATACAGCCTGGTGACAGCCGGACAGACAGACGGATCGCGGAGTCTTAGTAATAGGGTCCCGTTTTTACCCTTTTGGGTACGGAACCCTAAAAACACGATTAGAGGTACTCGCTACAAATCCCACACTACATTCATTCACTCTCGTGTGACGTTCTGTCAATCTATTAGCGTCATTGTTGCCGCCG